>OZ012709.1:43314499-43914499 GCA_963942595.1 Cylloceria caligata | reverse complement strand
AATGAAATATATATTTATTAACAGTTGTGTATGAAATAAATTGTTAATTTGGATACTTTATTGTTAAATGGTATTCATAAATGCAGAATAGCAATAATGAACCCACTATTTCTTGTACGATTATTTAGTACCAAAATATAAATAATTTCGTACGTAGAGAGAAGAATAAATAAACAGTTATTATGGTATGTGTGACAAGTGAGCTTATGTTCCAACATTCTGGCGTATTTTTTCATACATATCCACGTCATCATTCTACGTTTGGGAATATGCAATTGAATGACTATTCATAATTTTTTTCTATAGTATTGCAACAATCGTTAGATTGCTGAAATATCTCGGCATAATTATATTCTGCTGTTCACGAAGAACTGGAAATATTGTAATCGCGTCTGAATACTCTGCAATAGTGTAATTCAGGTTACCGCGTAACTTTTATTAATATCATACCATATATACTGTCTAATAGTTCGTCGTTGTTTATCCCCAGTGTAAGGGATGGTGTTTAAATGCAACGATGTGTACAGTCTCCGGTGGTGAAAATGAACTCCATTGTTTTCAGCTTTCCCGGTACGCGGATGTAATGCTTCGAGTTTTATCGCTTATAGCTAGGATTATTAGAGGTGTAGCCGTGCGGTTTACGATTAACGAGCAAATTAACAACAAAATAGCTACAGTGCCTGTTAGGATTGTGCGCTTTTATATCGTCGATGGCTGACCCAACGTCGTCGCGATCCACTGAAAGTATGGAGTTTGAAAAACGCAATTTCCATCACATAAATCACATTTCTAAGGATATGAATGTCCTCACAATGTAAGCTTGTCTCACGATAAAATAACTCGATTTTATATTTCGATGTATCTACCATCACGTTTCGTCAATAATTAAGTTAAAATGAATGGATTAAAATGAAAAAAGGTGCTTATTGTCTCAAAAGTATAATTAGTATATTTTCTTTAAATATACCAATCGAATAGAACGATAAAAATATTGAATAAACAATTGATTTATTTATTCGTTGACACGCGCCAGTGATTCTTCTACTTATTTATGTCGATTACGGTGCACCTGGTCTTCATTATATAACAATAATAATAGTTACTATTCTCGTTTTATTAACAGGCAACCTAAATAATATGGGAGTGAGTCAAGTTGATATTTAATACGAAAATGAAGAGAAAACTTATAGATCTGTGATCTACAATAAAACTGTGACCTTGTTATTCTACTTCCTCTTCTTCGCCAGGCTTTTTCATCTTCTTCTTCCCCTTTAGCTTGCTCTCCAAGCATCAGTGGGAAAGTTTAGTAATCTGATACTTTGAAACGCTGCACCGCTCTATGGGTAGCAATAGTAGCAGCTACGGTTGGTTTACTTTTTTATTTCGTTACGGTCTTAGTACGCTTCTAGGTATAATACTGAACAAAACGGCAACTTGTAAAATCGTAGTCGCTGTTAAAAATGTTCTATTATACGCTTTCTCTGAATGATTTATTCAATTGCTTTCTCATTAAGGCACACGTAAGTTTTAATTACATTATAAGATACCAGCGAGCAAAAGTTGTTTCTTTTTTGCTTCCTTATAAGGAAAGTTTTCTTTCCGAAAAAAGAAAATTCGAAATTTTTATGTCAGGATACTTAAAATTATCTGAAACGTCTTGAAAATTGACTTAGAAAAATGTCTTGTGTATGTGTGCGTTACAACCAATACTGGTTGGTATGACATCAGAATCGAGAGAACGATAAAAAAACTTATGCCACTCTATTTTAAGAATAACTACATTGGTTTTAACTTTTACAATTCGATAACAGCTTGAAGTAATTTAACATAACAAGGGAGCAGTTACTATCCGACTATCGTAGTGATAATATTTAGGATTGACAAAGTTACAATAACTTTATGAAAGTTTTAATTTTGTTCAATATTGCTAAACGACTGAAACACCCCATCTCGAGTAAATTTCAAGCTATCGAATGAAATTTTCTCCAAAAGTTACGAATAAAGTTCGTTGACTCGAATTCAAAGTAGATACAAACAATGATGAAATTTGTAATTTTTTAACAATTGTTGATTCGCTAACTTTTATCAATTTCAAGCAGATAAGTTAGTATATCTAATATTTCAATAACTCTGCAAATTTTCAACTTTGTTGTTTGAACTGCAGAACTTTGAACATTTTTCCCTCGTCGTTTTCTACATTTCACAAAGCTTCCTCCAGGAGGAAGTCAAAATTGATTTCCTAAGAGTTTGGCTTTGTGTATTGTAAAAAATAATAAGAAAGCATTGTGTAAGATTCTATCTTGCGGACTTTTAATAATGGTTTTCTAATTGAAGTCTTCCGTCTCAGGTTCGTTTGCATAGTTGTGAGATTTTTTGTTAATGAAAAATTAATTAATATTTATATTTTTGCCGTAACACAATGTTTTTATTTGACGATGTTCCGTGGACAAAGTATTTTACTGTATTACGAAACGCAGTGATGTACAAACTTATTTTCAACGAAACTTTGGCTTAATTTAAGAAAACCTTCCAACTAAAAGAAAAAAAGAGTTTTGCAAGGAGGATAATCGCGAATTCAAGTCTTGTAGTAGGTGCGGGAGAACGGGTATGAGTCAGTATAACAGTGAGAGAAAAAAAGGGCCAACATTTTTGGAGGGACACGAAGTGAGGAAGAGAAAACCGTTTTTACGCGTAGGGCATCGCAATTAGCAATAAAGAACGAGTGTGTTTAACGGTCGGATTAACTGCTCTGCTCGTGACTCGGTGAAATGGGATAGTTCGAGGACTCGTTGAATGTAGTTAAAAGATAATATCGAGTAGGTAATTTGTTAACGTCGTCACTATAAACCCTTAATGACCAAGCACTTGAATTCTATTACTTATTTTTTTTTTTTTATAATAGATGTTTATCAAGTTTATCAACTTACTGTTCCGTATATTTATGTTTTATCCGACAATTTCTATTACACCAATGATTACATTATCTAAATTATCGAATAATCGTCGTTCCATTGGTTACAATATTACAGATATTACCAACCATTGCATGTAATTCCAAGTTCAACTATTGTGGTTGTCCTACAGTTAATCTTTAATATCAATTAAATGTAGCAAAATAATATCCGATGCAGCACAATATACCCGTAAATTCATTACTTAATTATCACGAGTGTTTGTGCAATATTCCCGAGTAGCTTTTAAAAAAATTTGATTTTTACTTCTTGAAATATCAATAACGCGACGCTTTTACCAATTTACGTATACCAGAAGAACGAGAAACTTTGACGATGGCTTCGAAAACAAAACGAAAGCTCTATTGAAGCGAGCACTTGTCTTCTTGTCTCTGGAGTACATGCTCGCATGTAGAGCGGTACAAGTACGTGGTCCAGAGGGAAAACTCCATCCGGTAAAATGCACGATGACAACGACATCTGCGCATACGAAGTAGTCGCCTCTATCGTTTGGTTTGCACGCCCGTGCTATGCGCCTTTGCGATTTCTACCTCAATCGCACTTTTATCTCTGTACTTTTTCCCCATTGCCCCACTCCCAAAACGACACTATGCAACGCCCCATTCTTTTACAGAGTTTTCATCCTGATTTCCCGGTGCGACGACCAATTTCCATGTGTACTTTCTCTCGGTATGTATCCCCATGCATAGTTGCATAGCCACTTCCGTGAATTGCGAGAAGGATATATGTAGTACAATGTAGCTAAAGGCGCGGAAAGAAGATGTGTGGCCGTAGCTCGCGGAATAACATCGCGTAGATAAACGTGCTGGCAGTTTGATGGGTACGGTGTGCAAACGTCTCTTAATACAAGGCTAACGGGAAACGAGACCTTCCGAAGCTTTCATTCGTTGCAACGTAACTCTTGGGATTCTTCGATATTGGATATTTTTGTTTAGTGCCTGAACAATCGATTCGTAACTTTGATGCAGATGCTCTCGGGGATAGGATCGGAAGATAGTGTTGTTAGTTATCAACACTTCTCGTTCGGACGAAGTCTGTTCAATTACTACAACGAGAAGATAATTACAAAGATCAACAATAATAAAATATATAATCGCGCTCTCGAGTCTTGTCACGAAGATCCAACCGTGTTTGTTGACGTTTAGCTTAAGACTGACTTTTGTAAATGGAGGTTGCAGCTGCATTTACCCAAAAGTTCTTATTATTCTTGTTGCATAATAATATATATGTTTGCGCTTTGCGTGGCGTCGATCGCTAAGCGGATCGCCCCGTTCCGCCTTAGCACATTTCATGCGAGCGAGCAGACTTGCGATTGCGCGACGACCCAGAATTTGTGTACAAATTGAGATGTGTTCTAATTGAAAATCGGAGCGGAATATTTTTTACTTATGCATGCCTCATTTTTATTAAAATTAACAATTTAATCGGAGTGATTTACATTGTAATTTTTTATGTAATTATATATTTTTCATTACTATATTCTCGTACTTATTTTTTTTCTTTCTACAAAAATCTGTGACTCGATTGTATTGAATACTCAATAAGTTTTATTTGTTCTCCGTATTTATGAATAAATATACAAATATAAGCTGTTAGACCAATTGACCTTCTATTTATTTATTAGCAATGATATCATTTATAGATGAAAAAATACCTTATTTTTGAGTAAGAGACGAATAAAATTCATGGCTTAGTTGGGCAAACATAAAGGTGAATAATACATCGTATCTCCGATATTCCTGCATTTCTATTGTCGGATTCTCCTCGAGATTTCCTCGATAAGTACTAACTAAAAAGAAATCTTGAAAAATCCTACTGAGGAAGTTATGAAAGCTGCATTTTCCCACTCAACTTTCGATCCAAAGAGGTAGCCCTCGTTTGACGTTTCCAATGATGTTCGTACCTAAAGAGTGTCGAGTGTATTCTGGTATCTCACGCAAGGAGCGCCTATGCCGCTGGATAACTAGGATAACAAGCGGTGATACAAAAATAGACGTGCGATATGGTCGGTTCTATCGAATCGATAGAGGATATACGTTTCGCACACACAGCCTCTGACTACGAAGAATGCATACACACGCGCGCGCGCGCACACACACACACAAAAGTACCTTTCGTAGCGATATCTAAGGACGACGAAGAGTCTACCAAACAAGATATTATCCTTGGCTGACTGAGCGAGACTATCGGCAAACCTTTTGAAACCCCCATCTTTTTCTTTATCGTCTTAGTTCTTTTTTTCTCTTGACAAGAGAGAGCGGTACCAAGTAGAGCTCTTCCAACTCATAACTCCCTTTTTTTGTTCTTCTTCTAGTGTGCAGGTATATGGAGGCGTTATGGGTTTAGCGAGGGATTCTTGGTGCGACGAAAGGAGTCCTGAAGTCCAAGGAGTGGCTATCCTCTTGAGACTACGGGCAACGCGGCAAAAGCCGCGAACATCGAACGAGACAAAGAATAAGATGGGTTTAGAGGAAACTCTGTGCCTTTTGTACTACTACTATGTGTTGGATATTCCAGGCCAAGTTGACCATCCTATAAAACTCATATTTATTATACGAAGTTTACATTAAATTATTCCAACAAATTATAAAGAAAAATATTTCATTAATTTATATAAAAATAAATATTGATATAATACTCTTGTTACGTGCTAGATCATTCTTAAGAAAGAAAAAAAAAAATATATATAAGGATCACGACCAGTGTTACTCAACCTAGAATGCCCCATATATACGATACTATTGAAGCTACTGAGGAGAAAAAAAAGTGGTGGCTCTTCGTTCGATACAACGGTAGATTGAGATAAATAGATTGTTGTGGTAAAGGAGTGAGGACCGAAGGCCGAGGACGGAAGGAAGGAAGGGACCCGAGATACAGATGAAAGATGATTACCGAAGAGTCACCCTCGTTTTTTTCAAGATGCCTCGGGCAGCACGCCGTCGAGTTTCGTTTCGGTTTTAACGAATAGAAAAAACCGAGCAGTCCTCTGCGCTCAGACCTATGGTTCATTCAGTTGAGCTTAATTACGGAAAGTTCGATTAACGCCCCTCTTTGCCTCGATATCCGTTGGATAAGTTGAAGAAAGAAAAAAAAATGTAACCGACGCCTTTCATCGCGATTCTCTGAGTGCTGAATTGAATAATATCCACCGGGGAAAAGGATATTGATTGTTTGGATCTATATCCGTGATTACTTATGCATTTTAATATAAAACATTTATTTCTTTTATTAGTCGTTTTTCATTTTAATATATAAATTTATTATTTAGGTATTTATTTACCCTAAAGAGGTAAATAAATACCTTATTATCTTATTCTTTATTATATTATATTATATTCTATTATATTATATTATATTCTTATTCTTATTATTATATTAGGGTAAATAAATTTGTGGAATAAAAAAACGCCTATTTTTCTTTTAATAGAAGTCCTTGTTTCGGTCAGGAGATATTTTTATTTGTCAAGATTGCAGGACTGATATTCTTTTTCAAGTCGAAAGACAGAAAACAGTGTACGGAGAAGTGAGGTCGAATCTTTAGTGAAGAAGGTAGGACATGGCTAAACTTTCTAGGAGAAAGTCGATTTCCACTTGGTGATATTTATCAGTTTCTATTCACCGATAACGATAATTTATACCATGCAAGCCGTGACATATAAAGGGTGGTTAAATTGTAAGGGCCGATGTTGAATGTGAACCACACCTAAACGTCAATTTTTTTCTGCATTTCATTTGACATTTCTCAATTTCAGACTAACTCAATTTGAACCATGGAAAGATACACAATCGAGCAACGCGTTAAAGTTATTCAGGCTTATTATGAAAATGGGCGTTCAAATCAAAATGCATATCGTGCACTTCGTCATTTTTTCGGTCAATTTAATCGTCCAAATGTGCGTACAATCGGAAAAATCGTGCAAAAATTTGAGGAAACCGGGTCTGTAGGAGATATTAAAACACCAGTGCATGCTCGTACAGCTCGTACTGCAGAAAATATTGCTGCTGTTCGTGATAGTGTGGCTGAAGAGCCGTCCACTTCAACTCGTCGTCGTGCCCAACAATTGCACCTCTCACGCTCGTCGTTGATGAACATTATGCATAAAGACTTGCATTTACACGCTTATAAGGTGCAATTGACTCAAGAACTAAAGTTCTTGAACTAAAGCCTCTTGACCATTCCAAACTCCGTCAATGGTCAGAATGGTGGCAAGAAATGGCAACAGTGGATGATCAATTTTCGAAGAAAATCATCTTCAGTGATGAGGCACATTTTCACCTCAGTGGATTCGTCAATAAGCAGAATTACCGCATTTGGGCGAATCATAATCCAAGAGTGATTCTCGAAAAACCAATGCACCCACAAAGAGTGACTGTTTGGTGCGGTTTATGGGCTAGCGGCATCATCGGGCCGTATTTTTTCCAAAATGAGGCCGGTCAGGCAGTTACTGTGAATGGTGTTCGCTATCGTGAGATGATAATGAACTTTTTATGGCCCGAATTGGAAGATATGGACGTGGGCGATATGTGGTTTCAACAGGACGGTGCCACTTGCCACACAGCTAACGAAACAATGGCTCTTTTGCGCGACAAATTCAATGGCCGTGTTATCTCACGTGGTGGCGATGTCAATTGGCCGCCAAGATCATGTGATTTGACACCGTTGGACTTCTTTCTTTGGGGTTATTTGAAAGAAAAGGTGTACGTCGATAAGCCAGCAACAATTCAAGAGCTAAAGGATGAGATAATTCGGCACATTAACGGCATAGAACCTCAATTATGCCTAAGCGTCATCGAAAATTTGGACCATCGGATGGAGGTGTGCCGCCGAGGTCGCGGCGGCCATTTGGCCGATATTTTGTTCCATACATAATTGAACCATACCATATTATCATAATAAAAAGAATTGACAATAATTTCCTAAATAATTTGTGTTTTATTCAAAATCAACATCGGCCCTTAAAATTTAACCACCCTTTATTATGGCCTGGAACCTTTAAATCTATAATAAGTCGTAAAAAATTAAAAGAAGAGTTGAAAGAAAAATAAATAATTACTTCATCCACTATAAATCTCGGAGTATAAAGCTGGCCAGATTAATGGTTCAGTAAACTAGTGCGGTAAAGCTATAGAATACGGAAGGCAAAGAGGTCACCAAAGAAAGTAAGCCCTTCCTTACACTACGTCCTACCTCGTCGAAGCAATTCTCCGGAGAAGTTGCATTCCACCCTTTTCGTCGACGATCTTGTCCTAGAAGGCAACCACTACGATAACGATTCCTTAAACCGTATATCCCTAAAGGAGGTTCACTATAGTGAGAAAGCATAGTGACGAGAATGCATGCACACACATAACCAAAAGTTCTATACGAGTTCTTAGTGTTTCTCTACAAAAAGCATCCACCAGTCTAGTCTCCTCTGCACCCTTCGACTCATTTACGTCTATCGTATATCCCTCGTGGACCTCCCTGAAGGAAATGGACGAGGAGTTGAGGTAGTCGTAACCAACTTTATACCGAACTTAAGGGATGGTAGAGCTAATGACCTTTCAAATTATTCCCGATTTTGTAGAAGAATAGAAGGAGGAGCACTGAAGGCGGAACTTTAAACGCGTTGGCCGCTGAACGCTGATACGACTCAACGTCAGAATGAGTTAGCGATTGAATAGAACGATAAAGCATGGACGAAAATATCATTGGGGGACATAGGTGGCCATAACGTGAGATTGAATACTAAAGGAGGATATAAAAAGAGCTTGATTTGTAAAATGTAACTGCAATGGATGCGAATATATGAAAATGAACTAGTGTAGCATAGCAAAACAACTTGAAAAACATCATAAAGAAGAAAACTGAATAATTAGACAACTGTAACTGTATTCTGCAGGTCCAGCTTGCTAATGAAAATACTTTTAACTTTACAGTTTGTTGAAACGATTCCCACGCAGAAAATTCAATTTCCTGGAGTTCATCGCCGTCGTGAGATGACTTTTGTGTAATTTTCTATGCATCGCAGTTGAATTTTTCAATGAAATAGTTAAAACCTCTTGTAAGTTTTATTTTCGACTAAAGTATATATGAATTATCGATTCGGTGACACGGATTATCCCGTCCCTCTTTTTTTATAGCTTGTCAAGGTTGACAAATTGTTGTCATAATTACTAGTGGATGGAGTTCCGATTCTCTTTTTTTTTTTCTGAAAGATGTTCGAGGGTTAATCCTTCGTTCTGAAGGATAGTTGGAGGGAAAGAGGAATTAGGTGGATTTTCGTAATCCTCCAAGCGCTGCTCGGACTTGATCAGCGGACACCTAGTTCGAGAACCTTAAAGTCGGCGGCAGGAACTTGGTTTATCAGGGTTCTATGTATAGTTCTCGGATAGTCGAAGAGGTTAGATAGAGACTGTTTTCGGATCGACTCTACAGACTCTCACGAAACCCTCTAGAACGCTGAACGGAGGACTACGGAAGCAGAAGCAACAGTATTGAGATATATGCAGTTTGCCACGTTTGAGGAGAACCTTTCCTTAATACCCTCTACGGCAAAGAGCTTGGAATCCTATAGAACCAGCAGCAGCTCATAGGATCGATGCTTAGACTGCTCATTTGTGGCTTCTCTGATCCTCTCATAGGTATCGCGACGATTAGTCACACCATTCAGCTCCTATTAATACTTTCATTGAAAAAAATGGAAAAGACTAATTGAAAACTTCTCGTGGATCAATATTGAATCTGACGCATCGAACAGATTGATCAAATAATTAAACTTATATTTCCCGTTCTAACAATCTAAAGAGAATACTGATATTGAATTTTTGCTGGACACTTGGTTGATAATATCCTGTCGATCTATAAAACCATTTCGAGAGACTCAGTATAGAGACTGAAAGGACTGTCAACACTTTTCTAATAAAATGAACAACATCTTAGTTTTCAAAGAGAGACGAGAAAACTTTGAAAGTAATTACTCGAGGTCTCTGTGACTGACAGTCAATAGATAAGATCTCTCGAATCGTAAAACTGATTGTAAGTTAATAAGAGAGAGCAACTGTATATACATAAAATGAAAGAAGAGACTTAAGAGGAAAAAAGGCCCCAGACAATGGAAATCAGAACGTAGTCGAAGAAATTCTTGGCATTCTGCAGATAGAATAAGACTGCAGAAAATAATAATATCGTCGTCACTTAGGGGTATACGTATGCGCCCCGATGGGATGGCTATACATATCACGAGATTCCTTTTTCTCGTGCTCTCCTTTCCTCTTCTCGTATTTCCTTTCATATTCGTCATATACCACGCCGCTGTGGTAAACGGCCACAGTCAAGGCACAACGTAAACGTCCTGTGGGACTTACGATGTGAGAAAGCGTGCTCGCTGCTGGGAAAGAATGGCTTGCAGTTGGAGATGAAATGCTGTAGTAGATGAAACCACAGGATCTTACAAAAATTTACAATAATACTAATACCGAATCGAATCACAAATCGTAATTGATGATAACTGCTGCAATATAACAGTTTGTTCTTCCAATTTTTTGTTCACAAGAACAGCCAATGGCCATGAAAAATTTCAAACTGAATGAATAGAAATTAGAACGTAGAGCCGAGTAAATAGCTGGCGTTTATAATTACTCCAATTGTCATTGACGTAGCTCCATTATCATTACAATTTCACTGGGTTCATAACGTCAATCCTGTCCATTAAGTGCCTAAGAGCACATTAATTGTTCCTGTTTGTTATGCCGCGGTTAGATATGCTAATAAGATTTGTAAGATTCGAGTGATTAAATACATTAATTAAACCTTGAAATTATGAAGTTAGGATTGTAGGGTCTTAAATATATTTGTCGATTTTACTTGTCAACATTACCTACGAATTTCTTGACACTACCCTTAAATTGATCTAATGAATTCACTAGTCATGATCTTAGCGATGTTTTTCAATTGTAATATTTTTTTTGTCATTGAAAAGGGAGTCAGCGATTTCTGTAATGTACGTAAAGCAACAGAAGACTTTAATTTGAATGGAATTAGACTTTCCGTTAAGTGTAAAGCATGTATATACAGATTTGTACGGCTGCCTTTGCTATCAAAACGGATTTCAGAAGGGAATATAAAATGAAAATAGGAAGAAGAATACGAAGTCCTCTTACTCAAACTATATGTTACTACAAAAGACTGGCTTTATCAAGAAGACTATCCAGAGTGCGGGAAACCGAGTGAGACGAAAAAGACTGTGATATGCGAGAATGCTAACTTGAAGGGGATCGAGAAACCGGAATATAGTGGTACGCTTACATATCTATTCGTGAATATTGGAATAACTCGGATGCCGGTTTCCCAAGAGCCATGGGAAAGAAGGGAAGGGGTACAGAGACGCTTTCGGGTATACACCCCCTTGCGCAGTGGGTGAGATACCCCCGGTGGCACATCAGGACGGAGAGATACCGCACCGGAACTCGCATGCGATTCCCAGGAACAAGACATTCTTCGCGGTCTCCTCCTCTGCTGATGCTCCGGTGGTTCTGGCAGCGCGACGTTCCCGCGGGAGGTCCTTGTTCCGATCGTCTGCAACGCCGTGAGAAAGACAAGGTAAAGCAAGAAATAAGGAAGAGAAGAAGAGGAAGAAGAATGAAGGCACATGCGGACTTCTCCACCCAACAGAGCATAGAATTCTTCTTCGCTTAGGTCGTTCGCGGGCATCAGACTGCTCTCGCGGCGTGAACTAATGCCTCTGGTTTCTCGTTTCTCGTCCTCCGCGACGAAATTCCGCGCGGTTCGGGACAGAGTTTTTCTTCCCGTAGCCCAGGTTCCCTCCTGAGAGGACGCTAAATTGCTCGGAATCTTCACGCGGTGTTCGCGTTCTCGCATCCCATACCGCGATGGAATAGTTGGAATCGAATTTACACTCTGGTAGTGGGTTCACTTCAGCCGTAGATATAGTTTAGGGTATTTGGAGGTTGTTGAGAAGATAAGGTTGAGAAGTTTTCGATTTCAAGTATCAGACCCGAGCAGTCTTCGGCAAACCAACTGGACAGTTAAGACTTATAGATAATGGAAAGGCGAACTCTCTGCCTCCGGCTTTTTGTCTGACCGCGACCGTTTCGATCTACTGATTAGCTGCACGAGGATGCAGCGATGGACCTCCGTAGCAGAAGATACGGTAGTCACTGAACACGTAGGGATATCATCGACAGTGATCTTTATATACTTCCATTTACGTCTAACATCACATATCTACGACCCTTAGTACTGCATCTACAGGGTTTATTTTGCTCGGATTTAACAGGATCGCTGCGCCAACATTTTCACTGCTTTACGATCACCCTGTATGCGCAGTATGCACCATCTTTGATGCCATTTTATTCGATGTTCTCGGTGCTGCGAAGTATGCTATAACGTTAAACGCTAAACAATAAACGCTTATTCTCGTCTATCGGAATTTCTTGTGCAGCCGACCTAAGTTATTATCATATTTTTAAATACTGTGCAGCAGAGATGCACGTGCGGAAATGGTACCCGAGCTTGGACGATGAACCACGACGAACAAGGTTATCTATAGGTTGGGTAGCTAACGCAACTGATTGCAACATCTCCGGTATAATCGAGCGAAAGCTTATGATCATTATGGTACGGAAATAGGAGCACTCGACGAATATCTGTAATAACTCTGATCAAATTCTGCGACTAGATTTTCCCAAGGGAGCGTGTACTGCGAATATAACCGTCCAATAGAATGTGTTCCTGATCGTTTTGATGGTATATGTAGGGACCGTTATCAGCGTTTTAACGATCCTGTAACTGAGGCTCTCGCTATTATCGTTGAATATTCGTATCCTTCTGTACCTTCGTACATGATATATCTTGTTCAAGATAAATCTTTACACCTTGAATAGATTCTCAAATATCGAGTCTAAAATAAGGAACGTACTACTCACATAAAATTACATCAGTGGACGATACTCAAAATATAAAAATTAACCAACTTTTATCCTGCTTTATCAATCTTTACAAAGAGATAATCTCCCTAAGTAGAAAAAAAAATCATTTTCTTTCGTATCGAACTGGATAAGCCCGTTGCGGGGATCTAACGGAAACAAATGACCAATCTTCTATACATTTTTCTATGCCAAATAAATTCATCCGGACAAAATGGTACTTTGTGATAAGTTGGCCACACGAGCCGGTAGCGTGTGCTGTCTGTGGTAAGAACTAAAGGGGCAGTATTTTTTCCGAACGCCTTTCTAAAAAGCGCCACTTTTGCAACACTTTACAGGCACAGAAAGGGAAACTTTTTGTGAATGTGTTACAAAAAGTATATTTTGACATTTTATTTATCGTTCTAAGGACCTATTTTATCAAATACCACCAGCTGATCCCAAATCCAATATTTCTTTTTATCAAAAACCTGCAAATAGTTCTTGAAACACAAATGTAAAATATAATTTCTTTAATTAAATCGATGATTCATCGATGGTAATGTTTTAGAATGCGTTCTTACTTATCTCGAGTATTTAGAAATTCGGGACACGTAGCTTTTGTTTGCGCTAGTTTGTTCCTGAGGATGGGCGCGGCTCAGTCATAGTGAGCAAACGAAAGCAAGCGCGGATCTATACGTTATGGGGGTGGTGGGCTTTGGAAACTGTGAGCAACACATCACTGGTAATAATTTCATCTTCGTGTGAGTAAGAGGAAGGGAAATAGAGCAATGGGGTTTGGCACGAGGTAGTTCAACATCGACGAAGAGTAGAATAGCGAGCACAAGGTGGTGCCGGTGGTGGTGTTGGCAGTACAGGTGGAAGGTTGGAACAGTGATTAGCGTAAAGGGCGCGAGGCGGCGGTAGTGCTGGTACGAGTATTCGGCTACTAAGCAGCATTTAATTGAACGCTCCATTCGAGTTCGTTAGCGCCGAGCGCAATTATAGCGACGTAAGTATACATCTGGCCTATCTATTAGTAAGAGTTTGATTATAATTACCAGGAGATACGCGCTCGAATGTAGAAACTGCAAGGGAATGGGGCAAAAACGGGATAACGTGATATCGGTGATGTGGAAACTCCGATGCTTATCAAACTATCTAGCTTCAATACTGCGTAAACATTTACTGCAATAATTCCATGATATCACAGGAGCGGGGGTGTCGAATAGTTGAGGGTGAAGAGACTCCAGGAGTAAACACGTGTCATGGCTATATCGACGAATACAGGCATAAATTATGAAGTAGACGTTTGATCACTGCAAACATAATCACTATGAAATGTAAAGTGAAAAGAAAGCATGCAAATTTGAAATTTGCACAATGGTTTTTCGTAATGGTCAGGGGTAATGGTTATCTCAATTTTGGCTTTCTCACAGAGGAAGTGATATTCAAATTTTCAATGGAATTGGAAATTTGGTAAAATTGCAAATTTCATTCAGTTTAAACCCCTCGTTTGATTCTTACGAAATTCAAGTCCAAGTATCCTTGTCTCGTAGTCAATTTTTATGCCAATAGGTTTTGATTCGACAAGTGGAAATTTACGTGAGTTGGAGTGATTTTTTTCGAACAATTAAAAAACTCATAATTTACACACACGTGCGCGCTTACACGGACATTGTTACTAAATACGATTTCTCGACTTTTTGAACGTTTTAATTACCCTGGTATAGAAATTAAAAAAAAAATGTTTATAAAATGTGTTGTGTTGTCTTACTAATATTGGAGCCCTGTGAGATGCTGATAGTACGAGTAAAAATGGACAAAGATCGAGGCATTGAGTATCACTCTGTTACGTAATAAAATGTTTCTGATTGCATTTGCAATTCTGCAGAAACCAATGTGTTGAGAACCTTCGACGATTCGATACAGAGCACCACTCAATAGTTTCCTTAACAAAACTGATATTGACAGTGCGCAGCTAATATTTTTCACCGTTGCCACATGACGTTGGCAAAGTGAAATAGCAAACTAGAGAAAGCGTGACAGCTGAACAAACGAGCGAAGCTTTCGGTACATCGACATGACGTCGGATTTATCACTCATTGTTTCTCATACGATACTGCTGCTGCTGCTGCTGCTGCTAGCTGTGTATATACGGACACTCCATTTTCAACGTTTCGTACCGTTGAAAAGCTCGTAATATTTGTTTGTAAAAAAAAACTGCAATGCTTAGAACAATACGAGCAAAGATTTGCAATCAGGAACCGAACATTAGAAATATGGAAATGGTTGGTTAAAGAACTCGCTTGAGTGGAACAGCAAATACAAATCAATACGATATGAGGATAATAACCCATTGAACATTCTGTCTTATCACAGTACAGATGATAAAGTGCACCAGCATTTTTAACAAGTTGGCGCGATAGATTATTGAACGCGGTGTTTATTCAGTAGCACCGGCCATCGGCCCAGACTCGTGAATAGTGAAATCTCTCAGAACTGATGAAAGTGAAGCGGCGGCAGGTATTCAATATTTCAACATGATCACGACGGCGATAGGCTTGAACACGATAGAAGCTTCTATCGCGAGCAATCAACATGACCTGGTTATGAGAGAACCCACTATTCATCCTAGGTAGCTTACTCTGCTATAAGATGTGTACCATAATCGAGATACCTGCGAAGAATAATAAAGGCTCGAACGTCAACGATCACCACTGGAAAAGGAAAAACCTTTGTACTGCGTTCCTAGCTAATGTCAGTGTGCGGCATTCGCATGACAAAGTGAAAGCTATGAAAACGAGGAAAAGAGCGAGATAGCGAGGTAGCTCGTTTAAATCACAATTTTTCCGGTAGCCCGTCATCCGCAGTACACCAGAGGTTAGCATAGCGAGCACCAAGCTCCCTGGTCCCCTAACCCGTGAGCTGCAGCGCGATGTTAACAGGGAACCCGGGATTCCACGCTCTGTACCATACTATATCTATAGTTTGAGGAATCATAACAGGCAGTGATATCGATTTTATTGGCTGAACCGAGCCGTCCAGTCACATATATTCCCATAACGTAACGTCAATCAAAAATCATGTACATCCACTTCGCAAGTACATCCACTCGGAAAATGCAATGATTCATGACCCAGTAAAACCATTAGCTGCGAACTGTATACAATTTTAATTAATATATAGATCTGAATGGAATAGAAGATCATCCAGGGCACTAAAATTCAATACGAGTAAAGGAAACAAGTTTCCACCAAATGGTCAACCAAATAAAAAATATTTTTAACCACTATTTATTTTACTCTGGTTGTCTTTGATTTGAATCCAGCTGTCTATTATTCTGGAAAAAGTGATTCATTCGTATATTCTTTACCTAATATATACCTCGACCGGCACTTCCGTTTCAAATATTTAGTGGATCATTTGAAATATATAAACGCCTGAAAAAAAAATATAAAAGAATAACATTTAAAGCTTAGGTTAAAAAAACTGAAAATATAAATATTATAACCACTTTTTTGAAATCTACACTTTTCACTAAGAACGCAGACATTTATCCGAAGATCTGTGAGTAGAATGTTTGAACTATTTAAATATTTCAAGGAAAAATGTTTGTTTTTTAAGGAAATATGTGTGTTCTCATTTATATGACCGACAATACCTTTCCGTTTAAGATATCCAGCTATAAATTGGTAGCTCGCTCGAACGTCAGAGTTATAGAGGCATTTTGACGTCGAGTTGAGTCCCGGGAAAGTTCTTCTTCTGTAAGGAAATTAGAAGCTTTACCAGTACGGTTACGGGAAGAAAGAAAAGGGGACGTATAACGTCGTCTGAAATAAACCGTCGTCGCGTCGAGTCCGTATGTCGGGTAAAACGAAAGGACACCTGGTGAGAAATAGAAAAAAAAGAAATAATAGGGATGCAGAACAGAAGAAAAGAAGCAAGAGCAACTCGGGGATTTCGGAAAACGTCGAGCAGGGTATATCGGGCGTGGTATTAACTACATAAATAACATGCAATCCAAGGGAATACCGGTAAGGGCGGAGGTCGCCAAGGTAAGGCACTAGCGTACTTAGAGAAAAAAAGGAACATCGAGCCCACAGGGGCTCTGCTGAACCTGCAGTGTCAGCATTGGAATATCTTCGTCTCTCTTTCTAGTCCGACCAAAAGAAGTAGTATATGAAGACCACCGAGACAAATCTCGGTTAATAAAGTCATCCAGCCCTTTATTAAAAAAAGTCACAGTTTCGGCAAGACCAATGCAAGATCTCGAATAAATGAGAGCGCCACGTAATTTCAGTTTCTTGACTTCTTACCCATTAAAATACGATAATGGAATGAGAAGATGTAGCTTGTCTGTACTTGAACAATTCTTATGTAAATCTGTCACGAAACTTGCCCCCGTACTTTCGGAATATTAATTCGTGGCATTGTTTCTACTAATTTTTGTCAATTCAGTTATTTATCTCGCCTATATTTTTATGGATTAGATATTCATTTTGCTCAAACTTATGCTAAATCTAGCATTAATATTGTTTATAGTCAAACGGAAACTCCCCATAATTTAGTTGATTGTATTATTGTGGTAGTAACTCTTTAAATACACAGATGCTTTGGTGATACTAAGAATATCGTTGTAATTAGGAGTGAAATCTTTTGGTTTATTATCGATGTCTATTTTTATTTTTCATCTCCACTATCCATGGTAGTATTGCGTATTACAAAAGTGCAGGTAGGCCAAGGTAGAAACATGTTACACCATCCTCATCGGCTAAACCCCTTGGGGGTCGATAAATCGATGTTGATGTATATATTTGTCGATATATGCGTCAATGACACTCAAGGGGTTAAGCTTGGCTGTGACATTTTTTGTCCTCCGATGTCTCTTCCGAAGAGTCCTTGAAACCCGCTGAGGGACACTGTGGGTCGAACATCGGCATTCTTATCGATAAGCTCGAACTTTTCGAAGACCCAGACAACGAACAAGGCTTCAGTCAATATTTGATGAGAGGAAACGTAAAAGAAGAGACGACAGAGAATTTGAGGTATGGGAAACAAAACTCCACTGATTAAACTGAAGCCGATTATCAATGCCCTTTATTCTGTTTGCTCAGAGGCCACGAAAGTTTATTTTGTTCGACGAAATTGACTGGCAAGATGAAAACAATAAATAATGAGAGTCGTCGACTTGTAATTTTGCAGGAATATCAACGATGCGTCATCCAGATCGATATTCAAGAGCTAAATGTAATGGTATATGTGATGATTGTGGCCCATCTTAATATTATGGCCTATAACACCTACCTACGTTTAATTGTTCAAAGTATTTAAATTACAGTTGACAAAGGTGCATTTCATCAGCAAGAATTACTCGTATTTCCATATAATACAAAAATAAATAAATACGGAGATTTTTTTATGATTACTTTTTTCGGTGGTGAATCTCACCACAATTACATCTTGTGAGATTTGCCGTAAAAATACAAATCATGTAGCATTCATATCAATCACGATACAAACAAGGTTATACACCTCTAATTTTTTAGTGTCAGCACAAACAACAAACACTGGTTCAGCATACACTGGTTCATCTTTGTGCACTGAGCCATATTACCCACCTTTACCCTACACACAACTGTAGGAAGGTTACTCGAATGGTCCCCAAAGCACCAACGGTCGTTTGGCTTTTTCCCTTCCCTCTTGACTTCCCTTGTTACCTGCATACAATACAGCCCAAATCGATATCTCGTAATAGCCACCACCAGCAGAGCAACAATTCGGAGAACGAAAGAGTGAGGTAGGAGGGAACGAGAGAGTCAAATGAATAATTCGTACAGTGCATTCTGGTGTTAAATTGACACCGCATAGGGCTGGCAGCAAACGATATATAACAACGGGGGAATTTGAATTGTACAGATCGCGAACGAGACCGTATGCAAAATGTACCATTTTGTGGAGTGATCGTGGGGCTTGTCAGCTATTCTCTCCGAACGAGTGAAGGGCTTAAGCAAGGGAACTGAAGAAGGAGATTTGTTTGCGGGTCGAACCGTTCGGCTTAATTTAACGACGTGAACGTGCTGAGCTCAGCCATCTCTCTTTCATCGATGAAAGGATCCCTTGTGATTTTCAGACGAAGAATGGGCAAACCCCTGGAATTCTGTTATCAAAGTTCGTCGGGGGCCGATAGTTCCGCGGGAATGATGTACCATTTGCAAAATGAATTAATATCGGAACGCCTCACGGAGCTCTTCCGAGCGAATCTGCGCTGTGCAATGCCGCTCGAACGCTCACAATAATTGCAATCACGATCTCAACAGCGGAGATGCCAGACACATAAGGTTAACTCTAGTTTAAAAAAAAAAACAATTTTCCGCGCTATGATTCCGGAACCCATATATTTACTTTCATTCTATGGTACTGTAGAATACCTAAGGCCTTTTGGGGATATTTTCATGGAATATTTCATCCACCACAATGTATTCATAAATGTGGCGCATTTTTATTCGTTTTCAAATTTATCGATGATAACTTAGGGGTCACTGGGTCAAATCGGACACCCGGGGCAAAATGGGCATTCCGACAATTGTGAGTGAGCAGGGTGAATACCAATACCTTACAAAATGTGATGAACATTGCAATATTTTCATTTCACCATTAACTGTAACTTACTTGTTATTGAACAAAATTACGCATTTGTCTGCCAAACTGTAAGTTTTTTACGACAAAGTAATGATACATAGCCTGACGATGAATGTTGCACATTGCTTCTTAATTATTTTCAATTTATCACAAACCTCTATGAGGAAACCAATAATGAGAACTCACTGCGTAACTGACATAACAAATTTTAGATCGAATATTTTATAAAATTCGAACGCATCTATGGATTTATACGAAATTTGATTAACGAGGAAGCCAAAATTGGTCATACTTTGTCATAGGAAGTGGCTCTGTGAAAGGTGGACAATATTAATGAGAAAGCAATATGTTAGATTCTACTTTGCATTCTTTTTATTAATTGTACGATCAATAACGTAAATGGCGCTTTTATCTAATCACAGTAACGATTCGTAATTGAAAGAGTAAATATATAATATAGCTTATTACGTATTTGCTTTCAAGCAAGCTTGGTCGCTCAGACAGGCACAGCCTTCTGTAGTGTGCGGCTCGAACTAATCGGGATCAAAGAAGCAAAGAAAAACTATGAAGAAGAGGAAAGATTGATCCATGCATGTAGCCGTGCACATATCGATAAAGGATAGAAAGAAACTAGAGAAAAGTGAGGAAATAGCCTCGCGGCTGGTCAACCGTTCGCAACGTTTAATCTTTTCATCCAGAGTAGAGTCGTTGTGGACTCTTCTGCTACTGCACTATGATACCGCCTTTCACCGTGTGCAGTACGGAAAGAGCCTGCATAAATAGAAGGTAAAATAAAGGAGGATGGATATAGGGATATTTCGTACCAACGTGCGACATAGTCAGAGTCAGGTACTCGATCAGAGGGAAAAAATGGATGAGTGAGAAATCGACAGGGAATGAAGCACCGAGGAATGAGACACAACGTTGAGCAGCGTAGCTGAAAACGGAGGAAAAACCAAAAAATAGACTGTGGAGTAATACCATACTATCATCCACTCACGGCAACGGTCGACGTTCCAAAACCTTTTTTTTTTCGTACCATCGGCAGTAATCGAAGTCGTTTTCCATTGTGTTCGTCAAATAATGCGTTCGATCGGGCTTTATAGGCCACAGGCTCATGTCAGATACGGTGATTGATAGCCGCCGGGCGTCGCCACGAGTGGCAGCATCCACTACGTAGATTATATATAGCATCCACCACCTAGTTATATAAAGGAACTTTCGACATTGGCATAGAGAAACAGAATTTCTAATATCGATCTCGAAAATATCTTTCGTTCGATATAAACTGATATATGAGGAAGTAAAATTTGCTTATAATAAGTCAGCGAATGGGAGTATAATAATTTTTTATACAAAACATGTTGCTTCGTAACAAGCGATCTCGCGATTGTCTTGAAAAATACTGACTGCGCAAATTCAGTGCGCGAATGAGCCTTGTAATCACAGGATACGTGGTAGTGTAATCTAATTGACAAATCAAATTTCTTTAAAAGGATGATAATTGTCTTAATAAATTAGCTGAATTGCTTGATTCCGATGCCCTTGACTCTTTAAAAAACGCCTTACGACGCAACTGTAATGCAACAATTTGCAGCCAAATGTTCACTCGCTAATGCCAGACTTTTGATTAGTCTAAATCTTTTTCAATGGACTAGAAAGATCCTCGAAGGATATTGCGTATAGGGGAGACAGAGGCAGGTCGTGTCGATTTTTATTTCAGAATTTACAATATTTTTTTCTTAACGGTGGAACTTGATAAAACTAATTCGCTTATATTGCTTCTTCTATCAGATATGAGATCAGGGATTAACCTGAAGTCGGTAAATTGACCCGATATGCCCCTTTGCGGGACAAGTTTGGTCAGCTTCGAGATAAGTTGAGTATAAAACTACTACTATCTGGAAATTACTAGTGGAAACTACTAGATATCTGGAAATATCAAGAATAACTTGCATCCATTTGTAATTTTATAATGCTAGCGCACACATATGTACACTTAATTTTTTTATCTAAGTGATTTAGGGATGTTTGAAATCTTTAGAATATGTTGACTTAAAAATATTTGAAAAATACTGTCACGAAAACGAAGCTTTCTCTGTGAAGAAGTAAAATAGTACAAAAATTCGACTTCTTTCTCCAAACTATTAGCCGAGTTATAATGTAATCGAACAGAAATTAATTTTGGCAGAAATATCCTTGAGTGTAAGGGGAAACCAGATTCTGGTGCAAAATAAAAGTTTTTCAATTGATTTTATTACAATTTATTCAACGAATAAAATTCTATTATTACTATAATGACCGACTCTCCTCTAGCAATTTAAAGAATGGTCGTCGTTCTTTTTAAACTTAAATAAATGACATGGAATGGATAGATTTACAACGCAAAATATTGAGATCGTATAAGCATGAGGTAAACTGAAACACACAACGAACTCCTGAATTACTGAATTCCGCTTCGCTCGGCATTTCTTGGTAACTATATAGAGAAAGAGAGAGATAGAGAGCTCGGGAAAGAAAGTTTCGCAAGTTTAACCCGTGCGAATCTTAGCGGGGATCTCAATTTCTTGGTTGGCATGAAGCGGACCGCGGAACCTCGTGCTAAGGGTATAAAGTAGGAAAAGGGGCGATGGTAGAGATGAGAAAAGCAGGTGAGGAGTAGAAGGGTGCATGCCACATGGCCCCCGGCGTTGAGCGAATACCAAGTCCGCAAACGCTTGCGACGTCATTCCAGTGGCGAGACGAGGCAGCCAGGCAACCACACTGACGCAAGCCCGTGAACCTCGAGGGTATGCAGACGACCGGAGGCGCATAGCACGGAATGGATGCAAGTCATCCAAAAATAAATACAAAAAAAATTTGAGACGGTTGAATTTGAATTAAAAAAAAAATAATTAAAAATTGTAGAGTCAACAAGGCATTTGAATGACAAAAAAAAGTTTCAATTAAATAATAAATTAATGTTCTTAGTAGTTAGAGTCACTGCAAATGGTTACCGTTTTTATTACAATTCTAGTTAAGATTTATCATTTATACCTCTCAAATATATATTTTGAGGTTCAATTTCAAGTGCAGAGGAACAGATAAGAACACATAAATGCCGTGCGGTTGTGTGAAACAAAAGATAAGGAAGAATAAAGCAAGTATACAGTGGTAAGCTCACGAATAGCTCAGTCGTCTTACTACGTCTTTCAATAACACGATCATTGAGGATGAAGGACGAAGTACAAAGGATAAGAAAGCTGTACGATCAAAAGAAAAGTTCGACCGAAGACAGGAAAAGTGTAGAAAAATATAGGACGAATTTACAGAAAAGAAAATAGTCGAAGGGCTGCTTCTTGTTTCGTGCTGCGAGATAATTGCAGTCTTTTGTTTTCTACTTCCTGGCTCTACTTTCCACTTTTTTTATACCCGGTATATCTATTTTCGAGACACGAATATTGTAGTCTACCAAAGTCTTGATACTTTGGTACGAACATGTGTGCTTCTAGACTGTAACGTACGTTCATAACCACTGTGTAAGTAAAATATAGCAGAAGTGCACGTGGGGGGAGGGCAGTCGAGCTTGGAAACTGGCGAACGATAAGAAATAGTAGGTAGACGTGCAGGTGCAGGGTTATACTACCTAACGATATATTGCTTCGAAATGTACAATGTACAGACTTGAACTAGCTTTACTGTCTACCACACAATTTACTTCGATCTTGAGTTTTTTTCTTTATTTTTACGTTATAGTATATTAAGAAAGGTCTGCAACGAGTTCCGAACATGGTGGAAATCTTACTCATTGCCAAACTAGCTCCGTAACCCAATTGAATGTTCCTAGTCCGATGCAGTTATCAATGATTTTTTTTCGTAGTGATGTTATCCATTAAATGCAATAATATAATCACCTGGGAAGACTGGAGAGGAAAAAATCATGAAACTTCTTGTTCACTGCCGTTCGTAGGAACGTAGTGATCCTGCCTTTCGTTTTACTGAGAAGCAGGTCGTTGGTATCGGAAGGTGTCGGTGAAATAATAGACCTTATGTAAACAACTTGTACTATGTTGATTAGTTCACGATAAGAACTGTTGTTATGTAAGGTATTATTTATGTTGTTATGTAAGGTATTATTTATGTTGTTATGTAAGGTATTATTTATGTTGGAGTTGTTGTAAGGTGTTGGATGCTTTCGCGGAGCGGTACGCTCTGGTGTTTTTCTTTATGTCTACTCGCTAGGATGACTTCTAACGAACTGTCGTCTTTTGCTCCGGGATCGAGGAAACAGCCTGCAAGGGCGGTCCTATCCCTTCTGAAATATTAGTAAAAATTAGGCAAAGATTTTAAGGAGGATACCCTCGCAAAAGCAAGCTGCGTCGCCGAACCCGGCTTAATTTAATTATCATGAGTTTAGCACGAACAAATAATAAATAAATAAAATGGTAAACAGTTAAAACAATTTAGTACATACGGCGAGAGTATGTTTCCAATGACAACGCACACCATCGACCCAGGTAAGTCCTTTGCGGATGTTTCCCAGATGGCGAGGGCATGGGTCTTCACTGGATGCAATAAAAAAAAAGGATTCGATGCCAGTAGCATGGCAAGGAGCGAAATTTACAGTGGGAACGAAATTCAACTTAGAAATAAAAAGAACCTACGCTAAAACTGTACACAGTATATACAGGATTTACTTGCACATTTGCAACACTTCTTATAATTGTTTTTGCGCACTCAACTGTACTTTGTTCCTTAGGAGAGGGACCACATATTTCCGTAAAAAAATACGCCACGATTGATACCCAGATTTTTCTAAGTCCCTCTTAGAGCCCCACTTGAGGCTTGGATTATTCCAATTCTTTCTTATGTCCCCCCCCCCTCTAGTTACGATAATTCTGACACCACCTTAAAGCCCCTCTCAAAACAGGATTATTTCAAGTACCCATTGGAGCCCTATTATCTATTATTGGTATCAATAATAGTGGTAGAGGAAGTTTTAAGGTCCTTACCACCCAAGCTCTAGTGATCATATAAAAAAATGCTCAGATCGGAATACAAAAAATGGTAGGAATTCCATTTATTTAAAAACATAAAATAATGTTTAAAAATGCAATTCCTTTTACAAATTTTTATACTCGACTCTGGACACTTTTTTACATGAACACGGTCGGGGTAAATTCAAAAAGAACTCCCAACTCCCAGCAACCAATACATTGTTACTCAAAATAACAAACGTTGCATTACTATCACATTTTGAGAAGAAATACTGTTCTCAGCAAGTGGATAACTCAATATTATTATATTTCTCCAGTGAGCGTGTCCTGAGGAATATACAAAGGTTAATTATTAACGATCGTGACTAAGAGAAAGTCTGATCATACCTAGCTCTAACTACTAGTCACCCCCAGTTTAATGCGATGCGCTGTGCGATGTGCTGTACATATACAGTAGTATGCGCCTAGAATGCATTGAAGCATGTCGGTGTTACCAGGCAACCGAAGGGGTCTCGCGACCGCCTCAGGCTCGCAGCATCGAAATGGCTAGTGATATCCAAGGATGGTATTTTAGAGGTAGAGAACAAAAAAGGGAGGAGCTGAAGATAAAAAGGTTTGCACCTGATGTTTTGCAGTACATGCATACACAGAAGAGCGAGAAATCATTGAGTGCGAACGAACTAAAGAAACGAGAAATATAAAAGTATGAAAGAAGAGCAAAGCGCTTCTTTTTTTATTCACACCTCTCCACGTAAACGTGAGCATCCGTCTAGAATGCATTGAAGCTTGTCGGTGTTACCAGACAGCCAAGAATGTCTCACGATCGCCTCGAACTCGCAGCATCGAAATGGCTAGTGATATTCCAAGCACGGTATATCAAAGAAAGAGAACAAAGAAGTGAGAAGCTGAAGATAAAAACCTTCGCACCTGGTGTTTTGCAATACTTTTGTATACATATGAACGAGAAGTGACTGAGTGCGAATGAACTAAAGAAACGAAAAGTATACAAGTATGAAAAAAGAGTCGAGCATGTCTGTTTTTTTTTCTACGCCTTCCAGGATACTTAAGCTCGAATATACCATCACAACTACAACCCTCAGTATTGCCATTACACTTGAGAACATTTTCATACTTTTAGTTTGGCATGTACAGTGAGCAATGCACGGCGATAACAGCACGTATGGAGCTTGCGTAGAGTCTTCTTCACCCCATTTCATCAGAGTCGAGATTGCTGCTTTCTCGTACAACGGATAACTCTCTTATAACTCTTTCTCTCTTTCTCTCTCTCTCTCTCTCTCGCCTTCCCCCACCTTCTATTCGTCGAGCACTAAATGAAAAAATTACGCGCTCGTGTAGCTGTCCGGACGAGCACTCGATGCGAACTACTCTAAGTTCTCCGCACATCCGCTTTCTCGAGCTTTTCTCACGCTTCGTCTATCCCTCTGTCTCTAGCCTTCCGTGATCGAACCGCTGCTGCTGCTTCTACAACTAGACTACATGAAAAATTTAAGTGCAACCCTGGCAGTAACATCAGACTATACCGTTGGCATACGGCGGAGTTGGGAATGGATGAACAAACGAAATCGAGCGTATAGGGAAAACGTGAAGATCGGAGTCGAAATAGGGCGTGTGGAATATAAACACAGGTCGCAGTCATTGTCGGTCTTTCTGTGAAAGCTTCACAAACTCTATGTACTAACTTTTTCTACTTTGAGCGTTACCAATACTACGATCAACGTAAGATTAGCAATTCAGGTTTAAAGTAGATAATTGTATGGTGGTTTCGGATAAGGCAAAAGTAAACATTTCAGGCGTTATTTATAACAAGCATTTATTATGAATAAACCGTTAGCATTAATTCTTTGACTATGTAAACTACCAGGTAAATATGATTACTCAACGATAAATAAAAAGTTTAAATATTTTATGGTAAAAATGAAACAAATTTTGCACTTTCTAAATGTTGCCAATGTTAAGAGGAAATTCACGTGACAAATATGTGCGATGACATTTGATACAATATTCTTAAAAGTATTGCGTTGCATACTAGTTAAAATTTTTTTAAAAATAGTCAACTTATTCTTACCTTGAATATTCTTACCCGTTACAA
Organism: Cylloceria caligata; assembly: GCA_963942595.1. NCBI lineage: Eukaryota > Metazoa > Arthropoda > Insecta > Hymenoptera > Ichneumonidae > Cylloceria > Cylloceria caligata. The sequence goes on along the minus strand of OZ012709.1, from coordinate 43,887,893 downwards.
CTATTTTCACTTGAGTTTCTTATTTTATTAAAGCTGAATAAAATGTCTTTTAGTGTCATTGTCGGTTCATTATTCAGTTAAAAGATTCATAATTAAAAGAATCTAATATATTTATTCCATCGTTGTACTATATGTATAGATACAAATTTGAACTAATGTTATAATACGACATCGTGTCGATAATAACATCACAATGTTAAACAACCCCTTGAGGAATGTCAATAATTATACCAAAAAATTGTTCTGAGTTACGGACAAGGATACACTTATGTAGGTCTGCGTGAAACAAACAGTGAAAGTGGTATGTAAAATCCACGTTGTACTGTCAGTATAGTGCACACACGTGCTCACAACTTAAAGTCATATTCTTATCTCAAATTTTTCAATCTCGTAGCCAGCCTGACGGCACTGGTATAGAAAGTATGGCTTGAGATAGGGTAAAATAAATGACTAGCATAAGTGTATTCCCGTGTAGGAAAGAGTGTGTGCGGTCTGGTGCAGCAGGTTCCCTATAGTAGCCACCTATATTCAAGTTTCTCGTGGCGTCGATCCCACGTACATTTTGTTTTATATACGTATATACGATTTGCGGTCTCCTCGACCTCTCGTGACTTGGCGGGCTTACCCTTACGGCCTTGTCGCACTCAGATATCTCGAATCTTTCAATTTCTCGCACTTTTTTTACATTCTATATACGTAAGCCACCCGGTGCTGGTGAAATATAAAAGAAAGAGAGCCGATGATAAAACATTAAAAAGGAAGAAATAGAATAGCCTCGTGAATATCGAGAATCGACCCTTTGGACTCTAGCTCGGTGGAGCATAGATAAAGTATTAACGATTCTAGTAAAATCGAAATGCACAGTAATCGTTATCGAGCGTAGGCTTCACCAGCATAAGGCTATTCAGGTACTTCCACTTCTACTTTCGTTAATGCCAAGTTTTGTTCGAATTCTCGCCCTCTGTCGTCTTCCTTTGTATTCATAATAAATATTAATAAAGTTAGAAATATTTCATCGTGGCTTTTACGCCGTTCACCCTCGTCGTTACGTAGCGTCGCTTAGGACTAACGTGCTGATAGGTTGAGGAGCCCTAATAGCAGAATTCCGTGTCGCGAGGTCCTCCTAGAGTTGATGACCCCCGCCCATCTGAAAGCATGCTTGAGGGTGCGAGCGCGATAAGGGTCACCTTAGAATTTATACCTATGTATATATGTAGAAAGCCCCCTTCCCCCACCCACGAATAAGTGGGACTAGCTACGTAGTCGTCGATGATCGTTATGCCCCAGGTTCGCGAATATATTGCGTGAGCCCTCCTTCGGATCAATGTGCTTTGGCCTTCTGCGACTCTGCGGACTGTTGGAAGCATACGCACGTGGAGAAGGAGTGTATCGAGTAGTTTAATCGTAAGTTAATACTCTGAAGAAGATAGAAAGTATCCGGCTAACTTCTCGAACAACGGTCCTTGATACGATGAACTTGACATTGTTCCATTCATTTCTGAATGAAGAATACGAAATTTATCCTGGACTGATAAATAGTATAGTTTGACGATATGAGAGGGGATATATAACTAACGACAATACATTTTTTTTGTTATGAAATCAATTAACAAGCCATTGAAATTTCCCATCTTTTCAATATAACTATAGCAAATGAAAGCGATTGAGGATTGAGAAATTGTAAAAATATTTTCACGAATTAATTACGAGGTTTTGCATGAGTACAACTCGGTTATGTAACGATTAACTGCTAAATGCATTGTTGAATTTTTGAAACCTAGGGCGAAAGGACGCGATTAAATATTTCGATCAGAGTGATAGAAAGATAAATAAATACTTTAGCGAAATAGTTATTTTCACCACAACGAAACGTAACATATTAGAGTTGTTATATTATGTTATTAAAAACTTTTTCAAATATCAAATCTTCTCATGACCCTTTACCGTTCTATTTCATTATACTTATACGATTATAGTACTATATACTTATACGATAATCAACTATATAGTCTCCTATGTCTGGACGAAATTGCTTCTTGAGAGAATTCTCATTCCAATGGTTCTTCTTTATCTCAAATAGATTTTTGTAAAATAATAACTCTGATGTGCCAGGGGTGACGAATGCATCATTAAATGTTAAGAAGGAAGTCTCACTTGCCTGGTTACAGAACGCACACGTGCGTTGAGATCGAGGAGACAACAGAGTGGTTGCATATTGCACGAAGCGAGTGCCTTCTCTTCATTAAGTGGTCAGTCAAGGAAGAAAGAAGAAATGAGACTTAGTTTAAGTCTGAGATGGTGTACGAGTCAATCCATGCCGCCTTCCGGACACCGGCGCCAGCATAAAACTCGCAGTCTGGTGTTATTTTCAATCCTCTTTTCTGCCCCCTCCTTACCATCCCCCTTCTTATCCTCGCCTCACGTAATTACAGGCATTAACCAATTAGAAGCCAACTGGATGATTACCGTCTCTGGTCTGGGTTTAAGATCATGAGACTCTTCTCCCCCTCCACAAGCGCTGGCGAGTTTCCCACTGGCCAAATGGGTTCGAGAACGATGAAGATCAGAACTCCGAGGGCTCCGTTGACCTATTTTTGGCACAAAATGAAGTGCACCCCGCTCGAGGATTGACGCTATAAACCACAATCTTTAGATGCAATTTAGGTGCAGCCGTTTGCTCGCTTCTCTTTTATTCATTCGCTGTCATTTTGTAAATAATATTATGAGAACAAAAAAGTCGGCTTATCGCGAATATAAATTTTTTGTCTTATATCATATTTAATTGCAATTGCAGCCAAACTGAATTATACAGTTGCAAAAAAATGTAGAGATAATGATCCATTTTTTTTTTTGCAAAAATTCAATTACCTTAATTCCTACACCGTTGTTACATATTTTTTATTAAATAATAAAAATTGTGTACAAAATTCAGAGACGCTCGCACCTAAAAAATTAATAGTTAATTCATTTAATTGCAAGGCTATTTCATTTATTGCATATCAGAATCGACATGCACATATCTAACCAATATAATAACGTCACAGATATGACACACCTGACGTACGCCTGAAAATAGCTTTAAATTTATAAAAAGACGACGCGATACACAGATCTAGGTAAAAGAGGGATGGGGAACCCTCTCATAGGGGATGTATATACGCCGTCACGTCAAGCCCTTCGCTCGTGAAAGTGATATATTAATTGATAACACACGAGCTAACGCTGGTGCTGCAAAGTCGAGAGACAAGAGGGAGCGCAGATAGGTTGCGCGGCCCTTGAGTACCGAAAGGCAAAAGATCCCACAATCGGATGTGGTCCTCCGTATTGCTTTGAACTAAATTAATTTTCGTCGCGACTGCAGATTACAAGTTGCTCAACATATTAGAAATAATAACAATGCAATGAGACAATTGAAATACTAATAACGTTACATTGTAATTTTCGTGCATGCTCTGTAACGATACTAACAATCATGAAACGATAAAAAGAGTAAGGAAGCTAAACAAAAAGTATTTGTAAACATTATAAAAATTGAACAAATAATAAAACGAACAATAATATTATATTTATCGATTTAATCAGTGTCACACTTTCTCCAATAATTAAATAATTAACAAATAAATGACGTTATCATTAACAAGTAAAACCCACCAACCAGCAGATGTCCACGAGAATAGAAGGTCACTCGACAGTTCCAGAAAAGTTGTCACACATTCACTTCACAGTACCTCGAAGCACGCATCGGCTTTCATAATTGGTATATAATATTATCAATAAATCAAAAGAAAATTCAAGTTAATTGTTTGTTTCGGCAACAGGTCACAAAGAGCACGGTACTGTTATAAAATTGGTTCGATTCGTTATCTGTAGACGATTTAATCGGTGTAACTATCAAGAGCCGCGTGGTACCTCGTGTTACGCTATTTGGATCATCCGCGGGAATGGAGTGTATCGTAAAAAACGCGCGCGCGCGCGCACACGCCCGATTGTACGCGAAGCAACGAACGAAAGCGATTGATAACGAGTCAACGGCGGCAGTAGGACAGCGGAGACCTCTGTCCCGATGCGCCGTTCGAGTACGACTGAGTGAGACAAGCCCCGCGCGACCCGCAACCCGAAACCCGCAAGCAGTAGCAGCAGCAGCCGCCGCCAGGCAGCCAGCCGCCCGACGTACGCGCGACCCCTCCGGGGTCGCACCAATCGGCGCTGTCCCTTGCGCAACTATCCCGTGGACACCATCCGATTGACCGCATGCTACTTCATGTTCACCATGCGTGACTTTATGGTATCAGCAATACCTTTTAGACACGTGGGTAGAAGGATTAACATGTATATAGCACATAAGTACTACCTGCAGAAGATATAAGGTTCTTGGCATACACAGACAAAGTCAGATCTTTTAACCCCAGGAATCCACCCCTAGCATGACAGTCGCTTTTTTTATCACTGCTAACACTGACCTGGTACAGAGGGATCATCGGGACTCATGACAATTCCCACACAGAACGAAAAATATGATTTCCAGACTTGTATGGCAGGACGAAATTAAAAATTGACGTTTTTTTTTACTACATGCCATTTTTACGTATCTACACTGTTACTATGCAGAGGACGCTGTACCAGCTACGAGGTATATTAATTATTCCTCTAATTCTCGCTAAGAACAGTTGCGCGATGATTCTCAGAAAGTTTCGCGTGAGCTCCCAAGCCCCAATCGATATACGAGTAGCGTTGGACTTATCGATTGGCATTGTACCAAGAGCATGTGACTTTCGAAGAAAAACAACAAAATCGTTAGCCGTTCCAGTGTTTACGTACAGTGTGCGTCCTCGTACTTTGTCGTGCTCGGCTTCTCGTGGTATTTTTCGACGGATATTGTTATTTTATTTACATTATAAACGTGTTTTTTATGGTGATTTTGTTTCCTTTTCTTAGGGAATGAAAGCATGATATTGATGGAGGAACGAATGGAATTCAATAGAGCATGATTAGTACGAAATAAAAATTGGTCTGGTAGGCGATGAATTTCAAACTTGAACGAGCTTTCCTATCAGAGAAAGATTGATTGGTTTAAATATTTTTATCTGTTAATTATTTCTTAACTCTCTACTCTTGTACGATAAGGAAGTCGGTAATTTACCTTATGAAATGGTATTTAGCGCACCAAATAGGCTTACTAAAAGTTTTCGTTGCCGTATTCGTCGCTGCTCATATAATTTTGTGGTCTGCGACACGAAACACCGCATACAAAGCGGCTGAGGAAAGCTAATTTCGAAATAGCTCAAACCCGGAAACCATAAATGTACCCGGAAAAAAAGTACATGGAAAGAGCGGTACAATTAAAATGCAAAGGGAGATATCCTGCGAATGTCTGGTTAAGAATAGAGCTTAGAGGAACGGATGACCTGTTTTGTGGATTCTGCTGTTGCCTGAAGCTGTTGCACGTCGGACGAAATTTCGTTGGTAGCACGAGTCGGAAATTCGAAAGGAAGTCGAGACACAGGCAGCAAGGGCATAGACAGCAAAAGAACAGACAAGTAAATAGACAAGAAAACAAGACAGACAAGTAAATAGCAACGAAGGAAAATGAAGTAAGCTAGAAGTTCATTCACGACAATTTTGAGAGCGCGAACCGAAAAAGTAATTTTTCCATTAGGAGTATAGGTATACATTATGTTGTCTAGACACGTTTTCTACGTGATGAGAACCTGATGGTGAAATAAGAATGCGAAGAGTTTGTAAAGTACGAAGCCAAAAGTTACAGAGTGGCGCTAATGTCGATCGTGTACAAACATAACAAGACTCAACGAAACACATTGATACGTTGATCTTACATTATGGTTAGCGCTTAGGCACGATGGATAATCAAATATTTATAATTACCAGTTTGCAATTACAGAGTTGAGAGAGGTGGCTATTCATAGCAACACAATCGACCGTTATAATTGCATCGTCAACCATGGTACAATAGCTTCACTCAATCATACCAGAATGCAATAATTCTTCTCCTAAATGTCGATAGGCCCTCCAATAATTTATATTTAATGAAACAGATTAAATTCAGTCGACGGCATTACGCTGATCATAAGGTGGTTCACATCTTTAAGCATTCGTCACGCAAAGCGCATGATAATATGATCGACGGGAGCAGTGAAATATTCAGCTCTAATGAAAAATGTACACCTCGTTAATGGTACCTGCCGATATGCTTTGTGATCTATTGGATATCTCTTGTCTCCGCTTTCGTACCGCGATAAACATATCAAGTTACAATACTTGGATGTGCAAGGGTGTCCTGCAAAAGCTAGTTTGGGTATCGACACAAAAATAGTAAGGAAAGCAAGTACTGTACTAAGAAAATATATATCGTGTGGGGTAGGGTAGAGACTTTGAGTGCCTACTTACGCTTATTGTACCGGGCACGAAGCAGGAAGGATTTTCGAAGCGGGGGATCACGCGAAGATGGTACGTCAGGGTACTCTGGTACTGCTGGAACACTAATACAGCTCACAATACGACGTAGTTCGTGTAGTATACGGTGCTATTCGGCACATAGACAACGAGTACTGAGATGTAGTGGCAGCAGATGGATTTGAGCAGAGCCTAAAGTAAGAGCTTTTGAGGAGACAAGAGTGGGTCGAGGCTAACTCTGATAGAACACCCACACCAACGGCTCACATGCTAGTATACCAGCTACGCTAGATCCAATGGAAGCAGATGTGACTGTGTCAGGACGACGAGGGATTCGATCGTGGCTGTCTTATAGTCTTGAAAAAGAAAATGGCGATTGTATAATACGTCTAAGCATATTTACGGTACGAAGAGGTACACGTTATAGCGGCTCGGTGCGAAAACAAAGTGAAACCACACGCCGTGTAAATGTATGCTGACTCAAAGTACATGATGTTGAATAAATCAATCCATGTGCTTTTGCTTAATAACATATGATAAGGACCGGTTCTTTGCCGGTTACATGGCCATGTAAAAATGATGTTCTGTGAATGACTTTTTAAACCAAGAGTGGGTAAAATTGAATTATACTATGGCTAACGTACTATAGGTATTTTGTCTCATGATATTGTATTTCAAGGAACAACAAGCGAATCTCACAATACAATATATATATTTTGTGCGGAGTTGCATCTGTAATTAATTTTAGTTTTTTTTTGTATACAGTGTACGACCCAATAGTTGAGTCGATGTGTGTTTCTTGTATCAATACACTTGAGATCATCATGGCACACGACGTAGAATCGAATCTGCTGTAAATACACACATAGGAGGGTGGCATCTCGTTGATTAGCTGCTCACTTGTGATCCTGTATTGCGTGAATCAAGCAGGCTACAACCAATATAGGGAAGGCACGCTGAAAATACATTCACCGCGATTGATTATACATGCAGGAACTCAAAGCAGCTATGCATGTATCTTTCGAAATCAAGAATCAACTTTGATTCGAGGTATCAGACATTTAATGAAAATTGATAATATTGAACATAACAAATAAACATGTGATCCCAATTTTAAATGAAAAAGATGAAGCCTCGATTCAATTTGAACTGAATTTTAAACCTCATGTCCACAAATGCTGATAGTACGAGAACTGATATTCAGTTTGAATATAATATTTGAGAATATGGATAGAGTTAGACATAACAAGTGATAACGATCTGTTGTCTAGTGTATCTGAAAATCAGTATTCGTCTGACTATTGAATTGCAATATACAGCTTTACGTTACCCGAGACTCGAGTAAGTTGTATTGTGTAGTCGTGGCGTTGACGGGCATCGTATCTAATGCCGGTATATGTGAGTATCTGGATTTCCAAATCTGCAAATTACATTTGTACCGGAGAACTTGGTAACAGAATAGACTATGGATAAATTGGTCACTGACTGCATATAACACTCAGTCAGTTGTTTGTAAAGAGGAGTTGAAAAAATTAATGGTAAACATATAAAAATGAAAGTTCGAATTGAACGAGAAATGATGAATTTCCATTTAGCAGTTTACTGAAACATAATTGATCAATAGACGCTCTAGATAACGATAAAGTTATTTTTTTCGCTACTCGTAGCTCATTGATCATAATTTCAGATTCTAAATATCTCTTATTTTAATGAATATACACGAATTTCTACCTACGAACATCTTAACTGTATTCGATAAAACAATTTGTATTTTGTTTTCATTGAAACAAAACATATATCAAGTGCAAATTGGAACAACAGATTTGCAATATTTTATTACAAAGGTCCTACTCTTTTTCATATTATTTTTTAATTCAATATAAAATATTTCGAATTGATTGTTTGGCTAATAATTTAGTAAAAACGTTTACATTTCTTAACCTTTTTATTTTGTCTCCGGCAAACGCTAAATAATACATTGAGCTAAATATACATTGCTACAGAAAAGATGTTGCACAGTGTTTGTCGATACACGGAAAATTTTCATACGGAAAGGGATGTTTGTGCGGTTGGGGGGGTTCCAGTCCTCCCATCTATCCTTTCGCTCGTCCAGCGAACCCCGATAGCCGCTATTTTGTACGAGTGAGCGGAAAAGCGTGCTCTGGCACCGCCATCACACCACCCCTCGTCGGCGGTATAGCCGACGTTGTTGGATAAAAGCGAAGAGCGACGAGGCGAGACAGACGGTAAAAGGGAGTTGAAAACGTCCCGGGAATAGTGAGAAAGAGAGATACAAGAACCTGAAATAACAGAGGTGACGAGAGGACAGGCGACGCGATGGGTGCAAACCTCCGAACTAAAAGCAGACAGAGAGAGATATACATATAGCAATACGCAGACTGAGAGGATTGGAATGATAAAACGTGGAAAATCGTCATTATACGATCCCCTTCGTCCCTTGCCAAGCGGTAATAGCAGTGCTGTAGCGGAGATTCCGTCTGCATCGTTTAGAACCGGTTTTCCGGTTCCATAGTCCGCCCGGTCAAACCGCGTTTCGTTTCCACTTCCTCTTTACATGGGCACGTACTATAATCGCGCATTCCAACGTCTCTACGACTCCTGTGTGAGTGCAATTCCACATTAGGATAGGTATGCACCAGAATATAGTAATTATGATTCAACAATACATGTCATGAGAAATCGGGGCTTATTGAATCAGGGGCAAGTTGAACCATCAGCTAAACTCACTTACGAATCAAGATTTGATCCGCAGCGTAACATTACACTTATTATTTCTAGAACCTGCAAGCGGACAATTTTTGTAGTGAAATGTGTCTTACAAATTAAGTTTAAAATCATGAAATCTATCACTTGTTAGTTTCACAAAAATGATCGTCGATTATTAGCTCATAATATCACACTACGAACAGTTTTTTCGTCATCAAAAGTATATTTTTGGTACCATACTCAAAAACTTCCATAAAAAAATTAGTGAACGATGACTTTTTAGGTCGTGTAGTCGCATTGAGGCAAATAAGAAGTGTAAACAGGATTCTATCTGACGTTTCATCAGTTTATTTGAATGTTCATGGCTGATTCCAGTAAATGATTAGAAATGTTGTATTAAAATTGATGGAGTACGTTGTTAAATAATGACCCCAAAAGCAGTTTATGCGTTTTACTACTCTACGGGTAGAAAGGAAATAGCTAAAAAGTAGCAAAATCGATATTGAGCCAGGCCTCGATCTTCCCGACTGCAAGGAAGACAGTGGTAGTCAGCGACCGAAGAGGAATTGTGTAGAGCGAGGAAAGGGTTTTGGCTGGTGGACGAGTCAGGGATCAGAGAGAAATGGACTTACCGACTCTCTGACACGCGACTTCATTAACGAATGTGCGCCAGTTGAATAGACCTAAACATCCAGTAGGAGTGTATGACATAGTAAATCGAGCGCGGGAAGTCGGTCCAACGCGCAGCTGTCCCGCCTTTACATTCCGGTAGTAACGCCCGGCAAGCACGAGCTGTATTGCCGAAGGACGACGCGCAGGCACGCTCTGGGTCAAGCTATGATTAATTACTCACCCCCAACTCTTCTCCGACGACTAATTAGCAATCAGATTCCGCTAGATATATAACGCTCTACTACGATGTCGACCAAGACCAAGAACTCGGGAAAAGAGCGAGACAGAGTGACTTTTTATTCATTTTCGTGTACTCTACCTACCAGCAGTGACGATGCTGCTTTTTAAATACCTGACTACAAAATGAACTGCATTAGCTACTTCTATCTTGAATGAGTTTTCCGAGATAAAATTTACTGCTTCTGTACAGACCATTTTTGTTTATAACTTAACTCGTGAATTATTACTCGACTCGAATTATTATACAACTGAAAGTGACTTTGTGCCAGAAATACGACATATTTATTTTTTATTGTCCTGAATTTATAAGAATCAATCTTTGAGTATGACATATTAAAAACTAATTAATATTAAAAATAATATAATCATTAAGTTACATTTTTATTGGAGATATATTATATTTGGATACTCAAAATGATGTTTAACGTCCAGGAAAACGATTTTTTTTTATTCCCTATGGATGTCTGGGTATGTTCAAACCTTAAGGATCATTCGATCGATCGAACTGAAAATTGGTATCCAGGTTAAGCAGAAACGTCCTTTTCTTTGGTATAATTTTCGCCAGAATAAAAGCACGAGTTGAGATTTTATGTAGTTTTGAATTTAGTGAAAAATATCTGTTGGGCAATGAGTATCTTATTGAATACTATAAGTAGTATGACGAATTGGGGATTATGAAGAACTGCAAGGGGTGAAAAGGCATATGGATAGAGGACTAGAGAGATGGCAATTGCGCAGCATACCATATGCCTGGGCTATCGTCGATTTCAATCTCGGAGATCACTCTGGATATTTCCCTCGATTGATCGTGCTCTCTCGTCGCGTACGGAAAGAAAAGCCTTGGCCTTCATCCTTCTGGTGTTATAGGAGCTACTACAGTAATCGAGGAAGAGCTTCCGTCAGCACTTGGTTACAAGCTCACGTATGTTCGACTGCTCACTCGCCACATTAAAGAAAGACGTCCAGACATCCTCGCAAGTCAGATTGGATGTCGACTGATACGCATTTTCATATATATAAAGAGAAATATAGCGGTACTCAAAGGGCTATTGCGAGTTAGCCAGCATGAAATATTTACACCAGTTCGGCTTCAAAAGAACAAAGTTTCATATGTGCTGACGGCACTGGTGGCGGAACCTGCTAATTAAAAATGCTCAGCAAGTGTACCAGGTGTACAAGTATGAAATGCGGATTTCAGACAACAGATGGCGCACGAATGCAGTTTGTGCTATAAAGATTGGACGCTGCGCCATTTTGTTGTTTCATCAACAAGTGCCAGACGCGCACGAGTGATAAATTGAAAAATGTGTGCATAGTGTTGTGTTGTTGTGTTCATTATGTCGAAATTTATACCGAACAAAGAGCATTCGCGGATAGCATTAATTTTTTGTTTTCATTTGAAGAAAACTGCTGCTGAATCATACCGATTACTTCGAAAAGCTTATGATGAATATGCTCCATCGCAAGGTACGTGTGAACGATGATTTCGGCGTTTAAAAAATGGTGACTTCGATGTTGCAGACAAGGAACGTGGAAAGCCGCCAAAAAAATACGAAGATGTGGATTTGCAAGCATTGTTGGACGAAGATGATTCGCAAACACAAAAACAACTCGCCGAGCAATTGGGCGTTAGTCAACAAGCTGTTTCCGGATGACACAGTTCATCCGGAGCTGTGTCATCACATCAATATCATTATGGATGTGAATTAAATTCATGACAAGGTTAAGTCGTAAAGTTATTAATTCTTTGAATGTGAAATGAGATTAGACGTAAAATAATAATAATAAATCATAGATAATAATAACAACAGTAATACGATAAGCGATAAACCTCAAATATTCTCCCCTGACTAACGAACTCACTGAATTTATGATATACTTCATTAAAGTGTCAATTATGATAACTGGAGTGAACCCCCTGCATGTGATCAATAGTAGTGGTTAACATTAATGAATTTCTATAATTTTTACGAGATTGATATTTTTCCAAATTTTACTTATTTGTAAAACGTAAAAAAGTGAAATTGTATAAAAAAGCCTTCATCTTCGTTGAGAATCAACGAAAGATATATAGTAATACTCAAGGCACGTTTGCTGTTCTATATTGTAGATTACACTTAATAAAATGCACGTAGGGGAGCTTCTTTTCGTTTATGTATCTGTAAAACGATGAATTTTCGTGTATGAACCGTTAGTATGCATATTTATGCATGGAACCCTTGTCGAGCTTGGGAGTGACGAGGAAGTCGACACGGTCGACAGGGTGTGGAAACCTGACAACTCCAAATAGGGGTTGGCGGGACACGCTCGGAGATGGGAGAATGCTATGAACCTCTATCCTCGTCATTGCACCTTCTCTTGCGCTTCTTCCTTCAACTTCTAGTGCAATGTCGTCATAGTGTCTAGTATGCGAATGCACATATATTCTTACCGTACAACACATATTCTAAACTTCGGTAGCAGCTCTCCTTCTTCTTTCGCTGTCTAAGACGTCCCAGTTCTGTTACTCACCCCTTCCTGCATCTTTGCTAACCTGTCCTCCCACCCTACTTCTTCGTTCCCACTACTTACAGTACAGAACCCGAGAAGCTACATGCTGGAAGGGTATAGAGTGGTCTTCCCTATACGTGCACAGATCCTCGGATGTTATCTCGCCGACAAGTTAGTCCCAAACTTGTTTCTCTAACCTGATTAATTGAACACTTGTAACTTGTTTCATGATTACGTAATGCTCTGGATAGAGCAACCCTATCCACTTTCCTGCAGTAAACAGGTAACTATACGTCCGTGGAACTGATTACTGAATCTTTTAACCGCTGCATAATTAATCACATAAGATTTTGTCGACAAAACAAACTGTGCGAATACTTCAATGGTTGTAATGTTGCAATATCATGCACCGTTGCTTGTAATCCCAATCCCCTAATATAATGACAAAAATTACCATAAGCACCATTCTATGTTAAATTCATTGAATTTTGGGAGCTTTTCGACTTCGAATTTTTCAATTGATTTCAACATTTTATACAAAAAATATTAATACAACCTGTTATATTAAATTCTTCATTCAATTCTGTGACGCTTACAATTTTTTCAGGATATGGATTCAATGGAGATTCGATTGAATCTACTTTTTCAAGAACTTTGATTATGACGTTGACTGTGCAGCGCAGCCTGTCGAAGAATGGATGCTGATAAACAGAGAATATTTTCCAATTGTTCTGACATGTTTTAGTGGCTGTAGAGACATTAGTAAGAAAATCTTGTTTCGACAATCTGGTAATTATAAAAAATTGCGCAATCTGTAATTGTATCGTCGTACGCGATACTGCAGACCAAATATTTTCAGACTAAAACTTTTATTTCTAATGCCAATCGTAATCCTTTTATTTTACTATGTCCTACCGATTGCCATAAATTTATTGCTTTTTTAACAATAGAAGAATTACTTTTAACCACTGAACAAATGTTCAATTATTCTTTTAAAAATTTAATTTAAATAAAAACGACCTTTTGTAAAAACTAGAAAGTGTTTCATTCATTCAAAAATCGTGTGTATCTTTTTCTAAACAAAGCGTGTAAATTTGAAAATTTCACGCTTCCTCTTGATTCACACCAACCCACAGATTCTCCTTCTCCAATAACCATAAAATGAGACAACCGTCAGAGATTTGGATGAAAATTGGACACGCGCGCGCGCGCTCTCGCGGACATTTATTCTCAATATGATTTTTCGACGTTTTGGAACTTTATATGTATTTTGATATCAAATTTTGAAGAAAAAAAAATTCACGAATACAGCTTTCTCTAGGGAACAAAAACTAAAAAAAAATATTCCGGAGTTATCGATGAACGTGAATCAATTGGAACGACAACCGGTGAGCAAAACATCGGTGGAGAAGCTTTAAAAAAAGTGATTCCATTGTGTTTTTGGTTAAAAGTTAAAAGTTTCAATTGTTCGATTGTTTATAACAAAAGAAATTCGCATATTTTCAATTACTTTTAAAAATATCTATAAAAGCTTATTCTTTCAGCTTTATAACGCACCTTGGTTCATCTCTCTACGACAAATAGAACCTGAGATATTAATGTTTAAAGTCTATTGAACGCACATATTCCAATAAAAGTTCATTTACCATATTTTCCGAAGAAAAACGTTTGGGCAAACAACAAAATATGTCTTTTCTCTTTGCGTATCATCAACGTAAAAAAAGTTTCATTTGATTGAGAAAATACGACGCTAATTCGTGTTCGATTTGGTGTGGAATCGTTTATAAGTATTTGCAATACTCAGGCTAATTCAACTCGCAAAAACGGCAAATAGTCTCAAAATGCATAATATTTAATAACAATTTTCTAAATGATATAATATCTATCGCTTGAAAAAATAGTTATAAAACCATAATTCGTTTAATATCGATTCCAACTATACGATTTCAATTTTCTTACAGGTGCTGTTTATATATACAATACTTTGTGCATGGCGCTCCAGAGGAAGTATATTTTTCGATAAATCGAATAAACTTTGGATGAAGTACAGTAACGTGCACCATTCTATCGTGGAAAATCAAAATTGGAAGTATCAGACCTGCACACAGTATGAGAATGGTATCGAATTGTGAATTCTCAGAGTGGCGATGCTCGTACGTGCGAATCCAACATTGCTGCAGTGACTGGCATCACTGTGGGCATTCTGAAATCTGGAATACTGGTAATCTCGGTGAAATAGGTTCGCTGTAAGTGTTTATCTACGCTGGCTGTCGATGTTTGAAGTTTACGAAGTGAAACAATTTTCTAAAAGAATTTCAACTGGAAAAAGGACAGACAAAAATGGTATCCGAATCGATGAAGAATCCTTGTTTTCGTTAAAGTTATTCAGTAAGCATCGTCTTCCCGAAACATGCTCGAGTGCCGAATAGCAAGCTGAAGGGATTCTCGGACAGCTGGGTAATAAGTAATCCAATAGGATATACATACATAGAGAATGGATTGAAGTGTCGAGTCGGTGTGCTGTGTTTTCTTTTCTCTTTGAATTCAATTCCCCTCAAGCCACAAACTTGATTCACTAGGGAACTAACAAGTGAGTATAAAATTCATGAAATATTTTCGACCCGGAGGGTTCACTGGTTCTTTCCATCCCAATTTGGCTGGTTATGCAGAAGCAGGAAAAGGGCCAGGACTTTATGCTTATTGCACATACATAGTATGAAAGTATATAAGACGAGACTGCGAGTGTAAGTGCGCATGAAAGTATTTTCCCTGGTGCGTCCAGCGTCCATTTTACGTTTTCAATTCCTGGCCGACACTGGGTACTTCTTCCCCTCTGCATTTTCCACTGGAATCTCACCCTCCGTGTTTGCCTAGGGTGTAGGTGCTGCTGGAAATTGATACAGGAAAAAGCAGGCAGTCTGGCAGTCGGTATCCAACGTTTTCTTGTTAAATTTAAATTCAAATAAATTAAGGGCGAGGGTATTTTAGAGGTAAGAGTATCAACATATATCTGTGTTGTGAGTGCAGGAAAAAGAAGATTGGTACTAGTGTACCAGGGCAGCGCGTCTTGAAATTTTTAAACCATTCGAGGGGCTGAACGTTAGATAAGTCTCCACTGTTGGGGCGTGACGGAAAGTTGGTGCGCTGCCCGAAAGAATAATAGAGGATAAAAAATGAAAATGCGAAATATCGGAAAAGAGGTTTGCATACGTAACTCAGGAATTTGTAATGATCAAAGATTCTAGTGTGTAGAGTTTGCAATGAGATTTTACTGGAATCTGTGACTTTTTGGTTTGAAACATTTAATTCGCTTTATAACTGATTAACCCTTTATATACCTCTGGGATGATGTATCTTCTCCCCTTTCCCTTCCAAGCACGCATGTACAATTCCTAAAGTCATTTTCATAGTAGAGGCCATGACTTTTTATCACAAAAAACAGATTTTTTTACAAAACGTCGTAGATGAGAATACGGTTTCCCAGTGGTCTCTTCATAGCGATTTTTATTACTTTCCGCTATTTGACGAAAACAATATATCATTCGGTCATAATCGACATTTTGCATAAACTGAGGTATCTTCTTATATTATAGTATGAAATTGATAATAAATAACTAACGCATACATAATATTAAGAGTTTAAATAAATGAATAAATGCGTAAATGGACAAGTTATGTATTTGTAGGTATCAATAGACCTTGTAATTACAAGTTGCATTATTCCCGTTTAATATTATTTCCAAGAAATACTATTTGGAAGACATTGTAAAAATATCAGTGCATCATTCCAGTTATAATTCAACATCACTTTAACTTTGGCTCACATGTTATAAGCCGGTGATATCGACTTTGTAACCTCAAATTTCTGACGACACCATTGAGAAAATAACTCCTTTTAAATGTGGATTTGTCAGCTTATGAAAAATATTAATGGAATAAAGTTGGAGGTATAAGTCCAAATGAACGAGTTGCGATTTACAAGAGAACGTCACAAGATTGCATTTGCTCATTGAGCTACAATCGCGAACCATAATCGTCAGTGGGAAAACGGTTTTCCACTATTTTTCGGTAACGATGAAGCTACTGAAGCTACTTACTATATGTCCATATTATTGTTCAGTATATCGTGGAACAAGTATATTTAAAAAATTTTGCACAAAGCTTTCTCTGTGATGAAGCCAAAATTGATCAACTTACTTCATCATACAGGTAGCTTTGTTACAAATGGAGAATGACGAAGAAGCGGTGTCCAAATTTTACTTTATTCTACACATTATCTGTCATCTTTATTGTCGTGTAAGTACATTTATTTTACCTCTCCATTAGGCATGATAAAATTAAAAAATGATACAGGAGTGTATTAAGTGCAATTAAGGGGGGAAAAGGATCGGAAAAGTGATTTTTTTTTCTGATACTACAACTTATAAGAAATATTGTCATAAAATTTGAAGTCATAAGGAGCAAAACTTTTCGTGTTATAGACAATTGAGTCTCCGGGCGCTCGGTCTCCCTTGACCGTCATGAGACTTTAATCGCGTTTTTCTCAAAACTGCTTTTTTTAAGTCGGTAGTCAAAATTTCTCGAAAACCTTTGGACCGATTTCGCCTAAACTTTGCACACTTCTTTTACATACTAAATACTCGGTTCTGAACGAAGGATTTTTTTTTTCAATTACAACTTATTTTTTTATTGAAAAGTAAGAGCAATTTTTGGCAAAAATTAGAATTTTTTGATTGAACCTTTACGAAAAATTCAAAAATGAATATTTTGTTAATTCTTTCGTTCAAATCCAAGATAAACTTATGTACTAAAGAAATCTTTCTTGTTTTTTAATTTCAGATGAACCAATCAAGAGTTATCCTCACTACCGCATGGAAACTTTTTTTTGAGGTGACTCGGTTCTCACCACTACCACTGGCTTATTTTTCAATATTTTTTAATGAAAATTTAACAGAATATACTTAGAACGATGCTTAATAATGCAACAAATTTTAAAAATATTAATAAATAAGGTACTCTGGAATAAAATTTACAAAAATATGCTTTTTTTTTTGTGTCTCAGACCCTTTTCCCCCTTAAGATCAGCTTCGTAGTTGCAACTTCTGACTGTACTGTCGCTACATTCTGTAACCAAGCCAACAGTGACAACTTCTCGTTGTAATAAAATGTCGGTTTCGAGGACTAAATGAATTTTGACTTCACTCTTTTTTTAGTACTGTTTCTCTTTCTATTATAAAAATAATATGCTAATTATTCAAGTGCCACATACTGTAGCGTGAATATATTTATAATTTAAAAAAAACGATCATCGTAATAATAATATTAACAATAAATTGTATAATAATTAGTCATAGCTTATACTAAAACAGAGACGTTAAATCACTCTAATTAGATTTGTGAAATGCATATTCTGGATACCCGTATTAATTAGTATTTCCACATAACTCCAATGGTGTTAAATAAAGCCAACGACCCTTCACTGCAATACGACCTGTCGTAAATTTCTACATAGATATAGTCCGAACCCTTGTGTTGTATGAATCTGATAAAATTGCAACTATTTGATTTTCAAGTATTATGTTATATCTGCCCATTAGGTGCATTGCTAATGCAACTTTATTATTATCGATTTCTGTATGAGGAATGTTAATTGCTCAGAGCTGGGATGGTGGAAAAAAAAATGCATGGTTGCAAGAGGATTCTCCACCATCAACTACACGAGGTATTTTCAGCAGAGTTGAAATAAGGATTTGCATAGACAATAAGGGCGGGTGGTAGGTGCGATATATCGCAAGAACTTTTAACGTAACTTGGTCGCAGCCGCTCCAGGAATGAATAAGCCGTAAATAATTCCATTCGCTTCACTCGAACCCCTCGTGCTCCACCGAAAGAGAAGCTTTTTCTTCTGTCTCGCTATCTCTCTTGCTATGAATACCCGCTATGACAACCCCCTTTTACACCGTTCAAAATTCATGCTCTTGTGCTATCGTCCGGGTGAACTCTTCGAAAAATTTTCATCGTCGACGAAGAACTCTCGGTCTGTTTTCTCAAGATACGACCTCCCATGACTGACGTACAATCTTCGAGAATATGTAAAGGGGAAAGAGAAAGCAAGAGCAAGAGTAAGATAGAAGATGAAAGGAGCTCGCATAGGACCGGCCCATCTACTACCTCAATGCGGCAGGGGCAATAAAGTTTATTTTATCACTTGGCGAGGGGAAAGTAAAGAGTAGAAATGAAAGGGAAAGAATTTAAGAAAATCTAAAGAATGTAAGCGGCTGAAACGCATTGGTTTAAATGTTGAGCCTCACTCGATGAAATACTCTTCTGATAACATTGAATTCAGCGTAATGCATCGACGGAGCTAGGCAGTATACATTGAGGGGAAATTTGAAAACTGTTTCTCTAGCCGCAGGCAAGTACCGCGGGTTAATGCAGCTAGACCAACTGCTAGCAATTCTTGTCGTGGGTATTCTCTGAGCGAGGAGGGGGCCACGCGGTGTAAGTACGTGAGCAATTCGATCATCAGAAGGTGCAATCAGGCTTCATGCTCTCTCTACTAGATGGCGCCTGTGGTTTCTTTTTGCAGCATTTCCCAATGTACCTCAACTTGCAGACTGCTATTTAATTTAGGACACAGGTATCCATTTATCTTTGCTGTATGATATTTTTGACAAAAATAACAATCTTAAAAAAATGAATGGACGTCGTGGAATAATTATTTCTGAAATCTACACCAGATATATTGAATACATTTATATTAAAGATCATACGTTGAATATACATTTAAAGGGATTTTGGAAACACCGGGTCACCAAAAATTAAACAAGTCGACGATATTTCATTGATATATTGATAAGTTTTTAAAAAAATCTATTTACATTCAACATTGAACTTTTCAGTCCTTTGGATCGATTAAATCATGAAATAGTCATACTTGTAAATCACATCAAATATCTCACGTGTATATCAAACGACTACTAACAGTGAATTACTTTTTTTCACTTACCAATTTTTTTTAACACTAAATGTTACAAATCTAATTAGTGACGTACGTGATCAAGTGTTTCTCTTACAATTACGGGGACTATATTGGTCTTCTAAGCCTCAATGGAAAAATTGGGATTTGAAAAAGTACTTTTTATTTATGTTTGTATATGTATCATGCTGTATATAATATGATATATAAATATCAAGGTACACGGCAGCGTCTCGATGCCAATAATACTATTTCTAATGAGAAAACAGTATTTTTGACAGAGTGGGTCTGCTACGACGTAGTTCCGCACTTTCAAACAATTAGTGCAAAACTATATAGAAGATCGGTCGTGTCCGAGTGATTAGCAAGTTGTCTTATTAGCGAACATCTAGAATACCAGTTAGAAACTCATTCATTCACTGTCTTCTAGAGTGACGCGGGCATTTACCACGACAAGTAGGAGAAATATCGATCGAGGTTTTGCTTCAGCTTTGATATATTACAGTCTGAAAATACAGGGGAGAACCCGGTGGCAGCAGGTACAGCAGCGCAGCATAACGAGAGTGAGACAGGCGACACGAACCATCGAATATTTCGTTCTGCGAGCTCTTGAACAGGGTCGCCCTAGTATATCGCGCAGGAGTGAGCGAAAAGGAGTCATAACAGCGAGGATGGGACTCGAGAGTCATTACTCAAATTCTCATTAGTACGCACGATCCGAACCAGCAGCGAGTTTACCAATTAACGACGGGGAGAACAGGCAGGAGCAGGGCGCGCGCTCGATATTACGCACCGAGTCCTCTTCACCGGTGGAAACGTGGCCACAGTGAGAGAAAAGATACGCGCAAACGATCAATATTTATATATATACTATATACATGCGCATATAGTTTCAACGGGGTTTTAATTAGCGCCGAGAATAAATGCAACACTGTCGCTCTCGGACAGTCCGGTTTTTTTTTCGTCGTTGTTTATGCAAACTAAAGTAAAAAATGATATAGGAAAAATGCGCGAGACAGGTTGAAAGATTTGTTGATACGCAGCCCGGAGATACTTGAGCTGTCACGAGACTAAATACGTTGAATGTATATCTACCTGCAAAATGCTTTCACTGCAGATTCGTTTTGCCATTCATCTCTTCAACGAGATCTAAATATATTTCGTCGTTAGCGCTGGCTGATGGCCTCACCAATTGCTTCTGATTGCTTTGGGCAGTTGTACAAGTCCATTCATAACCAATAACAAATTGACGTGTTTTCACTAAATGAGCAACTGAAAAACTCGAGGAAGGAGCTGAATCTTCAATAGCTTATCAGAAAACGAATAAAACGAATAAAAATATTTCATTATTTTCATAAAGTCGCGACCCACTGATTTATTTCAGGCAAAGATTTGTTCGCAATAAAAAGGTTCCGCTTTCATTGCCATACATCGTGAAATTATGGGGAAAAAATTAAATAAATCGAGTTAACTGTGTTCCACATTTTTTTTTATAAAAATATTTTTATGTACATCGGAATTTGGACTAACTCTGTAGAACATTAGAACATTTTGCATTATTTATCAAAATGCTAAGCTTCACATTTTTATGAGTTCATTGAATCTTTCCAAACAGTAAGACATGGAAGAGATACGAAAAGGAATACCTGTACACGTGGTAATAAAATATGAGCAATATATGTATATACCGAGGTTATATTCTATAGGTTACCTAAAGGACATTGGAGCTTGAGCTTACAGCCTCGCGAGCCAGCCGTGATATCTCACGCGTTCGAAAGATTGGAGGGGCTCTGGGAATCCTTAAGAATGGAGTATTGCTCTCGGTGCTATCCTATAATCGTAAAATACTGTTAATGCGTCCACCCCCGTTGCCTGCCTCACCCTGTACCATAGTGCATAGTGCGGTATCGATCCTCGAGCGGTCGTCGCGACTGGCTCAATGTTCGATATACAATGTGTCGGTAGCTATAAGACTCACACCCTGGCAATCGCTCTACCTGTCGATGTGTTAGAGAATTCAGCTATGCCCATCCGTTGCCTTTACAAATGCTCAGCTTTTCTTCCCACCGTCGAGAAGGATGAAAGACCGAAAGACCAAAAAAAAAAAAAAATAACAGGTAAGTGATAACGGAGTCTATCTCGATTTGTTGTAATATGGAATATTATTTATCGTATCAACTACAGATACATTTTTGATTGTATGTACACACTCACAGAAATCGTGGTATTTCTCACAATTTTTAATATCACGCGGTTACAATTTTCGGCGCTATCTCGTTCGCACTGATGGTAAGCTCAGCCGATGTAACAAATCACCGTAAGTGACTACTATTAATTCATCGTCAATACGACTATTTTTATACAGAATCAAATTAAAGATACTGTAACTACCTCACTATTAACATGGGCAGAAAATTATTCATTATCATTCTCAATAGTTGACAGCACTTTTTTCTCTCATTGCAATTAAAAATGTTAAAAGTTAAAAAAAATTAATTTCATTTAAAGTTTATCGCAAAATTGCCTTAGGTCTTATAAATACTTCTGGATATACTAATTAATAACCTGCTGAACATTAAATTAATTAGTTATCCCAGACACACGCACCGTAATCTTTTGATAATCCTCAATTTTTAATTTATTTTTCTATTTTTTTTAATTTATACTGAATTGACATTTGTCGCGAAACGATGGAATATTTTTTTTGCATTATAGCATAGATTACAATATACGTTTAGGAGGACGTTCCTCGTGTACGAGATGTCGACAGAACTCGCTCGCTCACTTGCCTGGCGTGACGTGGCATTCGCTTGAGAAATTTACCCTGGCTGTGCACGCGGTTTTTCGGATGATTAACGATACGGCTACTCTCCTATGTTGTTACCACACATAAAAGAAATACAAGAAGGTAGAAGCGGCGGAGAACACGCATATAGAGTGGAGGTATACACATTATAATAGTATAGCTCGTTCTGCGGGGGGTTGAGAAGCAGCATAGGGACGAGAAACAGGGCTTTCGTTCCTCTTGCCACCCGAGGATTTTCTTTTCGCATGCTTTTGACGTGTTTCCGCTATGTTTGCTTAACAATTAATGTTTCCATAGCATAATAATGGTATAAATTATTCAGGCGTGGAATGAACGATCAATTCTGGCACGAGACCGAAAAAATAAGCTGAAACCAGGAGTAAGGCTGGTTTGCTCACACGTCACAGACACTGGAACGTTACACTTCAATATGAATTGTAGCATTTGTAGCACACAGTCATACGACTTGCTGAAAACAGAAATACGGAGAGATTAATCAACAAAAAAAATTGGAGTAAGTCTTTATACGAAATTGTGGATGTGATCAACGATCAACTCCATGATTGCTGAAATCTCAAGTACAGAACGTAAGGACAGTGGTGTAGCATATGAGAGTTTTCTCTGAAAGTATCTTACTTTATTGAACGTATCGTGATTAAAAATTTTCCTCAATTTTACAGTGACAAGACAATGCCGTATTAAAAATATTGTATTTGTGATTGAATATTTCGTTGTCAATTTTTTTATACACACACTAATGGATATCCAAAATTAAAGAAAAAGATTAAGAGGAAAAGAGGAATGGTAATTCTTCTGTTTTTTTACCCACACTTACAGCCATTGGATACTCATTACAGTTACGATATCCATATATATATATATAGTCAATATTGTATCTCATTATGGTAAACGCAAAAAGATAGGTTAAGTGAAAGAAAATCACGCAAGCCCGAGGAGAAAATTGTGCGAGTGATGAACGTTTGGAGGGTCGATTGATTGTTGAATAAAACAATAAAAAGACGATAAAGGTCGAGCAAAAATATACAAAGCTAAAGACAAGTCATGCTAGAATATATCAAGTGTGAATATATGAATTAGTATTTATATATTAACGATGCAGCAGCATTCTCGGGGTCTCTGTCCTACTCGGCATGTAATCATAATTTTTACACAATTTCTAGGATATTGCTAGTATCATAGGAATCCAGTTGCTCGATTTCTGTTCAGCGTAAGTTTTTTTCCGCTGCTTAGAGTAGTTTTATTAGTACAGCTAAGTGAGGCTCGACAGGCTGTCCGAGCAACGAGGGATGGTCATGCGCGTTCATGGTATGAGATAGAAGAGAAGTAGTAGTCGTAGCCAGGGTGGATTATTCCCTAGGCGGGGAATCCCCATTAAGTCAAAGTACGCTCGACTCTGGCGCTCTCCCTCTCTCTCTCTCTCTCCTTCTTTCTCTTCAACTTGTTCGGAACTTACCTCGCGACGCGAATGGGCTTTTCATTAAATATGTACATAAGTTTGGCAGCTTCTTAATTAAAAGAGCACTCGCTTCTCCACTCGCTGGATATCTTCCGCGAGAACGATCGGCTTTTCGAACGACAGATCTTCGCCTTCTTATTAATTTTTTTACCGGTCTACTACTCACCGTCCGACAGCTTCTCTGGACTCTAGTTCTGAGTCAAAAGATATCAGTCGATGTCGTTCTATTTGTTGTAACATGACAATACGAGTCATTTACCTAAAAATGAAAGAAAATGGGTCATGTTAGCTGCCGAAAAAAAAACATATTCATATTTCTGTTACCTTGCTTATGCGTTGCACCGCTTAGTCTGAAAAAAGGATAGTTGTATATGATGTCTCCGTCTCACGTGTTTCGCAACCTACAAGTACAGCGCGTAAACAAAGCAACTGAAAGATCAGCACAAAAGGACAAAATTGTTGTAGTTATCAGAATAGGAATCATCCTTAATCGCTTCATTTTAATGCTATGAATTCATAATTTTTCCTTGATAGATCCATCGGTTCAATGTAATCTATCTTCGGCTACAATCTTAACTTTCAGGACATGTTTGCTCAATTTCTAAAGACTATTGATGAGAACTTTCAAGTTGCAACCTCTTGTTGCTGAAGTAATAAACAGGACCACAGATATCATCATGGCCACATCATAAGCACCAGCAATTCCACTGTTATCACAAGCGAGTTCATCTATTTACAACTTTTTCCAGCGTTTTACCGTTCATCCATCCTTCTATCTCGCAGTACCCCAAGAAACGATTTCCGAAGGCAGCAGCTGACATAGTTGGGACAGGCAATAAACGGTGAGGTGAGTGTCCTCAGTATGTCCAGCTAGGATGATACAACGTCCTAGATAAATGGAGAGGCGGTTTATAAGGTTGTGTCTCGTAACATTCAAGTGTTTCGCTAGGATTCAAGCGGGTGCTGATGGTGTTGCTTCGAATTCTCTGCCGAGGACGCGTTTTCCTATCCATGCTGTGTGATATAGTTTCGCCTAGATTGATGTCCCCCCCGGTTAACATCATCACGCGGCAAGCGAGATAGAGGGGTCACCCTCCGGCGTCATTAATCATCTGGACGGTGTTAACTTCACCCTCAAAACAGCCGTCTCGCGCAACTCTCTGCAGTTCATGACCCGCAGACAAGGGTGTACAGAATGTAATTCGCAACTACAGTCGCTTGAACTATGTTATATCAACACGTTTGTTCCAACACTCTGCTCTCTCATGATAAGTTGGAATATAAAAAAAATACAATCTCTCTCATCCTTTTCAACGAATCTGTCATGAATCGGGCGGCAATAATTAGCGCATTATTGAAACGGTAGAGAGTTGAAACATATAAATAAATAGAAGATAAAAAAAATTTAGCCAGTGCCGCACCCTCCATCGATCATTGGATTCTGACGGGTTGACCGCTTATTCGTGAAATGAATTAATGATGAAGACCTGGTATGTCAGGATCGCAAACTACACTGCATAGTACTTCGTGATCTAGACCCCGTCAGGGAATCTGCAACAGACTGAAACGTCAAATAAAACGTGAAACCGTTTATCGCACACCACAGTTTTTCTACCTCTCGTAAGAAATATCCATTCTTATGTGTCGCTTGACGTATACATAATCTCCCCAAAAACATTTTTAGGGGAAAAATATTGCGCCACGTACATACACTGCCCCCCTCCTCTCAACCCAAAAACCTTGAAACCTAAGAAATTTGCCAGATATGTGCAATAGACATCTTTGTTCATGGTCCTTAGCGGGCTCATAGATCAACTGAATAACCTTACTTATTAAAGATTCATGTGACATGATTAATTAATGTTAGTTAACCGGATACGAAAATAATCATATATTTATAATACCCCCTCCCTAACATTAGTGAATTAGGGAAAATCAACGTGCAAGATATCGTACTTCGACTCGTAGGCGGCGGTACTCGTATTTTGCAATTAACACGCCTAGCGAATTGGCTCGCTCCATGGCAATCAGATGGCTTCATGGACGTCGCCACCCTGGTATCGAGCGATTGCGATGCCGCAGAGATAAGGTGCTTTGCTAAAATTTCGATAAAAATCGATGCACCTCGATAATGTCAATCGCATTATCTCAACTTACAGTTGACGGATCGAGCTCATTTTCGTCAATAAAAGCTTTTATGTCCCTGGTTTAGTCTAAACTAGCTGGTGTTCGGGAAAAAATGGTGTAGTGTATAGTTAAATCGAAAACGCGTATCGTCTGCGTTTCATATCAGATGGATTTTGCGACTTCAAGTCAAATCTATACTGTGGTGAATGATAAAATAATTGAAGCGTGGATCTTGCTCGTGTTTGGATTGAGATCCAGAGCAATCATTTGATTAACATCTTGATTCTGTTCACCTAGACTGTGAATATCATTTATGGCTCTCCATTATATCCTTCCGAACATATTTACGTGTTCGCTGTGGTAGTGAAAGTCGTTATGATTGAATTGTTAGTTCCGTTGTTATCTACAAATGCATAATCTTCTGTTGTAATTTAAAAAGGCTGTTTAAGGGAGACCGGTTCAGTTAAATCGCTTTTGATTGTACAATAGTTAGCAGCTATACAAATCTACGGTTAAAATTGTAATAAAAACAACTTGGCCACACCGATAAAGAATTTATTGGAAATTTTCGTAGGTGAACGTCACGTCGATATGTATCGGTTGGAGATTTTTTGTTCGTGCGCCGTATCGCTGCCAGATATTCGGGGAGATGTGGATTCCTCTAAAATCAGCGGTTAGGTTACCAGTAAACGAGCGAGATACCGGGAAAACGAGGAGAACCTGCAGACTGTAGATGAACGCAGTAACGTTCCGACGGTTCGCTCACGCCCGTGTGTTACCCTTCCCGCTTGCTGTACCGAACTGGGCGTAATTCCGGTACGGATGCAACGCAGGCGATAAATTACAGAGAACTCACACCCCCTGCCCACATCGAGGCTGCTAACACCCTCTGGTAAACCGGTGGAAGCTTGTTTCTCACCCTCTTCCCTCGCATTCACTCTTGCTCAACACTCTATGTGCATTCACATACGTACGTTCGAATCGTTTCAACGGGATGCCTAGGGCATTTCGCTCGATGCACATGCAACCATAGTCACAACAAATCAGTCTCCCGCGTATAACACTCAATTTTGCAACATGATATACCACAAAGTACAAGAATTTACGGAAAATAACGCGACCAAAACATTTGTTCATTTATCGGGGCAGTTTATTTCTCGTATTCGTAAATAACTAACCTATGCGTATGTATACAATGCCTAGAACACGCCTGAAAATTATTTTATACACGAATGTAAATATTATTTTCAATAAATACAACATAAAACCTTTAACAATTACTGAGAGAACATACCATTAACTAAAAGTACAGTATTTGTGGAATAGAAAACTTTCATTTGTACTTTGGAATAAAAACGGAGACTGAGAGAACGAAAGGATACTTCATTTCCAGAAATCACCGACATTATGGTAGGTGCACGGTTGGCTTGCGGCTCTAGCCGTCCACCAAATTAATGAGCATTTTGTGCGACCATTAGTTGGTTAAATGGCCGTTTAGCCGTGTACTGATTGGCGCATAGAATGATGGTGCGCGAAATAAATTTTCGCAGACTTTGGTGATTCCTTGCAAGAACACCAGTCCCTGTTGACAGGATTGATTGTATATGGCACAGGTTTTCCTCAGTTTTCCTATGTCCACGTGCGAATACGATACAGTCGGGGTGTAAGTCAGCTGCAGACGCAATTAGTGGGTAGATGATGCTAATAAAAGGAAAAGGCGTATACGATTAAGCAAATATAAAATATACTTCAAATCTATAGAGACATTCGTTTAAAAAATTATTTTCCTCCTGTATATACATATTTACAATTATATTCAATGGTCGTTATTTGGCTCCTACACACAACATTCGTAAACCTACATTAGCTATTGCTCGCACGCATGCGCCCCTCTTCGAAGAATAAGGAAAAAAATAAGAAAAGTCAGCGTGGAATACGGCTGCTAAAGCTATTAAACGCAGAAGCGTGGGTGTATTGGAAAGGGCTATTCTGGTAATACCAGCGTAAATTGACATTAGCTCGAACGAGGAGTGGCACGCTCGTGGTTACACCGTTATACACAAAGCCAACAATGTGTGAAACGTTGGTGTATGTGCAGTGTTACGTCCAAGTAACATGAGAAATTGCCCTGTTTTAGACCTTAGCTACGGCTAATTAGTCTGGGATACGGGCTCGGTGATTTGATCGTTAAAGATGTGAATTTACGAAGGGGTTTGAGAATGATAAAGAAAATGTAAATGGTGAGTTCCTGTTTGACAACCGGGAGTTCGAATGAAAGGAAAAGAGGTGTTCGCGGTGGTCCGCGCAACACCCTTATTTAATGGGGGAGGATAGGAATTCGCGGTGGTCCGCGCAATTCCCTGGTTAAATTGAGAGGAAATAGAGTTCGCGGTGGTCCGCGCAACACTATCGTAAGGGAGGAAAAATAGCGTTCGCGGTGGTCCGCGCAACACTATGGTGAAGAAGGAAAAATAGCGTTCGCGGTGGTCCGCGCAACACTATTGTAAAGGAAGAATTTAGAATTCGCGGTGGTCCGCGCAATTCTATTGGAGAGACGGAAGTTAGAGTCCGCGGTGGTCCGCGCGACACTATAATGAATGGGAGAGAAGGTGGTTAGAGTTCGCGGCGGTCCGCGCAACTCTAGATAATTTCGAAGACTGAATTTAAACTTACTCTTTACTATAGATTTGAAAAATAACGGAGAGCTGTACAATGTTTCAGCTTGTTCCGGTGTCGTTGAATATTTTACAAGAACTGATTTTTAGAGCACAATTTCGCTCTTTTTATACTAGTGTTTATGCTATCCTTGTCTAAAATTAGGGGTTGGAGAGGGCAAGTTCTTTGGCATCTCATTGGTTTGAACTTACCGTCTTCCCTTTCCTAATTTTCCAGATAGTTGGGGAGAATAGCTCTTATCTCTATACGTTCAAGGTCCATGTCATCCGCCTTCCGTTAGCTCTAGCGCCAGGGCCACCACTCAGGGTTTGCTCTGGTGCCCGAAGGGTAGTCGGATGCTAGGGGCAGTGTGGTGGAGTTACGGGGACGTAACACCTCCCTTCTGAGATCAAATGTCGGGTTATAAGTGTATTCGACATTTGAAATTTGAAAGAATGGAATGAAGCTCTTAAATGTAGCTTAAATTAAGTGATAAATGCGATAAGATTCTATATAATTATAGTCGTGATCAAAATAGTAATCCCGATCGTGCTAACATGATGCTTGTTGTTGAGGTTGATGTCAGCCCTTCAAGGAGAATGGACCGGCAGAAGAGTGTCCTGGAGTTGTTATGGCTGCCGTCTGTTGTTGGCCCCGCTCCGCTTCAACTTGAGGGGTGGATACATGTATTGCCAAGAGTTCGTGGTCTTCGTTTGGTCCCGTTGCTGGTTCCGGTGGTTCATTTAAATTCCTTTTTAAATGGAGTAGAAGGTGCGTTACGGAATCCCAGATTGCTCCGATAAGGAATAGCGACCATCCGTATACGGTATGAAGTGCATAACCGTGGATGATCGTGTCTACGATGAGTTTTATTATTCGAATTAGAAGTATGATCCCGATGAGGCCAGCGCTTGCGGTACCAAAGAACATGAATCGACTCCACATGTTGTCCCAAACAGAGTCGACGAGATTCTTTAGCCCATCTGTTCCCAGCATTTTTGAAAATGCGAGGTCTTGGTTGCCAATGGGTTGGCCAGTGATGCCTCGCGCAATTGTGTTAAGCACTGCTGGTTTCTCCACTGGGAACATAATGTGATCTCTGAGCTTCTCGAGATCTTCTTGATTATAGATGCCGCTGGTTGCCAAGGATGCTGGACTAGTATATGTCCATGTTGGTTTGGTCATCGGCTTGATGATAGTTGGTGGTAGACTTTGGACTGGTCCTGGTAGGAGTTTGTACCAGGCGTCTCCCAAAAGATATTCAGATGGTAACAAAACGTCACACGTAATTTCTATGCCTGTTTGCATGATGATGTGAGTACGTGGTGACAGAAATAGGTTCTGGTTACCTCTGGAGATCGGGAGTTCGTGGTAGCAATTTTCGGTTCTCCGTACCTTCACGTCTACTGGAATGCACTTGATGATGTGGGCGACTTCTCCGGCAATTACTGCCATGTATCCAGGTCCCTTCATGAGATGATAGGCGAATTCATCCGGGGATTGTGTTGCAATGATGAGGGCGTTCTTCAACACTTGCTGCTCCAGATTGCATCGTTGTGTCAGCACGTCGAGGTACAACTGATTTATTTGATTTCGAATGTGTTTTTCGACGAATACAAATTTAGAGTTTACATAGGCGAATATGTCTAAATTTTCTACAGCTATTGGTTTTGGTTTAGCGAAAGTTTCTCCCCTTCTGGTTTCAAATATTAGTAATTTCGGATGTTCTGTGCGTATTAACGTGTAACCGCATAGTGGTTGTTCAGATTTCTTAGTTAATGCGAATGTTATGTCTTGAGTTGAAAGTGTGTAGACTGTTTGAGTGTAGCTATGTCCGACATCTTTAATTTTCTTTGCCATTCCTTCATACAGTACATCGTACCGATTGAATTTGCAATTATCTGAGGGAAGTGAATTCCAAAAAGTTTGTCCACCCTCAAGGTCTACACAATCTTGATTTGTTAATAGGCACGTCATTCCTGATTTTAGATTTATGTGATTAGTATTTAGATTTACTGCTGCATAATATTCTACGAGAGTGATTCTTACAGATGCTTGTACTACTACATCGTCCCAGCTTCCATAAGGGTCTGAGTATTGCGCACCATAACAAGTCCCGTCATTCTTAATCGAGCCTGCTAAGGATATGCTTCGTGTTGCGGTTTGATTTTTACGTAGTTCAGTTATCAGAGAGATTCCAATTTTTAAAATGCCTGTTAAATGCATCTGCTCACATGCGTCTCGATTTACATCTGCTAGATATTCTAATTGTCCGTGTGCTACTACTGAGATGTGCGAGCTCATACCGCAGTGGTATATCACTCGATGGATTTCTACTTTACATTGGATAACTTTATTGTTGATAAATTCGTTCAGTTGTAGCACTTGGATATACACGGGAGTCGCTACTATCTCTGGTCTCTTTATATCGCAGTCGCCTACGTCGATTAGAGAAAGTGTGGTTATATTTAGTTTCGATGATCCGCAATCGTATCCGATTATTCCCATTGTACCTGCTACCGCACCTAGCAGTATCAGGAAGGTTAATGTTCCCTTCATCATGTTGCAACACGATTTGAATATTCAATTTTCTTTCTTCTATTATATTTGTTTAATTATTTATTTATTTATTTATTGACTTATTTGTTTGTTTATTTTGTAATTTATTGTTTAGTTAAGCTGGAAAAGAAAAATATACATATATAAATTGAATTTACTGCCCCGTCGTTTTCGTTGTTGAAATGTAAGAATATTTCAGTCTGTTTATGTTGACAACACGAGGTTTTCGCTTTATTTGGATTTTGACATTCCCTTTTGGGAGTATTTCTAAAACCTCGTGAGGTCCAGTATAATGATCTTCTAATTTTCCTGGCTTAGGCCCCTTTAGTAAAAAGACGAACTCACCGACCCTAAGTGTCTGAGGATTAATTTTTCTGTCATAGATTTCTTTAGATTTGATTTTTGCATTGATTAAATTACCTCGCGCTAAAACTTGGAGTTTGTATAGGCGAGTTACTAATTTAGTAAGATAATCGTCGTATGTGTTTTCTTCTTCATTCGTTATCGGATCGCTCGATGGAAGTCTTGCTAGTCTACCGAATACTAGTTCGAATGGTGTATGTCGAGTACCTTCGTGAGTACTTGTATTATATGAAAAGGTTGCCAATTCTAACCAATCGTCCCATTCTTGATCTTGGTTTGCAAATTGTTTAAGATATTCTCCTAATACATGATGAGATCTTTCAATGGATCCGTTTGACTGGGGATGAAATGCTGTTGTTTTATATTGTTGAATTTTGAATCGTTTGGCTAAACTCTTTAATACCTTGCTGAGGAAATTGCTACCTTGGTCTGTTAGAACAGATCTCGGAGCGCCGAAAGTGCAAATAAATCTTTTTACTAAAGCATTACTTATAGTCGTTGCTGTTGCATCCTGCAGTGGAATTGCTAACGTGTATTTTGTCAACAGGTCTTGAATAGTTAGTATATAAACATTCTCGTCTTTGGTTTTAGCTAAAGGACCTACGATATCCATTGCAACCTTATCGAAAGCTACACCGGGCGTATCCGTTATGATCATCGGGTTTCGATTTTTAACTCTAACTAATTTTTTTAGTTGGCACCCTAAACAATTCCTAACGAATGCCTGTATGTCCTTTTTTATATTTTCCCAACAATAACGGTGCCTGATTCTACTGAATGTTTTTGATACCCCCTTGTGTCCTCCGAGTGCTGAACAATGTAATTCTTTAATAATCTCGCTTCGTTTAGACTGTTCGACGTATTGAACTGCACCTGTACAGATTATTATTTTTGTAAGTGTCGATTGACCTAGAGAGTGTAGGTGACTTCTAATTATCTTCCAATCTATTGATTCTACTTCATTTGTTTTTGCTATGCTGATTGTTTTTAATTGGAATTTATTAGCTAGTTCGCCGAGACTACACAATGATTTTTCTATATCTGATACTACAGCTGAGAGGCCTTCTTCAAATCGCCGTATCGGTAACGCTATGTGGATTTTACTGCCGTATTCTTTCATCTGCGCTTTTCCCGGCTGTAAGTCATTAAACCTTGGTAGTTCGTTGCGTGTTTGGAGTTGAGTTGAGCCTATATCACATGGTTCTCCCGAGGTGTAGATAAAATACGTATAATTGTCCTTCCTCATGAACAGTTGGTCTCTGGATTCGAATACATTTCGAGGATCCGGTGTGGTTCCCTGTTCCCTTCTCTTTTCTGGTTCTGAGGTTGATTCCTCGATCTCGCTATCGCTGCTCGATGATTCTGTATCGGTAGGTTGGTTTGTAATTGCGTCAGCTTCTTCGTGTTTGGTCTGTTTAGGCCGCTTAGGTTTGTTTTTACGTTTACCGATGCTTTCATTCTCTTGGGTTGGTTCAATTTGCGATATTTGTTTGTCGAGTTCATCTCTTAACCTTTGAGGTTCTCGTTTATTTCGTTGACTTCTTCTTAAGGGTTGTTCGTTATTACTCCTTGATTCTGGGTTTTGATGGATCTCCGCTTGGGTTGTAATCTGATTTGGTCGTTCTTTATTAACCCCTGATTCCGGTTCTTTCGTCGATTGTCTATTACCCTGAACGGTATGGACATTCTGTGGTTCGACAGGGTTTCTGGATAGAGCGTCTGCATTTACATTTATTTTCCCTGCCTTATAGACGACATCGAAATCGTACAGGCCTAATTTTAGTCTCCATTTTGATACTCGTGAGGCTGGATCCTGTGAGTTTTTAAACCATACGAGAGGTTTGTGGTCTGTGACGACCGTGAATTTGCGTCCATATATATATGGATGGAGTTGTTTGACCGCGTAGACGATTGCCAAAGCTTCCTTTTCGTATGTTTCGTATCGTTTCTCCGCGTCGTTCAAGGTTCGAGAGATGTATGCGATGGGTAAATCCTTTCCGATTTCCCCTTGAGATAGGATACCCCCGATGGCGTATCCTGAAGCGTCCGTCGTGACGAGAAACGGTCGAGTGAAGTCTGGATGTTGAAGTATAGGTTCTTTGCAGAGAGCATCCTTCAAATATTGAAAAACTAACTGTTCCCTGCTTCCCCATAAAAATGTTGTATCCTTTTTTAACAAATCTGTGAGAGGTTTAGCGATTTTCGCGAATCCCTTAATGAAACGTCGATAGTATCCGGTTAAACCCAAAAATTGCCTTACTCCCTTAACGTTTCGGGGGGCCGGATAACCTTTTACTGCTTCGATTTTCCTTGGATCAGGTTTAATTCCGTTTTCTGTTATTAAATGTCCCAAGTATGCGACTTCCTTTCGTAGAAATTCACATTTGTCGGGCTGTAGCTTTAGATTAGCCTCCTTGAGGCGGGATATTAGCTTCCTATATTTGATTTCATGTTCCCGAAGCGACGATGCGTATATTACAATGTCATCTAAGTAGACGAAAAGTTCCGCGCCTTGCAGACCACATAATACGCGGTCCATTAGTCTCTGGAACGTCGCTGGAGCATTTTTCAAACCAAATGGCATTCGAGAAAATTCATAATGGCCAAATGGCGTAGAGAAAGCTGTTTTATGTGCATCTTTTGGATTTAGATTTATTTGATGGAAACCTGATGCGAGATCGAAAACCGAGAAGTATTTCGCTCCTCCGAGTTGGTCTAAAATATCGATTATATTTGGGAGGGGATATGAATCTCCGATTGTTTTTTCGTTCAGCATTCGAAAGTCTAACACCATTCTCCATCGTTTATTACCGTGGCGGTCTGGTTTTTTTGGAACAATCCACACTGGACTGTTATAAGGAGATTGTGAAGTTTTAACTATTCCTTCGTTATAAAGTTCTTTCACTTGTCGCGTTATTTCGTCTTTGTGAATTGGGGGATACCGATATTGTCGTGTATTAATCGGGTGATCGTCAATTGTGGTAATGGCATGTTCCATCTTGGTAGTCGCACCCAATTTATCTCCCGGGATGTGATATTGGTCCGAACTTTCTTCGAGTAACTTGTTTATACTTCCGCGTTCTTCTGAATTTAGGTGATCGAGACGGAGTAGTTCCTTTATTTTTTCTATTTGATTCTTTTTCTCTTCTTTTAATGACGCAATTGTCATGCAACTAACGTCGGGTTTGGTGGATGTTGTTGATTTATTAGATTTAGAGGGTTCGACAACATCGATGGTTGCCTTACTTTCTTGAGTATATTTTTTATTTGACGCGGTTGTCGTGCAATTCGCGTCGGATGTAGAGGATTTTGTGGAATTAGAAGGTTCGACAATTTCACTGACTGTCTCACTTCCTTGATAAATTTTTTTATTTGACGCGGTTGTCGGGCAATTCGCGTCGGATTTAGAAGATTTTGTGGAATTAGAAGGTTCGACAATTTCACTGATTGTCTTACTTCCTTGATTTGATTTTTTATTTGACGCGGTTGTCGGGCAATTCGCGTCGGATTTAGAAGATTTTGTGGAATTAGAAGGTTCGACAATTTCACTGATTGTCTTACTTCCTTGATTTGATTTTTTATTTGACGCGGTTGTCGTGCAATTCGCGTCGGATTTAGAAGATTTTGTGGAATTAGAAGGTTCGACAATTTCACTGATTGTCTTACTTCCTTGATTTGATTTTTTATTTGACGCGGTTGTCGTGCAATTCGCGTCGGATTTAGAAGATTTTGTGGAATTAGAAGGTTCGACAATTTCACTGATTGTCTTACTTCCTTGATTTGATTTTTTATTTGACGCGGTTGTCGTGCAATTCGCGTCAGATGTAGAAGATTTTGTGGAATTAGAAGTTGTGTTTTTAGATTTTTCTTCGAATTCTTGTAATGTCAGAGTTGGCACTATTATTTCGATTTCCTCTTCCCTGGTATTGTATACTTGGGTATACGCGATACCTTGCTGGTTCGTAACTAGAGCTTTACCGAAATAAATGCCATCTCCGATTTTAATGCGAGGGAGGTAACCTTCAGAGATTTCTTCGTTTTTTATTCTGACATAAAAGGTTGAAGCTGATCGCGCTGGAATTATTACCGTTTCCGGGCTAGTGAAGTTGATACGCCTGTCCCTCCAATATAAACAGTGTCCCTTATAATCGATCGTTGCCTTAAATCTCTGGTAGAACTCGTTTCCCAGTATTCCAGCCTGTTCGATGGGGAAATCCTCTTTAACTATGTGGAATACGACTGAACATCCTAAGATGTTTACAGAGAGTGACCCTAAGGTATCTACTGGATTCGTCGTTATTCCGTGTAGCTCGAGAATATCCGTTGCATCTACTATGGCACCTGGTTTGACCGATTTTTCTTTTATGAGGTTTGGCTCGGATCCCGTGTCAACTAATAAAGTTGTTGGTGGGTGTAAAGTTGAGGACTCTATCATAATTGTCGGAGGACGACAGCGCCGTTTTAAATTAACATTAGCTAGTCGGACTCGTCCCCTGGCTGCGTTTCGCTTATCACCAGAGCCTTGCGAAGGGCTGCTTTTGTTTGTGTCTCCGGATGAGCCCCGGTTATCGGGAGACTGTTGGAGTTTCCCTGCGCCTTCTGTTTGTTTATATATTCCCGTCTTCTACATTCGTCGATAGTGTGCCCGTCGCGTTTACAATACCGGCACGATTTTTGGGTCTGTTTATTATCTTCAGTCCGTCTGTCTCGCGGGTTGTATACAGCTTGAGCGGGTGGCCGACCCTTATCTTGAGAGGGCCCAGCCGCTTGGTTCCTAAACCAACACGTGTCCGCCGCGTGGCCCGTTCGGTTACAAATTTGGCAGATTACTATGTTTTTCTGTATTGCTGCTACAGTTTCTTTACGTGGCGCTGGTTTATCTACGCGTTTGGAATTTCTTAACTCGTTTATGGCCTTCTGTTTTCTATCTACTTTAATAGCGTCCGTCCCGGCGGCGGTCAATGTTGCATAAGTGGGCTTCATTCTTATTTGTATTTCGGGTTTAAGCCCGTCAAGAAAACTTTCTATGCATTCGCTCTCCGTGGCGGTCCTATCTGCGTCGCTTATTTCTTCGTTGTTATTGCTTTTATGTGCTTCGATTATATGATTTCCGATTTCGCGTACCCGATTTATATATTTAATTATATCTTCCTTTTTTAACTGTACTAACGTCCCGAGTTCTCGTCGTACCTGATTTACTGATTTTGCGGGAGAATATAATTCTTTTAAATATTTGGTTAATTCATTTAAAGTATTAAATTTAACTCCTTGTATCGATCTTTTTGCTTCTCCTATAATTTTCGTTCTAATTAACCTGACTAAGTTTTGTTCTACATTTGAGGGAAGCATAACTAGAGCTTCCTCACAGCTTTCAATAAATTGGTATATGGGAATATTTGTCCCGTCGAATTTAACAACAACTTCGACTGCATCCTTAAGGGATACCGTTTGTGAAGTTCCTATAGGCATGTCTACTTCTTGTGTTGTGCCTTCGTTGGATGTTGTGGATAGATTGTCGTCGCTGTTATTTTCTTGTGTAGGTAAAGGTGGAGGATTTAGATTAGAGGCACTCGACGGGTTGTCAACAGTTTGAATTACAGGATTGGTTTCACCCTTTTGCGGTGAATGCTCAATTGGCATGATTTGACCAAATTACCGTTAGTATCCCACCGCTGTCACCAAAAAGGTATGTTACGTCCAAGTAACATGAGAAATTGCCCTGTTTTAGACCTTAGCTACGGCTAATTAGTCTGGGATACGGGCTCGGTGATTTGATCGTTAAAGATGTGAATTTACGAAGGGGTTTGAGAATGATAAAGAAAATGTAAATGGTGAGTTCCTGTTTGACAACCGGGAGTTCGAATGAAAGGAAAAGAGGTGTTCGCGGTGGTCCGCGCAACACCCTTATTTAATGGGGGAGGATAGGAATTCGCGGTGGTCCGCGCAATTCCCTGGTTAAATTGAGAGGAAATAGAGTTCGCGGTGGTCCGCGCAACACTATCGTAAGGGAGGAAAAATAGCGTTCGCGGTGGTCCGCGCAACACTATGGTGAAGAAGGAAAAATAGCGTTCGCGGTGGTCCGCGCAACACTATTGTAAAGGAAGAATTTAGAATTCGCGGTGGTCCGCGCAATTCTATTGGAGAGACGGAAGTTAGAGTCCGCGGTGGTCCGCGCGACACTATAATGAATGGGAGAGAAGGTGGTTAGAGTTCGCGGCGGTCCGCGCAACTCTAGATAATTTCGAAGACTGAATTTAAACTTACTCTTTACTATAGATTTGAAAAATAACGGAGAGCTGTACAATGTTTCAGCTTGTTCCGGTGTCGTTGAATATTTTACAAGAACTGATTTTTAGAGCACAATTTCGCTCTTTTTATACTAGTGTTTATGCTATCCTTGTCTAAAATTAGGGGTTGGAGAGGGCAAGTTCTTTGGCATCTCATTGGTTTGAACTTACCGTCTTCCCTTTCCTAATTTTCCAGATAGTTGGGGAGAATAGCTCTTATCTCTATACGTTCAAGGTCCATGTCATCCGCCTTCCGTTAGCTCTAGCGCCAGGGCCACCACTCAGGGTTTGCTCTGGTGCCCGAAGGGTAGTCGGATGCTAGGGGCAGTGTGGTGGAGTTACGGGGACGTAACAGCAGTGTGATCCTGCGGGCGTGTTGTATTCTCCCAGATGGGTAGGTGTACAGGCAGGATGCAGGACTTTACGTCTGTACATAAACTGTTAGCTGCCTCGTAGTCATCGTCCTTATACCCGTAAAACATACCGACTATACACACTGCGGTAACATCGTAATGGCCGGACCTTAACAACAGATACCTTATAGAGAATGTCACCGGTGCACGATACGTTTCTTCAACTCTCTTGTAACTTTTCTCCATTCTATCTCTCTTTCTCTCTTTCTCTCTCTCTCTCTCTGGTTTTCCATAATATTATTAATTTGATACCCTTGTCCAGCGAGCGTCCCGTAACAAAAATAATATGTTATACACGTCGGAACATTTAATGCTAGAACGTGTTTTTATTGCGGTACCAAGCACACAATTCCTCTATTTCTCATCAAACATTTAAGCTTCCGGCGAAGCCTCTTGTTTGCCTGTATATACAACCGGTTGAGTTTATACTCACTGTCAAAACCCTGCAATTTATGCTATCGTAAATAAATTCATTGGTACGTAACAATATAGAAATTTAAGAGCTGTCCTATAGCAGAGTGGTTCACTGAATACGCGGAAAGTACTCATTTTTTTATTATCAATTATATTGGTATAAGTTAAAAAATATATTCTCATAGTTCTCTTATGGAAAACGGAATTCATAACTGCACTATCAGCGAAAGAATGAAATACCGCATAATGCGATTAGGTGTAATTATTGATGTTTTTTTAAATATCTAAGTCGATGACGTTTGCACTGGCTCTTATCTGCTAGTGCTGGAGTAAACCAAATAACAATTGTTAAGCGCGTCAGACCACGAACTTCCGAAAGATCGGGTCTCCGAGGACCTCTGGCCCAGTAGTCTGTAGAATTTCCTGAAACAACATAGAACTCTGCCAGCAGTTCCCACGAGTATCGACGGAATATTATTTTTATAAGTAAGGAGGCAAAGCGACCGGAGGAGAAACTAGAACTGCTTGAACTGCCTGCGAGCAGCTTGGTCAAACGACCATCCCACCCTTCCCTAGACGGTAGTCGGGACGTGGCACTTGCATCCCTCAACTAACTCGAGAAACGTGTCTATATGTACACGAACATGCGATACACGTGTTCGTTTATACTGTGTACCTTGTTCTCATCGACCACATGGTGACTCGTGCCAGACAGTAGATTATTCGCTTGGTTAATGCTGCCTTTGCAAATTGTATCGTAGACATTGAGAATTCATTAAATCACGTAAAGTATTGTCATCATTTCTATTGTTTATCGATAAATTACTGCAACAGATTTGTTGTTGTTGTTTGTGTGATGTTTTGCATTAAAAAGTGAAAAGAGTGAGTTAAATAAATGTGGAAAGAAATATACATGCATGATAACAGTGATGCATAGGTACAGGCCCTTGCGAAGTCCTTTGATCTTGATCATCTACGCCACATTGGGACGTAAAACTTTTAGACAGCACTTGGCAGCTGTCACCATTACCAGCACCATCACCCGACCACCATCGCCACCACGACTCTACCGCGTCTGCTTTTTTCTGTCTCTCGATGGAAACATATTTCATACGAAGTATGGGATCAGCAGTGAGTAGCAAATTTTCTCTCGCTTGAGCACGCGGGGACGCCTACGTTCGATACATGAAAACTGTGTACCGAAGGATCGTACACAATTTTTGTATGAGCACAAACAACATTTCGTACGAACCTTTCATTAATATGTTCGCACGAACATATCAAAAATTAATTGCCGAACAATTCAGTGCAACTTATTATCTTGTGCAGAAATTAAGTCGAGCACCTACGATAAAATATAGGGTCTTGCTAGATATTTATTTTACATGTAAATTCTATTGTACAATTGTTAATTAAGAAGTCAAGAAATCAATAAATGTCGATGCTTGACGTCTTGACTTTTAAATATTCGTTAATAATTATGAACTAATAATTACTAAATAATTGTTAACCAGTTACCGACGACATTCCTCCATGAATTGACTAAAGACCGGCAGTATTGCAAAACATTAAATGATGACGGCGATTTTTTTTCGTAATTAGGTTATGCCGTAATTAGGTTATGCCACCGAAGAAGGGGACGAAGAAGAAGAGGATTATATAGTTCAAACTTCACCGCCCACTAAACGCACGAGAGTCAACGAAGATTATTGATTTTTTTCTTTTGTACCGCTTTGAAAATAAATATTCCATGCTTTTTTAAATAAATTTCCCGTTTTCCTATTCTTCTGTTCATTATGCCATCAGTATATAATTGATAATTTGATAATAATCGTGGGGCAATTCGAGTTATGAAGTATTATTGAATTGTTAAAAATATTATGCAAATATTTAAAAAATGTCAACGGGAAGTCACTGTTTTTTGCAAGGCAAATTATTTATTGTTAATTATGTCAATATCATTAATGTTTTTTTTACATACCAGGTATATGCATAAGTTTTTTCCGGTTTTTTGGTAAAAAAAAACACGTAATTTTCAAGGGAAATCAATTTTTGTTTTATTAAAAATATTGGCCATCGGCTTCTACACATTTCGCCCATCTTTCAGGTAACTTATGAATACCATGCCAGAAAAACTGCTTGTCTTTTGCGGCAAACCATTCGTCGAGCCATTTTCCAACTTCCTCGAAATTGCTGAAGTGCTGCTCTGGGAGCGCGTGCCCCATTGATGCGAAGAGGTGATAGTCAGATGGCGCCAGGTCTGGCGAATACGGCGGGTGCGGAAGGATGTCCCATCCAAGCGATTTCAAGGTGTCTTTCACTGCTTTTGCTGTGTGAGACGGCGAGTGACTTTGCGATTTTCTATTTGACGTTCATTCAAATCGTGTGGGACCCATTTACCGAGTTTATTGATCTTCCCCATTACTCGCAAACGTCTGCTGATTGTTTCTTGTGACACATGTAATGCTTCTGCTAATTGCCGTTGAGTTTGAGTTAGGTCATCATCCAATAACTCCTGCAATTGCTCGTCTTCGCATTTTTGTGGTCTACCAGAGCGCTCACTGTCTTTCACATTGAAATCGCCACTTTTAAATTGTCGAAACCATGTCTCACATGTTCTAATCGATGGAGCGTGTTCACCATATGTTTCTACCAGCAAACGTTGACTTTCAGCAGCCTTTTTCTTTTGATTAAATAAGAAAAGCAATGCGTGCCGCAAATGTTCTTTTTCAGGCACAAAACTCGAGATGATCACTGAACGATAAAACAAAGACGCTAGTTTTTGGCGGACTCAACTTGTGTGTGTTTGTAGGTTAATGTCAGACGAACAAAATGACGTATGGGTCAAATTAATACGCTGCGTACTTTTCGCTGGCGCCATCTCTTAGTTAAACCGGAAAAAACTTATGCATACACCTGGTATATATTGAATTTTCATCATTGTACTATGCATACCTCGTTTTTATTAACCTTGCACCCAGTAGCGCAACATTGAACGCGTTATATCTTTGAAAATATTAATTTTAAACAAAAAAGTTTTGAATAAAAGTTATGGGAAATTTACGGATTTAAAAGATAAGTTATTAGCATTTTATTGTTTAAACAATTATAAGAAGAGATACAGGTCAAAAAGTGAATAAATAAATCTTAACAGTCGTATAAGTCGTAAACGGTAAGTGATACAAAAAAAATTATATAGAAAAAAAGATAGGAAATTCAATTATCTACAAAAAAGGAAATCACCATTTTTGGCCTAAGGTGCACGGTAACGGAGATATAGGCCGATACGGTTTTTTCTCAAAATGGCGGCACTTGCGGACGCTTTATTTGTAAGGATTTTGTTCATTTACATTCAGTACATGATAACCTGAACCTAATTATGAGAAAAAAATCGCCGTTATCATTTAGTGCGATAATGACTAAGAGTAACGGGCTCCCTGTTGCCTGTACTATTCAAGCCACCGGCGAGCTGTCTCGACCGCCGTGCTTTCGTGTTGACAGTTTTTCCGCTGGCGCTCGGTCGCATGTACTCGACTCAGTGTACGTAGCTCTCATAATATTCATCAATAATACGTTCCGTGTATGCGAGTTATTGTCAGTGCATGTGCCCGGATTGCAAGTGCATAAGTTTAAGTTTATTCTTTTGATACAGTTCTTGCCCTCCTCGAACTACCAGGATCAACGTTGGTGAGTAATTCAATGTTTATTTAACAGTATGAGAGTCTCGAGAATTCAATCGAATATATATCTCACATTACGAGGTGCTTTACGAGTGAAGCTACAGGTGCATTCGCAACATACGCGTACTGTCAACCATGTTAATGTACTGGTTAGATTTTTCGATGCGCTCTCACTAGCTCCCGAGGATTATTCCGATAATGCCAATTTAATTCATTCCGGCTTCGCTAATTCTGAGAATAATTGACTATAATTGAATTTGTTTCAATTTTTATTATATTTATCGCAATGATTTAAATGCATAAAGTCATTACGTGTTTACACTTTTATTGTAGTTCAAATAAACAATTAGAAAATATATCTTATAAGATATAAATAGCAATGTGGGCTATAAATCACAAAACTTTACATGTGTGTTTTTTTTCAGCAAATAGAATGTACCAGACTGTAGAACTAGTTCGGATATTTAATTAAAATTGCAGGATAAATCGATTGAACGAGCGCAAGTCAATATTTTTTATTGACTTTTTTTGGTTGGTTTAGTAGGGGCCTAATGGGAAAGCCTTTATAGGCCTTAACAAGAACATGTTTAAAGGTTCCATACTTTTAAGTTTGATTATTCAAGTGGGGCAAAAAATTAGATTTCTAAGGCCCGTAACGTAGTTGGAGAAAACAGAAAGTGGCCTAAACTAAATTTGTGCCTGTGATCGCGCGGTTATAAGCATTTTTTTATTACCATTATAAAGTTGTTCACGAAAAATTATTTTCGTTTGTACTGTATTGAAATCGTACTATGCACGTTATCAACATTTGCTCACAATTAATGTGTATTTTAGTGCATGTGCACAAAAATGCGATTCTGTCTATACTTTCTCGAGTACGTATTCTCCGGGAAGGAAGGGATATAACCGCCACTAGCTTTATATAACTACAGAGGGAGTGTGTACCGCAGCCGAGGTTTAGTCGTCTGGGAATACAGCCATTATCCTCTCGACGTACAGATGAAAGCGAAACCTGACCGCGGAATGGATTTATCTCGTGAAAATATTACGCGCTCGGAAAAGTAGAGAGAGAGAAATCTCCTTTGGCTTCCCTTTGGAGAACCAGTCACTTTGTCTCTCTTCCTCGCGTATCACCAGCACCAAGCCCGTCGTGCTGTTTTCTTGTCGTTTATAGGAACATGTCGTATATTTTTTCTTTACGTTGGGAGAAAAATTCAAACTATGAAGCGACTTGACATTTTTATTGATCCATAAAACATACGTTTCCTCTTTGGACAAGCCTAAAAGCATCAGAAGCAATTAATCATTGGCTAAAAAGTAATTACTTTTCAAATTGTTAATTGCTAAAGTAGTGACCACGTTTTTTATTGCCACAATTTAATCGACAGAAGAAGAGAAAGAAGCGTTTCTTATCTTACATTTGACAGTAATTTTTTTCCAAGTCGTATTATCGCATTTTTGCGACTTTACGTTTTTAATGCGTTCTCGAAAGTTCTCGCGATAACATTCTGTAGGTAAGATTAAAAATTGCTTCTTTCGAATGAAATTCAACGCTGTTTATTTGCTGTGTTACCATTGGTTGTGGTTATTCTTTTACGTATGAGTTTTCGGTACGATACCCGTGAGGATCTTTCGGATTTCGGTAGGGGTATCCCTCGGGTCATGGAATACCCCCTTGTACATACAACCGATCCCGGGCTCAGAGCGAACGAGGAACAAAGTAATATAAATAAATCGTCAAAGGTATATGGGCAGATGTTCCTCGTACTGTACGTTAGCTGATGTGGGGAGTGTCGGTGACTGCGGTCGTGGCAGAAGTAGATGGACAACGTAGAAAGGCGCCGAGCGGATAATCCCTCGGGATATAAAGGCACCACCGACTTATAAGTCCACGAACACTGCG
This sequence comes from Cylloceria caligata, assembly GCA_963942595.1. Lineage (NCBI taxonomy): Eukaryota > Metazoa > Arthropoda > Insecta > Hymenoptera > Ichneumonidae > Cylloceria > Cylloceria caligata. The sequence continues at coordinate 43,843,690 of OZ012709.1, read as the reverse complement.
GCCAGACTGTTATCTTATGGTTATAGCGAAGTAACAAGCAAATACATCACATACGCAGCAAACTCAACGCACAGAAAATACCTAAATTATGATGCTCTTCGAGTTTTTTAGATTTTCTTTCAAAATTCGGTGTGCAAATTCGACATTTAATTGAAATGAAATTGAATCATTCGTCTTTTAAAAGTATAGCAGCGCAGCTGGATACTTTCACCGGAAATTGCATTTTTATTTATCAAACTTTAAGCATTCCCGTAAAATGTATAAGTGATTCATACTGAACGCGAACAATGTCAACATTTTTAGAAAAAATAAGGTGTCAAATGATGCGTTGAAAGTTGCGACAATACAACGAGTATCCATTGTCAATTGAACAACGAAGCTTAAATATGGCCTCAGGGTGGCAATAAAATCATATGCGGTTGCTCGCTCGCAAGCTGTATCAACATAGGTCTAGTGGTCGAATGGCCGAAATAATTCAGCCTACTGCGATATAAAAAGAATCATTTTCCTTTGGCACACTTGTATATTTTATATGAATTGGCAATTGAGTAAGTCTGCCAACGTCATAGAAGTCTGGCGATACACAGCGAGTACGTAGTAAAGCCGTATAAAGGATTTGTTTTATTTATGATGCTGACCAAGAGTCTTACGCGCATTCGACGGACGTACGTAACGGAAACGAGATTCCGTATTTCGCAATACTAGCAAGGAAAGCTCCACAATCTTCAAAACCACTTTACCAAATGACTGCTTTAGTCCACGTAAGTTTGTACAACTGCGAATAACAAGGAAAGGAAACCTGGGGGGGTCTTTGGGATAACTCGATGCCTTACGCAAGCGAGTAAATTGTGATGCGTCGAACACTCAAACCTGCCATACTGAAGAATTGAATTGAACAAAGTGATTCGATCGTGAAGAGAGGGTACAAGATGTTCACGTTTTTTAGACGATGACAAGTAGAATGGCGTGTGGCTCTCGTTTCTACGGTCCAGTTTCTTTAACGTTAACACGGCCTTCGAAGGACAAGAAACATCGTGAAAAGAAAAAAAAACGAGGGTTATTTATGCCGGGGATTCGGGCTACATCTTCTGCAAAAACGTAGTTGAATTGGACAATAAGATGAAAGTGCTGCATTCTTCTGAAGCAATAATAGGTAGGTTATTATACTCGTGTACCTCAGCCGACATTCAACAGTATCAAATACTTATGCGCTCAACTCACGTGTCATCAAACATCAATTCGTGAGAGCACGCAATAAAATGTAGAATGAGCGGTGATGCCTTGATCTTTCAATGAATATATTGACACTGTCTACTATTGAGCCCCAAGCGTGAATAACAATTTATACTCCAACCGTAAAGTATACCCGAAAGGAATTCCTCCATGTTCCGAAAGAGGTTGTTGTAGTTTACGCACGAGGTCCGTCGTTTTATGCACATCCCTTCGCTACTACTTATTGGTGTCTGCTGTTCGCGTTTTCCCGGTTTTCCAGTCATTCCATTGGCTCCCTGGTGCACCTACTGCTAGCTGTTTCCAGCAGAGGTTCGCCTGACTAGAATTTTAATGTCGAAAAGAGGTTGTAAGGTGGAAAACGTCATGGAAGACAGGGTCGGACTCGCGAGGTGCTGAGCGAGTGTGCGTGTAGAGGATAAAGCCGATGGAATACCCATGCATCTAGGACGATTCCACAGTTTTTTTACAAATTTTTTGGGGGGTACAATCGATTTTCAACATTTTTAAAACCGCATTTCAGAGTTAATAGACAATCAGGGTTTACTATATACCTAAATAAGGTGCGTTTTAGGTGCTGATTTGGTGCTCAGTTTATAATTTTAGTGCTCCTTTAATTTAGTCAGTAATGCATTTTGAAGAACGCATTGATATCACGCTAGCAGAGGCATTTTCCGGGTTAGCATTATCGCCAAATGTATTTTCACAGGAATGAAGTGCTATTTAAGTGCTATAGAACCATATAAAATTTTACACCGATATCCGGAAAAATTATTTTTCAATTCAATTGAATTTATTCCACATGCAAAATGCGTGAAAATGTAAGCATAATGAAATAACCGAAATTATGGTGTGACACCATGTTTAACGAAGAAGGTACATTCGAAATACGCTACGTTCCAATTTAGTGCTCCACCCCCGTGGCCGCAAAACCCACCCACTTGTCAGGAAAACTTCTCGTTAAAGTGAAATTAATTTTAATAATTTACAATTACATAGTACAATTTTTTCAATTTTTCTGCGAAAAATAATCGATTTTTTAGTTATGTGAAAAATACTATTTTAGAGGTTAGATACAATCTGCGTTCTCGGCTCGATAAATTTGAATATCGGGATGAACCTAGTCGCATTTCCTTTCTTTTTCTGTCCTCTTTCGAATGCAAAAAGAATTTTCAGGATCGGTTGAACCATTTAAAAGTTATGACCCTTTGATCGATTAACAAAATCAGGGAAAATCAAGGATCCTGTATTAAGCCTGTTTTCGCTCTATCTCCCATAGGAGCCGAGAAAAACGCAAAAAACGAATTTTTCGATATTTCGCACTTCGGATGGACCCTACCTGATATGATTCGTCGCGCTGACAACGAATCTGGCCGGGAATTTGAGATATCTCCAACAGGAGCTGAGAAAATCGCAGAAAACCGAATTATCCGAAAACCACCTACTTTACGTTTATTGAAATGACGATATCTATCGTTTCCTCGCTAATAACGATTGTTTCCGCTGCTCTTTGGCTTTCTAACGAACAAGGCTTGATAATACATCAATGTCCATGCATTTAGGACAAGAGCAGAATTTTTTTCATTTTTTTTGCGACAGATAATCGATTTCTTAGTAATGTGAAAAATTGTATTTCAGAGGTAACATACAATCTGCGCTCTCGGCTCGAAAAATTGAAATATCGGGATGAACCTAGTCGCATTTCCTTTCTTTTTCTGTCCTCTTTCGAATGCAAAAAGTATTTTCAGGATCGGTTGAACCATTCAAAAGTTATGACCCTTTGATCGATTAACAAAATCAGGGAAAATCAAGGATCCTGTATTAAGCCTGTTTTCGCTCTATCTCCCATAGGAGCCGAGAAAAACGCAAAAAACGAACTTTTCGATATTTCGCACTTCGGATGGACCCTACCTGATATGATTCGTCGCGCTGACAACGAATCTGGCCGGGGATTTGCGATATCTCCAACAGGAGCTGAGAAAATCGCAGAAAACCGAATTATCCGAAAACCACCTACTTTACGTTTATTGAAATGACGATATCTATCGTTTCCTCGCTAATAACGATTGTTTCCGCTGCTCTTTGGCTTTCTAACGAACAAGGCTTGATAATACATCAATGTCCATGCATTTAGGACAAGAGCAGAATTTTTTTCATTTTTTTTGCGACAGATAATCGATTTCTTAGTAATGTGAAAAATTGTATTTCAGAGGTAACATACAATCTGCGCTCTCGGCTCGAAAAATTGAAATATCGGGATGAACCTAGTCGCATTTCCTTTCTTTTTCTGTCCTCTTTCGAATGCAAAAAGAATTTTCAGGATCGGTTGAACCATTCAAAAGTTATGACCCTTTGATCGATTAATAAAATCAGGGAAAATCAAGGATACTGTATAAAGCCTGTTTTCGCTCTATCTCCCACAGGAGCCGAGAAAAACGCAAAAAAAGATTTTTTCGATATTTCGCACTTCGGATGGACCCTACGTGATGTGATTCGTCGCGCTGACAACGAATCTGGCCGGGGATTTGCGATATCTCCAACAGGAGCTGAGAAAATCGCAGAAAACCGAATTATCCGAAAACCACCTACTTTACGTTTATTGAAATGACGATATCTATCGTTTCCTCGCTAATAACGATTGTTTCCGCTGCTCTTTGGCTTTCTAACGAACAAGGCTTGATAATACATCAATGTCCATGCATTTAGGACAAGAGCAGAATTTTTTTCATTTTTTTTGCGACAGATAATCGATTTCTTAGTAATGTGAAAAATTGTATTTCAGAGGTAACATACAATCTGCGCTCTCGGCTCGAAAAATTGAAATATCGGGATGAACCTAGTCGCATTTCCTTTCTTTTTCTGTCCTCTTTCGAATGCAAAAAGTATTTTCAGGATCGGTTGAACCATTCAAAAGTTATGACCCTTTGATCGATTAACAAAATCAGGGAAAATCAAGGATCCTGTATTAAGCCTGTTTTCGCTCTATCTCCCATAGGAGCCGAGAAAAACGCAAAAAACGAACTTTTCGATATTTCGCACTTCGGATGGACCCTACCTGATATGATTCGTCGCGCTGACAACGAATCTGGCCGGGGATTTGCGATATCTCCAACAGGAGCTGAGAAAATCGCAGAAAACCGAATTATCCGAAAACCACCTACTTTACGTTTATTGAAATGACGATATCTATCGTTTCCTCGCTAATAACGATTGTTTCCGCTGCTCTTTGGCTTTCTAACGAACAAGGCTTGATAATACATCAATGTCCATGCATTTAGGACAAGAGCAGAATTTTTTTCATTTTTTTTGCGACAGATAATCGATTTCTTAGTAATGTGAAAAATTGTATTTCAGAGGTAACATACAATCTGCGCTCTCGGCTCGAAAAATTGAAATATCGGGATGAACCTAGTCGCATTTCCTTTCTTTTTCTGTCCTCTTTCGAATGCAAAAAGAATTTTCAGGATCGGTTGAACCATTCAAAAGTTATGACCCTTTGATCGATTAACAAAATCAGGGAAAATCAAGGATCCTGTATTAAGCCTGTTTTCGCTCTATCTCCCATAGGAGCCGAGAAAAACGCAAAAAACGAACTTTTCGATATTTCGCACTTCGGATGGACCCTACCTGCTGTGATTCGTCGCGCTGACAACGAATCTGGCCGGGGATTTGCGATATCTCCAACAGGAGCTGAGAAAATCGCAGAAAACCGAATTATCCGAAAACCACCTACTTTACGTTTATTGAAATGACGATATCTATCGTTTCCTCGCTAATAACGATTGTTTCCGCTGCTCTTTGGCTTTCTAACGAACAAGGCTTGATAATACATCAATGTCCATGCATTTAGGACAAGAGCAGAATTTTTTTCATTTTTTTTGCGACAGATAATCGATTTCTTAGTAATGTGAAAAATTGTATTTCAGAGGTAACATACAATCTGCGCTCTCGGCTCGAAAAATTGAAATATCGGGATGAACCTAGTCGCATTTCCTTTCTTTTTCTGTCCTCTTTCGAATGCAAAAAGAATTTTCAGGATCGGTTGAACCATTCAAAAGTTATGACCCTTTGATCGATTAACAAAATCAGGGAAAATCAAGGATCCTGTATTAAGCCTGTTTTCGCTCTATCTCCCATAGGAGCCGAGAAAAACGCAAAAAACGAACTTTTCGATATTTCGCACTTCGGATGGACCCTACCTGCTGTGATTCGTCGCGCTGACAACGAATCTGGCCGGGGATTTGCGATATCTCCAACAGGAGCTGAGAAAATCGCAGAAAACCGAATTATCCGAAAACCACCTACTTTACGTTTATTGAAATGACGATATCTATCGTTTCCTCGCTAATAACGATTGTTTCCGCTGCTCTTTGGCTTTCTAACGAACAAGGCTTGATAATACATCAATGTCCATGCATTTAGGACAAGAGCAGAATTTTTTTCATTTTTTTTGCGACAGATAATCGATTTCTTAGTAATGTGAAAAATTGTATTTCAGAGGTAACATACAATCTGCGCTCTCGGCTCGAAAAATTGAAATATCGGGATGAACCTAGTCGCATTTCCTTTCTTTTTCTGTCCTCTTTCGAATGCAAAAAGTATTTTCAGGATCGGTTGAACCATTCAAAAGTTATGACCCTTTGATCGATTAACAAAATCAGGGAAAATCAAGGATCCTGTATTAAGCCTGTTTTCGCTCTATCTCCCATAGGAGCCGAGAAAAACGCAAAAAACGAACTTTTCGATATTTCGCACTTCGGATGGACCCTACCTGATATGATTCGTCGCGCTGACAACGAATCTGGCCGGGGATTTGCGATATCTCCAACAGGAGCTGAGAAAATCGCAGAAAACCGAATTATCCGAAAACCACCTACTTTACGTTTATTGAAATGACGATATCTATCGTTTCCTCGCTAATAACGATTGTTTCCGCTGCTCTTTGGCTTTCTAACGAACAAGGCTTGATAATACATCAATGTCCATGCATTTAGGACAAGAGCAGAATTTTTTTCATTTTTTTTGCGACAGATAATCGATTTCTTAGTAATGTGAAAAATTGTATTTCAGAGGTAACATACAATCTGCGCTCTCGGCTCGAAAAATTGAAATATCGGGATGAACCTAGTCGCATTTCCTTTCTTTTTCTGTCCTCTTTCGAATGCAAAAAGAATTTTCAGGATCGGTTGAACCATTCAAAAGTTATGACCCTTTGATCGATTAACAAAATCAGGGAAAATCAAGGATCCTGTATTAAGCCTGTTTTCGCTCTATCTCCCATAGGAGCCGAGAAAAACGCAAAAAACGAACTTTTCGATATTTCGCACTTCGGATGGACCCTACCTGCTGTGATTCGTCGCGCTGACAACGAATCTGGCCGGGGATTTGCGATATCTCCAACAGGAGCTGAGAAAATCGCAGAAAACCGAATTATCCGAAAACCACCTACTTTACGTTTATTGAAATGACGATATCTATCGTTTCCTCGCTAATAACGATTGTTTCCGCTGCTCTTTGGCTTTCTAACGAACAAGGCTTGATAATACATCAATGTCCATGCATTTAGGACAAGAGCAGAATTTTTTTCATTTTTTTTGCGACAGATAATCGATTTCTTAGTAATGTGAAAAATTGTATTTCAGAGGTAACATACAATCTGCGCTCTCGGCTCGAAAAATTGAAATATCGGGATGAACCTAGTCGCATTTCCTTTCTTTTTCTGTCCTCTTTCGAATGCAAAAAGAATTTTCAGGATCGGTTGAACCATTCAAAAGTTATGACCCTTTGATCGATTAACAAAATCAGGGAAAATCAAGGATCCTGTATTAAGCCTGTTTTCGCTCTATCTCCCATAGGAGCCGAGAAAAACGCAAAAAACGAACTTTTCGATATTTCGCACTTCGGATGGACCCTACCTGCTGTGATTCGTCGCGCTGACAACGAATCTGGCCGGGGATTTGCGATATCTCCAACAGGAGCTGAGAAAATCGCAGAAAACCGAATTATCCGAAAACCACCTACTTTACGTTTATTGAAATGACGATATCTATCGTTTCCTCGCTAATAACGATTGTTTCCGCTGCTCTTTGGCTTTCTAACGAACAAGGCTTGATAATACATCAATGTCCATGCATTTAGGACAAGAGCAGAATTTTTTTCATTTTTTTTGCGACAGATAATCGATTTCTTAGTAATGTGAAAAATTGTATTTCAGAGGTAACATACAATCTGCGCTCTCGGCTCGAAAAATTGAAATATCGGGATGAACCTAGTCGCATTTCCTTTCTTTTTCTGTCCTCTTTCGAATGCAAAAAGAATTTTCAGGATTGGTTGAACCATTCAAAAGTTATGACCCTTTGATCGATTAACAAAATCAGGGAAAATCAAGGATACTGTATTAAGCCTGTTTTCGCTCTATCTCCCATAGGAGCCGAGAAAAACGCAAAAAAAGAATTTTTCGATATTTCGCACTTCGGATGGACCCTACCTGATGTGATTCGTCGCGCTGACAACGAATCTGGCCGGGGATTTGCGATATCTCCAACAGGAGCTGAGAAAATCGCAGAAAGCCGAATTATCCGAAAACCACCTACTTTACGTTTATTGAAATGACGATATCTATCGTTTCCTCGCTAATAACGATTGTTTCCGCTGCTCTTTGGCTTTCTAACGAACAAGGCTTGATAATACATCAATGTCCATGCATTTAGGACAAGAGCAGAATTTTTTTCATTTTTTTTGCGACAGATAATCGATTTCTTAGTAATGTGAAAAATTGTATTTCAGAGGTAACATACAATCTGCGCTCTCGGCTCGAAAAATTGAAATATCGGGATGAACCTAGTCGCATTTCCTTTCTTTTTCTGTCCTCTTTCGAATGCAAAAAGAATTTTCAGGATTGGTTGAACCATTCAAAAGTTATGACCCTTTGATCGATTAACAAAATCAGGGAAAATCAAGGATACTGTATTAAGCCTGTTTTCGCTCTATCTCCCATAGGAGCCGAGAAAAACGCAAAAAAAGAATTTTTCGATATTTCGCACTTCGGATGGACCCTACCTGATGTGATTCGTCGCGCTGACAACGAATCTGGCCGGGGATTTGCGATATCTCCAACAGGAGCTGAGAAAATCGCAGAAAACCGAATTATCCGAAAACCACCTACTTTACGTTTATTGAAATGACGATATCTATCGTTTCCTCGCTAATAACGATTGTTTCCGCTGCTCTTTGGCTTTCTAACGAACAAGGCTTGATAATACATCAATGTCCATGCATTTAGGACAAGAGCAGAATTTTTTTCATTTTTTTTGCGACAGATAATCGATTTCTTAGTAATGTGAAAAATTGTATTTCAGAGGTAACATACAATCTGCGCTCTCGGCTCGAAAAATTGAAATATCGGGATGAACCTAGTCGCATTTCCTTTCTTTTTCTGTCCTCTTTCGAATGCAAAAAGAATTTTCAGGATCGGTTGAACCATTCAAAAGTTATGACCCTTTGATCGATTAACAAAATCAGGGAAAATCAAGGATCCTGTATTAAGCCTGTTTTCGCTCTATCTCCCATAGGAGCCGAGAAAAACGCAAAAAACGAACTTTTCGATATTTCGCACTTCGGATGGACCCTACCTGCTGTGATTCGTCGCGCTGACAACGAATCTGGCCGGGGATTTGCGATATCTCCAACAGGAGCTGAGAAAATCGCAGAAAACCGAATTATCCGAAAACCACCTACTTTACGTTTATTGAAATGACGATATCTATCGTTTCCTCGCTAATAACGATTGTTTCCGCTGCTCTTTGGCTTTCTAACGAACAAGGCTTGATAATACATCAATGTCCATGCATTTAGGACAAGAGCAGAATTTTTTTCATTTTTTTTGCGACAGATAATCGATTTCTTAGTAATGTGAAAAATTGTATTTCAGAGGTAACATACAATCTGCGCTCTCGGCTCGAAAAATTGAAATATCGGGATGAACCTAGTCGCATTTCCTTTCTTTTTCTGTCCTCTTTCGAATGCAAAAAGAATTTTCAGGATCGGTTGAACCATTCAAAAGTTATGACCCTTTGATCGATTAACAAAATCAGGGAAAATCAAGGATCCTGTATTAAGCCTGTTTTCGCTCTATCTCCCATAGGAGCCGAGAAAAACGCAAAAAACGAACTTTTCGATATTTCGCACTTCGGATGGACCCTACCTGCTGTGATTCGTCGCGCTGACAACGAATCTGGCCGGGGATTTGCGATATCTCCAACAGGAGCTGAGAAAATCGCAGAAAACCGAATTATCCGAAAACCACCTACTTTACGTTTATTGAAATGACGATATCTATCGTTTCCTCGCTAATAACGATTGTTTCCGCTGCTCTTTGGCTTTCTAACGAACAAGGCTTGATAATACATCAATGTCCATGCATTTAGGACAAGAGCAGAATTTTTTTCATTTTTTTTGCGACAGATAATCGATTTCTTAGTAATGTGAAAAATTGTATTTCAGAGGTAACATACAATCTGCGCTCTCGGCTCGAAAAATTGAAATATCGGGATGAACCTAGTCGCATTTCCTTTCTTTTACTGTCCTCTTTCGAATGCAAAAAGAATTTTCAGGATCGGTTGAACCATTCAAAAGTTATGACCCTTTGATCGATTAACAAAATCAGGGAAAATCAAGGATCCTGTATTAAGCCTGTTTTCGCTCTATCTCCCATAGGAGCCGAGAAAAACGCAAAAAACGAACTTTTCGATATTTCGCACTTCGGATGGACCCTACCTGCTGTGATTCGTCGCGCTGACAACGAATCTGGCCGGGGATTTGCGATATCTCCAACAGGAGCTGAGAAAATCGCAGAAAACCGAATTATCCGAAAACCACCTACTTTACGTTTATTGAAATGACAATATCTATCGTTTCCTCGCTAATAACGATTGTTTCCGCTGCTCTTTGGCTTTCTAACGAACAAGGCTTGATAATACATCAATGTCCATGCATTTAGGACAAGAGCAGAATTTTTTTCATTTTTTTTGCGACAGATAATCGATTTCTTAGTAATGTGAAAAATTGTATTTCAGAGGTAACATACAATCTGCGCTCTCGGCTCGAAAAATTGAAATATCGGGATGAACCTAGTCGCATTTCCTTTCTTTTTCTGTCCTCTTTCGAATGCAAAAAGAATTTTCAGGATCGGTTGAACCATTCAAAAGTTATGACCCTTTGATCGATTAACAAAATCAGGGAAAATCAAGGATCCTGTATTAAGCCTGTTTTCGCTCTATCTCCCATAGGAGCCGAGAAAAACGCAAAAAACGAACTTTTCGATATTTCGCACTTCGGATGGACCCTACCTGATGTGATTCGTCGCGCTGACAATCTGCGCTCTCGGCTCGAAAAATTGAAATATCGGGATGAACCTAGTCGCATTTCCTTTCTTTTTCTGTCCTCTTTCGAATGCAAAAAGAATTTTCAGGATCGGTTGAACCATTCAAAAGTTATGACCCTTTGATCGATTAACAAAATCATGGAAAATCAAGGATACTGTATTAAGCCTGTTTTCGCTCTATCTCCCATAGGAGCCGAGAAAAACGCAAAAAAAGAATTTTTCGATATTTCGCACTTCGGATGGACCCTACCTGATGTGATTCGTCGCGCTGACAACGAATCTGGCCGGGGATTTGCGATATCTCCAACAGGAGCTGAGAAAATCGCAGAAAACCGAATTATCCGAAAACCACCTACTTTACGTTTATTGAAATGACGATATCTATCGTTTCCTCGCTAATAACGATTGTTTCCGCTGCTCTTTGGCTTTCTAACGAACAAGGCTTGATAATACATCAATGTCCATGCATTTAGGACAAGAGCAGAATTTTTTTCATTTTTTTTGCGACAGATAATCGATTTCTTAGTAATGTGAAAAATTGTATTTCAGAGGTAACATACAATCTGCGCTCTCGGCTCGAAAAATTGAAATATCGGGATGAACCTAGTCGCATTTCCTTTCTTTTTCTGTCCTCTTTCGAATGCAAAAAGTATTTTCAGGATCGGTTGAACCATTCAAAAGTTATGACCCTTTGATCGATTAACAAAATCAGGGAAAATCAAGGATCCTGTATTAAGCCTGTTTTCGCTCTATCTCCCATAGGAGCCGAGAAAAACGCAAAAAACGAACTTTTCGATATTTCGCACTTCGGATGGACCCTACCTGATATGATTCGTCGCGCTGACAACGAATCTGGCCGGGGATTTGCGATATCTCCAACAGGAGCTGAGAAAATCGCAGAAAACCGAATTATCCGAAAACCACCTACTTTACGTTTATTGAAATGACGATATCTATCGTTTCCTCGCTAATAACGATTGTTTCCGCTGCTCTTTGGCTTTCTAACGAACAAGGCTTGATAATACATCAATGTCCATGCATTTAGGACAAGAGCAGAATTTTTTTCATTTTTTTTGCGACAGATAATCGATTTCTTAGTAATGTGAAAAATTGTATTTCAGAGGTAACATACAATCTGCGCTCTCGGCTCGAAAAATTGAAATATCGGGATGAACCTAGTCGCATTTCCTTTCTTTTTCTGTCCTCTTTCGAATGCAAAAAGAATTTTCAGGATCGGTTGAACCATTCAAAAGTTATGACCCTTTGATCGATTAATAAAATCAGGGAAAATCAAGGATACTGTATAAAGCCTGTTTTCGCTCTATCTCCCACAGGAGCCGAGAAAAACGCAAAAAAAGATTTTTTCGATATTTCGCACTTCGGATGGACCCTACGTGATGTGATTCGTCGCGCTGACAACGAATCTGGCCGGGGATTTGCGATATCTCCAACAGGAGCTGAGAAAATCGCAGAAAACCGAATTATCCGAAAACCACCTACTTTACGTTTATTGAAATGACGATATCTATCGTTTCCTCGCTAATAACGATTGTTTCCGCTGCTCTTTGGCTTTCTAACGAACAAGGCTTGATAATACATCAATGTCCATGCATTTAGGACAAGAGCAGAATTTTTTTCATTTTTTTTGCGACAGATAATCGATTTCTTAGTAATGTGAAAAATTGTATTTCAGAGGTAACATACAATCTGCGCTCTCGGCTCGAAAAATTGAAATATCGGGATGAACCTAGTCGCATTTCCTTTCTTTTTCTGTCCTCTTTCGAATGCAAAAAGTATTTTCAGGATCGGTTGAACCATTCAAAAGTTATGACCCTTTGATCGATTAACAAAATCAGGGAAAATCAAGGATCCTGTATTAAGCCTGTTTTCGCTCTATCTCCCATAGGAGCCGAGAAAAACGCAAAAAACGAACTTTTCGATATTTCGCACTTCGGATGGACCCTACCTGATATGATTCGTCGCGCTGACAACGAATCTGGCCGGGGATTTGCGATATCTCCAACAGGAGCTGAGAAAATCGCAGAAAACCGAATTATCCGAAAACCACCTACTTTACGTTTATTGAAATGACGATATCTATCGTTTCCCTGCTAATAACGATTGTTTCCGCTGCTCTTTGGCTTTCTAACGAACAAGGCTTGATAATACATCAATGTCCATGCATTTAGGACAAGAGCAGAATTTTTTTCATTTTTTTTGCGACAGATAATCGATTTCTTAGTAATGTGAAAAATTGTATTTCAGAGGTAACATACAATCTGCGCTCTCGGCTCGAAAAATTGAAATATCGGGATGAACCTAGTCGCATTTCCTTTCTTTTTCTGTCCTCTTTCGAATGCAAAAAGAATTTTCAGGATCGGTTGAACCATTCAAAAGTTATGACCCTTTGATCGATTAATAAAATCAGGGAAAATCAAGGATACTGTATAAAGCCTGTTTTCGCTCTATCTCCCACAGGAGCCGAGAAAAACGCAAAAAAAGATTTTTTCGATATTTCGCACTTCGGATGGACCCTACGTGATGTGATTCGTCGCGCTGACAACGAATCTGGCCGGGGATTTGCGATATCTCCAACAGGAGCTGAGAAAATCGCAGAAAACCGAATTATCCGAAAACCACCTACTTTACGTTTATTGAAATGACGATATCTATCGTTTCCTCGCTAATAACGATTGTTTCCGCTGCTCTTTGGCTTTCTAACGAACAAGGCTTGATAATACATCAATGTCCATGCATTTAGGACAAGAGCAGAATTTTTTTCATTTTTTTTGCGACAGATAATCGATTTCTTAGTAATGTGAAAAATTGTATTTCAGAGGTAACATACAATCTGCGCTCTCGGCTCGAAAAATTGAAATATCGGGATGAACCTAGTCGCATTTCCTTTCTTTTTCTGTCCTCTTTCGAATGCAAAAAGTATTTTCAGGATCGGTTGAACCATTCAAAAGTTATGACCCTTTGATCGATTAACAAAATCAGGGAAAATCAAGGATCCTGTATTAAGCCTGTTTTCGCTCTATCTCCCATAGGAGCCGAGAAAAACGCAAAAAACGAACTTTTCGATATTTCGCACTTCGGATGGACCCTACCTGATATGATTCGTCGCGCTGACAACGAATCTGGCCGGGGATTTGCGATATCTCCAACAGGAGCTGAGAAAATCGCAGAAAACCGAATTATCCGAAAACCACCTACTTTACGTTTATTGAAATGACGATATCTATCGTTTCCTCGCTAATAACGATTGTTTCCGCTGCTCTTTGGCTTTCTAACGAACAAGGCTTGATAATACATCAATGTCCATGCATTTAGGACAAGAGCAGAATTTTTTTCATTTTTTTTGCGACAGATAATCGATTTCTTAGTAATGTGAAAAATTGTATTTCAGAGGTAACATACAATCTGCGCTCTCGGCTCGAAAAATTGAAATATCGGGATGAACCTAGTCGCATTTCCTTTCTTTTTCTGTCCTCTTTCGAATGCAAAAAGAATTTTCAGGATCGGTTGAACCATTCAAAAGTTATGACCCTTTGATCGATTAACAAAATCAGGGAAAATCAAGGATCCTGTATTAAGCCTGTTTTCGCTCTATCTCCCATAGGAGCCGAGAAAAACGCAAAAAACGAACTTTTCGATATTTCGCACTTCGGATGGACCCTACCTGCTGTGATTCGTCGCGCTGACAACGAATCTGGCCGGGGATTTGCGATATCTCCAACAGGAGCTGAGAAAATCGCAGAAAACCGAATTATCCGAAAACCACCTACTTTACGTTTATTGAAATGACGATATCTATCGTTTCCTCGCTAATAACGATTGTTTCCGCTGCTCTTTGGCTTTCTAACGAACAAGGCTTGATAATACATCAATGTCCATGCATTTAGGACAAGAGCAGAATTTTTTTCATTTTTTTTGCGACAGATAATCGATTTCTTAGTAATGTGAAAAATTGTATTTCAGAGGTAACATACAATCTGCGCTCTCGGCTCGAAAAATTGAAATATCGGGATGAACCTAGTCGCATTTCCTTTCTTTTTCTGTCCTCTTTCGAATGCAAAAAGAATTTTCAGGATCGGTTGAACCATTCAAAAGTTATGACCCTTTGATCGATTAACAAAATCAGGGAAAATCAAGGATCCTGTATTAAGCCTGTTTTCGCTCTATCTCCCATAGGAGCCGAGAAAAACGCAAAAAACGAACTTTTCGATATTTCGCACTTCGGATGGACCCTACCTGCTGTGATTCGTCGCGCTGACAACGAATCTGGCCGGGGATTTGCGATATCTCCAACAGGAGCTGAGAAAATCGCAGAAAACCGAATTATCCGAAAACCACCTACTTTACGTTTATTGAAATGACGATATCTATCGTTTCCTCGCTAATAACGATTGTTTCCGCTGCTCTTTGGCTTTCTAACGAACAAGGCTTGATAATACATCAATGTCCATGCATTTAGGACAAGAGCAGAATTTTTTTCATTTTTTTTGCGACAGATAATCGATTTCTTAGTAATGTGAAAAATTGTATTTCAGAGGTAACATACAATCTGCGCTCTCGGCTCGAAAAATTGAAATATCGGGATGAACCTAGTCGCATTTCCTTTCTTTTTCTGTCCTCTTTCGAATGCAAAAAGAATTTTCAGGATTGGTTGAACCATTCAAAAGTTATGACCCTTTGATCGATTAACAAAATCAGGGAAAATCAAGGATACTGTATTAAGCCTGTTTTCGCTCTATCTCCCATAGGAGCCGAGAAAAACGCAAAAAAAGAATTTTTCGATATTTCGCACTTCGGATGGACCCTACCTGATGTGATTCGTCGCGCTGACAACGAATCTGGCCGGGGATTTGCGATATCTCCAACAGGAGCTGAGAAAATCGCAGAAAGCCGAATTATCCGAAAACCACCTACTTTACGTTTATTGAAATGACGATATCTATCGTTTCCTCGCTAATAACGATTGTTTCCGCTGCTCTTTGGCTTTCTAACGAACAAGGCTTGATAATACATCAATGTCCATGCATTTAGGACAAGAGCAGAATTTTTTTCATTTTTTTTGCGACAGATAATCGATTTCTTAGTAATGTGAAAAATTGTATTTCAGAGGTAACATACAATCTGCGCTCTCGGCTCGAAAAATTGAAATATCGGGATGAACCTAGTCGCATTTCCTTTCTTTTTCTGTCCTCTTTCGAATGCAAAAAGAATTTTCAGGATTGGTTGAACCATTCAAAAGTTATGACCCTTTGATCGATTAACAAAATCAGGGAAAATCAAGGATACTGTATTAAGCCTGTTTTCGCTCTATCTCCCATAGGAGCCGAGAAAAACGCAAAAAAAGAATTTTTCGATATTTCGCACTTCGGATGGACCCTACCTGATGTGATTCGTCGCGCTGACAACGAATCTGGCCGGGGATTTGCGATATCTCCAACAGGAGCTGAGAAAATCGCAGAAAGCCGAATTATCCGAAAACCACCTACTTTACGTTTATTGAAATGACGATATCTATCGTTTCCTCGCTAATAACGATTGTTTCCGCTGCTCTTTGGCTTTCTAACGAACAAGGCTTGATAATACATCAATGTCCATGCATTTAGGACAAGAGCAGAATTTTTTTCATTTTTTTTGCGACAGATAATCGATTTCTTAGTAATGTGAAAAATTGTATTTCAGAGGTAACATACAATCTGCGCTCTCGGCTCGAAAAATTGAAATATCGGGATGAACCTAGTCGCATTTCCTTTCTTTTTCTGTCCTCTTTCGAATGCAAAAAGAATTTTCAGGATCGGTTGAACCATTCAAAAGTTATGACCCTTTGATCGATTAACAAAATCAGGGAAAATCAAGGATCCTGTATTAAGCCTGTTTTCGCTCTATCTCCCATAGGAGCCGAGAAAAACGCAAAAAACGAACTTTTCGATATTTCGCACTTCGGATGGACCCTACCTGCTGTGATTCGTCGCGCTGACAACGAATCTGGCCGGGGATTTGCGATATCTCCAACAGGAGCTGAGAAAATCGCAGAAAACCGAATTATCCGAAAACCACCTACTTTACGTTTATTGAAATGACGATATCTATCGTTTCCTCGCTAATAACGATTGTTTCCGCTGCTCTTTGGCTTTCTAACGAACAAGGCTTGATAATACATCAATGTCCATGCATTTAGGACAAGAGCAGAATTTTTTTCATTTTTTTTGCGACAGATAATCGATTTCTTAGTAATGTGAAAAATTGTATTTCAGAGGTAACATACAATCTGCGCTCTCGGCTCGAAAAATTGAAATATCGGGATGAACCTAGTCGCATTTCCTTTCTTTTTCTGTCCTCTTTCGAATGCAAAAAGAATTTTCAGGATCGGTTGAACCATTCAAAAGTTATGACCCTTTGATCGATTAACAAAATCAGGGAAAATCAAGGATCCTGTATTAAGCCTGTTTTCGCTCTATCTCCCATAGGAGCCGAGAAAAACGCAAAAAACGAACTGCTCGATATTTCGCACTTCGGATGGACCCTACCTGCTGTGATTCGTCGCGCTGACAACGAATCTGGCCGGGGATTTGCGATATCTCCAACAGGAGCTGAGAAAATCGCAGAAAACCGAATTATCCGAAAACCACCTACTTTACGTTTATTGAAATGACGATATCTATCGTTTCCTCGCTAATAACGATTGTTTCCGCTGCTCTTTGGCTTTCTAACGAACAAGGCTTGATAATACATCAATGTCCATGCATTTAGGACAAGAGCAGAATTTTTTTCATTTTTTTTGCGACAGATAATCGATTTCTTAGTAATGTGAAAAATTGTATTTCAGAGGTAACATACAATCTGCGCTCTCGGCTCGAAAAATTGAAATATCGGGATGAACCTAGTCGCATTTCCTTTCTTTTTCTGTCCTCTTTCGAATGCAAAAAGAATTTTCAGGATCGGTTGAACCATTCAAAAGTTATGACCCTTTGATCGATTAACAAAATCAGGGAAAATCAAGGATCCTGTATTAAGCCTGTTTTCGCTCTATCTCCCATAGGAGCCGAGAAAAACGCAAAAAACGAACTTTTCGATATTTCGCACTTCGGATGGACCCTACCTGCTGTGATTCGTCGCGCTGACAACGAATCTGGCCGGGGATTTGCGATATCTCCAACAGGAGCTGAGAAAATCGCAGAAAACCGAATTATCCGAAAACCACCTACTTTACGTTTATTGAAATGACGATATCTATCGTTTCCTCGCTAATAACGATTGTTTCCGCTGCTCTTTGGCTTTCTAACGAACAAGGCTTGATAATACATCAATGTCCATGCATTTAGGACAAGAGCAGAATTTTTTTCATTTTTTTTGCGACAGATAATCGATTTCTTAGTAATGTGAAAAATTGTATTTCAGAGGTAACATACAATCTGCGCTCTCGGCTCGAAAAATTGAAATATCGGGATGAACCTAGTCGCATTTCCTTTCTTTTTCTGTCCTCTTTCGAATGCAAAAAGAATTTTCAGGATCGGTTGAACCATTCAAAAGTTATGACCCTTTGATCGATTAACAAAATCAGGGAAAATCAAGGATCCTGTATTAAGCCTGTTTTCGCTCTATCTCCCATAGGAGCCGAGAAAAACGCAAAAAACGAACTGCTCGATATTTCGCACTTCGGATGGACCCTACCTGCTGTGATTCGTCGCGCTGACAACGAATCTGGCCGGGGATTTGCGATATCTCCAACAGGAGCTGAGAAAATCGCAGAAAACCGAATTATCCGAAAACCACCTACTTTACGTTTATTGAAATGACGATATCTATCGTTTCCTCGCTAATAACGATTGTTTCCGCTGCTCTTTGGCTTTCTAACGAACAAGGCTTGATAATACATCAATGTCCATGCATTTAGGACAAGAGCAGAATTTTTTTCATTTTTTTTGCGACAGATAATCGATTTCTTAGTAATGTGAAAAATTGTATTTCAGAGGTAACATACAATCTGCGCTCTCGGCTCGAAAAATTGAAATATCGGGATGAACCTAGTCGCATTTCCTTTCTTTTTCTGTCCTCTTTCGAATGCAAAAAGAATTTTCAGGATCGGTTGAACCATTCAAAAGTTATGACCCTTTGATCGATTAACAAAATCAGGGAAAATCAAGGATCCTGTATTAAGCCTGTTTTCGCTCTATCTCCCATAGGAGCCGAGAAAAACGCAAAAAACGAACTTTTCGATATTTCGCACTTCGGATGGACCCTACCTGCTGTAATTCGTCGCGCTGACAACGAATCTGGCCGGGGATTTGCGATATCTCCAACAGGAGCTGAGAAAATCGCAGAAAACCGAATTATCCGAAAACCACCTACTTTACGTTTATTGAAATGACGATATCTATCGTTTCCTCGCTAATAACGATTGTTTCCGCTGCTCTTTGGCTTTCTAACGAACAAGGCTTGATAATACATCAATGTCCATGCATTTAGGACAAGAGCAGAATTTTTTTCATTTTTTTTGCGACAGATAATCGATTTCTTAGTAATGTGAAAAATTGTATTTCAGAGGTAACATACAATCTGCGCTCTCGGCTCGAAAAATTGAAATATCGGGATGAACCTAGTCGCATTTCCTTTCTTTTACTGTCCTCTTTCGAATGCAAAAAGAATTTTCAGGATCGGTTGAACCATTCAAAAGTTATGACCCTTTGATCGATTAACAAAATCAGGGAAAATCAAGGATCCTGTATTAAGCCTGTTTTCGCTCTATCTCCCATAGGAGCCGAGAAAAACGCAAAAAACGAACTTTTCGATATTTCGCACTTCGGATGGACCCTACCTGATGTGATTCGTCGCGCTGACAATCTGCGCTCTCGGCTCGAAAAATTGAAATATCGGGATGAACCTAGTCGCATTTCCTTTCTTTTTCTGTCCTCTTTCGAATGCAAAAAGAATTTTCAGGATCGGTTGAACCATTCAAAAGTTATGACCCTTTGATCGATTAACAAAATCATGGAAAATCAAGGATACTGTATTAAGCCTGTTTTCGCTCTATCTCCCATAGGAGCCGAGAAAAACGCAAAAAAAGAATTTTTCGATATTTCGCACTTCGGATGGACCCTACCTGATGTGATTCGTCGCGCTGACAACGAATCTGGCCGGGGATTTGCGATATCTCCAACAGGAGCTGAGAAAATCGCAGAAAACCGAATTATCCGAAAACCACCTACTTTACGTTTATTGAAATGACGATATCTATCGTTTCCTCGCTAATAACGATTGTTTCCGCTGCTCTTTGGCTTTCTAACGAACAAGGCTTGATAATACATCAATGTCCATGCATTTAGGACAAGAGCAGAATTTTTTTCATTTTTTTTGCGACAGATAATCGATTTCTTTGTAATGTGAAAAATTGTATTTCAGAGGTAACATACAATCTGCGCTCTCGGCTCGAAAAATTGAAATATCGGGATGAACCTAGTCGCATTTCCTTTCTTTTTCTGTCCTCTTTCGAATGCAAAAAGAATTTTCAGGATCGGTTGAACCATTCAAAAGTTATGACCCTTTGATCGATTAACAAAATCAGGGAAAATCAAGGATACTGTATTAAGCCTGTTTTCGCTCTATCTCCCATAGGAGCCGAGAAAAACGCAAAAAAAGAATTTTTCGATATTTCGCACTTCGGATGGACCCTACCTGATATGATTCGTCGCGCTGACAACGAATCTGGCCGGGGATTTGCGATATCTCCAACAGGAGCTGAGAAAATCGCAGAAAACCGAATTATCCGAAAACCACCTACTTTACGTTTATTGAAATGACGATATCTATCGTTTCCTCGCTAATAACGATTGTTTCCGCTGCTCTTTGGCTTTCTAACGAACAAGGCTTAATAATACATCAATGTCCATGCATTTAGGACAAGAGCAGAATTTTTTTCATTTTTTTTGCGGCAGATAATCGATTTCTTAGTAATGTGAAAAATTGTATTTCAGAGGTAACATACAATCTGCGCTCTCGGCTCGAAAAATTGAAATATCGGGATGAACCTAGTCGCATTTCCTTTCTTTTTCTGTCCTCTTTCGAATGCAAAAAGAATTTCCAGGATCGGTTGAACCATTCAAAAGTTATGACCCTTTGATCGATTAACAAAATCAGGGAAAATCAAGGATACTGTATTAAGCCTGTTTTCGCTCTATCTCCCATAGGAGCCGAGAAAAACGCAAAAAAAGAATTTTTCGATATTTCGCACTTCGGATGGACCCTACCTGATGTGATTCGTCGCGCTGACAATCTGCGCTCTCGGCTCGAAAAATTGAAATATCGGGATGAACCTAGTCGCATTTCCTTTCTTTTTCTGTCCTCTTTCGAATGCAAAAAGAATTTTCAGGATCGGTTGAACCATTCAAAAGTTATGACCCTTTGATCGATTAACAAAATCATGGAAAATCAAGGATACTGTATTAAGCCTGTTTTCGCTCTATCTCCCATAGGAGCCGAGAAAAACGCAAAAAAAGAATTTTTCGATATTTCGCACTTCGGATGGACCCTACCTGATGTGATTCGTCGCGCTGACAACGAATCTGGCCGGGGATTTGCGATATCTCCAACAGGAGCTGAGAAAATCGCAGAAAAACGAATTATCCGAAAACCACCTACTTTCCGTTTATTGAAATGACGATATCTATCGTTTCCTCGCTAATAACGATTGTTTCCGCTGCTCTTTGGCATTCTAACGAACAAGGCTTGATAATACATCAATGTCCATGCATTTAGGACAAGAGCAGAATTTTTTTCATTTTTTTTGCGACAGATAATCGATTTCTTAGTAATGTGAAAAATTGTATTTCAGAGGTAACATACAATCTGCGCTCTCGGCTCGAAAAATTGAAATATCGGGATGAACCTAGTCGCATTTCCTTTCTTTTTCTGTCCTCTTTCGAATGCAAAAAGAATTTTCAGGATCGGTTGAACCATTCAAAAGTTATGACCCTTTGATCGATTAACAAAATCATGGAAAATCAAGGATACTGTATTAAGCCTGTTTTCGCTCTATCTCCCATAGGAGCCGAGAAAAACGCAAAAAAAGAATTTTTCGATATTTCGCACTTCGGATGGACCCTACCTGATGTGATTCGTCGCGCTGACAACGAATCTGGCCGGGGATTTGCGATATCTCCAACAGGAGCTGAGAAAATCGCAGAAAACCGAATTATCCGAAAACCACCTACTTTACGTTTATTGAAATGACGATATCTATCGTTTCCTCGCTAATAACGATTGTTTCCGCTGCTCTTTGGCATTCTAACGAACAAGGCTTGATAATACATCAATGTCCATGCATTTAGGACAAGAGCAGAATTTTTTTCATTTTTTTTGCGACAGATAATCGATTTCTTAGTAATGTGAAAAATTGTATTTCAAAGGTAACATACAATCTGCGCTCTCGGCTCGAAAAATTGAAATATCGGGATGAACCTAGTCGCATTTCCTTTCTTTTTCTGTCCTCTTTCGAATGCAAAAAGAATTTTCAGGATCGGTTGAACCATTCAAAAGTTATGACCCTTTGATCGATTAACAAAATCAGGGAAAATCAAGGATCCTGTATTAAGCCTGTTTTCGCTCTATCTCCCATAGGAGCCGAGAAAAACGCAAAAAACGAACTTTACGATATTTCGCGCTTCGGATGGACCCTACCTGATGTGATTCGTCGCGCTGACAACGAATCTGGCCGGGGATTTGCGATATCTCCAACAGGAGCTGAGAAAATCGCAGAAAACCGAATTATCCGAAAACCACCTACTTTACGTTTATTGAAATGACGATATCTATCGTTTCCTCGCTAATAACGATTGTTTCCGCTGCTCTCTGGCTTTCTAACGAACAAGGCTTGATAATACATCAATGTCCATGCATTTAGGACAAGAGCAGAATTTTTTTCATTTTTTCTGCGACAGATAATCGATTTCTTAGTAATGTGAAGAATTGTATTTCAGAGGTAACATACAATCTGCGCTCTCGGCTCGAAAAATTGAAATATCGGGATGAACCTAGTCGCATTTCCTTTCTTTTTCTGTCCTCTTTCGAATGCAAAAAGAATTTTCAGGATCGGTTGAACCATTCAAAAGTTATGACCCTTTGATCGATTAACAAAATCATGGAAAATCAAGGATACTGTATTAAGCCTGTTTTCGCTCTATCTCCCATAGGAGCCGAGAAAAACGCAAAAAAAGAATTTTTCGATATTTCGCACTTCGGATGGACCCTACCTGATGTGATTCGTCGCGCTGACAACGAATCTGGCCGGGGATTTGCGATATCTCCAACAGGAGCTGAGAAAATCGCAGAAAACCGAATTATCCGAAAACCACCTACTTTACGTTTATTGAAATGACGATATCTATCGTTTCCTCGCTAATAACGATTGTTTCCGCTGCTCTTTGGCTTTCTAACGAACAAGGCTTGATAATACATCAATGTCCATGCATTTAGGACAAGAGCAGAATTTTTTTCATTTTTTTTGCGACAGATAATCGATTTCTTAGTAATGTGAAAAATTGTATTTCAGAGGTAACATACAATCTGCGCTCTCGGCTCGAAAAATTGAAATATCGGGATGAACCTAGTCGCATTTCCTTTCTTTTTCTGTCCTCTTTCGAATGCAAAATAAATTTTCAGGATCGGTTGAACCATTCAAAAGTTATGACCCTTTGATCGATTAACAAAATCATGGAAAATCAAGGATACTGTATTAAGCCTGTTTTCGCTCTATCTCCCATAGGAGCCGAGAAAAACGCAAAAAAAGAATTTTTCGATATTTCGCACTTCGGATGGACCCTACCTGATGTGATTCGTCGCGCTGACAACGAATCTGGCCGGGGATTTGCGATATCTCCAACAGGAGCTGAGAAAATCGCAGAAAACCGAATTATCCGAAAACCACCTACTTTACGTTTATTGAAATGACGATATCTATCGTTTCCTCGCTAATAACGATTGTTTCCGCTGCTCTTTGGCTTTCTAACGAACAAGGCTTGATAATACATCAATGTCCATGCATTTAGGACAAGAGCAGAATTTTTTTCATTTTTTTTGCGACAGATAATCGATTTCTTAGTAATGTGAAAAATTGTATTTCAGAGGTAACATACAATCTGCGCTCTCGGCTCGAAAAATTGAAATATCGGGATGAACCTAGTCGCATTTCCTTTCTTTTTCTGTCCTCTTTCGAATGCAAAAAGAATTTTCAGGATTGGTTGAACCATTCAAAAGTTATGACCCTTTGATCGATTAACAAAATCAGGGAAAATCAAGGATACTGTTTTAAGCCTGTTTTCGCTCTATCTCCCATAGGAGCCGAGAAAAACGCAAAAAAAGAATTTTTCGATATTTCGCACTTCGGATGGACCCTACCTGATGTGACTCGTCGCGCTGACAACGAATCTGGCCGGGGATTTGCGATATCTCCAACAGGAGCTGAGAAAATCGCAGAAAACCGAATTATCCGAAAACAACCTACTTTACGTTTATTGAAATGACGATATCTGTCGTTTCCTCGCTAATGACGATTGTTTCCGCTGCTCTTTGGCTTTCTAACGAACAAGGCTTGATAATACATCAATGTCCATGCATTTAGGACAAGAGCAGAATTTTTTTCATTTTTTTTGCGACAGATAATCGATTTCTTTGTAATGTGAAAAATTGTATTTCAGAGGTAACATACAATCTGCGCTCTCGGCTCGAAAAATTGAAATATCGGGATGAACCTAGTCGCATTTCCTTTCTTTTTCTGTCCTCTTTCGAATGCAAAAAGAATTTTCAGGATCGGTTGAACCATTCAAAAGTTATGACCCTTTGATCGATTAACAAAATCAGGGAAAATCAAGAATACTGTATTAAGCCTGTTTTCGCTCTATCTCCCATAGGAGCCGAGAAAAACGCAAAAAAAGAATTTTTCGATATTTCGCACTTCGGATGGACCCTACCTGATATGATTCGTCGCGCTGACAACGAATCTGGCCGGGGATTTGCGATATCTCCAACAGGAGCTGAGAAAATCGCAGAAAACCGAATTATCCGAAAACCACCTACTTTACGTTTATTGAAATGACGATATCTATCGTTTCCTCGCTAATAACGATTGTTTCCGCTGCTCTTTGGCTTTCTAACGAACAAGGCTTGATAATACATCAATGTCCATGCATTTAGGACAAGAGCAGAATTTTTTTCATTTTTTTTGCGGCAGATAATCGATTTCTTAGTAATGTGAAAAATTGTATTTCAGAGGTAACATACAATCTGCGCTCTCGGCTCGAAAAATTGAAATATCGGGATGAACCTAGTCGCATTTCCTTTCTTTTTCTGTCCTCTTTCGAATGCAAAAAGAATTTTCAGGATCGGTTGAACCATTCAAAAGTTATGACCCTTTGATCGATTAACAAAATCAGGGAAAATCAAGAATACTGTATTAAGCCTGTTTTCGCTCTATCTCCCATAGGAGCCGAGAAAAACGCAAAAAAAGAATTTTTCGATATTTCGCACTTCGGATGGACCCTACCTGATATGATTCGTCGCGCTGACAACGAATCTGGCCGGGGATTTGCGATATCTCCAACAGGAGCTGAGAAAATCGCAGAAAACCGAATTATCCGAAAACCACCTACTTTACGTTTATTGAAATGACGATATCTATCGTTTCCTCGCTAATAACGATTGTTTCCGCTGCTCTTTGGCTTTCTAACGAACAAGGCTTGATAATACATCAATGTCCATGCATTTAGGACAAGAGCAGAATTTTTTTCATTTTTTTTGCGGCAGATAATCGATTTCTTAGTAATGTGAAAAATTGTATTTCAGAGGTAACATACAATCTGCGCTCTCGGCTCGAAAAATTGAAATATCGGGATGAACCTAGTCGCATTTCCTTTCTTTTTCTGTCCTCTTTCGAATGCAAAAAGAATTTTCAGGATCGGTTGAACCATTCAAAAGTTATGACCCTTTGATCGATTAACAAAATCATGGAAAATCAAGGATACTGTATTAAGCCTGTTTTCGCTCTATCTCCCATAGGAGCCGAGAAAAACGCAAAAAAAGAATTTTTCGATATTTCGCACTTCGGATGGACCCTACCTGATGTGATTCGTCGCGCTGACAACGAATCTGGCCGGGGATTTGCGATATCTCCAACAGGAGCTGAGAAAATCGCAGAAAAACGAATTATCCGAAAACCACCTACTTTCCGTTTATTGAAATGACGATATCTATCGTTTCCTCGCTAATAACGATTGTTTCCGCTGCTCTTTGGCATTCTAACGAACAAGGCTTGATAATACATCAATGTCCATGCATTTAGGACAAGAGCAGAATTTTTTTCATTTTTTTTGCGACAGATAATCGATTTCTTAGTAATGTGAAAAATTGTATTTCAGAGGTAACATACAATCTGCGCTCTCGGCTCGAAAAATTGAAATATCGGGATGAACCTAGTCGCATTTCCTTTCTTTTTCTGTCCTCTTTCGAATGCAAAAAGAATTTTCAGGATCGGTTGAACCATTCAAAAGTTATGACCCTTTGATCGATTAACAAAATCATGGAAAATCAAGGATACTGTATTAAGCCTGTTTTCGCTCTATCTCCCATAGGAGCCGAGAAAAACGCAAAAAAAGAATTTTTCGATATTTCGCACTTCGGATGGACCCTACCTGATGTGATTCGTCGCGCTGACAACGAATCTGGCCGGGGATTTGCGATATCTCCAACAGGAGCTGAGAAAATCGCAGAAAACCGAATTATCCGAAAACCACCTACTTTACGTTTATTGAAATGACGATATCTATCGTTTCCTCGCTAATAACGATTGTTTCCGCTGCTCTTTGGCTTTCTAACGAACAAGGCTTGATAATACATCAATGTCCATGCATTTAGGACAAGAGCAGAATTTTTTTCATTTTTTTTGCGGCAGATAATCGATTTCTTAGTAATGTGAAAAATTGTATTTCAGAGGTAACATACAATCTGCGCTCTCGGCTCGAAAAATTGAAATATCGGGATGAACCTAGTCGCATTTCCTTTCTTTTTCTGTCCTCTTTCGAATGCAAAAAGAATTTCCAGGATCGGTTGAACCATTCAAAAGTTATGACCCTTTGATCGATTAACAAAATCAGGGAAAATCAAGGATACTGTATTAAGCCTGTTTTCGCTCTATCTCCCATAGGAGCCGAGAAAAACGCAAAAAAAGAATTTTTCGATATTTCGCACTTCGGATGGACCCTACCTGATGTGATTCGTCGCGCTGACAACGAATCTGGCCGGGGATTTGCGATATCTCCAACAGGAGCTGAGAAAATCGCAGAAAACCGAATTATCCGAAAACCACCTACTTTACGTTTATTGAAATGACGATATCTATCGTTTCCTCGCTAATAACGATTGTTTCCGCTGCTCTTTGGCTTTCTAACGAACAAGGCTTGATAATACATCAATGTCCATGCATTTAGGACAAGAGCAGAATTTTTTTCATTTTTTTTTGCGACAGATAATCGATTTCTTAGTAATGTGAAAAATTGTATTTCAGAGGTAACATACAATCTGCGCTCTCGGCTCGAAAAATTAAAATATCGGGATGAACCTAGTCGCATTTCCTTTCTTTTTCTGTCCTCTTTCGAATGCAAAAAGAATTTTCAGGATCGGTTGAACCATTCAAAAGTTATGACCCTTTGATCGATTAACAAAATCAGGGAAAATCAAGGATACTGTATTAAGCCTGTTTTCGCTCTATCTCCCATAGGAGCCGAGAAAAACGCAAAAAAAGAATTTTTCGATATTTCGCACTTCGGATGGACCCTACCTGATATGATTCGTCGCGCTGACAACGAATCTGGCCGGGGATTTGCGATATCTCCAACAGGAGCTGAGAAAATCGCAGAAAACCGAATTATCCGAAAACCACCTACTTTACGTTTATTGAAATGACGATATCTATCGTTTCCTCGCTAATAACAATTGTTTCCGCTGCTCTTTGGCTTTCTAACGAACAAGGCTTGATAATACATCAATGTCCATGCATTTAGGACAAGAGCAGAATTTTTTTCATTTTTTTTGCGGCAGATAATCGATTTCTTAGTAATGTGAAAAATTGTATTTCAGAGGTAACATACAATCTGCGCTCTCGGCTCGAAAAATTGAAATATCGGGATGAACCTAGTCGCATTTCCTTTCTTTTTCTGTCCTCTTTCGAATGCAAAAAGAATTTCCAGGATCGGTTGAACCATTCAAAAGTTATGACCCTTTGATCGATTAACAAAATCAGGGAAAATCAAGGATACTGTATTAAGCCTGTTTTCGCTCTATCTCCCATAGGAGCCGAGAAAAACGCAAAAAAAGAATTTTTCGATATTTCGCACTTCGGATGGACCCTACCTGATGTGATTCGTCGCGCTGACAACGAATCTGGCCGGGGATTTGCGATATCTCCAACAGGAGCTGAGAAAATCGCAGAAAACCGAATTATCCGAAAACCACCTACTTTACGTTTATTGAAATGACGATATCTATCGTTTCCTCGCTAATAACGATTGTTTCCGCTGCTCTTTGGCTTTCTAACGAACAAGGCTTGATAATACATCAATGTCCATGCATTTAGGACAAGAGCAGAATTTTTTTCATTTTTTTTTGCGACAGATAATCGATTTCTTAGTAATGTGAAAAATTGTATTTCAGAGGTAACATACAATCTGCGCTCTCGGCTCGAAAAATTAAAATATCGGGATGAACCTAGTCGCATTTCCTTTCTTTTTCTGTCCTCTTTCGAATGCAAAAAGAATTTTCAGGATCGGTTGAACCATTCAAAAGTTATGACCCTTTGATCGATTAACAAAATCAGGGAAAATCAAGGATACTGTATTAAGCCTGTTTTCGCTCTATCTCCCATAGGAGCCGAGAAAAACGCAAAAAAAGAATTTTTCGATATTTCGCACTTCGGATGGACCCTACCTGATGTGATTCGTCGCGCTGACAACGAATCTGGCCGGGGATTTGCGATATCTCCAACAGGAGCTGAGAAAATCGCAGAAAAACGAATTATCCGAAAACCACCTACTTTCCGTTTATTGAAATGACGATATCTATCGTTTCCTCGCTAATAACGATTGTTTCCGCTGCTCTTTGGCATTCTAACGAACAAGGCTTGATAATACATCAATGTCCATGCATTTAGGACAAGAGCAGAATTTTTTTCATTTTTTTTGCGACAGATAATCGATTTCTTAGTAATGTGAAAAATTGTATTTCAGAGGTAACATACAATCTGCGCTCTCGGCTCGAAAAATTGAAATATCGGGATGAACCTAGTCGCATTTCCTTTCTTTTTCTGTCCTCTTTCGAATGCAAAAAGAATTTTCAGGATCGGTTGAACCATTCAAAAGTTATGACCCTTTGATCGATTAACAAAATCATGGAAAATCAAGGATACTGTATTAAGTCTGTTTTCGCTCTATCTCCCATAGGAGCCGAGAAAAACGCAAAAAAAGAATTTTTCGATATTTCGCACTTCGGATGGACCCTACCTGATGTGATTCGTCGCGCTGACAACGAATCTGGCCGGGGATTTGCGATATCTCCAACAGGAGCTGAGAAAATCGCAGAAAACCGAATTATCCGAAAACCACCTACTTTACGTTTATTGAAATGACGATATCTATCGTTTCCTCGCTAATAACGATTGTTTCCGCTGCTCTTTGGCTTTCTAACGAACAAGGCTTGATAATACATCAATGTCCATGCATTTAGGACAAGAGCAGAATTTTTTTCATTTTTTTTGCGACAGATAATCGATTTCTTAGTAATGTGAAAAATTGTATTTCAGAGGTAACATACAATCTGCGCTCTCGGCTCGAAAAATTAAAATATCGGGATGAACCTAGTCGCATTTCCTTTCTTTTTCTGTCCTCTTTCGAATGCAAAAAGAATTTTCAGGATCGGTTGAACCATTCAAAAGTTATGACCCTTTGATCGATTAACAAAATCAGGGAAAATCAAGGATACTGTATTAAGCCTGTTTTCGCTCTATCTCCCATAGGAGCCGAGAAAAACGCAAAAAAAGAATTTTTCGATATTTCGCACTTCGGATGGACCCTACCTGATGTGATTCGTCGCGCTGACAACGAATCTGGCCGGGGATTTGCGATATCTCCAACAGGAGCTGAGAAAATCGCAGAAAACCGAATTATCCGAAAACCACCTACTTTACGTTTATTGAAATGACGATACCTATCGTTTCCTCGCTAATAACGATTGTTTCCGCTGCTCTTTGGCTTTCTAACGAACAAGGCTTGATAATACATCAATGTCCATGCATTTAGGACAAGAGCAGAATTTTTTTCATTTTTTTTTGCGACAGATAATCGATTTCTTAGTAATGTGAAAAATTGTATTTCAGAGGTAACATACAATCTGCGCTCTCGGCTCGAAAAATTAAAATATCGGGATGAACCTAGTCGCATTTCCTTTCTTTTTCTGTCCTCTTTCGAATGCAAAAAGAATTTTCAGGATCGGTTGAACCATTCAAAAGTTATGACCCTTTGATCGATTAACAAAATCAGGGAAAATCAAGGATACTGTATTAAGCCTGTTTTCGCTCTATCTCCCATAGGAGCCGAGAAAAACGCAAAAAAAGAATTTTTCGATATTTCGCACTTCGGATGGACCCTACCTGATGTGATTCGTCGCGCTGACAACGAATCTGGCCGGGGATTTGCGATATCTCCAACAGGAGCTGAGAAAATCGCAGAAAACCGAATTATCCGAAAACCACCTACTTTACGTTTATTGAAATGACGATATCTATCGTTTCCTCGCTAATAACGATTGTTTCCGCTGCTCTTTGGCTTTCTAACGAACAAGGCTTGATAATACATCAATGTCCATGCATTTAGGACAAGAGCAGAATTTTTTTCATTTTTTTTGCGACAGATAATCGATTTCTTAGTAATGTGAAAAATTGTATTTCAGAGGTAACATACAATCTGCGCTCTCGGCTCGAAAAATTGAAATATCGGGATGAACCTAGTCGCATTTCCTTTCTTTTTCTGTCCTCTTTCGAATGCAAAAAGAATTTTCAGGATCGGTTGAACCATTCAAAAGTTATGACCCTTTGATCGATTAACAAAATCATGGAAAATCAAGGATACTGTATTAAGCCTGTTTTCGCTCTATCTCCCATAGGAGCCGAGAAAAACGCAAAAAAAGAATTTTTCGATATTTCGCACTTCGGATGGACCCTACCTGATGTGATTCGTCGCGCTGACAACGAATCTGGCCGGGGATTTGCGATATCTCCAACAGGAGCTGAGAAAATCGCAGAAAACCGAATTATCCGAAAACCACCTACTTTACGTTTATTGAAATGACGATATCTATCGTTTCCTCGCTAATAACGATTGTTTCCGCTGCTCTTTGGCTTTCTAACGAACAAGGCTTGATAATACATCAATGTCCATGCATTTAGGACAAGAGCAGAATTTTTTTCATTTTTTTTGCGGCAGATAATCGATTTCTTAGTAATGTGAAAAATTGTATTTCAGAGGTAACATACAATCTGCGCTCTCGGCTCGAAAAATTAAAATATCGGGATGAACCTAGTCGCATTTCCTTTCTTTTTCTGTCCTCTTTCGAATGCAAAAAGAATTTTCAGGATCGGTTGAACCATTCAAAAGTTATGACCCTTTGATCGATTAACAAAATCAGGGAAAATCAAGGATACTGTATTAAGCCTGTTTTCGCTCTATCTCCCATAGGAGCCGAGAAAAACGCAAAAAAAGAATTTTTCGATATTTCGCACTTCGGATGGACCCTACCTGATGTGATTCGTCGCGCTGACAACGAATCTGGCCGCGGATTTGCGATATCTCCAACAGGAGCTGAGAAAATCGCAGAAAAACGAATTATCCGAAAACCACCTACTTTCCGTTTATTGAAATGACGATATCTATCGTTTCCTCGCTAATAACGATTGTTTCCGCTGCTCTTTGGCATTCTAACGAACAAGGCTTGATAATACATCAATGTCCATGCATTTAGGACAAGAGCAGAATTTTTTTCATTTTTTTTGCGACAGATAATCGATTTCTTAGTAATGTGAAAAATTGTATTTCAGAGGTAACATACAATCTGCGCTCTCGGCTCGAAAAATTGAAATATCGGGATGAACCTAGTCGCATTTCCTTTCTTTTTCTGTCCTCTTTCGAATGCAAAAAGAATTTCCAGGATCGGTTGAACCATTCAAAAGTTATGACCCTTTGATCGATTAACAAAATCAGGGAAAATCAAGGATACTGTATTAAGCCTGTTTTCGCTCTATCTCCCATAGGAGCCGAGAAAAACGCAAAAAAAGAATTTTTCGATATTTCGCACTTCGGATGGACCCTACCTGATGTGATTCGTCGCGCTGACAACGAATCTGGCCGGGGATTTGCGATATCTCCAACAGGAGCTGAGAAAATCGCAGAAAACCGAATTATCCGAAAACCACCTACTTTACGTTTATTGAAATGACGATATCTATCGTTTCCTCGCTAATAACGATTGTTTCCGCTGCTCTTTGGCTTTCTAACGAACAAGGCTTGATAATACATCAATGTCCATGCATTTAGGACAAGAGCAGAATTTTTTTCATTTTTTTTTGCGACAGATAATCGATTTCTTAGTAATGTGAAAAATTGTATTTCAGAGGTAACATACAATCTGCGCTCTCGGCTCGAAAAATTAAAATATCGGGATGAACCTAGTCGCATTTCCTTTCTTTTTCTGTCCTCTTTCGAATGCAAAAAGAATTTTCAGGATCGGTTGAACCATTCAAAAGTTATGACCCTTTGATCGATTAACAAAATCAGGGAAAATCAAGGATACTGTATTAAGCCTGTTTTCGCTCTATCTCCCATAGGAGCCGAGAAAAACGCAAAAAAAGAATTTTTCGATATTTCGCACTTCGGATGGACCCTACCTGATGTGATTCGTCGCGCTGACAACGAATCTGGCCGGGGATTTGCGATATCTCCAACAAGAGCTGAGAAAATCGCAGAAAAACGAATTATCCGAAAACCACCTACTTTCCGTTTATTGAAATGACGATATCTATCGTTTCCTCGCTAATAACGATTGTTTCCGCTGCTCTTTGGCATTCTAACGAACAAGGCTTGATAATACATCAATGTCCATGCATTTAGGACAAGAGCAGAATTTTTTTCATTTTTTTTGCGACAGATAATCGATTTCTTAGTAATGTGA
The DNA here is from genome assembly GCA_963942595.1 of Cylloceria caligata. Classification (NCBI taxonomy): domain Eukaryota; kingdom Metazoa; phylum Arthropoda; class Insecta; order Hymenoptera; family Ichneumonidae; genus Cylloceria; species Cylloceria caligata. The sequence continues at coordinate 43,810,806 of OZ012709.1, read as the reverse complement.
AAAATTGTATTTCAGAGGTAACATACAATCTGCGCTCTCGGCTCGAAAAATTGAAATATCGGGATGAACCTAGTCGCATTTCCTTTCTTTTTCTGTCCTCTTCCGAATGCAAAAAGAATTTTCAGGATCGGTTGAACCATTCAAAAGTTATGACCCTTTGATCGATTAACAAAATCATGGAAAATCAAGGATACTGTATTAAGCCTGTTTTCGCTCTATCTCCCATAGGAGCCGAGAAAAACGCAAAAAAAGAATTTTTCGATATTTCGCACTTCGGATGGACCCTACCTGATGTGATTCGTCGCGCTGACAACGAATCTGGCCGGGCATTTGCGATATCTCCAACAGGAGCTGAGAAAATCGCAGAAAAACGAATTATCCGAAAACCACCTACTTTACGTTTATTGAAATGACGATATCTATCGTTTCCTCGCTAATAACGATTGTTTCCGCTGCTCTTTGGCTTTCTAACGAACAAGGCTTGATAATACATCAATGTCCATGCATTTAGGACAAGAGCAGAATTTTTTTCATTTTTTTTTGCGACAGATAATCGATTTCTTAGTAATGTGAAAAATTGTATTTCAGAGGTAACATACAATCTGCGCTCTCGGCTCGAAAAATTAAAATATCGGGATGAACCTAGTCGCATTTCCTTTCTTTTTCTGTCCTCTTTCGAATGCAAAAAGAATTTTCAGGATCGGTTGAACCATTCAAAAGTTATGACCCTTTGATCGATTAACAAAATCAGGGAAAATCAAGGATACTGTATTAAGCCTGTTTTCGCTCTATCTCCCATAGGAGCCGAGAAAAACGCAAAAAAAGAATTTTTCGATATTTCGCACTTCGGATGGACCCTACCTGATGTGATTCGTCGCGCTGACAACGAATCTGGCCGGGGATTTGCGATATCTCCAACAGGAGCTGAGAAAATCGCAGAAAAACGAATTATCCGAAAACCACCTACTTTCCGTTTATTGAAATGACGATATCTATCGTTTCCTCGCTAATAACGATTGTTTCCGCTGCTCTTTGGCATTCTAACGAACAAGGCTTGATAATACATCAATGTCCATGCATTTAGGACAAGAGCAGAATTTTTTTCATTTTTTTTGCGACAGATAATCGATTTCTTAGTAATGTGAAAAATTGTATTTCAGAGGTAACATACAATCTGCGCTCTCGGCTCGAAAAATTGAAATATCGGGATGAACCTAGTCGCATTTCCTTTCTTTTTCTGTCCTCTTCCGAATGCAAAAAGAATTTTCAGGATCGGTTGAACCATTCAAAAGTTATGACCCTTTGATCGATTAACAAAATCATGGAAAATCAAGGATACTGTATTAAGCCTGTTTTCGCTCTATCTCCCATAGGAGCCGAGAAAAACGCAAAAAAAGAATTTTTCGATATTTCGCACTTCGGATGGACCCTACCTGATGTGATTCGTCGCGCTGACAACGAATCTGGCCGGGCATTTGCGATATCTCCAACAGGAGCTGAGAAAATCGCAGAAAAACGAATTATCCGAAAACCACCTACTTTACGTTTATTGAAATGACGATATCTATCGTTTCCTCGCTAATAACGATTGTTTCCGCTGCTCTTTGGCTTTCTAACGAACAAGGCTTGATAATACATCAATGTCCATGCATTTAGGACAAGAGCAGAATTTTTTTCATTTTTTTTGCGACAGATAATCGATTTCTTAGTAATGTGAAAAATTGTATTTCAGAGGTAACATACAATCTGCGCTCTCGGCTCGAAAAATTAAAATATCGGGATGAACCTAGTCGCATTTCCTTTCTTTTTCTGTCCTCTTTCGAATGCAAAAAGAATTTTCAGGATCGGTTGAACCATTCAAAAGTTATGACCCTTTGATCGATTAACAAAATCAGGGAAAATCAAGGATACTGTATTAAGCCTGTTTTCGCTCTATCTCCCATAGGAGCCGAGAAAAACGCAAAAAAAGAATTTTTCGATATTTCGCACTTCGGATGGACCCTACCTGATGTGATTCGTCGCGCTGACAACGAATCTGGCCGGGGATTTGCGATATCTCCAACAGGAGCTGAGAAAATCGCAGAAAACCGAATTATCCGAAAACCACCTACTTTACGTTTATTGAAATGACGATATCTATCGTTTCCTCGCTAATAACGATTGTTTCCGCTGCTCTTTGGCTTTCTAACGAACAAGGCTTGATAATACATCAATGTCCATGCATTTAGGACAAGAGCAGAATTTTTTTCATTTTTTTTGCGGCAGATAATCGATTTCTTAGTAATGTGAAAAATTGTATTTCAGAGGTAACATACAATCTGCGCTCTCGGCTCGAAAAATTGAAATATCGGGATGAACCTAGTCGCATTTCCTTTCTTTTTCTGTCCTCTTTCGAATGCAAAAAGAATTTCCAGGATCGGTTGAACCATTCAAAAGTTATGACCCTTTGATCGATTAACAAAATCAGGGAAAATCAAGGATACTGTATTAAGCCTGTTTTCGCTCTATCTCCCATAGGAGCCGAGAAAAACGCAAAAAAAGAATTTTTCGATATTTCGCACTTCGGATGGACCCTACCTGATGTGATTCGTCGCGCTGACAACGAATCTGGCCGGGGATTTGCGATATCTCCAACAGGAGCTGAGAAAATCGCAGAAAACCGAATTATCCGAAAACCACCTACTTTACGTTTATTGAAATGACGATATCTATCGTTTCCTCGCTAATAACGATTGTTTCCGCTGCTCTTTGGCTTTCTAACGAACAAGGCTTGATAATACATCAATGTCCATGCATTTAGGACAAGAGCAGAATTTTTTTCATTTTTTTTGCGGCAGATAATCGATTTCTTAGTAATGTGAAAAATTGTATTTCAGAGGTAACATACAATCTGCGCTCTCGGCTCGAAAAATTGAAATATCGGGATGAACCTAGTCGCATTTCCTTTCTTTTTCTGTCCTCTTTCGAATGCAAAAAGAATTTCCAGGATCGGTTGAACCATTCAAAAGTTATGACCCTTTGATCGATTAACAAAATCAGGGAAAATCAAGGATACTGTATTAAGCCTGTTTTCGCTCTATCTCCCATAGGAGCCGAGAAAAACGCAAAAAAAGAATTTTTCGATATTTCGCACTTCGGATGGACCCTACCTGATGTGATTCGTCGCGCTGACAACGAATCTGGCCGGGGATTTGCGATATCTCCAACAGGAGCTGAGAAAATCGCAGAAAACCGAATTATCCGAAAACCACCTACTTTACGTTTATTGAAATGACGATATCTATCGTTTCCTCGCTAATAACGATTGTTTCCGCTGCTCTTTGGCTTTCTAACGAACAAGGCTTGATAATACATCAATGTCCATGCATTTAGGACAAGAGCAGAATTTTTTTCATTTTTTTTTGCGACAGATAATCGATTTCTTAGTAATGTGAAAAATTGTATTTCAGAGGTAACATACAATCTGCGCTCTCGGCTCGAAAAATTAAAATATCGGGATGAACCTAGTCGCATTTCCTTTCTTTTTCTGTCCTCTTTCGAATGCAAAAAGAATTTTCAGGATCGGTTGAACCATTCAAAAGTTATGACCCTTTGATCGATTAACAAAATCAGGGAAAATCAAGGATACTGTATTAAGCCTGTTTTCGCTCTATCTCCCATAGGAGCCGAGAAAAACGCAAAAAAAGAATTTTTCGATATTTCGCACTTCGGATGGACCCTACCTGATGTGATTCGTCGCGCTGACAACGAATCTGGCCGGGGATTTGCGATATCTCCAACAGGAGCTGAGAAAATCGCAGAAAAACGAATTATCCGAAAACCACCTACTTTCCGTTTATTGAAATGACGATATCTATCGTTTCCTCGCTAATAACGATTGTTTCCGCTGCTCTTTGGCATTCTAACGAACAAGGCTTGATAATACATCAATGTCCATGCATTTAGGACAAGAGCAGAATTTTTTTCATTTTTTTTGCGACAGATAATCGATTTCTTAGTAATGTGAAAAATTGTATTTCAGAGGTAACATACAATCTGCGCTCTCGGCTCGAAAAATTGAAATATCGGGATGAACCTAGTCGCATTTCCTTTCTTTTTCTGTCCTCTTTCGAATGCAAAAAGAATTTTCAGGATCGGTTGAACCATTCAAAAGTTATGACCCTTTGATCGATTAACAAAATCATGGAAAATCAAGGATACTGTATTAAGCCTGTTTTCGCTCTATCTCCCATAGGAGCCGAGAAAAACGCAAAAAAAGAATTTTTCGATATTTCGCACTTCGGATGGACCCTACCTGATGTGATTCGTCGCGCTGACAACGAATCTGGCCGGGGATTTGCGATATCTCCAACAGGAGCTGAGAAAATCGCAGAAAACCGAATTATCCGAAAACCACCTACTTTACGTTTATTGAAATGACGATATCTATCGTTTCCTCGCTAATAACGATTGTTTCCGCTGCTCTTTGGCTTTCTAACGAACAAGGCTTGATAATACATCAATGTCCATGCATTTAGGACAAGAGCAGAATTTTTTTCATTTTTTTTGCGACAGATAATCGATTTCTTAGTAATGTGAAAAATTGTATTTCAGAGGTAACATACAATCTGCGCTCTCGGCTCGAAAAATTAAAATATCGGGATGAACCTAGTCGCATTTCCTTTCTTTTTCTGTCCTCTTTCGAATGCAAAAAGAATTTTCAGGATCGGTTGAACCATTCAAAAGTTATGACCCTTTGATCGATTAACAAAATCAGGGAAAATCAAGGATACTGTATTAAGCCTGTTTTCGCTCTATCTCCCATAGGAGCCGAGAAAAACGCAAAAAAAGAATTTTTCGATATTTCGCACTTCGGATGGACCCTACCTGATGTGATTCGTCGCGCTGACAACGAATCTGGCCGGGGATTTGCGATATCTCCAACAGGAGCTGAGAAAATCGCAGAAAACCGAATTATCCGAAAACCACCTACTTTACGTTTATTGAAATGACGATATCTATCGTTTCCTCGCTAATAACGATTGTTTCCGCTGCTCTTTGGCATTCTAACGAACAAGGCTTGATAATACATCAATGTCCATGCATTTAGGACAAGAGCAGAATTTTTTTCATTTTTTTTGCGACAGATAATCGATTTCTTAGTAATGTGAAAAATTGTATTTCAGAGGTAACATACAATCTGCGCTCTCGGCTCGAAAAATTGAAATATCGGGATGAACCTAGTCGCATTTCCTTTCTTTTTCTGTCCTCTTTCGAATGCAAAAAGAATTTTCAGGATCGGTTGAACCATTCAAAAGTTATGACCCTTTGATCGATTAACAAAATCATGGAAAATCAAGGATACTGTATTAAGCCTGTTTTCGCTCTATCTCCCATAGGAGCCGAGAAAAACGCAAAAAAAGAATTTTTCGATATTTCGCACTTCGGATGGACCCTACCTGATGTGATTCGTCGCGCTGACAACGAATCTGGCCGGGGATTTGCGATATCTCCAACAGGAGCTGAGAAAATCGCAGAAAACCGAATTATCCGAAAACCACCTACTTTACGTTTATTGAAATGACGATATCTATCGTTTCCTCGCTAATAACGATTGTTTCCGCTGCTCTTTGGCTTTCTAACGAACAAGGCTTGATAATACATCAATGTCCATGCATTTAGGACAAGAGCAGAATTTTTTTCATTTTTTTTGCGACAGATAATCGATTTCTTAGTAATGTGAAAAATTGTATTTCAGAGGTAACATACAATCTGCGCTCTCGGCTCGAAAAATTGAAATATCGGGATGAACCTAGTCGCATTTCCTTTCTTTTTCTGTCCTCTTTCGAATGCAAAAAGAATTTTCAGGATTGGTTGAACCATTCAAAAGTTATGACCCTTTGATCGATTAACAAAATCAGGGAAAATCAAGGATACTGTTTTAAGCCTGTTTTCGCTCTATCTCCCATAGGAGCCGAGAAAAACGCAAAAAAAGAATTTTTCGATATTTCGCACTTCGGATGGACCCTACCTGATGTGACTCGTCGCGCTGACAACGAATCTGGCCGGGGATTTGCGATATCTCCAACAGGAGCTGAGAAAATCGCAGAAAACCGAATTATCCGAAAACAACCTACTTTACGTTTATTGAAATGACGATATCTGTCGTTTCCTCGCTAATGACGATTGTTTCCGCTGCTCTTTGGCTTTCTAACGAACAAGGCTTGATAATACATCAATGTCCATGCATTTAGGACAAGAGCAGAATTTTTTTCATTTTTTTTGCGACAGATAATCGATTTCTTTGTAATGTGAAAAATTGTATTTCAGAGGTAACATACAATCTGCGCTCTCGGCTCGAAAAATTGAAATATCGGGATGAACCTAGTCGCATTTCCTTTCTTTTTCTGTCCTCTTTCGAATGCAAAAAGAATTTTCAGGATCGGTTGAACCATTCAAAAGTTATGACCCTTTGATCGATTAACAAAATCAGGGAAAATCAAGGATACTGTATTAAGCCTGTTTTCGCTCTATCTCCCATAGGAGCCGAGAAAAACGCAAAAAAAGAATTTTTCGATATTTCGCACTTCGGATGGACCCTACCTGATATGATTCGTCGCGCTGACAACGAATCTGGCCGGGGATTTGCGATATCTCCAACAGGAGCTGAGAAAATCGCAGAAAACCGAATTATCCGAAAACCACCTACTTTACGTTTATTGAAATGACGATATCTATCGTTTCCTCGCTAATAACGATTGTTTCCGCTGCTCTTTGGCTTTCTAACGAACAAGGCTTGATAATACATCAATGTCCATGCATTTAGGACAAGAGCAGAATTTTTTTCATTTTTTTTGCGGCAGATAATCGATTTCTTAGTAATGTGAAAAATTGTATTTCAGAGGTAACATACAATCTGCGCTCTCGGCTCGAAAAATTGAAATATCGGGATGAACCTAGTCGCATTTCCTTTCTTTTTCTGTCCTCTTTCGAATGCAAAAAGAATTTCCAGGATCGGTTGAACCATTCAAAAGTTATGACCCTTTGATCGATTAACAAAATCAGGGAAAATCAAGGATACTGTATTAAGCCTGTTTTCGCTCTATCTCCCATAGGAGCCGAGAAAAACGCAAAAAAAGAATTTTTCGATATTTCGCACTTCGGATGGACCCTACCTGATGTGATTCGTCGCGCTGACAACGAATCTGGCCGGGGATTTGCGATATCTCCAACAGGAGCTGAGAAAATCGCAGAAAACCGAATTATCCGAAAACCACCTACTTTACGTTTATTGAAATGACGATATCTATCGTTTCCTCGCTAATAACGATTGTTTCCGCTGCTCTTTGGCTTTCTAACGAACAAGGCTTGATAATACATCAATGTCCATGCATTTAGGACAAGAGCAGAATTTTTTTCATTTTTTTTGCGACAGATAATCGATTTCTTAGTAATGTGAAAAATTGTATTTCAGAAGTAACATACAATCTGCGCTCTCGGCTCGAAAAATTAAAATATCGGGATGAACCTAGTCGCATTTCCTTTCTTTTTCTGTCCTCTTTCGAATGCAAAAAGAATTTTCAGGATCGGTTGAACCATTCAAAAGTTATGACCCTTTGATCGATTAACAAAATCAGGGAAAATCAAGGATACTGTATTAAGCCTGTTTTCGCTCTATATCCCATAGGAGCCGAGAAAAACGCAAAAAAAGAATTTTTCGATATTTCGCACTTCGGATGGACCCTACCTGATGTGATTCGTCGCGCTGACAACGAATCTGGCCGGGGATTTGCGATATCTCCAACAGGAGCTGAGAAAATCGCAGAAAACCGAATTATCCGAAAACCACCTACTTTACGTTTATTGAAATGACGATATCTATCGTTTCCTCGCTAATAACGATTGTTTCCGCTGCTCTTTGGCTTTCTAACGAACAAGGCTTGATAATACATCAATGTCCATGCATTTAGGACAAGAGCAGAATTTTTTTCATTTTTTCTGCGACAGATAATCGATTTCTTAGTAATGTGAAAAATTGTATTTCAGAGGTAACATACAATCTGCGCTCTCGGCTCGAAAAATTGAAATATCGGGATGAACCTAGTCGCATTTCCTTTCTTTTTCTGTCCTCTTTCGAATGCAAAAAGAATCTTCAGGATCGGTTGAACCATTCAAAAGTTATGACCCTTTGATCGATTAACAAAATCATGGAAAATCAAGGATACTGTATTAAGCCTGTTTTCGCTCTATCTCCCATAGGAGCCGAGAAAAACGCCAAAAAAGAATTTTTCGATATTTCGCACTTCGGATGGACCCTACCTGATGTGATTCGTCGCGCTGACAACGAATATGGCCGGGGATTTGCGATATCTCCAACAGGAGCTGAGAAAATCGCAGAAAACCGAATTATCCGAAAACCACCTACTTTACGTTTATTGAAATGACGATATCTATCGTTTCCTCGCTAATAACGATTGTTTCCGCTGCTCTTTGGCTTTCTAACGAACAAGGCTTGGTAATACATCAATGTCCATGCATTTAGGACAAGAGCAGAATTTTTTTCATTTTTTTTGCGACAGATAATCGATTTCTTAGTAATGTGAAAAATTGTATTTCAGAGGTAACATACAATCTGCGCTCTCGGCTCGAAAAATTGAAATATCGGGATGAACCTAGTCGCATTTCCTTTCTTTTTCTGTCCTCTTTCGAATGCAAAAAGAATTTTCAAGATCGGTTGAACCATTCAAAAGTTATGACCCTTTGATCGATTAACAAAATCAGGGAAAATCAAGGATACTGTATTAAGCCTGTTTTCGCTCTATCTCCCATAGGAGCCGAGAAAAACGCAAAAAAAGAATTTTTCGATATTTCGCACTTCGGATGGACCCTACCTGATGTGATTCGTCGCGCTGACAACGAATCTGGCCGGGGATTTGCGATATCTCCAACAGGAGCTGAGAAAATCGCAGAAAACCGAATTATCCGAAAACCACCTACTTTACGTTTATTGAAATGACGATATCTATCGTTTCCTCGCTAATAACGATTGTTTCCGCTGCTCTTTGGCTTTCTAACGAACAAGGCTTGATAATACATCAATGTCCATGCATTTAGGACAAGAGCAGAATTTTTTTCATTTTTTTTGCGACAGATAATCGATTTCTTAGTAATGTGAAAAATTGTATTTCAGAGGTAACATACAATCTGCGCTCTCGGCTCGAAAAATTAAAATATCGGGATGAACCTAGTCGCATTTCCTTTCTTTTTCTGTCCTCTTTCGAATGCAAAAAGAATTTTCAGGATCGGTTGAACCATTCAAAACTTATGACCCTTTGATCGATTAACAAAATCAGGGAAAATCAAGGATACTGTATTAAGCCTGTTTTCGCTCTATCTCCCATAGGAGCCGAGAAAAACGCAAAAAAAGAATTTTTCGATATTTCGCACTTCGGATGGACCCTACCTGATGTGATTCGTCGCGCTGACAACGAATCTGGCCGGGGATTTGCGATATCTCCAACAGGAGCTGAGAAAATCGCAGAAAACCGAATTATCCGAAAACCACCTACTTTACGTTTATTGAAATGACGATATCTATCGTTTCCTCGCTAATAACGATTGTTTCCGCTGCTCTTTGGCATTCTAACGAACAAGGCTTGATAATACATCAATGTCCATGCATTTAGGACAAGAGCAGAATTTTTTTCATTTTTTTTGCGACAGATAATCGATTTCTTAGTAATGTGAAAAATTGTATTTCAGAGGTAACATACAATCTGCGCTCTCGGCTCGAAAAATTGAAATATCGGGATGAACCTAGTCGCATTTCCTTTCTTTTTCTGTCCTCTTTCGAATGCAAAAAGAATTTTCAGGATCGGTTGAACCATTCAAAAGTTATGACCCTTTGATCGATTAACAAAATCATGGAAAATCAAGGATACTGTATTAAGCCTGTTTTCGCTCTATCTCCCATAGGAGCCGAGAAAAACGCAAAAAAAGAATTTTTCGATATTTCGCACTTCGGATGGACCCTACCTGATGTGATTCGTCGCGCTGACAACGAATCTGGCCGGGGATTTGCGATATCTCCAACAGGAGCTGAGAAAATCGCAGAAAACCGAATTATCCGAAAACCACCTACTTTACGTTTATTGAAATGACGATATCTATCGTTTCCTCGCTAATAACGATTGTTTCTGCTGCTCTTTGGCTTTCTAACGAACAAGGCTTGATAATACATCAATGTCCATGCATTTAGGACAAGAGCAGAATTTTTTTCATTTTTTTTGCGACAGATAATCGATTTCTTTGTAATGTGAAAAATTGTAAAGGGTGATTTTTTAAGAGCTTGAGAACTTTTTTTAAAAAAAAAACGCATAAAATTTGCAAAATCTCATCGGTTCTTTATTTGAAACGTTAGATTGGTCCATGACATTTACTTTTTGAAGATAATTTCATTTAAATGTTGACCGCGGCTGCGTCTTAGGTGGTCCATTCGGAAAGTCCAATTTTGGGCAACTTTTTCGAGCATTTCGGCCGGAATAGCCCGAATTTCTTCGGAAATGTTGTCTTCCAAAACTGGAATAGTTGCTGGCTTATTTCTGTAGACTTTAGACTTGACGTAGCCCCACAAAAAATAGTCTAAAGGCGTCAAATCGCATGATCTTGGTGGCCAACTTACCGGGCCATTTCTTGAGATGAATTGTTCTCCGAAGTTTTCGCTCAAAATGGCCATAGAATCGCGAGCTGTGTGGCATGTAGCGCCATCTTGTTGAAACCACATGTCAACTAAGTTCAGTTCTTCCATTTTTGGCAACAAAAAGTTTGTTAGCATCGAACGATAGCGATCGCCATTCACCGTAACGTTGCGTCCAACAGCATCTTTGAAAAAATACGGTCCAATGATTCCACCAGCGTACAAACCACACCAAACAGTGCATTTTTCGGGATGCATGGGCAGTTCTTGAACGGCTTCTGGTTGCTCTTCACTCCAAATGCGGCAATTTTGCCTATTTACGTAGCCATTCAACCAGAAATGAGCCTCATCGCTGAACAAAATTTGTCGATAAAAAAGCGGACTTTCCGAATGGACCACCTAAGACGCAGCCGCGGTCAACATTTAAATGAAATTATCTTCAAAAAGTAAATGTCATGGACCAATCTAACGTTTCAAATAAAGAACCGATGAGATTTTGCAAATTTTATGCGTTTTTTTTTTAAAAAAAGTTCTCAAGCTCTTAAAAAATCACCCTTTATTTCAGAGGTAACATACAATCTGCGCTCTCGGCTCGAAAAATTGAAATATCGGGATGAACCTAGTCGCATTTCCTTTCTTTTTCTGTCCTCTTTCGAATGCAAAAAGAATTTTCAGGATCGGTTGAACCATTCAAAAGTTATGACCCTTTGATCGATTAACAAAATCAGGGAAAATCAAGAATACTGTATTAAGCCTGTTTTCGCTCTATCTCCCATAGGAGCCGAGAAAAACGCAAAAAAAGAATTTTTCGATATTTCGCACTTCGGATGGACCCTACCTGATATGATTCGTCGCGCTGACAACGAATCTGGCCGGGGATTTGCGATATCTCCAACAGGAGCTGAGAAAATCGCAGAAAACCGAATTATCCGAAAACCACCTACTTTACGTTTATTGAAATGACGATATCTATCGTTTCCTCGCTAATAACGATTGTTTCCGCTGCTCTTTGGCTTTCTAACGAACAAGGCTTGATAATACATCAATGTCCATGCATTTAGGACAAGAGCAGAATTTTTTTCATTTTTTTTGCGGCAGATAATCGATTTCTTAGTAATGTGAAAAATTGTATTTCAGAGGTAACATACAATCTGCGCTCTCGGCTCGAAAAATTGAAATATCGGGATGAACCTAGTCGCATTTCCTTTCTTTTTCTGTCCTCTTTCGAATGCAAAAAGAATTTCCAGGATCGGTTGAACCATTCAAAAGTTATGACCCTTTGATCGATTAACAAAATCAGGGAAAATCAAGGATACTGTATTAAGCCTGTTTTCGCTCTATCTCCCATAGGAGCCGAGAAAAACGCAAAAAAAGAATTTTTCGATATTTCGCACTTCGGATGGACCCTACCTGATGTGATTCGTCGCGCTGACAACGAATCTGGCCGGGGATTTGCGATATCTCCAACAGGAGCTGAGAAAATCGCAGAAAACCGAATTATCCGAAAACCACCTACTTTACGTTTATTGAAATGACGATATCTATCGTTTCCTCGCTAATAACGATTGTTTCCGCTGCTCTTTGGCTTTCTAACGAACAAGGCTTGATAATACATCAATGTCCATGCATTTAGGACAAGAGCAGAATTTTTTTCATTTTTTTTGCGACAGATAATCGATTTCTTAGTAATGTGAAAAATTGTATTTCAGAGGTAACATACAATCTGCGCTCTCGGCTCGAAAAATTAAAATATCGGGATGAACCTAGTCGCATTTCCTTTCTTTTTCTGTCCTCTTTCGAATGCAAAAAGAATTTTCAGGATCGGTTGAACCATTCAAAAGTTATGACCCTTTGATCGATTAACAAAATCAGGGAAAATCAAGGATACTGTATTAAGCCTGTTTTCGCTCTATATCCCATAGGAGCCGAGAAAAACGCAAAAAAAGAATTTTTCGATATTTCGCACTTCGGATGGACCCTACCTGATGTGATTTGTCGCGCTGACAACGAATCTGGCCGGGGATTTGCGATATCTCCAACAGGAGCTGAGAAAATCGCAGAAAACCGAATTATCCGAAAACCACCTACTTTACGTTTATTGAAATGACGATATCTATCGTTTCCTCGCTAATAACGATTGTTTCCGCTGCTCTTTGGCATTCTAACGAACAAGGCTTGATAATACATCAATGTCCATGCATTTAGGACAAGAGCAGAATTTTTTTCATTTTTTTTGCGACAGATAATCGATTTCTTAGTAATGTGAAAAATTGTATTTCAGAGGTAACATACAATCTGCGCTCTCGGCTCGAAAAATTGAAATATCGGGATGAACCTAGTCGCATTTCCTTTCTTTTTCTGTCCTCTTTCGAATGCGAAAAGAATTTTCAGGATCGGTTGAACCATTCAAAAGTTATGACCCTTTGATCGATTAACAAAATCATGGAAAATCAAGGATACTGTATTAAGCCTGTTTTCGCTCTATCTCCCATAGGAGCCGAGAAAAACGCAAAAAAAGAATTTTTCGATATTTCGCACTTCGGATGGACCCTACCTGATGTGATTCGTCGCGCTGACAACGAATCTGGCCGGGGATTTGCGATATCTCCAACAGGAGCTGAGAAAATCGCAGAAAACCGAATTATCCGAAAACCACCTACTTTACGTTTATTGAAATGACGATATCTATCGTTTCCTCGCTAATAACGATTGTTTCCGCTGCTCTTTGGCTTTCTAACGAACAAGGCTTGATAATACATCAATGTCCATGCATTTAGGACAAGAGCAGAATTTTTTTCATTTTTTTTGCGACAGATAATCGATTTCTTAGTAATGTGAAAAATTGTATTTCAGAGGTAACATACAATCTGCGCTCTCGGCTCGAAAAATTAAAATATCGGGATGAACCTAGTCGCATTTCCTTTCTTTTTCTGTCCTCTTTCGAATGCAAAAAGAATTTTCAGGATCGGTTGAACCATTCAAAAGTTATGACCCTTTGATCGATTAACAAAATCAGGGAAAATCAAGGATACTGTATTAAGCCTGTTTTCGCTCTATCTCCCATAGGAGCCGAGAAAAACGCAAAAAAAGAATTTTTCGATATTTCGCACTTCGGATGGACCCTACCTGATGTAATTCGTCGCGCTGACAACGAATCTGGCCGGGGATTTGCGATATCTCCAACAGGAGCTGAGAAAATCGCAGAAAACCGAATTATCCGAAAACCACCTACTTTACGTTTATTGAAATGACGATATCTATCGTTTCCTCGCTAATAACGATTGTTTCCGCTGCTCTTTGGCATTCTAACGAACAAGGCTTGATAATACATCAATGTCCATGCATTTAGGACAAGAGCAGAATTTTTTTCATTTTTTTTGCGACAGATAATCGATTTCTTAGTAATGTGAAAAATTGTATTTCAGAGGTAACATACAATCTGCGCTCTCGGCTCGAAAAATTGAAATATCGGGATGAACCTAGTCGCATTTCCTTTCTTTTTCTGTCCTCTTTCGAATGCAAAAAGAATTTTCAGGATCGGTTGAACCATTCAAAAGTTATGACCCTTTGATCGATTAACAAAATCATGGAAAATCAAGGATACTGTATTAAGCCTGTTTTCGCTCTATCTCCCATAGGAGCCGAGAAAAACGCAAAAAAAGAATTTTTCGATATTTCGCACTTCGGATGGACCCTACCTGATGTGATTCGTCGCGCTGACAACGAATCTAGCCGGGGATTTGCGATATCTCCAACAGGAGCTGAGAAAATCGCAGAAAACCGAATTATCCGAAAACCACCTACTTTACGTTTATTGAAATGACGATATCTATCGTTTCCTCGCTAATAACGATTGTTTCCGCTGCTCTTTGGCATTCTAACGAACAAGGCTTGATAATACATCAATGTCCATGCATTTAGGACAAGAGCAGAATTTTTTTCATTTTTTTTGCGACAGATAATCGATTTCTTAGTAATGTGAAAAATTGTATTTCAGAGGTAACATACAATCTGCGCTCTCGGCTCGAAAAATTGAAATATCGGGATGAACCTAGTCGCATTTCCTTTCTTTTTCTGTCCTCTTTCGAATGCAAAAAGAATTTTTAGGATCGGTTGAACCATTCAAAAGTTATGACCCTTTGATCGATTAACAAAATCATGGAAAATCAAGGATACTGTATTAAGCCTGTTTTCGCTCTATCTCCCATAGGAGCCGAGAAAAACGCAAAAAAAGAATTTTTCGATATTTCGCACTTCGGATGGACCCTACCTGATGTGATTCGTCGCGCTGACAACGAATCTGGCCGGGGATTTGCGATATCTCCAACAGGAGCTGAGAAAATCGCAGAAAACCGAATTATCCGAAAACCACCTACTTTACGTTTATTGAAATGACGATATCTATCGTTTCCTCGCTAATAACGATTGTTTCCGCTGCTCTTTGGCTTTCTAACGAACAAGGCTTGATAATACATCAATGTCCATGCATTTAGGACAAGAGCAGAATTTTTTTCATTTTTTCTGCGACAGATAATCGATTTCTTAGTAATGTGAAAAATTGTATTTCAGAGGTAACATACAATCTGCGCTCTCGGCTCGAAAAATTGAAATATCGGGATGAACCTAGTCGCATTTCCTTTCTTTTTCTGTCCTCTTTCGAATGCAAAAAGAATCTTCAGGATCGGTTGAACCATTCAAAAGTTATGACCCTTTGATCGATTAACAAAATCATGGAAAATCAAGGATACTGTATTAAGCCTGTTTTCGCTCTATCTCCCATAGGAGCCGAGAAAAACGCCAAAAAAGAATTTTTCGATATTTCGCACTTCGGATGGACCCTACCTGATGTGATTCGTCGCGCTGACAACGAATATGGCCGGGGATTTGCGATATCTCCAACAGGAGCTGAGAAAATCGCAGAAAACCGAATTATCCGAAAACCACCTACTTTACGTTTATTGAAATGACGATATCTATCGTTTCCTCGCTAATAACGATTGTTTCCGCTGCTCTTTGGCTTTCTAACGAACAAGGCTTGGTAATACATCAATGTCCATGCATTTAGGACAAGAGCAGAATTTTTTTCATTTTTTTTGCGACAGATAATCGATTTCTTAGTAATGTGAAAAATTGTATTTCAGAGGTAACATACAATCTGCGCTCTCGGCTCGAAAAATTGAAATATCGGGATGAACCTAGTCGCATTTCCTTTCTTTTTCTGTCCTCTTTCGAATGCAAAAAGAATTTTCAAGATCGGTTGAACCATTCAAAAGTTATGACCCTTTGATCGATTAACAAAATCAGGGAAAATCAAGGATACTGTATTAAGCCTGTTTTCGCTCTATCTCCCATAGGAGCCGAGAAAAACGCAAAAAAAGAATTTTTCGATATTTCGCACTTCGGATGGACCCTACCTGATGTGATTCGTCGCGCTGACAACGAATCTGGCCGGGGATTTGCGATATCTCCAACAGGAGCTGAGAAAATCGCAGAAAACCGAATTATCCGAAAACCACCTACTTTACGTTTATTGAAATGACGATATCTATCGTTTCCTCGCTAATAACGATTGTTTCCGCTGCTCTTTGGCTTTCTAACGAACAAGGCTTGGTAATACATCAATGTCCATGCATTTAGGACAAGAGCAGAATTTTTTTCATTTTTTTTGCGACAGATAATCGATTTCTTAGTAATGTGAAAAATTGTATTTCAGAGGTAACATACAATCTGCGCTCTCGGCTCGAAAAATTAAAATATCGGGATGAACCTAGTCGCATTTCCTTTCTTTTTCTGTCCTCTTTCGAATGCAAAAAGAATTTTCAGGATCGGTTGAACCATTCAAAAGTTATGACCCTTTGATCGATTAACAAAATCAGGGAAAATCAAGGATACTGTATTGAGCCTGTTTCCGCTCTATCTCCCATAGGAGCCGAGAAAAACGCAAAAAAAGAATTTTTCGATATTTCGCACTTCGGATGGACCCTACCTGATGTGATTCGTCGCGCTGACAACGAATCTGGCCGGGGATTTGCGATATCTCCAACAGGAGCTGAGAAAATCGCAGAAAACCGAATTATCCGAAAACCACCTACTTTACGTTTATTGAAATGACGATATCTATCGTTTCCTCGCTAATAACGATTGTTTCCGCTGCTCTTTGGCTTTTCAACGAACAAGGCTTGATAATACATCAATGTCCATGCATTTAGGACAGGAGCAGAATTTTTTTCATTTTTTTTGCGACAGATAATCGATTTCTTAGTAATGTGAAAAATTGTATTTCAGAGGTAACATACAATCTGCGCTCTCGGCTCGAAAAATTGAAATATCGGGATGAACCTAGTCGCATTTCCTTTCTTTTTCTGTCCTCTTTCGAATGCAAAAAGAATTTTCAGGATCAGTTGAACCATTCAAAAGTTATGACCCTTTGATCGATTAACAAAATCAGGGAAAATCAAGGATCCTGTATTAAGCCTGGTTTCGCTCTATCTCCCATAGGAGCCGAGAAAAACGCAAAAAAAGAATTTTTCGATATTTCGCACTTCGGATGGACCCTACCTTATGTGATTCGTCGCGCTGACAACGAATCTGGCCGGGGATTTGCGATATCTCCAACAGGAGCTGAGAAAATCGCAGAAAACCGAATTATCCGAAAACCACCTACTTTACGTTTATTGAAATGACGATATCTATCGTTTCCTCGCTAATAACGATTGTTTCCGCTGCTCGTTGGCTTTCTAACGAACAAGGCTTGATAATACATCAATGTCCATGCATTTAGGACAAGAGCAGAATTTTTTTCATTTTTTTTGCGACAGATAATCGATTTCTTAGTAATGTGAAAAATTGTATTTCAGAGGTAACATACAATCTGCGCTCTCGGCTCGAAAAATTGAAATATCGGGATGAACCCAGTCGCATTTCCTTTCTTTTTCTGTCCTCTTTCGAATGCAAAAAGAATTTTCAGGATCGGTTGAACCATTCAAAAGTTATGACCCTTTGATCGATTAACAAAATCAGGGAAAATCAAGGATCCTGTATTAAGCCTGTTTTCGCTCTATCTCCCATAGGAGCCGAGAAAAACGCAAAAAACGAACTTTACGATATTTCGCGCTTCGGATGGACCCTACCTGATGTGATTCGTCGCGCTGACAACGAATCTGGCCGGGGATTTGCGATATCTCCAACAGGAGCTGAGAAAATCGCAGAAAACCGAATTATCCGAAAACCACCTACTTTACGTTTATTGAAATGACGATATCTATCGTTTCCTCGCTAATAACGATTGTTTCCGCTGCTCTTTGGCTTTCTAACGAACAAGGCTTGATAATACATCAATGTCCATGCATTTAGGACAAGAGCAGAATTTTTTTCATTTTTTTTGCGACAGATAATCGATTTCTTAGTAATGTGAAAAATTGTATTTCAGAGGTAACATACAATCTGCGCTCTCGGCTCGAAAAATTGAAATATCGGGATGAACCTAGTCGCATTTCCTTTCTTTTTCTGTCCTCTTTCGAATGCAAAAAGAATTTTCAGGATCGGTTGAACCATTCAAAAGTTATGACCCTTTGATCGATTAACAAAATCATGGAAAATCAAGGATACTGTATTAAGCCTGTTTTCGCTCTATCTCCCATAGGAGCCGAGAAAAACGCAAAAAAAGAATTTTTCGATATTTCGCACTTCGGATGGACCCTACCTGATGTGATTCGTCGCGCTGACAACGAATCTGGCCGGGGATTTGCGATATCTCCAACAGGAGCTGAGAAAATCGCAGAAAACCGAATTATCCGAAAACCACCTACTTTACGTTTATTGAAATGACGATATCTATCGTTTCCTCGCTAATAACGATTGTTTCCGCTGCTCTTTGGCTTTTCAACGAACAAGGCTTGATAATACATCAATGTCCATGCATTTAGGACAGGAGCAGAATTTTTTTCATTTTTTTTGCGACAGATAATCGATTTCTTAGTAATGTGAAAAATTGTATTTCAGAGGTAACATACAATCTGCGCTCTCGGCTCGAAAAATTGAAATATCGGGATGAACCTAGTCGCATTTCCTTTCTTTTTCTGTCCTCTTTCGAATGCAAAAAGAATTTTCAGGATCAGTTGAACCATTCAAAAGTTATGACCCTTTGATCGATTAACAAAATCAGGGAAAATCAAGGATCCTGTATTAAGCCTGTTTTCGCTCTATCTCCCATAGGAGCCGAGAAAAACGCAAAAAACGAACTTTTCGATATTTCGCACTTCGGATGGACCCTACCTGCTGTGATTCGTCGCGCTGACAACGAATCTGGCCGGGGATTTGCGATATCTCCAACAGGAGCTGAGAAAATCGCAGGAAACCGAATTATCCGAAAACCACCTACTTTACGTTTATTGAAATGCCGATATCTATGGTTTCCTCGCTAATAACGATTGTTTCCGCTGCTCTTTGGCTTTCTAACGAACAAGGCTTGATAATACATCAATGTCCATGCATTTAGGACAAGAGCAGAATTTTTTTCATTTTTTTTGCGACAGATAATCGATTTCTTAGTAATGTGAAAAATTGTATTTCAGAGGTAACATACAATCTGCGCTCTCGGCTCGAAAAATTGAAATATCGGGATGAACCCAGTCGCATTTCCTTTCTTTTTCTGTCCTCTTTCGAATGCAAAAAGAATTTTCAGGATCGGTTGAACCATTCAAAAGTTATGACCCTTTGATCGATTAACAAAATCAGGGAAAATCAAGGATCCTGTATTAAGCCTGTTTTCGCTCTATCTCCCATAGGAGCCGAGAAAAACGCAAAAAACGAACTTTACGATATTTCGCGCTTCGGATGGACCCTACCTGATGTGATTCG
Organism: Cylloceria caligata; assembly: GCA_963942595.1. NCBI lineage: Eukaryota > Metazoa > Arthropoda > Insecta > Hymenoptera > Ichneumonidae > Cylloceria > Cylloceria caligata. Next base: position 43,791,272 of record OZ012709.1, on the reverse strand, counting down.
TCGCGCTGACAACGAATCTGGCCGGGGATTTGCGATATCTCCAACAGGAGCTGAGAAAATCGCAGAAAACCGAATTATCCGAAAACCACCTACTTTACGTTTATTGAAATGACGATATCTATCGTTTCCTCGCTAATAACGATTGTTTCCGCTGCTCTTTGGCTTTCTAACGAACAAGGCTTGATAATACATCAATGTCCATGCATTTAGGACAAGAGCAGAATTTTTTTCATTTTTTTTGCGACAGATAATCGATTTCTTAGTAATGTGAAAAATTGTATTTCAGAGGTAACATACAATCTGCGCTCTCGGCTCGAAAAATTGAAATATCGGGATAAACCTAGTCGCATTTCCTTTCTTTTTCTGTCCTCTTTCGAATGCAAAAAGAATTTTCAGGATCGGTTGAACCATTCAAAAGTTATGACCCTTTGATCGATTAACAAAATCAGGGAAAATCAAGGATACTGTATTAAGCCTGTTTTCGCTCTATCTCCCATAGGAGCCGAGAAAAACGCAAAAAAAGAATTTTTCGATATTTCGCACTTCGGATGGACCCTACCTGATGTGATTCGTCGCGCTGACAACGAATCTGGCCGGGGATTTGCGATATCTCCAACAGGAGCTGAGAAAATCGCAGAAAACCGAATTATCCGAAAACCACCTACTTTACGTTTATTGAAATGACGATATCTATCGTTTCCTCGCTAATAACGATTGTTTCCGCTGCTCTTTGGCTTTTCAACGAACAAGGCTTGATAATACATCAATGTCCATGCATTTAGGACAAGAGCAGAATTTTTTTCATTTTTTTTGCGACAGATAATCGATTTCTTAGTAATGTGAAAAATTGTATTTCAGAGGTAACATACAATCTGCGCTCTCGGCTCGAAAAATTGAAATATCGGGATGAACCCAGTCGCATTTCCTTTCTTTTTCTGTCCTCTTTCGAATGCAAAAAGAATTTTCAGGATCGGTTGAACCATTCAAAAGTTATGACCCTTTGATCGATTAACAAAATCAGGGAAAATCAAGGATCCTGTATTAAGCCTGTTTTCGCTCTATCTCCCATAGGAGCCGAGAAAAACGCAAAAAACGAACTTTACGATATTTCGCGCTTCGGATGGACCCTACCTGATGTGATTCGTCGCGCTGACAACGAATCTGGCCGGGGATTTGCGATATCTCCAACAGGAGCTGAGAAAATCGCAGAAAACCGAATTATCCGAAAACCACCTACTTTACGTTTATTGAAATGACGATATCTATCGTTTCCTCGCTAATAACGATTGTTTCCGCTGCTCTTTGGCTTTCTAACGAACAAGGCTTGATAATACATCAATGTCCATGCATTTAGGACAAGAGCAGAATTTTTTTCATTTTTTTTGCGACAGATAATCGATTTCTTAGTAATGTGAAAAATTGTATTTCAGAGGTAACATACAATCTGCGCTCTCGGCTCGAAAAATTGAAATATCGGGATAAACCTAGTCGCATTTCCTTTCTTTTTCTGTCCTCTTTCGAATGCAAAAAGAATTTTCAGGATCGGTTGAACCATTCAAAAGTTATGACCCTTTGATCGATTAACAAAATCAGGGAAAATCAAGGATACTGTATTAAGCCTGTTTTCGCTCTATCTCCCATAGGAGCCGAGAAAAACGCAAAAAAAGAATTTTTCGATATTTCGCACTTCGGATGGACCCTACCTGATGTGATTCGTCGCGCTGACAACGAATCTGGCCGGGGATTTGCGATATCTCCAACAGGAGCTGAGAAAATCGCAGAAAACCGAATTATCCGAAAACCACCTACTTTACGTTTATTGAAATGACGATATCTATCGTTTCCTCGCTAATAACGATTGTTTCCGCTGCTCTTTGGCATTCTAACGAACAAGGCTTGATAATACATCAATGTCCATGCATTTAGGACAAGAGCAGAATTTTTTTCATTTTTTTTGCGACAGATAATCGATTTCTTAGTAATGTGAAAAATTGTATTTCAGAGGTAACATACAATCTGCGCTCTCGGCTCGAAAAATTGAAATATCGGGATGAACCTAGTCGCATTTCCTTTCTTTTTCTGTCCTCTTTCGAATGCAAAAAGAATTTTCAGGATCGGTTGAACCATTCAAAAGTTATGACCCTTTGATCGATTAACAAAATCATGGAAAATCAAGGATACTGTATTAAGCCTGTTTTCGCTCTATCTCCCATAGGAGCCGAGAAAAACGCAAAAAAAGAATTTTTCGATATTTCGCACTTCGGATGGACCCTACCTGATGTGATTCGTCGCGCTGACAACGAATCTGGCCGGGGATTTGCGATATCTCCAACAGGAGCTGAGAAAATCGCAGGAAACCGAATTATCCGAAAACCACCTACTTTACGTTTATTGAAATGCCGATATCTATGGTTTCCTCGCTAATAACGATTGTTTCCGCTGCTCTTTGGCTTTCTAACGAACAAGGCTTGATAATACATCAATGTCCATGCATTTAGGACAAGAGCAGAATTTTTTTCATTTTTTTTGCGACAGATAATCGATTTCTTAGTAATGTGAAAAATTGTATTTCAGAGGTAACATACAATCTGCGCTCTCGGCTCGAAAAATTGAAATATCGGGATGAACCCAGTCGCATTTCCTTTCTTTTTCTGTCCTCTTTCGAATGCAAAAAGAATTTTCAGGATCGGTTGAACCATTCAAAAGTTATGACCCTTTGATCGATTAACAAAATCAGGGAAAATCAAGGATCCTGTATTAAGCCTGTTTTCGCTCTATCTCCCATAGGAGCCGAGAAAAACGCAAAAAACGAACTTTACGATATTTCGCGCTTCGGATGGACCCTACCTGATGTGATTCGTCGCGCTGACAACGAATCTGGCCGGGGATTTGCGATATCTCCAACAGGAGCTGAGAAAATCGCAGAAAACCGAATTATCCGAAAACCACCTACTTTACGTTTATTGAAATGACGATATCTATCGTTTCCTCGCTAATAACGATTGTTTCCGCTGCTCTTTGGCTTTCTAACGAACAAGGCTTGATAATACATCAATGTCCATGCATTTAGGACAAGAGCAGAATTTTTTTCATTTTTTTTGCGACAGATAATCGATTTCTTAGTAATGTGAAAAATTGTATTTCAGAGGTAACATACAATCTGCGCTCTCGGCTCGAAAAATTGAAATATCGGGATAAACCTAGTCGCATTTCCTTTCTTTTTCTGTCCTCTTTCGAATGCAAAAAGAATTTTCAGGATCGGTTGAACCATTCAAAAGTTATGACCCTTTGATCGATTAACAAAATCAGGGAAAATCAAGGATACTGTATTAAGCCTGTTTTCGCTCTATCTCCCATAGGAGCCGAGAAAAACGCAAAAAAAGAATTTTTCGATATTTCGCACTTCGGATGGACCCTACCTGATGTGATTCGTCGCGCTGACAACGAATCTGGCCGGGGATTTGCGATATCTCCAACAGGAGCTGAGAAAATCGCAGAAAACCGAATTATCCGAAAACCACCTACTTTACGTTTATTGAAATGACGATATCTATCGTTTCCTCGCTAATAACGATTGTTTCCGCTGCTCTTTGGCTTTCTAACGAACAAGGCTTGGTAATACATCAATGTCCATGCATTTAGGACAAGAGCAGAATTTTTTTCATTTTTTTTGCGACAGATAATCGATTTCTTAGTAATGTGAAAAATTGTATTTCAGAGGTAACATACAATCTGCGCTCTCGGCTCGAAAAATTAAAATATCGGGATGAACCTAGTCGCATTTCCTTTCTTTTTCTGTCCTCTTTCGAATGCAAAAAGAATTTTCAGGATCGGTTGAACCATTCAAAAGTTATGACCCTTTGATCGATTAACAAAATCATGGAAAATCAAGGATACTGTATTAAGCCTGTTTTCGCTCTATCTCCCATAGGAGCCGAGAAAAACGCAAAAAAAGAATTTTTCGATATTTCGCACTTCGGATGGACCCTACCTGATGTGATTCGTCGCGCTGACAACGAATCTGGCCGGGGATTTGCGATATCTCCAACAGGAGCTGAGAAAATCGCAGAAAACCGAATTATCCGAAAACCACCTACTTTACGTTTATTGAAATGACGATATCTATCGTTTCCTCGCTAATAACGATTGTTTCCGCTGCTCTTTGGCTTTTCAACGAACAAGGCTTGATAATACATCAATGTCCATGCATTTAGGACAGGAGCAGAATTTTTTTCATTTTTTTTGCGACAGATAATCGATTTCTTAGTAATGTGAAAAATTGTATTTCAGAGGTAACATACAATCTGCGCTCTCGGCTCGAAAAATTGAAATATCGGGATGAACCTAGTCGCATTTCCTTTCTTTTTCTGTCCTCTTTCGAATGCAAAAAGAATTTTCAGGATCAGTTGAACCATTCAAAAGTTATGACCCTTTGATCGATTAACAAAATCAGGGAAAATCAAGGATCCTGTATTAAGCCTGTTTTCGCTCTATCTCCCATAGGAGCCGAGAAAAACGCAAAAAACGAACTTTTCGATATTTCGCACTTCGGATGGACCCTACCTGCTGTGATTCGTCGCGCTGACAACGAATCTGGCCGGGGATTTGCGATATCTCCAACAGGAGCTGAGAAAATCGCAGGAAACCGAATTATCCGAAAACCACCTACTTTACGTTTATTGAAATGCCGATATCTATGGTTTCCTCGCTAATAACGATTGTTTCCGCTGCTCTTTGGCTTTCTAACGAACAAGGCTTGATAATACATCAATGTCCATGCATTTAGGACAAGAGCAGAATTTTTTTCATTTTTTTTGCGACAGATAATCGATTTCTTAGTAATGTGAAAAATTGTATTTCAGAGGTAACATACAATCTGCGCTCTCGGCTCGAAAAATTGAAATATCGGGATGAACCCAGTCGCATTTCCTTTCTTTTTCTGTCCTCTTTCGAATGCAAAAAGAATTTTCAGGATCGGTTGAACCATTCAAAAGTTATGACCCTTTGATCGATTAACAAAATCAGGGAAAATCAAGGATCCTGTATTAAGCCTGTTTTCGCTCTATCTCCCATAGGAGCCGAGAAAAACGCAAAAAACGAACTTTACGATATTTCGCGCTTCGGATGGACCCTACCTGATGTGATTCGTCGCGCTGACAACGAATCTGGCCGGGGATTTGCGATATCTCCAACAGGAGCTGAGAAAATCGCAGAAAACCGAATTATCCGAAAACCACCTACTTTACGTTTATTGAAATGACGATATCTATCGTTTCCTCGCTAATAACGATTGTTTCCGCTGCTCTTTGGCTTTCTAACGAACAAGGCTTGATAATACATCAATGTCCATGCATTTAGGACAAGAGCAGAATTTTTTTCATTTTTTTTGCGACAGATAATCGATTTCTTAGTAATGTGAAAAATTGTATTTCAGAGGTAACATACAATCTGCGCTCTCGGCTCGAAAAATTGAAATATCGGGATAAACCTAGTCGCATTTCCTTTCTTTTTCTGTCCTCTTTCGAATGCAAAAAGAATTTTCAGGATCGGTTGAACCATTCAAAAGTTATGACCCTTTGATCGATTAACAAAATCAGGGAAAATCAAGGATACTGTATTAAGCCTGTTTTCGCTCTATCTCCCATAGGAGCCGAGAAAAACGCAAAAAAAGAATTTTTCGATATTTCGCACTTCGGATGGACCCTACCTGATGTGATTCGTCGCGCTGACAACGAATCTGGCCGGGGATTTGCGATATCTCCAACAGGAGCTGAGAAAATCGCAGGAAACCGAATTATCCGAAAACCACCTACTTTACGTTTATTGAAATGCCGATATCTATGGTTTCCTCGCTAATAACGATTGTTTCCGCTGCTCTTTGGCTTTCTAACGAACAAGGCTTGATAATACATCAATGTCCATGCATTTAGGACAAGAGCAGAATTTTTTTCATTTTTTTTGCGACAGATAATCGATTTCTTAGTAATGTGAAAAATTGTATTTCAGAGGTAACATACAATCTGCGCTCTCGGCTCGAAAAATTGAAATATCGGGATGAACCCAGTCGCATTTCCTTTCTTTTTCTGTCCTCTTTCGAATGCAAAAAGAATTTTCAGGATCGGTTGAACCATTCAAAAGTTATGACCCTTTGATCGATTAACAAAATCAGGGAAAATCAAGGATCCTGTATTAAGCCTGTTTTCGCTCTATCTCCCATAGGAGCCGAGAAAAACGCAAAAAACGAACTTTACGATATTTCGCGCTTCGGATGGACCCTACCTGATGTGATTCGTCGCGCTGACAACGAATCTGGCCGGGGATTTGCGATATCTCCAACAGGAGCTGAGAAAATCGCAGAAAACCGAATTATCCGAAAACCACCTACTTTACGTTTATTGAAATGACGATATCTATCGTTTCCTCGCTAATAACGATTGTTTCCGCTGCTCTTTGGCTTTCTAACGAACAAGGCTTGATAATACATCAATGTCCATGCATTTAGGACAAGAGCAGAATTTTTTTCATTTTTTTTGCGACAGATAATCGATTTCTTAGTAATGTGAAAAATTGTATTTCAGAGGTAACATACAATCTGCGCTCTCGGCTCGAAAAATTGAAATATCGGGATAAACCTAGTCGCATTTCCTTTCTTTTTCTGTCCTCTTTCGAATGCAAAAAGAATTTTCAGGATCGGTTGAACCATTCAAAAGTTATGACCCTTTGATCGATTAACAAAATCAGGGAAAATCAAGGATACTGTATTAAGCCTGTTTTCGCTCTATCTCCCATAGGAGCCGAGAAAAACGCAAAAAAAGAATTTTTCGATATTTCGCACTTCGGATGGACCCTACCTGATGTGATTCGTCGCGCTGACAACGAATCTGGCCGGGGATTTGCGATATCTCCAACAGGAGCTGAGAAAATCGCAGAAAACCGAATTATCCGAAAACCACCTACTTTACGTTTATTGAAATGACGATATCTATCGTTTCCTCGCTAATAACGATTGTTTCCGCTGCTCTTTGGCATTCTAACGAACAAGGCTTGATAATACATCAATGTCCATGCATTTAGGACAAGAGCAGAATTTTTTTCATTTTTTTTGCGACAGATAATCGATTTCTTAGTAATGTGAAAAATTGTATTTCAGAGGTAACATACAATCTGCGCTCTCGGCTCGAAAAATTGAAATATCGGGATGAACCTAGTCGCATTTCCTTTCTTTTTCTGTCCTCTTTCGAATGCAAAAAGAATTTTCAGGATCGGTTGAACCATTCAAAAGTTATGACCCTTTGATCGATTAACAAAATCAGGGAAAATCAAGGATACTGTATTAAGCCTGTTTTCGCTCTATCTCCCATAGGAGCCGAGAAAAACGCAAAAAAAGAATTTTTCGATATTTCGCACTTCGGATGGATCCTACCTGATGTGATTCGTCGCGCTGACAACGAATCTGGCCGGGGATTTGCGATATCTCCAACAGGAGCTGAGAAAATCGCAGAAAGCCGAATTATCCGAAAACCACCTACTTTACGTTTATTGAAATGACGATATCTATCGTTTCCTCGCTAATAACGATTGTTTCCGCTGCTCTTTGGCTTTCTAACGAACAAGGCTTGATAATACATCAATGTCCATGCATTTAGGACAAGAGCAGAATTTTTTTCATTTTTTTTGCGACAGATAATCGATTTCTTAGTAATGTGAAAAATTGTATTTCAGAGGTAACATACAATCTGCGCTCTCGGCTCGAAAAATTGAAATATCGGGATGAACCTAGTCGCATTTCCTTTCTTTTTCTGTCCTCTTTCGAATGCAAAAAGAATTTTCAGGATCGGTTGAACCATTCAAAGGTTATGACCCTTTGATCGATTAACAAAATCAGGGAAAATCAAGGATACTGTATTAAGCCTGTTTTCGCTCTATCTCCCATAGGAGCCGAGAAAAACGCAAAAAAAGAATTTTTCGATATTTCGCATTTCGGATGGACCCTACCTGATATGATTCGTCGCGCTGACAACGAATCTGGCCGGGGATTTGCGATATCTCCAACAGGAGCTGAGAAAATCGCAGAAAACCGAATTATCCGAAAACCACCTACTTTACGTTTATTGAAATGACGATATCTATCGTTTCCTCGCTAATAACTATTGTTTCCGCTGCTCTTTGGCTTTCTAACGAACAAGGCTTGATAATACATCAATGTCCATGCATTTAGGACAAGAGCAGAATTTTTTTCATTTTTTTTGCGACAGATAATCGATTTCTTAGTAATGTGAAAAATTGTATTTCAGAGGTAACATACAATCTGCGCTCTCGGCTCGAAAAATTGAAATATCGGGATGAACCTAGTCGCATTTCCTTTCTTTTTCTGTCCTCTTTCGAATGCAAAAAGAATTTTCAGGATTGGTTGAACCATTTAAAAGTTATGACCCTTTGATCGATTAACAAAATCAGGGAAAATCAAGGATACTGTATTAAGCCTGTTTTCGCTCTATCTCCCATAGGAGCCGAGAAAAACGCAAAAAAAGAATTTTTCGATATTTCGCACTTCGGATGGACCCTACCTGATGTGATTCGTCGCGCTGACAACGAATCTGGCCGGAGATTTGCGATATCTCCAACAGGAGCTGAGAAAATCGCAGAAAACCGAATTATCCGAAAACCACCTACTTTACGTTTATTGAAATGACGATATCTATCGTTTCCTCGCTAATAACGATTGTTTCCGCTGCTCTTTGGCATTCTAACGAACAAGGCTTGATAATACATCAATGTCCATGCATTTAGGACAAGAGCAGAATTTTTTTCATTTTTTTTTGCGACAGATAATCGATTTCTTAGTAATGTGAAAAATTGTATTTCAGAGGTAACATACAATCTGCGCTCTCGGCTCGAAAAATTGAAATATCGGGATGAACCTAGTCGCATTTCCTTTCTTTTTCTGTCCTCTTTCGAATGCAAAAAGAATTTTCAGGATCGGTTGAACCATTCAAAAGTTATGACCCTTTGATCGATTAACAAAATCATGTAAAATCAAGGATACTGTATTAAGCCTGTTTTCGCTCTATCTCCCATAGGAGCCGAGAAAAACGCAAAAAAAGAATTTTTCGATATTTCGCACTTCGGATGGACCCTACCTGATGTGATTCCTCGCGCTGAAAACGAATCTGGCCGGGGATTTGCGATATCTCCAACAGGAGCTGAGAAAATCGCAGAAAACCGAATTATCCGAAAACCACCTACTTTACGTTTATTGAAATGACGATATCTATCGTTTCCTCGCTAATAACGATTGTTTCCGCTGCTCTTTGGCATTCTAACGAACAAGGCTTGATAATACATCAATGTCCATGCATTTAGGACAAGAGCAGAATTTTTTTCATTTTTTTTGCGACAGATAATCGATTTCTTAGTAATGTGAAAAATTGTATTTCAGAGGTAACATACAATCTGCGCTCTCGGCTCGAAAAATTGAAATATCGGGATGAACCTAGTCGCATTTCCTTTCTTTTTCTGTCCTCTTTCGAATGCAAAAAGAATTTTCAGGATCGGTTGAACCATTCAAAAGTTATGACCCTTTGATCGATTAACAAAATCATGGAAAATCAAGGATACTGTATTAAGCCTGTTTTCGCTCTATCTCCCATAGGAGCCGAGAAAAACGCCAAAAAAGAATTTTTCGATATTTCGCACTTCGGATGGACCCTACCTGATGTGATTCGTCGCGCTGACAACGAATATGGCCGGGGATTTGCGATATCTCCAACAGGAGCTGAGAAAATCGCAGAAAACCGAATTATCCGAAAACCACCTACTTTACGTTTATTGAAATGACGATATCTATCGTTTCCTCGCTAATAACGATTGTTTCCGCTGCTCTTTGGCTTTCTAACGAACAAGGCTTGGTAATACATCAATGTCCATGCATTTAGGACAAGAGCAGAATTTTTTTCATTTTTTTTGCGACAGATAATCGATTTCTTAGTAATGTGAAAAATTGTATTTCAGAGGTAACATACAATCTGCGCTCTCGGCTCGAAAAATTGAAATATCGAGATGAACCTAGTCGCATTTCCTTTCTTTTTCTGTCCTCTTTCGAATGCAAAAAGAATTTTCAAGATCGGTTGAACCATTCAAAAGTTATGACCCTTTGATCGATTAACAAAATCAGGGAAAATCAAGGATACTGTATTAAGCCTGTTTTCGCTCTATCTCCCATAGGAGCCGAGAAAAACGCAAAAAAAGAATTTTTCGATATTTCGCACTTCGGATGGACCCTACCTGATGTGATTCGTCGCGCTGACAACGAATCTGGCCGGGGATTTGCGATATCTCCAACAGGAGCTGAGAAAATCGCAGAAAACCGAATTATCCGAAAACCACCTACTTTACGTTTATTGAAATGACGATATCTATCGTTTCCTCGCTAATAACGATTGTTTCCGCTGCTCTTTGGCTTTCTAACGAACAAGGCTTGATAATACATCAATGTCCATGCATTTAGGACAAGAGCAGAATTTTTTTCATTTTTTCTGCGACAGATAATCGATTTCTTAGTAATGTGAAAAATTGTATTTCAGAGGTAACATACAATCTGCGCTCTCGGCTCGAAAAATTGAAATATCGGGATGAACCTAGTCGCATTTCCTTTCTTTTTCTGTCCTCTTTCGAATGCAAAAAGAATTTTCAGGATCGGTTGAACCATTCAAAAGTTATGACCCTTTGATCGATTAACAAAATCATGGAAAATCAAGGATACTGTATTAAGCCTGTTTTCGCTCTATCTCCCATAGGAGCCGAGAAAAACGCCAAAAAAGAATTTTTCGATATTTCGCACTTCGGATGGACCCTACCTGATGTGATTCGTCGCGCTGACAACGAATATGGCCGGGGATTTGCGATATTTCCAACAGGAGCTGAGAAAATCGCAGAAAACCGAATTATCCGAAAACCACCTACTTTACGTTTATTGAAATGACGATATCTATCGTTTCCTCGCTAATAACGATTGTTTCCGCTGCTCTTTGGCTTTCTAACGAACAAGGCTTGGTAATACATCAATGTCCATGCATTTAGGACAAGAGCAGAATTTTTTTCATTTTTTTTGCGACAGATAATCGATTTCTTAGTAATGTGAAAAATTGTATTTCAGAGGTAACATACAATCTGCGCTCTCGGCTCGAAAAATTGAAATATCGGGATGAACCTAGTCGCATTTCCTTTCTTTTTCTGTCCTCTTTCGAATGCAAAAAGAATTTTCAGGATCGGTTGAACCATTCAAAAGTTATGACCCTTTGATCGATTAACAAAATCAGGGAAAATCAAGGATACTGTATTAAGCCTGTTTCCGCTCTATCTCCCATAGGAGCCGAGAAAAACGCAAAAAAAGAATTTTTCGATATTTCGCACTTCGGATGGACCCTACCTGATGTGATTCGTCGCGCTGACAACGAATCTGGCCGGGGATTTGCGATATCTCCAACAGGAGCTGAGAAAATCGCAGAAAACCGAATTATCCGAAAACCACCTACTTTACGTTTATTGAAATGACGATATCTATCGTTTCCTCGCTAATAACGATTGTTTCCGCTGCTCTTTGGCTTTTCAACGAACAAGGCTTGATAATACATCAATGTCCATGCATTTAGGACAGGAGCAGAATTTTTTTCATTTTTTTTGCGACAGATAATCGATTTCTTAATAATGTGAAAAATTGTATTTCAGAGGTAACATACAATCTGCGCTCTCGGCTCGAAAAATTGAAATATCGGGATGAACCTAGTCGCATTTCCTTTCTTTTTCTGTCCTCTTTCGAATGCAAAAAGAATTTTCAGGATCGGTTGAACCATTCAAAAGTTATGACCCTTTGATCGATTAACAAAATCAGGGAAAATCAAGGATCCTGTATTAAGCCTGTTTTCGCTCTATCTCCCATAGGAGCCGAGAAAAACGCAAAAAACGAACTTTACGATATTTCGCGCTTCGGATGGACCCTACCTGATGTGATTCGTCGCGCTGACAACGAATCTGGCCGGGGATTTGCGATATCTCCAACAGGAGCTGAGAAAATCGCAGAAAACCGAATTATCCGAAAACCACCTACTTTACGTTTATTGAAATGACGATATCTATCGTTTCCTCGCTAATAACGATTGTTTCCGCTGCTCTTTGGCTTTCTAACGAACAAGGCTTGATAATACATCAATGTCCATGCATTTAGGACAAGAGCAGAATTTTTTTCATTTTTTTTGCGACAGATAATCGATTTCTTAGTAATGTGAAAAATTGTATTTCAGAGGTAACATACAATCTGCGCTCTCGGCTCGAAAAATTGAAATATCGGGATGAACCTAGTCGCATTTCCTTTCTTTTTCTGTCCTCTTTCGAATGCAAAAAGAATTTTCAGGATCGGTTGAACCATTCAAAAGTTATGACCCTTTGATCGATTAACAAAATCATGGAAAATCAAGGATACTGTATTAAGCCTGTTTTCGCTCTATCTCCCATAGGAGCCGAGAAAAACGCAAAAAAAGAATTTTTCGATATTTCGCACTTCGGATGGACCCTACCTGATGTGATTCGTCGCGCTGACAACGAATCTGGCCGGGGATTTGCGATATCTCCAACAGGAGCTGAGAAAATCGCAGAAAACCGAATTATATGAAAACCACCTACTTTACGTTTATTGAAAAGACGATATCTATCGTTTCCTCGCTAATAACGATTGTTTCCGCTGCTCTTTGGCATTCTAACGAACAAGGCTTGATAATACATCAATGTCCATGCATTAAGGACAAGAGCAGAATTTTTTTCATTTTTTTTGCGACAGATAATCGATTTCTTAGTAATGTGAAAAATTGTATTTCAGAGGTAACATACAATCTGCGCTCTCGGCTCGAAAAATTGAAATATCGGGATGAACCTAGTCGCATTTCCTTTCTTTTTCTGTCCTCTTTCGAATGCAAAAAGAATTTTCAGGATCGGTTGAACCATTCAAAAGTTATGACCCTTTGATCGATTAACAAAATCATGGAAAATCAAGGATACTGTATTAAGCCTGTTTTCGCTCTATCTCCCATAGGAGCCGAGAAAAACGCCAAAAAAGAATTTTTCGATATTTCGCACTTCGGATGGACCCTACCTGATGTGATTCGTCGCGCTGAAAACGAATATGGCCGGGGATTTGCGATATTTCCAACAGGAGCTGAGAAAATCGCAGAAAACCGAATTATCCGAAAACCACCTACTTTACGTTTATTGAAATGACGATATCTATCGTTTCCTCGCTAATAACGATTGTTTCCGCTGCTCTTCGGCTTTCTAACGAACAAGGCTTGGTAATACATCAATGTCCATGCATTTAGGACAAGAGCAGAATTTTTTTCATTTTTTTTGCGACAGATAATCGATTTCTTAGTAATGTGAAAAATTGTATTTCAGAGGTAACATACAATCTGCGCTCTCGGCTCGAAAAATTGAAATATCGGGATGAACCTAGTCGCATTTCCTTTCTTTTTCTGTCCTCTTTCGAATGCAAAAAGAATTTTCAGGATCGGTTGAACCATTCAAAAGTTATGACCCTTTGATCGATTAACAAAATCAGGGAAAATCAAGGATACTGTATTAAGCCTGTTTCCGCTCTATCTCCCATAGGAGCCGAGAAAAACGCAAAAAAAGAATTTTTCGATATTTCGCACTTCGGATGGACCCTACCTGATGTGATTCGTCGCGCTGACAACGAATCTGGCCGGGGATTTGCGATATCTCCAACAGGAGCTGAGAAAATCGCAGAAAACCGAATTATCCGAAAACCACCTACTTTACGTTTATTGAAATGACGATATCTATCGTTTCCTCGCTAATAACGATTGTTTCCGCTGCTCTTTGGCTTTTCAACGAACAAGGCTTGATAATACATCAATGTCCATGCATTTAGGACAGGAGCAGAATTTTTTTCATTTTTTTTGCGACAGATAATCGATTTCTTAGTAATGTGAAAAATTGTATTTCAGAGGTAACATACAATCTGCGCTCTCGGCTCGAAAAATTGAAATATCGGGATGAACCTAGTCGCATTTCCTTTCTTTTTCTGTCCTCTTTCGAATGCAAAAAGAATTTTCAGGATCAGTTGAACCATTCAAAAGTTATGACCCTTTGATCGATTAACAAAATCAGGGAAAATCAAGGATCCTGTATTAAGCCTGTTTTCGCTCTATCTCCCATAGGAGCCGAGAAAAACGCAAAAAACGAACTTTTCGATATTTCGCACTTCGGATGGACCCTACCTGCTGTGATTCGTCGCGCTGACAACGAATCTCGCCGGGGATTTGCGATATCTCCAACAGGAGCTGAGAAAATCGCAGGAAACCGAATTATCCGAAAACCACCTACTTTACGTTTATTGAAATGCCGATATCTATGGTTTCCTCGCTAATAACGATTGTTTCCGCTGCTCTTTGGCTTTCTAACGAACAAGGCTTGATAATACATCAATGTCCATGCATTTAGGACAAGAGCAGAATTTTTTTCATTTTTTTTGCGACAGATAATCGATTTCTTAGTAATGTGAAAAATTGTATTTCAGAGGTAACATACAATCTGCGCTCTCGGCTCGAAAAATTGAAATATCGGGATGAACCCAGTCGCATTTCCTTTCTTTTTCTGTCCTCTTTCGAATGCAAAAAGAATTTTCAGGATCGGTTGAACCATTCAAAAGTTATGACCCTTTGATCGATTAACAAAATCAGGGAAAATCAAGGATCCTGTATTAAGCCTGTTTTCGCTCTATCTCCCATAGGAGCCGAGAAAAACGCAAAAAACGAACTTTACGATATTTCGCGCTTCGGATGGACCCTACCTGATGTGATTCGTCGCGCTGACAACGAATCTGGCCGGGGATTTGCGATATCTCCAACAGGAGCTGAGAAAATCGCAGAAAACCGAATTATCCGAAAACCACCTACTTTACGTTTATTGAAATGACGATATCTATCGTTTCCTCGCTAATAACGATTGTTTCCGCTGCTCTTTGGCTTTCTAACGAACAAGGCTTGATAAAACATCAATGTCCATGCATTTAGGACAAGAGCAGAATTTTTTTCATTTTTTTTGCGACAGATAATCGATTTCTTAGTAATGTGAAAAATTGTATTTCAGAGGTAACATACAATCTGCGCTCTCGGCTCGAAAAATTGAAATATCGGGATAAACCTAGTCGCATTTCCTTTCTTTTTCTGTCCTCTTTCGAATGCAAAAAGAATTTTCAGGATCGGTTGAACCATTCAAAAGTTATGACCCTTTGATCGATTAACAAAATCAGGGAAAATCAAGGATACTGTATTAAGCCTGTTTTCGCTCTATCTCCCATAGGAGCCGAGAAAAACGCAAAAAAAGAATTTTTCGATATTTCGCACTTCGGATGGACCCTACCTGATGTGATTCGTCGCGCTGACAACGAATCTGGCCGGGGATTTGCGATATCTCCAACAGGAGCTGAGAAAATCGCAGAAAACCGAATTATCCGAAAACCACCTACTTTACGTTTATTGAAATGACGATATCTATCGTTTCCTCGCTAATAACGATTGTTTCCGCTGCTCTTTGGCATTCTAACGAACAAGGCTTGATAATACATCAATGTCCATGCATTTAGGACAAGAGCAGAATTTTTTTCATTTTTTTTGCGACAGATAATCGATTTCTTAGTAATGTGAAAAATTGTATTTCAGAGGTAACATACAATCTGCGCTCTCGGCTCGAAAAATTGAAATATCGGGATGAACCTAGTCGCATTTCCTTTCTTTTTCTGTCCTCTTTCGAATGCAAAAAGAATTTTCAGGATCGGTTGAACCATTCAAAAGTTATGACCCTTTGATCGATTAACAAAATCAGGGAAAATCAAGGATACTGTATTAAGCCTGTTTTCGCTCTATCTCCCATAGCAGCCGAGAAAAACGCAAAAAAAGAATTTTTCGATATTTCGCACTTCGGATGGATCCTACCTGATGTGATTCGTCGCGCTGACAACGAATCTGGCCGGGGATTTGCGATATCTCCAACAGGAGCTGAGAAAATCGCAGAAAGCCGAATTATCCGAAAACCACCTACTTTACGTTTATTGAAATGACGATATCTATCGTTTCCTCGCTAATAACGATTGTTTCCGCTGCTCTTTGGCTTTCTAACGAACAAGGCTTGATAATACATCAATGTCCATGCATTTAGGACAAGAGCAGAATTTTTTTGATTTTTTTTGCGACAGATAATCGATTTCTTAGTAATGTGAAAAATTGTATTTCAGAGGTAACATACAATCTGCGCTCTCGGCTCGAAAAATTAAAATATCGGGATGAACCTAGTCGCATTTCCTTTCGTTTTCTGTCCTCTTTCGAATGCAAAAAGAATTTTCAGGATCGGTTGAACCATTCAAAGGTTATGACCCTTTGATCGATTAACAAAATCAGGGAAAATCAAGGATACTGTATTAAGCCTGTTTTCGCTCTATCTTCCATAGGAGCCGAGAAAAACGCAAAAAAAGAATTTTTCGATATTTCGCATTTCGGATGGACCCTACCTGATGTGATTCGTCGCGCTGAAAACGAATATGGCCGGGGATTTGCGATATTTCCAACAGGAGCTGAGAAAATCGCAGAAAACCGAATTATCCGAAAACCACCTACTTTACGTTTATTGAAATGACGATATCTATCGTTTCCTCGCTAATAACGATTGTTTCCGCTGCTCTTTGGCTTTCTAACGAACAAGGCTTGATAATACATCAATGTCCATGCATTTAGGACAAGAGCAGAATTTTTTTCATTTTTTTTGCGACAGATAATCGATTTCTTAATAATGTGAAAAATTGTATTTCAGAGGTAACATACAATCTGCGCTCTCGGCTCGAAAAATTGAAATATCGGGATGAACCTAGTCGCATTTCCTTTCTTTTTCTGTCCTCTTTCGAATGCAAAAAGAATTTTCAGGATCGGTTGAACCATTCAAAAGTTATGACCCTTTGATCGATTAACAAAATCAGGGAAAATCAAGGATCCTGTATTAAGCCTGTTTTCGCTCTATCTCCCATAGGAGCCGAGAAAAACGCAAAAAACGAACTTTACGATATTTCGCGCTTCGGATGGACCCTACCTGATGTGATTCGTCGCGCTGACAACGAATCTGGCCGGGGATTTGCGATATCTCCAACAGGAGCTGAGAAAATCGCAGAAAACCGAATTATCCGAAAACCACCTACTTTACGTTTATTGAAATGACGATATCTATCGTTTCCTCGCTAATAACGATTGTTTCCGCTGCTCTTTGGCTTTCTAACGAACAAGGCTTGATAATACATCAATGTCCATGCATTTAGGACAAGAGCAGAATTTTTTTCATTTTTTTTGCGACAGATAATCGATTTCTTAGTAATGTGAAAAATTGTATTTCAGAGGTAACATACAATCTGCGCTCTCGGCTCGAAAAATTGAAATATCGGGATGAACCTAGTCGCATTTCCTTTCTTTTTCTGTCCTCTTTCGAATGCAAAAAGAATTTTCAGGATCGGTTGAACCATTCAAAAGTTATGACCCTTTGATCGATTAACAAAATCATGGAAAATCAAGGATACTGTATTAAGCCTGTTTTCGCTCTATCTCCCATAGGAGCCGAGAAAAACGCAAAAAAAGAATTTTTCGATATTTCGCACTTCGGATGGACCCTACCTGATGTGATTCGTCGCGCTGACAACGAATCTGGCCGGGGATTTGCGATATCTCCAACAGGAGCTGAGAAAATCGCAGAAAACCGAATTATATGAAAACCACCTACTTTACGTTTATTGAAAAGACGATATCTATCGTTTCCTCGCTAATAACGATTGTTTCCGCTGCTCTTTGGCATTCTAACGAACAAGGCTTGATAATACATCAATGTCCATGCATTAAGGACAAGAGCAGAATTTTTTTCATTTTTTTTGCGACAGATAATCGATTTCTTAGTAATGTGAAAAATTGTATTTCAGAGGTAACATACAATCTGCGCTCTCGGCTCGAAAAATTGAAATATCGGGATGAACCCAGTCGCATTTCCTTTCTTTTTCTGTCCTCTTTCGAATGCAAAAAGAATTTTCAGGATCGGTTGAACCATTCAAAAGTTATGACCCTTTGATCGATTAACAAAATCAGGGAAAATCAAGGATCCTGTATTAAGCCTGTTTTCGCTCTATCTCCCATAGGAGCCGAGAAAAACGCAAAAAACGAACTTTACGATATTTCGCGCTTCGGATGGACCCTACCTGATGTGATTCGTCGCGCTGACAACGAATCTGGCCGGGGATTTGCGATATCTCCAACAGGAGCTGAGAAAATCGCAGAAAACCGAATTATCCGAAAACCACCTACTTTACGTTTATTGAAATGACGATATCTATCGTTTCCTCGCTAATAACGATTGTTTCCGCTGCTCTTTGGCATTCTAACGAACAAGGCTTGATAATACATCAATGTCCATGCATTAAGGACAAGAGCAGAATTTTTTTCATTTTTTTTGCGACAGATAATCGATTTCTTAGTAATGTGAAAAATTGTATTTCAGAGGTAACATACAATCTGCGCTCTCGGCTCGAAAAATTGAAATATCGGGATGAACCTAGTCGCATTTCCTTTCTTTTTCTGTCCTCTTTCGAATGCAAAAAGAATTTTCAGGATCGGTTGAACCATTCAAAAGTTATGACCCTTTGATCGATTAACAAAATCAGGGAAAATCAAGGATACTGTATTAAGCCTGTTTTCGCTCTATCTCCCATAGGAGCCGAGAAAAACGCAAAAAAAGAATTTTTCGATATTTCGCACTTCGGATGGACCCTACCTGATGTGATTCGTCGCGCTGACAACGAATCTGGCCGGGGATTTGCGATATCTCCAACAGGAGCTGAGAAAATCGCAGAAAACCGAATTATCCGAAAACCACCTACTTTACGTTTATTGAAATGACGATATCTATCGTTTCCTCGCTAATAACGATTGTTTCCGCTGCTCTTTGGCATTCTAACGAACAAGGCTTGATAATACATCAATGTCCATGCATTTAGGACAAGAGCAGAATTTTTTTCATTTTTTTTGCGACAGATAATCGATTTCTTAGTAATGTGAAAAATTGTATTTCAGAGGTAACATACAATCTGCGCTCTCGGCTCGAAAAATTGAAATATCGGGATGAACCTAGTCGCATTTCCTTTCTTTTTCTGTCCTCTTTCGAATGCAAAAAGAATTTTCAGGATCGGTTGAACCATTCAAAAGTTATGACCCTTTGATCGATTAACAAAATCAGGGAAAATCAAGGATACTGTATTAAGCCTGTTTTCGCTCTATCTCCCATAGCAGCCGAGAAAAACGCAAAAAAAGAATTTTTCGATATTTCGCACTTCGGATGGATCCTACCTGATGTGATTCGTCGCGCTGACAACGAATCTGGCCGGGGATTTGCGATATCTCCAACAGGAGCTGAGAAAATCGCAGAAAGCCGAATTATCCGAAAACCACCTACTTTACGTTTATTGAAATGACGATATCTATCGTTTCCTCGCTAATAACGATTGTTTCCGCTGCTCTTTGGCTTTCTAACGAACAAGGCTTGATAATACATCAATGTCCATGCATTTAGGACAAGAGCAGAATTTTTTTCATTTTTTTTGCGACAGATAATCGATTTCTTAGTAATGTGAAAAATTGTATTTCAGAGGTAACATACAATCTGCGCTCTCGGCTCGAAAAATTAAAATATCGGGATGAACCTAGTCGCATTTCCTTTCGTTTTCTGTCCTCTTTCGAATGCAAAAAGAATTTTCAGGATCGGTTGAACCATTCAAAGGTTATGACCCTTTGATCGATTAACAAAATCAGGGAAAATCAAGGATACTGTATTAAGCCTGTTTTCGCTCTATCTTCCATAGGAGCCGAGAAAAACGCAAAAAAAGAATTTTTCGATATTTCGCATTTCGGATGGACCCTACCTGATGTGATTCGTCGCGCTGAAAACGAATATGGCCGGGGATTTGCGATATTTCCAACAGGAGCTGAGAAAATCGCAGAAAACCGAATTATCCGAAAACCACCTACTTTACGTTTATTGAAATGACGATATCTATCGTTTCCTCGCTAATAACGATTGTTTCCGCTGCTCTTTGGCTTTCTAACGAACAAGGCTTGATAATACATCAATGTCCATGCATTTAGGACAAGAGCAGAATTTTTTTCATTTTTTTTGCGACAGATAATCGATTTCTTAATAATGTGAAAAATTGTATTTCAGAGGTAACATACAATCTGCGCTCTCGGCTCGAAAAATTGAAATATCGGGATGAACCTAGTCGCATTTCCTTTCTTTTTCTGTCCTCTTTCGAATGCAAAAAGAATTTTCAGGATCGGTTGAACCATTCAAAAGTTATGACCCTTTGATCGATTAACAAAATCAGGGAAAATCAAGGATCCTGTATTAAGCCTGTTTTCGCTCTATCTCCCATAGGAGCCGAGAAAAACGCAAAAAACGAACTTTACGATATTTCGCGCTTCGGATGGACCCTACCTGATGTGATTCGTCGCGCTGACAACGAATCTGGCCGGGGATTTGCGATATCTCCAACAGGAGCTGAGAAAATCGCAGAAAACCGAATTATCCGAAAACCACCTACTTTACGTTTATTGAAATGACGATATCTATCGTTTCCTCGCTAATAACGATTGTTTCCGCTGCTCTTTGGCTTTCTAACGAACAAGGCTTGATAATACATCAATGTCCATGCATTTAGGACAAGAGCAGAATTTTTTTCATTTTTTTTGCGACAGATAATCGATTTCTTAGTAATGTGAAAAATTGTATTTCAGAGGTAACATACAATCTGCGCTCTCGGCTCGAAAAATTGAAATATCGGGATGAACCTAGTCGCATTTCCTTTCTTTTTCTGTCCTCTTTCGAATGCAAAAAGAATTTTCAGGATCGGTTGAACCATTCAAAAGTTATGACCCTTTGATCGATTAACAAAATCATGGAAAATCAAGGATACTGTATTAAGCCTGTTTTCGCTCTATCTCCCATAGGAGCCGAGAAAAACGCAAAAAAAGAATTTTTCGATATTTCGCACTTCGGATGGACCCTACCTGATGTGATTCGTCGCGCTGACAACGAATCTGGCCGGGGATTTGCGATATCTCCAACAGGAGCTGAGAAAATCGCAGAAAACCGAATTATATGAAAACCACCTACTTTACGTTTATTGAAAAGACGATATCTATCGTTTCCTCGCTAATAACGATTGTTTCCGCTGCTCTTTGGCATTCTAACGAACAAGGCTTGATAATACATCAATGTCCATGCATTAAGGACAAGAGCAGAATTTTTTTCATTTTTTTTGCGACAGATAATCGATTTCTTAGTAATGTGAAAAATTGTATTTCAGAGGTAACATACAATCTGCGCTCTCGGCTCGAAAAATTGAAATATCGGGATGAACCTAGTCGCATTTCCTTTCTTTTTCTGTCCTCTTTCGAATGCAAAAAGAATTTTCAGGATCGGTTGAACCATTCAAAAGTTATGACCCTTTGATCGATTAACAAAATCAGGGAAAATCAAGGATACTGTATTAAGCCTGTTTTCGCTCTATCTCCCATAGGAGCCGAGAAAAACGCAAAAAAAGAATTTTTCGATATTTCGCACTTCGGATGGACCCTACCTGATGTGATTCGTCGCGCTGACAACGAATCTGGCCGGGGATTTGCGATATCTCCAACAGGAGCTGAGAAAATCGCAGAAAACCGAATTATCCGAAAACCACCTACTTTACGTTTATTGAAATGACGATATCTATCGTTTCCTCGCTAATAACGATTGTTTCCGCTGCTCTTTGGCATTCTAACGAACAAGGCTTGATAATACATCAATGTCCATGCATTTAGGACAAGAGCAGAATTTTTTTCATTTTTTTTGCGACAGATAATCGATTTCTTAGTAATGTGAAAAATTGTATTTCAGAGGTAACATACAATCTGCGCTCTCGGCTCGAAAAATTGAAATATCGGGATGAACCTAGTCGCATTTCCTTTCTTTTTCTGTCCTCTTTCGAATGCAAAAAGAATTTTCAGGATCGGTTGAACCATTCAAAAGTTATGACCCTTTGATCGATTAACAAAATCAGGGAAAATCAAGGATACTGTATTAAGCCTGTTTTCGCTCTATCTCCCATAGGAGCCGAGAAAAACGCAAAAAAAGAATTTTTCGATATTTCGCACTTCGGATGGATCCTACCTGATGTGATTCGTCGCGCTGACAACGAATCTGGCCGGGGATTTGCGATATCTCCAACAGGAGCTGAGAAAATCGCAGAAAGCCGAATTATCCGAAAACCACCTACTTTACGTTTATTGAAATGACGATATCTATCGTTTCCTCGCTAATAACGATTGTTTCCGCTGCTCTTTGGCTTTCTAACGAACAAGGCTTGATAATACATCAATGTCCATGCATTTAGGACAAGAGCAGAATTTTTTTCATTTTTTTTGCGACAGATAATCGATTTCTTAGTAATGTGAAAAATTGTATTTCAGAGGTAACATACAATCTGCGCTCTCGGCTCGAAAAATTAAAATATCGGGATGAACCTAGTCGCATTTCCTTTCTTTTTCTGTCCTCTTTCGAATGCAAAAAGAATTTTCAGGATCGGTTGAACCATTCAAAGGTTATGACCCTTTGATCGATTAACAAAATCAGGGAAAATCAAGGATACTGTATTAAGCCTGTTTTCGCTCTATCTTCCATAGGAGCCGAGAAAAACGCAAAAAAAGAATTTTTCGATATTTCGCATTTCGGATGGACCCTACCTGATATGATTCGTCGCGCTGACAACGAATCTGGCCGGGGATTTGCGATATCTCCAACAGGAGCTGAGAAAATCGCAGAAAACCGAATTATCCGAAAACCACCTACTTTACGTTTATTGAAATGACGATATCTATCGTTTCCTCGCTAATAACGATTGTTTCCGCTGCTCTTTGGCTTTCTAACGAACAAGGCTTGATAATACATCAATGTCCATGCATTTAGGACAAGAGCAGAATTTTTTTCATTTTTTTTGCGACAGATAATCGATTTCTTAGTAATGTGAAAAATTGTATTTCAGAGGTAACATACAATCTGCGCTCTCGGCTCGAAAAATTGAAATATCGGGATGAACCTAGTCGCATTTCCTTTCTTTTTCTGTCCTCTTTCGAATGCAAAAAGAATTTTCAGGATCGGTTGAACCATTCAAAAGTTATGACCCTTTGATCGATTAACAAAATCATGGAAAATCAAGGATACTGTATTAAGCCTGTTTTCGCTCTATCTCCCATAGGAGCCGAGAAAAACGCAAAAAAAGAATTTTTCGATATTTCGCACTTCGGATGGACCCTACCTGATGTGATTCCTCGCGCTGAAAACGAATCTGGCCGGGGATTTGCGATATCTCCAACAGGAGCTGAGAAAATCGCAGAAAACCGAATTATCCGAAAACCACCTACTTTACGTTTATTGAAATGACGATATCTATCGTTTCCTCGCTAATAACGATTGTTTCCGCTGCTCTTTGGCATTCTAACGAACAAGGCTTGATAATACATCAATGTCCATGCATTTAGGACAAGAGAAGAATTTTTTCCATTTTTTTTGCGACAGATAATCGATTTCTTAGTAATGTGAAAAATTGTATTTCAGAGGTAACATACAATCTGCGCTCTCGGCTCGAAAAATTGAAATATCGGGATGAACCTAGTCGCATTTCCTTTCTTTTTCTGTCCTCTTTCGAATGCAAAAAGAATTTTCAGGATTGGTTGAACCATTCAAAAGTTATGACCCTTTGATCGATTAACAAAATCATGGAAAATCAAGGATACTGTATTAAGCCTGTTTTCGCTCTATCTCCCATAGGAGCCGAGAAAAACGCCAAAAAAAATTTTTCGATATTTCGCACTTCGGATGGACCCTACCTGATGTGATTCGTCGCGCTGACAACGAATATGGCCGGGGATTTGCGATATCTCCAACAGGAGCTGAGAAAATCGCAGAAAACCGAATTATCCGAAAACCACCTACTTTACGTTTATTGAAATGACGATATCTATCGTTTCCTCGCTAATAACGATTGTTTCCGCTGCTCTTTGGCTTTCTAACGAACAAGGCTTGATAATACATCAATGTCCATGCATTTAGGACAAGAGCAGAATTTTTTTCATTTTTTTTGCGACAGATAATCGATTTCTTAGTAATGTGAAAAATTGTATTTCAGAGGTAACATACAATCTGCGCTCTCGGCTCGAAAAATTGAAATATCGGGATGAACCTAGTCGCATTTCCTTTCTTTTTCTGTCCTCTTTCGAATGCAAAAAGAATTTTCAGGATCGGTTGAACCATTCAAAAGTTTTGACTCTTTGATCGATTAACAAAATCAGGGAAAATCAAGGATACTGTATTAAGCCTGTTTTCGCTCTATCTCCCATAGGAGCCGAGAAAAACGCAAAAAAAGAATTTTTCGATATTTCGCACTTCGGATGGACCCTACCTGCTGTGATTCGTCGCGCTGACAACGAATCTGGCCGGGGATTTACGATATCTCCAACAGGAGCTGAGAAAATCGCAGAAAACCGAATTATCCGAAAACCACCTACTTTACGTTTATTGAAATGACGATATCTATCGTTTCCTCGCTAATAACGATTGTTTCCGCTGCTCTTTGGCTTTCTAACGAACAAGGCTTGATAATACATCAATGTCCATGCATTTAGGACAAGAGCAGAATTTTTTTCATTTTTTTTGCGACAGATAATCGATTTCTTAGTAATGTGAAAAATTGTATTTCAGAGGTAACATACAATCTGCGCTCTCGGCTCGAAAAATTGAAATATCGGGATGAACCTAGTCGCATTTCCTTTCTTTTTCTGTCCTCTTTCGAATGCAAAAAGAATTTTCAGGATTGGTTGAACCATTTAAAAGTTATGACCCTTTGATCGATTAACAAAATCAGGGAAAATCAAGGATACTGTATTAAGCCTGTTTTCGCTCTATCTCCCATAGGAGCCGAGAAAAACGCAAAAAACGAACTTTTCGATATTTCGCACTTCGGATGGACCCTACCTGATGTAATTCGTCGCGCTGACAACGAATCTGGCCGGGGATTTGCGATATCTCCAACAGGAGCTGAGAAAATCGCAGAAAACCGAATTATCCGAAAACCATCTACTTTACGTTTATTGAAATGACGATATCTATCGTTTCCTCGCTAATAACGATTGTTTCCGCTGCTCTTTGGCTTTCTAACGAACAAGGCTTGATAATACATCAATGTCCATGCATTTAGGACAAGAGCAGAATTTTTTTCATTTTTTTTGCGACAGATAATCGATTTCTTAGTAATGTGAAAAATTGTATTTCAGAGGTAACATACAATCTGCGCTCTCGGCTCGAAAAATTGAAATATCGGGATGAACCTAGTCGCATTTCCTTTCTTTTTCTGTCCTCTTTCGAATGCAAAAAGAATTTTCAGGATTGGTTGAACCATTCAAAAGTTATGACCCTTTGATCGATTAACAAAATCAGGGAAAATCAAGGATACTGTATTAAGCCTGTTTTCGCTCTATCTCCCATAGGAGCCGAGAAAAACGCAAAAAAAGAATTTTTCGATATTTCGCACTTCGGATGGATCCTACCTGATGTGATTCGTCGCGCTGACAACGAATCTGGCCGGGGATTTGCGATATCTCCAACAGGAGCTGAGAAAATCGCAGAAAGCCGAATTATCCGAAAACCACCTACTTTACGTTTATTGAAATGACGATATCTATCGTTTCCTCGCTAATAACGATTGTTTCCGCTGCTCTTTGGCTTTCTAACGAACAAGGCTTGATAATACATCAATGTCCATGCATTTAGGACAAGAGCAGAATTTTTTTCATTTTTTTTGCGACAGATAATCGATTTCTTAGTAATGTGAAAAATTGTATTTCAGAGGTAACATACAATCTGCGCTCTCGGCTCGAAAAATTGAAATATCGGGATGAACCTAGTCGCATTTCCTTTCTTTTTCTGTCCTCTTTCGAATGCAAAAAGAATTTTCAGGATTGGTTGAACCATTTAAAAGTTATGACCCTTTGATCGATTAACAAAATCAGGGAAAATCAAGGATACTGTATTAAACCTGTTTTCGCTCTATCTCCCATAGGAGCCGAGAAAAACGCAAAAAACGAACTTTTCGATATTTCGCACTTCGGATGGACCCTACCTGATGTAATTCGTCGCGCTGACAACGAATCTGGCCGGGGATTTGCGATATCTCCAACAGGAGCTGAGAAAATCGCAGAAAACCGAATTATCCGAAAACCATCTACTTTACGTTTATTGAAATGACGATATCTATCGTTTCCTCGCTAATAACGATTGTTTCCGCTGCTCTTTGGCTTTCTAACGAACAAGGCTTGATAATACATCAATGTCCATGCATTTAGGACAAGAGCAGAATTTTTTTCATTTTTTTTGCGACAGATAATCGATTTCTTAGTAATGTGAAAAATTGTATTTCAGAGGTAACATACAATCTGCGCTCTCGGCTCGAAAAATTGAAATATCGGGATGAACCTAGTCGCATTTCCTTTCTTTTTCTGTCCTCTTTCGAATGCAAAAAGAATTTTCAGGATTGGTTGAACCATTCAAAAGTTATGACCCTTTGATCGATTAACAAAATCAGGGAAAATCAAGGATACTGTATTAAGCCTGTTTTCGCTCTATCTCCCATAGGAGCCGAGAAAAACGCAAAAAAAGAATTTTTCGATATTTCGCACTTCGGATGGACCCTACCTGATGTGATTCGTCGCGCTGACAACGAATCTGGCCGGGGATTTGCGATATCTCCAACAGGAGCTGAGAAAATCGCAGAAAGCCGAATTATCCGAAAACCACCTA
This sequence comes from Cylloceria caligata, assembly GCA_963942595.1. Lineage (NCBI taxonomy): Eukaryota > Metazoa > Arthropoda > Insecta > Hymenoptera > Ichneumonidae > Cylloceria > Cylloceria caligata. The sequence continues at coordinate 43,764,296 of OZ012709.1, read as the reverse complement.
CTTTACGTTTATTGAAATGACGATATCTATCGTTTCCTCGCTAATAACGATTGTTTCCGCTGCTCTTTGGCTTTCTAACGAACAAGGCTTGATAATACATCAATGTCCATGCATTTAGGACAAGAGCAGAATTTTTTTCATTTTTTTTGCGACAGATAATCGATTTCTTAGTAATGTGAAAAATTGTATTTCAGAGGTAACATACAATCTGCGCTCTCGGCTCGAAAAATTGAAATATCGGGATGAACCTAGTCGCATTTCCTTTCTTTTTCTGTCCTCTTTCGAATGCAAAAAGAATTTTCAGGATCGGTTGAACCATTCAAAAGTTATGACCCTTTGATCGATTAACAAAATCATGGAAAATCAAGGATACTGTATTAAGCCTGTTTTCGCTCTATCTCCCATAGGAGCCGAGAAAAACGCAAAAAAAGAATTTTTCGATATTTCGCACTTCGGATGGACCCTACCTGATGTGACTCGTCGCGCTGACAACGAATCTGGCCGGGGATTTGCGATATCTCAAACAGGAGCTGAGAAAATCGCAGAAAACCGAATTATCCGAAAACAACCTACTTTACGTTTATTGAAATGACGATATCTATCGTTTCCTCGCTAATAACGATTGTTTCCGCTGCTCTTTGGCTTTCTAACGAACAAGGCTTGATAATACATCAATGTCCATGCATTTAGGACAAGAGCAGAATTTTTTTCATTTTTTTTGCGACAGATAATCGATTTCTTTGTAATGTGAAAAATTGTATTTCAGAGGTAACATACAATCTGCGCTCTCGGCTCGAAAAATTGAAATATCGGGATGAACCTAGTCGCATTTCCTTTCTTTTTCTGTCCTCTTTCGAATGCAAAAAGAATTTTCAGGATCGGTTGAACCATTCAAAAGTTATGACCCTTTGATCGATTAACAAAATCAGGGAAAATCAAGGATACTGTATTAAGCCTGTTTTCGCTCTATCTCCCATAGGAGCCGAGAAAAACGCCAAGAAAGAATTTTTCGATATTTCGCACTTCGGATGGACCCTACCTGATGTGATTCGTCGCGCTGACAACGAATATGGCCGGGGATTTGCGATATCTCCAACAGGAGCTGAGAAAATCGCAGAAAACCGAATTATCCGAAAACCACCTACTTTACGTTTATTGAAATGACGATATCTATCGTTTCCTCGCTAATAACGATTGTTTCCGCTGCTCTTTGGCTTTCTAACGAACAAGGCTTGATAATACATCAATGTCCATGCATTTAGGACAAGAGCAGAATTTTTTTCATTTTTTTTCCGACAGATAATCGATTTCTTAGTAATGTGAAAAATTGTATTTCAGAGGTAACATACAATCTGCGCTCTCGGCTCGAAAAATTGAAATATCGGGATGAACCTAGTCGCCTTTCCTTTCTTTTTCTGTCCTCTTTCGAATGCAAAAAGAATTTTCAGGATCGGTTGAACCATTCAAAAGTTATGACCCTTTGATCGATTAACAAAATCAGGGAAAATCAAGGATACTGTATTAAGCCTGTTTTCGCTCTATCTCCCATAGGAGCCGAGAAAAACGCAAAAAAAGAATTTTTCGATATTCCGCACTTCGGATGGACCCTACCTGATATGATTCGTCGCGCTGACAACGAATCTGGCCGGGGATTTGCGATATCTCCAACAGGAGCTGAGAAAATCGCAGAAAACCGAATTATCCGAAAACCACCTACTTTACGTTTATTGAAATGACGATATCTATCGTTTCCTCGCTAATAACGATTGTTTCCGCTGCTCTTTGGCTTTCTAACGAACAAGGCTTGATAATACATCAATGTCCATGCATTTAGGACAAGAGCAGAATTTTTTTCATTTTTTTTGCGACAGATAATCGATTTCTTAGTAATGTGAAAAATTGTATTTCAGAGGTAACATACAATCTGCGCTCTCGGCTCGAAAAATTGAAACATCGGGATGAACCTAGTCGCATTTCCTTTCTTTTTCTGTCCTCTTTCGAATGCAAAAAGAATTTTCAGGATCGGTTGAACCATTCAAAAGTTATGACCCTTTGATCGATTAACAAAATCAGGGAAAATCAAGGATACTGTATTAAGCCTGTTTTCGCTCTATCTCCCATAGGAGCCGAGAAAAACGCAAAAAAAGAATTTTTCGATATTTCGCACTTCGGATGGACCCTACCTGATGTGACTCGTCGCGCTGACAACGAATCTGGCCGGGGATTTGCGATATCTCAAACAGGAGCTGAGAAAATCGCAGAAAACCGAGTTATCCGAAAACAACCTACTTTACGTTTATTGAAATGACGATATCTATCGTTTCCTCGCTAATAACGATTGTTTCCGCTGCTCTTCGGCTTTCTAACGAACAAGGCTAGATAATACATCAATGTCCATGCATTTAGGACAAGAGCAGAATTTTTTTCATTTTTTTTGCGACAGATAATCGATTTCTTTGTAATGTGAAAAATTGTATTTCAGAGGTAACATACAATCTGCGCTCTCGGCTCGAAAAATTGAAATATCGGGATGAACCTAGTCGCATTTCCTTTCTTTTTCTGTCCTCTTTCGAATGCAAAAAGAATTTTCAGGATCGGTTGAACCATTCAAAAGTTATGACCCTTTGATCGATTAACAAAATCAGGGAAAATCAAGGATACTGTATTAAGCCTGTTTTCGCTCTATCTCCCATAGGAGCCGAGAAAAACGCCAAAAAAGAATTTTTCGATATTTCGCACTTCGGATGGACCCTACCTGATGTGCTTCGTCGCGCTGACAACGAATATGGCCGGGGATTTGCGATATCTCCAACAGGAGCTGAGAAAATCGCAGAAAACCGAATTATCCGAAAACCACCTACTTTACGTTTATTGAAATGACGATATCTATCGTTTCCTCGCTAATAACGATTGTTTCCGCTGCTCTTTGGCTTTCTAACGAACAAGGCTTGATAATACATCAATGTCCATGCATTTAGGACAAGAGCAGAATTTTTTTCATTTTTTTTCCGACAGATAATCGATTTCTTAGTAATGTGAAAAATTGTATTTCAGAGGTAACATACAATCTGCGCTCTCGGCTCGAAAAATTGAAATATCGGGATGAACCTAGTCGCATTTCCTTTCTTTTTCTGTCCTCTTTCGAATGCAAAAAGAATTTTCAGGATCGGTTGAACCATTCAAAAGTTATGACCCTTTGATCGATTAACAAAATCAGGGAAAATCAAGGATACTGTATTAAGCCTGTTTTCGCTCTATCTCCCATAGGAGCCGAGAAAAACGCAAAAAAAGAATTTTTCGATATTTCGCACTTCGGATGGACCCTACCTGATGTGATTCGTCGCGCTGACAACGAATCTGGCCGGGGATTTGCGATATCTCCAACAGGAGCTGAGAAAATCGCAGAAAACCGAATTATCCGAAAACCACCTACTTTACGTTTATTGAAATGCCGATATCTATCGTTTCCTCGCTAATAACGATTGTTTCCGCTGCTCTTTGGCTTTCTAACGAACAAGGCTTGATAATACATCAATGTCCATGCATTTAGGACAAGAGCAGAATTTTTTTCATTTTTTTTGCGACAGATAATCGATTTCTTAGTAATGTGAAAAATTGTATTTCAGAAGTAACATACAATCTGCGCTCTCGGCTCGAAAAATTGAAATATCGGGATGAACCTAGTCGCATTTCCTTTCTTTTTCTGTCCTCTTTCGAATGCAAAAAGAATTTTCAGGATCGGTTGAACCATTCAAAAGTTATGACCCTTTGATCGATTAACAAAATCAGGGAAAATCAAGGATCCTGTATTAAGCCTGTTTTCGCTCTATCTCCCATAGGAGCCGAGAAAAACGCAAAAAACGAACTTTTCGATATTTCGCACTTCGGATAGACCCTACCTGCTGTGATTCGTCGCGCTGACAACGAATCTGGCCGGGGATTTGCGATATCTCCAACAGGAGCTGAGAAAATCGCAGAAAACCGAATTATCCGAAAACCACCTACTTTTCGTTTATTGAAATGACGATATCTATCGTTTCCTCGCTAATAACGATTGTTTCCGCTGCTCTTCGGCTTTCTAACGAACAAGGCTAGATAATACATCAATGTCCATGCATTTAGGACAAGAGCAGAATTTTTTTCATTTTTTTTGCGACAGATAATCGATTTCTTTGTAATGTGAAAAATTGTATTTCAGAGGTAACATACAATCTGCGCTCTCGGCTCGAAAAATTGAAATATCGGGATGAACCTAGTCGCATTTCCTTTCTTTTTCTGTCCTCTTTCGAATGCAAAAAGAATTTTCAGGATCGGTTGAACCATTCAAAAGTTATGACCCTTTGATCGATTAACAAAATCAGGGAAAATCAAGGATACTGTATTAAGCCTGTTTTCGCTCTATCTCCCATAGGAGCCGAGAAAAACGCCAAAAAAGAATTTTTCGATATTTCGCACTTCGGATGGACCCTACCTGATGTGCTTCGTCGCGCTGACAACGAATATGGCCGGGGATTTGCGATATCTCCAACAGGAGCTGAGAAAATCGCAGAAAACCGAATTATCCGAAAACCACCTACTTTACGTTTATTGAAATGACGATATCTATCGTTTCCTCGCTAATAACGATTGTTTCCGCTGCTCTTTGGCTTTCTAACGAACAAGGCTTGATAATACATCAATGTCCATGCATTTAGGACAAGAGCAGAATTTTTTTCATTTTTTTTCCGACAGATAATCGATTTCTTAGTAATGTGAAAAATTGTATTTCAGAGGTAACATACAATCTGCGCTCTCGGCTCGAAAAATTGAAATATCGGGATGAACCTAGTCGCATTTCCTTTCTTTTTCTGTCCTCTTTCGAATGCAAAAAGAATTTTCAGGATCGGTTGAACCATTCAAAAGTTATGACCCTTTGATCGATTAACAAAATCAGGGAAAATCAAGGATACTGTATTAAGCCTGTTTTCGCTCTATCTCCCATAGGAGCCGAGAAAAACGCAAAAAAAGAATTTTTCGATATTTCGCACTTCGGATGGACCCTACCTGATGTGATTCGTCGCGCTGACAACGAATCTGGCCGGGGATTTGCGATATCTCCAACAGGAGCTGAGAAAATCGCAGAAAACCGAATTATCCGAAAACCACCTACTTTACGTTTATTGAAATGCCGATATCTATCGTTTCCTCGCTAATAACGATTGTTTCCGCTGCTCTTTGGCTTTCTAACGAACAAGGCTTGATAATACATCAATGTCCATGCATTTAGGACAAGAGCAGAATTTTTTTCATTTTTTTTGCGACAGATAATCGATTTCTTAGTAATGTGAAAAATTGTATTTCAGAAGTAACATACAATCTGCGCTCTCGGCTCGAAAAATTGAAATATCGGGATGAACCTAGTCGCATTTCCTTTCTTTTTCTGTCCTCTTTCGAATGCAAAAAGAATTTTCAGGATCGGTTGAACCATTCAAAAGTTATGACCCTTTGATCGATTAACAAAATCAGGGAAAATCAAGGATCCTGTATTAAGCCTGTTTTCGCTCTATCTCCCATAGGAGCCGAGAAAAACGCAAAAAACGAACTTTTCGATATTTCGCACTTCGGATAGACCCTACCTGCTGTGATTCGTCGCGCTGACAACGAATCTGGCCGGGGATTTGCGATATCTCCAACAGGAGCTGAGAAAATCGCAGAAAACCGAATTATCCGAAAACCACCTACTTTTCGTTTATTGAAATGACGATATCTATCGTTTCCTCGCTAATAACGATTGTTTCCGCTGCTCTTTGGCTTTCTAACGAACAAGGCTTGATAATACATCAATGTCCATGCATTTAGGACAAGAGCAGAATTTTTTTCATTTTTTTTGCGACAGATAATCGATTTCTTAGTAATGTGAAAAATTGTATTTCAGAGGTAACATACAATCTGCGCTCTCGGCTCGAAAAATTGAAATATCGGGATGAACCTAGTCGCATTTCCTTTCTTTTTCTGTCCTCTTTCGAATGCAAAAAGAATTTTCAGGATCGGTTGAACCATTCAAAAGTTATGACCCTTTGATCGATTAACAAAATCAGGGAAAATCAAGGATCCTGTATTAAGCCTGTTTTCGCTCTATCTCCCATAGGAGCCGAGAAAAACGCAAAAAACGAACTTTTCGATATTTCGCACTTCGGATGGACCCTACCTGCTGTGATTCGTCGCGCTGACAACGAATCTGGCCGGGGATTTGCGATATTTCCAACAGGAGCTGAGAAAATCGCAGAAAACCGAATTATCCGAAAACCACCTACTTTACGTTTATTGAAATGACGATATCTATCGTTTCCTCGCTAATAACGATTGTTTCCGCTGCTCTTTGGCTTTCTAACGAACAAGGCTTGATAATACATCAATGTCCATGCATTTAGGACAAGAGCAGAATTTTTTTCATTTTTTTTGCGACAGATAATCGATTTCTTAGTAATGTGAAAAATTGTATTTCAGAGGTAACATACAATCTGCGCTCTCGGCTCGAAAAATTGAAATATCGGGATGAACCTAGTCGCATTTCCTTTCTTTTTCTGTCCTCTTTCGAATGCAAAAAGAATTTTCAGGATTGGTTGAACCATTTAAAAGTTATGACCCTTTGATCGATTAACAAAATCAGGGAAAATCAAGGATACTGTATTAAGCCTGTTTTCGCTCTATCTCCCATAGGAGCCGAGAAAAACGCAAAAAACGAACTTTTCGATATTTCGCACTTCGGATGGACCCTACCTGATGTAATTCGTCGCGCTGACAACGAATCTGGCCGGGGATTTGCGATATCTCCAACAGGAGCTGAGAAAATCGCAGAAAACCGAATTATCCGAAAACCATCTACTTTACGTTTATTGAAATGACGATATCTATCGTTTCCTCGCTAATAACGATTGTTTCCGCTGCTCTTTGGCTTTCTAACGAACAAGGCTTGATAATACATCAATGTCCATGCATTTAGGACAAGAGCAGAATTTTTTTCATTTTTTTTGCGACAGATAATCGATTTCTTAGTAATGTGAAAAATTGTATTTCAGAGGTAACATACAATCTGCGCTCTCGGCTCGAAAAATTGAAATATCGGGATGAACCTAGTCGCATTTCCTTTCTTTTTCTGTCCTCTTTCGAATGCAAAAAGAATTTTCAGGATTGGTTGAACCATTCAAAAGTTATGACCCTTTGATCGATTAACAAAATCAGGGAAAATCAAGGATACTGTATTAAGCCTGTTTTCGCTCTATCTCCCATAGGAGCCGAGAAAAACGCAAAAAAAGAATTTTTCGATATTTCGCACTTCGGATGGATCCTACCTGATGTGATTCGTCGCGCTGACAACGAATCTGGCCGGGGATTTGCGATATCTCCAACAGGAGCTGAGAAAATCGCAGAAAGCCGAATTATCCGAAAACCACCTACTTTACGTTTATTGAAATGACGATATCTATCGTTTCCTCGCTAATAACGATTGTTTCCGCTGCTCTTTGGCTTTCTAACGAACAAGGCTTGATAATACATCAATGTCCATGCATTTAGGACAAGAGCAGAATTTTTTTCATTTTTTTTGCGACAGATAATCGATTTCTTAGTAATGTGAAAAATTGTATTTCAGAGGTAACATACAATCTGCGCTCTCGGCTCGAAAAATTGAAATATCGGGATGAACCTAGTCGCATTTCCTTTCTTTTTCTGTCCTCTTTCGAATGCAAAAAGAATTTTCAGGATTGGTTGAACCATTTAAAAGTTATGACCCTTTGATCGATTAACAAAATCAGGGAAAATCAAGGATACTGTATTAAACCTGTTTTCGCTCTATCTCCCATAGGAGCCGAGAAAAACGCAAAAAACGAACTTTTCGATATTTCGCACTTCGGATGGACCCTACCTGATGTAATTCGTCGCGCTGACAACGAATCTGGCCGGGGATTTGCGATATCTCCAACAGGAGCTGAGAAAATCGCAGAAAACCGAATTATCCGAAAACCATCTACTTTACGTTTATTGAAATGACGATATCTATCGTTTCCTCGCTAATAACGATTGTTTCCGCTGCTCTTTGGCTTTCTAACGAACAAGGCTTGATAATACATCAATGTCCATGCATTTAGGACAAGAGCAGAATTTTTTTCATTTTTTTTGCGACAGATAATCGATTTCTTAGTAATGTGAAAAATTGTATTTCAGAGGTAACATACAATCTGCGCTCTCGGCTCGAAAAATTGAAATATCGGGATGAACCTAGTCGCATTTCCTTTCTTTTTCTGTCCTCTTTCGAATGCAAAAAGAATTTTCAGGATTGGTTGAACCATTCAAAAGTTATGACCCTTTGATCGATTAACAAAATCAGGGAAAATCAAGGATACTGTATTAAGCCTGTTTTCGCTCTATCTCCCATAGGAGCCGAGAAAAACGCAAAAAAAGAATTTTTCGATATTTCGCACTTCGGATGGACCCTACCTGATGTGATTCGTCGCGCTGACAACGAATCTGGCCGGGGATTTGCGATATCTCCAACAGGAGCTGAGAAAATCGCAGAAAGCCGAATTATCCGAAAACCACCTACTTTACGTTTATTGAAATGACGATATCTATCGTTTCCTCGCTAATAACGATTGTTTCCGCTGCTCTTTGGCTTTCTAACGAACAAGGCTTGATAATACATCAATGTCCATGCATTTAGGACAAGAGCAGAATTTTTTTCATTTTTTTTGCGACAGATAATCGATTTCTTAGTAATGTGAAAAATTGTATTTCAGAGGTAACATACAATCTGCGCTCTCGGCTCGAAAAATTGAAATATCGGGATGAACCTAGTCGCATTTCCTTTCTTTTTCTGTCCTCTTTCGAATGCAAAAAGAATTTTCAGGATCGGTTGAACCATTCAAAAGTTATGACCCTTTGATCGATTAACAAAATCATGGAAAATCAAGGATACTGTATTAAGCCTGTTTTCGCTCTATCTCCCATAGGAGCCGAGAAAAACGCAAAAAAAGAATTTTTCGATATTTCGCACTTCGGATGGACCCTACCTGATGTGACTCGTCGCGCTGACAACGAATCTGGCCGGGGATTTGCGATATCTCAAACAGGAGCTGAGAAAATCGCAGAAAACCGAATTATCCGAAAACAACCTACTTTACGTTTATTGAAATGACGATATCTATCGTTTCCTCGCTAATAACGATTGTTTCCGCTGCTCTTTGGCTTTCTAACGAACAAGGCTTGATAATACATCAATGTCCATGCATTTAGGACAAGAGCAGAATTTTTTTCATTTTTTTTGCGACAGATAATCGATTTCTTTGTAATGTGAAAAATTGTATTTCAGAGGTAACATACAATCTGCGCTCTCGGCTCGAAAAATTGAAATATCGGGATGAACCTAGTCGCATTTCCTTTCTTTTTCTGTCCTCTTTCGAATGCAAAAAGAATTTTCAGGATCGGTTGAACCATTCAAAAGTTATGACCCTTTGATCGATTAACAAAATCAGGGAAAATCAAGGATACTGTATTAAGCCTGTTTTCGCTCTATCTCCCATAGGAGCCGAGAAAAACGCCAAGAAAGAATTTTTCGATATTTCGCACTTCGGATGGACCCTACCTGATGTGATTCGTCGCGCTGACAACGAATATGGCCGGGGATTTGCGATATCTCCAACAGGAGCTGAGAAAATCGCAGAAAACCGAATTATCCGAAAACCACCTACTTTACGTTTATTGAAATGACGATATCTATCGTTTCCTCGCTAATAACGATTGTTTCCGCTGCTCTTTGGCTTTCTAACGAACAAGGCTTGATAATACATCAATGTCCATGCATTTAGGACAAGAGCAGAATTTTTTTCATTTTTTTTCCGACAGATAATCGATTTCTTAGTAATGTGAAAAATTGTATTTCAGAGGTAACATACAATCTGCGCTCTCGGCTCGAAAAATTGAAATATCGGGATGAACCTAGTCGCCTTTCCTTTCTTTTTCTGTCCTCTTTCGAATGCAAAAAGAATTTTCAGGATCGGTTGAACCATTCAAAAGTTATGACCCTTTGATCGATTAACAAAATCAGGGAAAATCAAGGATACTGTATTAAGCCTGTTTTCGCTCTATCTCCCATAGGAGCCGAGAAAAACGCAAAAAAAGAATTTTTCGATATTCCGCACTTCGGATGGACCCTACCTGATATGATTCGTCGCGCTGACAACGAATCTGGCCGGGGATTTGCGATATCTCCAACAGGAGCTGAGAAAATCGCAGAAAACCGAATTATCCGAAAACCACCTACTTTACGTTTATTGAAATGACGATATCTATCGTTTCCTCGCTAATAACGATTGTTTCCGCTGCTCTTTGGCTTTCTAACGAACAAGGCTTGATAATACATCAATGTCCATGCATTTAGGACAAGAGCAGAATTTTTTTCATTTTTTTTGCGACAGATAATCGATTTCTTAGTAATGTGAAAAATTGTATTTCAGAGGTAACATACAATCTGCGCTCTCGGCTCGAAAAATTGAAACATCGGGATGAACCTAGTCGCATTTCCTTTCTTTTTCTGTCCTCTTTCGAATGCAAAAAGAATTTTCAGGATCGGTTGAACCATTCAAAAGTTATGACCCTTTGATCGATTAACAAAATCAGGGAAAATCAAGGATACTGTATTAAGCCTGTTTTCGCTCTATCTCCCATAGGAGCCGAGAAAAACGCAAAAAAAGAATTTTTCGATATTTCGCACTTCGGATGGACCCTACCTGATGTGACTCGTCGCGCTGACAACGAATCTGGCCGGGGATTTGCGATATCTCAAACAGGAGCTGAGAAAATCGCAGAAAACCGAGTTATCCGAAAACAACCTACTTTACGTTTATTGAAATGACGATATCTATCGTTTCCTCGCTAATAACGATTGTTTCCGCTGCTCTTCGGCTTTCTAACGAACAAGGCTAGATAATACATCAATGTCCATGCATTTAGGACAAGAGCAGAATTTTTTTCATTTTTTTTGCGACAGATAATCGATTTCTTTGTAATGTGAAAAATTGTATTTCAGAGGTAACATACAATCTGCGCTCTCGGCTCGAAAAATTGAAATATCGGGATGAACCTAGTCGCATTTCCTTTCTTTTTCTGTCCTCTTTCGAATGCAAAAAGAATTTTCAGGATCGGTTGAACCATTCAAAAGTTATGACCCTTTGATCGATTAACAAAATCAGGGAAAATCAAGGATACTGTATTAAGCCTGTTTTCGCTCTATCTCCCATAGGAGCCGAGAAAAACGCCAAAAAAGAATTTTTCGATATTTCGCACTTCGGATGGACCCTACCTGATGTGCTTCGTCGCGCTGACAACGAATATGGCCGGGGATTTGCGATATCTCCAACAGGAGCTGAGAAAATCGCAGAAAACCGAATTATCCGAAAACCACCTACTTTACGTTTATTGAAATGACGATATCTATCGTTTCCTCGCTAATAACGATTGTTTCCGCTGCTCTTTGGCTTTCTAACGAACAAGGCTTGATAATACATCAATGTCCATGCATTTAGGACAAGAGCAGAATTTTTTTCATTTTTTTTCCGACAGATAATCGATTTCTTAGTAATGTGAAAAATTGTATTTCAGAGGTAACATACAATCTGCGCTCTCGGCTCGAAAAATTGAAATATCGGGATGAACCTAGTCGCATTTCCTTTCTTTTTCTGTCCTCTTTCGAATGCAAAAAGAATTTTCAGGATCGGTTGAACCATTCAAAAGTTATGACCCTTTGATCGATTAACAAAATCAGGGAAAATCAAGGATACTGTATTAAGCCTGTTTTCGCTCTATCTCCCATAGGAGCCGAGAAAAACGCAAAAAAAGAATTTTTCGATATTTCGCACTTCGGATGGACCCTACCTGATGTGATTCGTCGCGCTGACAACGAATCTGGCCGGGGATTTGCGATATCTCCAACAGGAGCTGAGAAAATCGCAGAAAACCGAATTATCCGAAAACCACCTACTTTACGTTTATTGAAATGCCGATATCTATCGTTTCCTCGCTAATAACGATTGTTTCCGCTGCTCTTTGGCTTTCTAACGAACAAGGCTTGATAATACATCAATGTCCATGCATTTAGGACAAGAGCAGAATTTTTTTCATTTTTTTTGCGACAGATAATCGATTTCTTAGTAATGTGAAAAATTGTATTTCAGAAGTAACATACAATCTGCGCTCTCGGCTCGAAAAATTGAAATATCGGGATGAACCTAGTCGCATTTCCTTTCTTTTTCTGTCCTCTTTCGAATGCAAAAAGAATTTTCAGGATCGGTTGAACCATTCAAAAGTTATGACCCTTTGATCGATTAACAAAATCAGGGAAAATCAAGGATCCTGTATTAAGCCTGTTTTCGCTCTATCTCCCATAGGAGCCGAGAAAAACGCAAAAAACGAACTTTTCGATATTTCGCACTTCGGATAGACCCTACCTGCTGTGATTCGTCGCGCTGACAACGAATCTGGCCGGGGATTTGCGATATCTCCAACAGGAGCTGAGAAAATCGCAGAAAACCGAATTATCCGAAAACCACCTACTTTTCGTTTATTGAAATGACGATATCTATCGTTTCCTCGCTAATAACGATTGTTTCCGCTGCTCTTTGGCTTTCTAACGAACAAGGCTTGATAATACATCAATGTCCATGCATTTAGGACAAGAGCAGAATTTTTTTCATTTTTTTTGCGACAGATAATCGATTTCTTAGTAATGTGAAAAATTGTATTTCAGAGGTAACATACAATCTGCGCTCTCGGCTCGAAAAATTGAAATATCGGGATGAACCTAGTCGCATTTCCTTTCTTTTTCTGTCCTCTTTCGAATGCAAAAAGAATTTTCAGGATCGGTTGAACCATTCAAAAGTTATGACCCTTTGATCGATTAACAAAATCAGGGAAAATCAAGGATCCTGTATTAAGCCTGTTTTCGCTCTATCTCCCATAGGAGCCGAGAAAAACGCAAAAAACGAACTTTTCGATATTTCGCACTTCGGATGGACCCTACCTGCTGTGATTCGTCGCGCTGACAACGAATCTGGCCGGGGATTTGCGATATTTCCAACAGGAGCTGAGAAAATCGCAGAAAACCGAATTATCCGAAAACCACCTACTTTACGTTTATTGAAATGACGATATCTATCGTTTCCTCGCTAATAACGATTGTTTCCGCTGCTCTTTGGCTTTCTAACGAACAAGGCTTGATAATACATCAATGTCCATGCATTTAGGACAAGAGCAGAATTTTTTTCATTTTTTTTGCGACAGATAATCGATTTCTTAGTAATGTGAAAAATTGTATTTCAGAGGTAACATACAATCTGCGCTCTCGGCTCGAAAAATTGAAATATCGGGATGAACCTAGTCGCATTTCCTTTCTTTTTCTGTCCTCTTTCGAATGCAAAAAGAATTTTCAGGATCGGTTGAACCATTCAAAAGTTATGACCCTTTGATCGATTAACAAAATCAGGGAAAATCAAGGATCCTGTATTAAGCCTGTTTTCGCTCTATCTCCCATAGGAGCCGAGAAAAACGCAAAAAACGAACTTTTCGATATTTCGCACTTCGGATAGACCCTACCTGCTGTGATTCGTCGCGCTGACAACGAATCTGGCCGGGGATTTGCGATATCTCCAACAGGAGCTGAGAAAATCGCAGAAAACCGAATTATCCGAAAACCACCTACTTTTCGTTTATTGAAATGACGATATCTATCGTTTCCTCGCTAATAACGATTGTTTCCGCTGCTCTTTGGCTTTCTAACGAACAAGGCTTGATAATACATCAATGTCCATGCATTTAGGACAAGAGCAGAATTTTTTTCATTTTTTTTGCGACAGATAATCGATTTCTTAGTAATGTGAAAAATTGTATTTCAGAGGTAACATACAATCTGCGCTCTCGGCTCGAAAAATTGAAATATCGGGATGAACCTAGTCGCATTTCCTTTCTTTTTCTGTCCTCTTTCGAATGCAAAAAGAATTTTCAGGATCGGTTGAACCATTCAAAAGTTATGACCCTTTGATCGATTAACAAAATCAGGGAAAATCAAGGATCCTGTATTAAGCCTGTTTTCGCTCTATCTCCCATAGGAGCCGAGAAAAACGCAAAAAACGAACTTTTCGATATTTCGCACTTCGGATGGACCCTACCTGCTGTGATTCGTCGCGCTGACAACGAATCTGGCCGGGGATTTGCGATATTTCCAACAGGAGCTGAGAAAATCGCAGAAAACCGAATTATCCGAAAACCACCTACTTTACGTTTATTGAAATGACGATATCTATCGTTTCCTCGCTAATAACGATTGTTTCCGCTGCTCTTTGGCTTTCTAACGAACAAGGCTTGATAATACATCAATGTCCATGCATTTAGGACAAGAGCAGAATTTTTTTCATTTTTTTTGCGACAGATAATCGATTTCTTAGTAATGTGAAAAATTGTATTTCAGAGGTAACATACAATCTGCGCTCTCGGCTCGAAAAATTGAAATATCGGGATGAACCTAGTCGCATTTCCTTTCTTTTTCTGTCCTCTTTCGAATGCAAAAAGAATTTTCAGGATCGGTTGAACCATTCAAAAGTTATGACCCTTTGATCGATTAACAAAATCAGGGAAAATCAAGGATCCTGTATTAAGCCTGTTTTCGCTCTATCTCCCATAGGAGCCGAGAAAAACGCAAAAAACGAACTTTTCGATATTTCGCACTTCGGATGGACCCTACCTGCTGTGATTCGTCGCGCTGACAACGAATCTGGCCGGGGATTTGCGATATTTCCAACAGGAGCTGAGAAAATCGCAGAAAACCGAATTATCCGAAAACCACCTACTTTACGTTTATTGAAATGACGATATCTATCGTTTCCTCGCTAATAACGATTGTTTCCGCTGCTCTTTGGCTTTCTAACGAACAAGGCTTGATAATACATCAATGTCCATGCATTTAGGACAAGAGCAGAATTTTTTTCATTTTTTTTGCGACAGATAATCGATTTCTTAGTAATGTGAAAAATTGTATTTCAGAGGTAACATACAATCTGCGCTCTCGGCTCGAAAAATTGAAATATCGGGATGAACCTAGTCGCATTTCCTTTCTTTTTCTGTCCTCTTTCGAATGCAAAAAGAATTTTCAGGATTGGTTGAACCATTCAAAAGTTATGACCCTTTGATCGATTAACAAAATCAGGGAAAATCAAGGATACTGTATTAAGCCTGTTTTCGCTCTATCTCCCATAGGAGCCGAGAAAAACGCAAAAAAAGAATTTTTCGATATTTCGCACTTCGGATGGATCCTACCTGATGTGATTCGTCGCGCTGACAACGAATCTGGCCGGGGATTAGCGATATCTCCAACAGGAGCTGAGAAAATCGCAGAAAGCCGAATTATCCGAAAACCACCTACTTTACGTTTATTGAAATGACGATATCTATCGTTTCCTCGCTAATAACGATTGTTTCCGCTGGTCTTTGGCTTTCTAACGAACAAGGCTTGATAATACATCAATGTCCATGCATTTAGGACAAGAGCAGAATTTTTTTCATTTTTTTTGCGACAGATAATCGATTTCTTAGTAATGTGAAAAATTGTATTTCAGAGGTAACATACAATCTGCGCTCTCGGCTCGAAAAATTGAAATATCGGGATAAACCTAGTCGCATTTCCTTTCTTTTTCTGTCCTCTTTCGAATGCAAGAAGAATTTTCAGGATCGGTTGAACCATTCAAAAGTTATGACCCTTTGATCGATTAACAAAATCAGGGAAAATCAAGGATACTGTATTAAGCCTGTTTTCGCTCTATCTCCCATAGGAGCCGAGAAAAACGCAAAAAAAGAATTTTTCGATATTTCGCACTTCGGATGGACCCTACCTGATGTGATTCGTCGCGCTGACAACGAATCTGGCCGGGGATTTGCGATATCTCCAACAGGAGCTGAGAAAATCGCAGAAAACCGAATTATCCGAAAACCACCTACTTTACGTTTATTGAAATGACGATATCTATCGTTTCCTCGCTAATAACGATTGTTTCCGCTGCTCTTTGGCATTCTAACGAACAAGGCTTGATAATACATCAATGTCCATGCATTTAGGACAAAAGCAGAATTTTTTTCATTTTTTTTGCGACAGATAATCGATTTCTTAGTAATGTGAAAAATTGTATTTCAGAGGTAACATACAATCTGCGCTCTCGGCTCGAAAAATTGAAATATCGGGATGAACCTAGTCGCATTTCCTTTCTTTTTCTGTCCTCTTTCGAATGCAAAAAGAATTTTCAGGATCGGTTGAACCATTCAAAAGTTATGACCCTTTGATCGATTAACAAAATCAGGGAAAATCAAGGATCCTGTATTAAGCCTGTTTTCTCTCTATCTCCCATAGGAGCCGAGAAAAACGCAAAAAACGAACTTTTCGATATTTCGCACTTCGGATGGACCCTACCTGATATGATTCGTCGCGCTGACAACGAATCTGGCCGGGGATTTGCGATATCTCCAACAGGAGCTGAGAAAATCGCAGAAAACGGAATTATCCGAAAACCACCTACTTTACGTTTATTGAAATGACGATATCTATCGTTTCCTCGCTAATAACGATTGTTTCCGCTGCTCTTTGGCTTTCTAACGAACAAGGCTTGATAATACATCAATGTCCATGCATTTAGGACAAGAGCAGAATTTTTTTCATTTTTTTTGCGACAGATAATCGATTTCTTAGTAATGTGAAAAATTGTATTTCAGAGGTAACATACAATCTGCGCTCTCGGCTCGAAAAATTGAAATATCGGGATGAACCTAGTCGCATTTCCTTTCTTTTTCTGTCCTCTTTCGAATGCAAAAAGAATTTTCAGGATCGGTTGAACCATTCAAAAGTTATGACCCTTTGATCGATTAACAAAATCAGGGAAAATCAAGGATCCTGTATTAAGCCTGTTTTCGCTCTATCTCCCATAGGAGCCGAGAAAAACGCAAAAAACGAACTTTTCGATATTTCGCACTTCGGATGGACCCTACCTGCTGTGATTCGTCGCGCTGACAACGAATCTGGCCGGGGATTTGCGATATTTCCAACAGGAGCTGAGAAAATCGCAGAAAACCGAATTATCCGAAAACCACCTACTTTACGTTTATTGAAATGACGATATCTATCGTTTCCTCGCTAATAACGATTGTTTCCGCTGCTCTTTGGCTTTCTAACGAACAAGGCTTGATAATACATCAATGTCCATGCATTTAGGACAAGAGCAGAATTTTTTTCATTTTTTTTGCGACAGATAATCGATTTCTTAGTAATGTGAAAAATTGTATTTCAGAGGTAACATACAATCTGCGCTCTCGGCTCGAAAAATTGAAATATCGGGATAAACCTAGTCGCATTTCCTTTCGTTTTCTGTCCTCTTTCGAATGCAAAAAGAATTTTCAGGATCGGTTGAACCATTCAAAAGTTATGACCCTTTGATCGATTAACAAAATCAGGGAAAATCAAGGATCCTGTATTAAGCCTGTTTTCGCTCTATCTCCCATAGGAGCCGAGAAAAACGCAAAAAACGAACTTTACGATATTTCGCGCTTCGGATGGACCCTACCTGATGTGATTCGTCGCGCTGACAACGAATCTGGCCGGGGATTTGCGATATCTCCAACAGGAGCTGAGAAAATCGCAGAAAACCGAATTATCTGAAAACCACCTACTTTACGTTTATTGAAATGACGATATCTATCGTTTCCTCGCTAATAACGATTGTTTCCGCTGCTCTTTGGCTTTCTAACGAACAAGGCTTGATAATACATCAATGTCCATGCATATTGGACAAGAGCAGAATTTTTTTCATTTTTTTTGCGACAGATAATCGATTTCTTAGTAATGTGAAAAATTGTATTTCAGAGGTAACATACAATCTGCGCTCTCGGCTCGAAAAATTGAAATATCGGGATAAACCTAGTCGCATTTCCTTTCTTTTTCTGTCCTCTTTCGAATGCAAAAAGAATTTTCAGGATCGGTTGAACCATTCAAAAGTTATGACCCTTTGATCGATTAACAAAATCAGGGAAAATCAAGGATACTGTATTAAGCCTGTTTTCGCTCTATCTCCCATAGGAGCCGAGAAAAACGCAAAAAAAGAATTTTTCGATATTTCGCACTTCGGATGGACCCTACCTGATGTGATTCGTCGCGCTGACAACGAATCTGGCCGGGGATTTGCGATATCTCCAACAGGAGCTGAGAAAATCGCAGAAAACCGAATTATCCGAAAACCACCTACTTTACGTTTATTGAAATGACGATATCTATCGTTTCCTCGCTAATAACGATTGTTTCCGCTGCTCTTTGGCATTCTAACGAACAAGGCTTGATAATACATCAATGTCCATGCATTTAGGACAAGAGCAGAATTTTTTTCATTTTTTTTGCGACAGATAATCGATTTCTTAGTAATGTGAAAAATTGTATTTCAGAGGTAACATACAATCTGCGCTCTTGGCTCGAAAAATTGAAATATCGGGATGAACCTAGTCGCATTTCCTTTCTTTTTCTGTCCTCTTTCGAATGCAAAAAGAATTTTCAGGATCGGTTGAACCATTCAAAAGTTATGACCCTTTGATCGATTAACAAAATCATGGAAAATCAAGGATACTGTATTAAGCCTGTTTTCGCTCTATCTCCCATAGGAGCCGAGAAAAACGCAAAAAAAGAATTTTTCGATATTTCGCACTTCGGATGGACCCTACCTGATGTGATTCGTCGCGCTGACAACGAATCTGGCCGGGGATTTGCGATATCTCCAACAGGAGCTGAGAAAATCGCAGAAAGCCGAATTATCCGAAAACCACCTACTTTACGTTTATTGAAATGACGATATCTATCGTTTCCTCGCTAATAACGATTGTTTCCGCTGCTCTTTGGCTTTCTAACGAACAAGGCTTGATAATACATCAATGTCCATGCATTTAGGACAAGAGCAGAATTTTTTTCATTTTTTTTGCGACAGATAATCGATTTCTTAGTAATGTGAAAAATTGTATTTCAGAGGTAACATACAATCTGAGCTCTCGGCTCGAAAAATTGAAATATCGGGATGAACCTAGTCGCATTTCCTTTCTTTTTCTGTCCTCTTTCGAATGCAAAAAGAATTTTCAGGATTGGTTGAACCATTCAAAAGTTATGACCCTTTGATCGATTAACAAAATCAGGGAAAATCAAGGATACTGTATTAAGCCTGTTTTCGCTCTATCTCCCATAGGAGCCGAGAAAAACGCAAAAAAAGAATTTTTCGATATTTCGCACTTCGGATGGACCCTACCTGATGTGACTCGTCGCGCTGACAACGAATCTGGCCGGGGATTTGCGATATCTCAAACAGGAGCTGAGAAAATCGCAGAAAACCGAATTATCCGAAAACAACCTACTTTACGTTTATTGAAATGACGATATCTATCGTTTCCTCGCTAATAACGATTGTTTCCGCTGCTCTTTGGCTTTCTAACGAACAAGGCTTGATAATACATCAATGTCCATGCATTTAGGACAAGAGCAGAATTTTTTTCATTTTTTTTGCGACAGATAATCGATTTCTTAGTAATGTGAAAAATTGTATTTCAGAGGTAACATACAATCTGCGCTCTCGGCTCGAAAAATTGAAATATCGGGATAAACCTAGTCGCATTTCCTTTCGTTTTCTGTCCTCTTTCGAATGCAAAAAGAATTTTCAGGATCGGTTGAACCATTCAAAAGTTATGACCCTTTGATCGATTAACAAAATCAGGGAAAATCAAGGATCCTGTATTAAGCCTGTTTTCGCTCTATCTCCCATAGGAGCCGAGAAAAACGCAAAAAACGAACTTTACGATATTTCGCGCTTCGGATGGACCCTACCTGATGTGATTCGTCGCGCTGACAACGAATCTGGCCGGGGATTTGCGATATCTCCAACAGGAGCTGAGAAAATCGCAGAAAACCGAATTATCTGAAAACCACCTACTTTACGTTTATTGAAATGACGATATCTATCGTTTCCTCGCTAATAACGATTGTTTCCGCTGCTCTTTGGCTTTCTAACGAACAAGGCTTGATAATACATCAATGTCCATGCATATTGGACAAGAGCAGAATTTTTTTCATTTTTTTTGCGACAGATAATCGATTTCTTAGTAATGTGAAAAATTGTATTTCAGAGGTAACATACAATCTGCGCTCTCGGCTCGAAAAATTGAAATATCGGGATAAACCTAGTCGCATTTCCTTTCTTTTTCTGTCCTCTTTCGAATGCAAAAAGAATTTTCAGGATCGGTTGAACCATTCAAAAGTTATGACCCTTTGATCGATTAACAAAATCAGGGAAAATCAAGGATACTGTATTAAGCCTGTTTTCGCTCTATCTCCCATAGGAGCCGAGAAAAACGCAAAAAAAGAATTTTTCGATATTTCGCACTTCGGATGGACCCTACCTGATGTGATTCGTCGCGCTGACAACGAATCTGGCCGGGGATTTGCGATATCTCCAACAGGAGCTGAGAAAATCGCAGAAAACCGAATTATCCGAAAACCACCTACTTTACGTTTATTGAAATGACGATATCTATCGTTTCCTCGCTAATAACGATTGTTTCCGCTGCTCTTTGGCATTCTAACGAACAAGGCTTGATAATACATCAATGTCCATGCATTTAGGACAAGAGCAGAATTTTTTTCATTTTTTTTGCGACAGATAATCGATTTCTTAGTAATGTGAAAAATTGTATTTCAGAGGTAACATACAATCTGCGCTCTTGGCTCGAAAAATTGAAATATCGGGATGAACCTAGTCGCATTTCCTTTCTTTTTCTGTCCTCTTTCGAATGCAAAAAGAATTTTCAGGATCGGTTGAACCATTCAAAAGTTATGACCCTTTGATCGATTAACAAAATCATGGAAAATCAAGGATACTGTATTAAGCCTGTTTTCGCTCTATCTCCCATAGGAGCCGAGAAAAACGCAAAAAAAGAATTTTTCGATATTTCGCACTTCGGATGGACCCTACCTGATGTGATTCGTCGCGCTGACAACGAATCTGGCCGGGGATTTGCGATATCTCCAACAGGAGCTGAGAAAATCGCAGAAAGCCGAATTATCCGAAAACCACCTACTTTACGTTTATTGAAATGACGATATCTATCGTTTCCTCGCTAATAACGATTGTTTCCGCTCCTCTTTGGCTTTCTAACGAACAAGGCTTGATAATACATCAATGTCCATGCATTTAGGACAAGAGCAGAATTTTTTTCATTTTTTTTGCGACAGATAATCGATTTCTTAGTAATGTGAAAAATTGTATTTCAGAGGTAACATACAATCTGAGCTCTCGGCTCGAAAAATTGAAATATCGGGATGAACCTAGTCGCATTTCCTTTCTTTTTCTGTCCTCTTTCGAATGCAAAAAGAATTTTCAGGATTGGTTGAACCATTCAAAAGTTATGACCCTTTGATCGATTAACAAAATCAGGGAAAATCAAGGATACTGTATTAAGCCTGTTTTCGCTCTATCTCCCATAGGAGCCGAGAAAAACGCAAAAAAAGAATTTTTCGATATTTCGCACTTCGGATGGACCCTACCTGATGTGACTCGTCGCGCTGACAACGAATCTGGCCGGGGATTTGCGATATCTCAAACAGGAGCTGAGAAAATCGCAGAAAACCGAATTATCCGAAAACAACCTACTTTACGTTTATTGAAATGACGATATCTATCGTTTCCTCGCTAATAACGATTGTTTCCGCTGCTCTTTGGCTTTCTAACGAACAAGGCTTGATAATACATCAATGTCCATGCATTTAGGACAAGAGCAGAATTTTTTTCATTTTTTTTGCGACAGATAATCGATTTCTTTGTAATGTGAAAAATTGTATTTCAGAGGTAACATACAATCTGCGCTCTCGGCTCGAAAAATTGAAATATCGGGATGAACCTAGTCGCATTTCCTTTCTTTTTCTGTCCTCTTTCGAATGCAAAAAGAATTTTCAGGATCGGTTGAACCATTCAAAAGTTATGACCCTTTGATCGATTAACAAAATCAGGGAAAATCAAGGATACTGTATTAAGCCTGTTTTCGCTCTATCTCCCATAGGAGCCGAGAAAAACGCCAAGAAAGAATTTTTCGATATTTCGCACTTCGGATGGACCCTACCTGATGTGATTCGTCGCGCTGACAACGAATATGGCCGGGGATTTGCGATATCTCCAACAGGAGCTGAGAAAATCGCAGAAAACCGAATTATCCGAAAACCACCTACTTTACGTTTATTGAAATGACGATATCTATCGTTTCCTCGCTAATAACGATTGTTTCCGCTGCTCTTTGGCTTTCTAACGAACAAGGCTTGATAATACATCAATGTCCATGCATTTAGGACAAGAGCAGAATTTTTTTCATTTTTTTTCCGACAGATAATCGATTTCTTAGTAATGTGAAAAATTGTATTTCAGAGGTAACATACAATCTGCGCTCTCGGCTCGAAAAATTGAAATATCGGGATGAACCTAGTCGCCTTTCCTTTCTTTTTCTGTCCTCTTTCGAATGCAAAAAGAATTTTCAGGATCGGTTGAACCATTCAAAAGTTATGACCCTTTGATCGATTAACAAAATCAGGGAAAATCAAGGATCCTGTATTAAGCCTGTTTTCTCTCTATCTCCCATAGGAGCCGAGAAAAACGCAAAAAACGAACTTTTCGATATTTCGCACTTCGGATGGACCCTACCTGATATGATTCGTCGCGCTGACAACGAATCTGGCCGGGGATTTGCGATATCTCCAACAGGAGCTGAGAAAATCGCAGAAAGCCGAATTATCCGAAAACCACCTACTTTACGTTTATTGAAATGACGATATCTATCGTTTCCTCGCTAATAACGATTGTTTCCGCTGCTCTTTGGCTTTCTAACGAACAAGGCTTGATTATACATCAATGTCCATGCATTTAGGACAAGAGCAGAATTTTTTTCATTTTTTTTGCGACAGATAATCGATTTCTTAGTAATGTGAAAAATTGTATTTCAGAGGTAACATACAATCTGAGCTCTCGGCTCGAAAAATTGAAATATCGGGATGAACCTAGTCGCATTTCCTTTCTTTTTCTGTCCTCTTTCGAATGCAAAAAGAATTTTCAGGATTGGTTGAACCATTCAAAAGTTATGACCCTTTGATCGATTAACAAAATCAGGGAAAATCAAGGATACTGTATTAAGCCTGTTTTCGCTCTATCTCCCATAGGAGCCGAGAAAAACGCAAAAAAAGAATTTTTCGATATTTCGCACTTCGGATGGACCCTACCTGATGTGACTCGTCGCGCTGACAACGAATCTGGCCGGGGATTTGCGATATCTCAAACAGGAGCTGAGAAAATCGCAGAAAACCGAATTATCCGAAAACAACCTACTTTACGTTTATTGAAATGACGATATCTATCGTTTCCTCGCTAATAACGATTGTTTCCGCTGCTCTTTGGCTTTCTAACGAACAAGGCTTGATAATACATCAATGTCCATGCATTTAGGACAAGAGCAGAATTTTTTTCATTTTTTTTGCGACAGATAATCGATTTCTTTGTAATGTGAAAAATTGTATTTCAGAGGTAACATACAATCTGCGCTCTCGGCTCGAAAAATTGAAATATCGGGATGAACCTAGTCGCATTTCCTTTCTTTTTCTGTCCTCTTTCGAATGCAAAAAGAATTTTCAGGATCGGTTGAACCATTCAAAAGTTATGACCCTTTGATCGATTAACAAAATCAGGGAAAATCAAGGATACTGTATTAAGCCTGTTTTCGCTCTATCTCCCATAGGAGCCGAGAAAAACGCCAAGAAAGAATTTTTCGATATTTCGCACTTCGGATGGACCCTACCTGATGTGATTCGTCGCGCTGACAACGAATATGGCCGGGGATTTGCGATATCTCCAACAGGAGCTGAGAAAATCGCAGAAAACCGAATTATCCGAAAACCACCTACTTTACGTTTATTGAAATGACGATATCTATCGTTTCCTCGCTAATAACGATTGTTTCCGCTGCTCTTTGGCTTTCTAACGAACAAGGCTTGATAATACATCAATGTCCATGCATTTAGGACAAGAGCAGAATTTTTTTCATTTTTTTTCCGACAGATAATCGATTTCTTAGTAATGTGAAAAATTGTATTTCAGAGGTAACATACAATCTGCGCTCTCTGCTCGAAAAATTGAAATATCGGGATGAACCTAGTCGCCTTTCCTTTCTTTTTCTGTCCTCTTTCGAATGCAAAAAGAATTTTCAGGATCGGTTGAACCATTCAAAAGTTATGACCCTTTGATCGATTAACAAAATCAGGGAAAATCAAGGATCCTGTATTAAGCCTGTTTTCTCTCTATCTCCCATAGGAGCCGAGAAAAACGCAAAAAACGAACTTTTCGATATTTCGCACTTCGGATGGACCCTACCTGATATGATTCGTCGCGCTGACAACGAATCTGGCCGGGGATTTGCGATATCTCCAACAGGAGCTGAGAAAATCGCAGAAAACGGAATTATCCGAAAACCACCTACTTTACGTTTATTGAAATGACGATATCTATCGTTTCCTCGCTAATAACGATTGTTTCCGCTGCTCTTTGGCTTTCTAACGAACAAGGCTTGATAATACATCAATGTCCATGCATTTAGGACAAGAGCAGAATTTTTTTCATTTTTTTTGCGACAGATAATCGATTTCTTAGTAATGTGAAAAATTGTATTTCAGAGGTAACATACAATCTGCGCTCTCGGCTCGAAAAATTGAAATATCGGGATGAACCTAGTCGCATTTCCTTTCTTTTTCTGTCCTCTTTCGAATGCAAAAAGAATTTTCAGGATCGGTTGAACCATTCAAAAGTTATGACCCTTTGATCGATTAACAAAATCAGGGAAAATCAAGGATCCTGTATTAAGCCTGTTTTCGCTCTATCTCCCATAGGAGCCGAGAAAAACGCAAAAAACGAACTTTTCGATATTTCGCACTTCGGATGGACCCTACCTGCTGTGATTCGTCGCGCTGACAACGAATCTGGCCGGGGATTTGCGATATTTCCAACAGGAGCTGAGAAAATCGCAGAAAACCGAATTATCCGAAAACCACCTACTTTACGTTTATTGAAATGACGATATCTATCGTTTCCTCGCTAATAACGATTGTTTCCGCTGCTCTTTGGCTTTCTAACGAACAAGGCTTGATAATACATCAATGTCCATGCATTTAGGACAAGAGCAGAATTTTTTTCATTTTTTTTGCGACAGATAATCGATTTCTTAGTAATGTGAAAAATTGTATTTCAGAGGTAACATACAATCTGCGCTCTCGGCTCGAAAAATTGAAATATCGGGATAAACCTAGTCGCATTTCCTTTCGTTTTCTGTCCTCTTTCGAATGCAAAAAGAATTTTCAGGATCGGTTGAACCATTCAAAAGTTATGACCCTTTGATCGATTAACAAAATCAGGGAAAATCAAGGATCCTGTATTAAGCCTGTTTTCGCTCTATCTCCCATAGGAGCCGAGAAAAACGCAAAAAACGAACTTTACGATATTTCGCGCTTCGGATGGACCCTACCTGATGTGATTCGTCGCGCTGACAACGAATCTGGCCGGGGATTTGCGATATCTCCAACAGGAGCTGAGAAAATCGCAGAAAACCGAATTATCTGAAAACCACCTACTTTACGTTTATTGAAATGACGATATCTATCGTTTCCTCGCTAATAACGATTGTTTCCGCTGCTCTTTGGCTTTCTAACGAACAAGGCTTGATAATACATCAATGTCCATGCATATTGGACAAGAGCAGAATTTTTTTCATTTTTTTTGCGACAGATAATCGATTTCTTAGTAATGTGAAAAATTGTATTTCAGAGGTAACATACAATCTGCGCTCTCGGCTCGAAAAATTGAAATATCGGGATAAACCTAGTCGCATTTCCTTTCTTTTTCTGTCCTCTTTCGAATGCAAAAAGAATTTTCAGGATCGGTTGAACCATTCAAAAGTTATGACCCTTTGATCGATTAACAAAATCAGGGAAAATCAAGGATACTGTATTAAGCCTGTTTTCGCTCTATCTCCCATAGGAGCCGAGAAAAACGCAAAAAAAGAATTTTTCGATATTTCGCACTTCGGATGGACCCTACCTGATGTGATTCGTCGCGCTGACAACGAATCTGGCCGGGGATTTGCGATATCTCCAACAGGAGCTGAGAAAATCGCAGAAAACCGAATTATCCGAAAACCACCTACTTTACGTTTATTGAAATGACGATATCTATCGTTTCCTCGCTAATAACGATTGTTTCCGCTGCTCTTTGGCATTCTAACGAACAAGGCTTGATAATACATCAATGTCCATGCATTTAGGACAAGAGCAGAATTTTTTTCATTTTTTTTGCGACAGATAATCGATTTCTTAGTAATGTGAAAAATTGTATTTCAGAGGTAACATACAATCTGCGCTCTTGGCTCGAAAAATTGAAATATCGGGATGAACCTAGTCGCATTTCCTTTCTTTTTCTGTCCTCTTTCGAATGCAAAAAGAATTTTCAGGATCGGTTGAACCATTCAAAAGTTATGACCCTTTGATCGATTAACAAAATCATGGAAAATCAAGGATACTGTATTAAGCCTGTTTTCGCTCTATCTCCCATAGGAGCCGAGAAAAACGCAAAAAAAGAATTTTTCGATATTTCGCACTTCGGATGGACCCTACCTGATGTGATTCGTCGCGCTGACAACGAATCTGGCCGGGGATTTGCGATATCTCCAACAGGAGCTGAGAAAATCGCAGAAAGCCGAATTATCCGAAAACCACCTACTTTACGTTTATTGAAATGACGATATCTATCGTTTCCTCGCTAATAACGATTGTTTCCGCTGCTCTTTGGCTTTCTAACGAACAAGGCTTGATAATACATCAATGTCCATGCATTTAGGACAAGAGCAGAATTTTTTTCATTTTTTTTGCGACAGATAATCGATTTCTTTGTAATGTGAAAAATTGTATTTCAGAGGTAACATACAATCTGCGCTCTCGGCTCGAAAAATTGAAATATCGGGATGAACCTAGTCGCATTTCCTTTCTTTTTCTGTCCTCTTTCGAATGCAAAAAGAATTTTCAGGATCGGTTGAACCATTCAAAAGTTATGACCCTTTGATCGATTAACAAAATCAGGGAAAATCAAGGATACTGTATTAAGCCTGTTTTCGCTCTATCTCCCATAGGAGCCGAGAAAAACGCCAAGAAAGAATTTTTCGATATTTCGCACTTCGGATGGACCCTACCTGATGTGATTCGTCGCGCTGACAACGAATATGGCCGGGGATTTGCGATATCTCCAACAGGAGCTGAGAAAATCGCAGAAAACCGAATTATCCGAAAACCACCTACTTTACGTTTATTGAAATGACGATATCTATCGTTTCCTCGCTAATAACGATTGTTTCCGCTGCTCTTTGGCTTTCTAACGAACAAGGCTTGATAATACATCAATGTCCATGCATTTAGGACAAGAGCAGAATTTTTTTCATTTTTTTTCCGACAGATAATCGATTTCTTAGTAATGTGAAAAATTGTATTTCAGAGGTAACATACAATCTGCGCTCTCGGCTCGAAAAATTGAAATATCGGGATGAACCTAGTCGCCTTTCCTTTCTTTTTCTGTCCTCTTTCGAATGCAAAAAGAATTTTCAGGATCGGTTGAACCATTCAAAAGTTATGACCCTTTGATCGATTAACAAAATCAGGGAAAATCAAGGATACTGTATTAAGCCTGTTTTCGCTCTATCTCCCATAGGAGCCGAGAAAAACGCAAAAAAAGAATTTTTCGATATTCCGCACTTCGGATGGACCCTACCTGATATGATTCGTCGCGCTGACAACGAATCTGGCCGGGGATTTGCGATATCTCCAACAGGAGCTGAGAAAATCGCAGAAAACCGAATTATCCGAAAACCACCTACTTTACGTTTATTGAAATGACGATATCTATCGTTTCCTCGCTAATAACGATTGTTTCCGCTGCTCTTTGGCTTTCTAACGAACAAGGCTTGATAATACATCAATGTCCATGCATTTAGGACAAGAGCAGAATTTTTTTCATTTTTTTTGCGACAGATAATCGATTTCTTAGTAATGTGAAAAATTGTATTTCAGAGGTAACATACAATCTGCGCTCTCGGCTCGAAAAATTGAAACATCGGGATGAACCTAGTCGCATTTCCTTTCTTTTTCTGTCCTCTTTCGAATGCAAAAAGAATTTTCAGGATCGGTTGAACCATTCAAAAGTTATGACCCTTTGATCGATTAACAAAATCAGGGAAAATCAAGGATACTGTATTAAGCCTGTTTTCGCTCTATCTCCCATAGGAGCCGAGAAAAACGCAAAAAAAGAATTTTTCGATATTTCGCACTTCGGATGGACCCTACCTGATGTGACTCGTCGCGCTGACAACGAATCTGGCCGGGGATTTGCGATATCTCAAACAGGAGCTGAGAAAATCGCAGAAAACCGAATTATCCGAAAACAACCTACTTTACGTTTATTGAAATGACGATATCTATCGTTTCCTCGCTAATAACGATTGTTTCCGCTGCTCTTCGGCTTTCTAACGAACAAGGCTAGATAATACATCAATGTCCATGCATTTAGGACAAGAGCAGAATTTTTTTCATTTTTTTTGCGACAGATAATCGATTTCTTTGTAATGTGAAAAATTGTATTTCAGAGGTAACATACAATCTGCGCTCTCGGCTCGAAAAATTGAAATATCGGGATGAACCTAGTCGCATTTCCTTTCTTTTTCTGTCCTCTTTCGAATGCAAAAAGAATTTTCAGGATCGGTTGAACCATTCAAAAGTTATGACCCTTTGATCGATTAACAAAATCAGGGAAAATCAAGGATACTGTATTAAGCCTGTTTTCGCTCTATCTCCCATAGGAGCCGAGAAAAACGCCAAAAAAGAATTTTTCGATATTTCGCACTTCGGATGGACCCTACCTGATGTGCTTCGTCGCGCTGACAACGAATATGGCCGGGGATTTGCGATATCTCCAACAGGAGCTGAGAAAATCGCAGAAAACCGAATTATCCGAAAACCACCTACTTTACGTTTATTGAAATGACGATATCTATCGTTTCCTCGCTAATAACGATTGTTTCCGCTGCTCTTTGGCTTTCTAACGAACAAGGCTTGATAATACATCAATGTCCATGCATTTAGGACAAGAGCAGAATTTTTTTCATTTTTTTTCCGACAGATAATCGATTTCTTAGTAATGTGAAAAATTGTATTTCAGAGGTAACATACAATCTGCGCTCTCGGCTCGAAAAATTGAAATATCGGGATGAACCTAGTCGCATTTCCTTTCTTTTTCTGTCCTCTTTCGAATGCGAAAAGAATTTTCAGGATCGGTTGAACCATTCAAAAGTTATGACCCTTTGATCGATTAACAAAATCAGGGAAAATCAAGGATCCTGTATTAAGCCTGTTTTCGCTCTATCTCCCATAGGAGCCGAGAAAAACGCAAAAAACGAACTTTTCGATATTTCGCACTTCGGATGGACCCTACCTGCTGTGATTCGTCGCGCTGACAACGAATCTGGCCGGGGATTTGCGATATCTCCAACAGGAGCTGAGAAAATCGCAGAAAACCGAATTATCCGAAAACCACCTACTTTTCGTTTATTGAAATGACGATATCTATCGTTTCCTCGCTAATAACGATTGTTTCCGCTGCTCTTTGGCTTTCTAACGAACAAGGCTTGATAATACATCAATGTCCATGTATTTAGGACAAGAGCAGAATTTTTTTCATTTTTTTTGCGACAGATAATCGATTTCTTAGTAATGTGAAAAATTGTATTTCAGAGGTAACATACAATCTGCGCTCTCGGCTCGAAAAATTGAAATATCGGGATGAACCTAGTCGCATTTCCTTTCTTTTTCTGTCCTCTTTCGAATGCAAAAAGATTTTTCAGGATCGGTTGAACCATTCAAAAGTTATGACCCTTTGATCGATTAACAAAATCAGGGAAAATCAAGGATCCTGTATTAAGCCTGTTTTCGCTCTATCTCCCATAGGAGCCGAGAAAAACGCAAAAAACGAACTTTTCGATATTTCGCACTTCGGATGGACCCTACCTGCTGTGATTCGTCGCGCTGACAACGAATCTGGCCGGGGATTTGCGATATCTCCAACAGGAGCTGAGAAAATCGCAGAAAACCGAATTATCCGAAAACCACCTACTTTTCGTTTATTGAAATGACGATATCTATCGTTTCCTCGCTAATAACGATTGTTTCCGCTGCTCTTTGGCTTTCTAACGAACAAGGCTTGATAATACATCAATGTCCATGTATTTAGGACAAGAGCAGAATTTTTTTCATTTTTTTTGCGACAGATAATCGATTTCTTAGTAATGTGAAAAATTGTATTTCAGAGGTAACATACAATCTGCGCTCTCGGCTCGAAAAATTGAAATATCGGGATGAACCTAGTCGCATTTCCTTTCTTTTTCTGTCCTCTTTCGAATGCAAAAAGATTTTTCAGGATCGGTTGAACCATTCAAAAGTTATGACCCTTTGATCGATTAACAAAATCAGGGAAAATCAAGGATCCTGTATTAAGCCTGTTTTCGCTCTATCTCCCATAGGAGCCGAGAAAAACGCAAAAAACGAACTTTTCGATATTTCGCACTTCGGATGGACCCTACCTGCTGTGATTCGTCGCGCTGACAACGAATCTGGCCGGGGATTTGCGATATTTCCAACAGGAGCTGAGAAAATCGCAGAAAACCGAATTATCCGAAAACCACCTACTTTACGTTTATTGAAATGACGATATCTATCGTTTCCTCGCTAATAACGATTGTTTCCGCTGCTCTTTGGCTTTCTAACGAACAAGGCTTGATAATACATCAATGTCCATGCATTTAGGACAAGAGCAGAATTTTTTTCATTTTTTTTGCGACAGATAATCGATTTCTTAGTAATGTGAAAAATTGTATTTCAGAGGTAACATACAATCTGCGCTCTCGGCTCGAAAAATTGAAATATCGGGATGAACCTAGTCGCATTTCCTTTCTTTTTCTGTCCTCTTTCGAATGCAAAAAGAATTTTCAGGATCGGTTGAACCATTCAAAAGTTATGACCCTTTGATCGATTAACAAAATCATGGAAAATCAAGGATACTGTATTAAGCCTGTTTTCGCTCTATCTCCCATAGGAGCCGAGAAAAACGCAAAAAAAGAATTTTTCGATATTTCGCACTTCGGATGGACCCTACCTGATGTGATTCGTCGCGCTGACAACGAATCTGGCCGGGGATTTGCGATATCTCCAACAGGAGCTGAGAAAATCGCAGAAAACCGAATTATCCGAAAACCACCTACTTTACGTTTATTGAAATGCCGATATCTATCGTTTCCTCGCTAATAACGATTGTTTCCGCTGCTCTTTGGCTTTCTAACGAACAAGGCTTGATAATACATCAACGTCCATGCATTTAGGACAAGAGCAGAATTTTTTTCATTTTTTTTGCGGCAGATAATCGATTTCTTAGTAATGTGAAAAATTGTATTTCAGAGGTAACATACAATCTGCGCTCTCGGCTCGAAAAATTGAAATATCGGGATGAACCTAGTCGCATTTCCTTTCTTTTTCTGTCCTCTTTCGAATGCAAAAAGAATTTTCAGGATCGGTTGAACCATTCAAAAGTTATGACCCTTTGATCGATTAACAAAATCAGGGAAAATCAAGGATCCTGTATTAAGCCTGTTTTCTCTCTATCTCCCATAGGAGCCGAGAAAAACGCAAAAAACGAACTTTTCGATATTTCGCACTTCGGATGGACCCTACCTGATATGATTCGTCGCGCTGACAACGAATCTGGCCGGGGATTTGCGATATCTCCAACAGGAGCTGAGAAAATCGCAGAAAACGGAATTATCCGAAAACCACCTACTTTACGTTTATTGAAATGACGATATCTATCGTTTCCTCGCTAATAACGATTGTTTCCGCTGCTCTTTGGCTTTCTAACGAACAAGGCTTGATAATACATCAATGTCCATGCATTTAGGACAAGAGCAGAATTTTTTTCATTTTTTTTGCGACAGATAATCGATTTCTTAGTAATGTGAAAAATTGTATTTCAGAGGTAACATACAATCTGCGCTCTCGGCTCGAAAAATTGAAATATCGGGATGAACCTAGTCGCATTTCCTTTCTTTTTCTGTCCTCTTTCGAATGCAAAAAGAATTTTCAGGATCGGTTGAACCATTCAAAAGTTATGACCCTTTGATCGATTAACAAAATCAGGGAAAATCAAGGATACTGTATTAAGCCTGTTTTCGCTCTATCTCCCATAGGAGCCGAGAAAAACGCAAAAAAAGAATTTTTCGATATTTCGCACTTCGGATGGATCCTACCTGATGTGATTCGTCGCGCTGACAACGAATCTGGCCGGGGATTAGCGATATCTCCAACAGGAGCTGAGAAAATCGCAGAAAGCCGAATTATCCGAAAACCACCTACTTTACGTTTATTGAAATGACGATATCTATCGTTTCCTCGCTAATAACGATTGTTTCCGCTGCTCTTTGGCTTTCTAACGAACAAGGCTTGATAATACATCAATGTCCATGCATTTAGGACAAGAGCAGAATTTTTTTCATTTTTTTTGCGACAGATAATCGATTTCTTAGTAATGTGAAAAATTGTATTTCAGAGGTAACATACAATCTGCGCTCTCGGCTCGAAAAATTGAAATATCGGGATAAACCTAGTCGCATTTCCTTTCTTTTTCTGTCCTCTTTCGAATGCAAAAAGAATTTTCAGGATCGGTTGAACCATTCAAAAGTTATGACCCTTTGATCGATTAACAAAATCAGGGAAAATCAAGGATACTGTATTAAGCCTGTTTTCGCTCTATCTCCCATAGGAGCCGAGAAAAACGCAAAAAAAGAATTTTTCGATATTTCGCACTTCGGATGGACCCTACCTGATGTGATTCGTCGCGCTGACAACGAATCTGGCCGGGGATTTGCGATATCTCCAACAGGAGCTGAGAAAATCGCAGAAAACCGAATTATCCGAAAACCACCTACTTTACGTTTATTGAAATGACGATATCTATCGTTTCCTCGCTAATAACGATTGTTTCCGCTGCTCTTTGGCATTCTAACGAACAAGGCTTGATAATACATCAATGTCCATGCATTTAGGACAAGAGCAGAATTTTTTTCATTTTTTTTGCGACAGATAATCGATTTCTTAGTAATGTGAAAAATTGTATTTCAGAGGTAACATACAATCTGCGCTCTCGGCTCGAAAAATTGAAATATCGGGATGAACCTAGTCGCATTTCCTTTCTTTTTCTGTCTTCTTTCGAATGCAAAAAGAATTTTCAGGATTGGTTGAACCATTCAAAAGTTATGACCCTTTGATCGATTAACAAAATCAGGGAAAATCAAGGATACTGTTTTAAGCCTGTTTTCGCTCTATCTCCCATAGGAGCCGAGAAAAACGCAAAAAAAGAATTTTTCGATATTTCGCACTTCGGATGGACCCTACCTGATGTGATTCGTCGCGCTGACAACGAATCTGGCCGGGGATTTGCGATATCTCCAACAGGAGCTGAGAAAATCGCAGAAAACCGAATTATCCGAAAACCACCTACTTTACGTTTATTGAAATGACGATATCTATCGTTTCCTCGCTAATAACGATTGTTTCCGCTGCTCTTTGGCATTCTAACGAACAAGGCTTGATAATACATCAATGTCCATGCATTTAGGACAAGAGCAGAATTTTTTTCATTTTTTTTGCGACAGATAATCGATTTCTTAGTAATGTGAAAAATTGTATTTCAGAGGTAACATACAATCTGCGCTCTCGGCTCGAAAAATTGAAATATCGGGATGAACCTAGTCGCATTTCCTTTCTTTTTCTGTCTTCTTTCGAATGCAAAAAGAATTTTCAGGATCGGTTGAACCATTCAAAAGTTATGACCCTTTGATCGATTAACAAAATCATGGAAAATCAAGGATACTGTATTAAGCCTGTTTTCGCTCTATCTCCCATAGGAGCCGAGAAAAACGCAAAAAAAGAATTTTTCGATATTTCGCACTTCGGATGGACCCTACCTGATGTGATTCGTCGCGCTGACAACGAATCTGGCCGGGGATTTGCGATATCTCCAACAGGAGCTGAGAAAATCGCAGAAAACCGAATTATCCGAAAACCACCTACTTTACGTTTATTGAAATGACGATATCTATCGTTTCCTCGCTGATAACGATTGTTTCCGCTGCTCTTTGGCTTTCTAACGAACAAGGCTTGATAATACATCAATGTCCATGCATTTAGGACAAGAGCAGAATTTTTTTCATTTTTTTTGCGACAGATAATCGATTTCTTAGTAATGTGAAAAATTGTATTTCAGAGGTAACATACAATCTGCGCTCTCGGCTCGAAAAATTGAAATATCGGGATGAACCTAGTCGCATTTCCTTTCTTTTTCTGTCCTCTTTCGAATGCAAAAAGAATTTTCAGGATCGGTTGAACCATTCAAAAGTTATGACCCTTTGATCGATTAACAAAATCATGGAAAATCAAGGATACTGTATTAAGCCTGTTTTCGCTCTATCTCCCATAGGAGCCGAGAAAAACGCAAAAAAAGAATTTTTCGATATTTCGCACTTCGGATGGACCCTACCTGATGTGATTCGTCGCGCTGACAACGAATCTGGCCGGGGATTTGCGA
The DNA here is from genome assembly GCA_963942595.1 of Cylloceria caligata. NCBI lineage: Eukaryota > Metazoa > Arthropoda > Insecta > Hymenoptera > Ichneumonidae > Cylloceria > Cylloceria caligata. The sequence continues at coordinate 43,729,461 of OZ012709.1, read as the reverse complement.
TATCTCCAACAGGAGCTGAGAAAATCGCAGAAAACCGAATTATCCGAAAACCACCTACTTTACGTTTATTGAAATGACGATATCTATCGTTTCCTCGCTAATAACGATTGTTTCCGCTGCTCTTTGGCTTTCTAACGAACAAGGCTTGATAATACATCAACGTCCATGCATTTAGGACAAGAGCAGAATTTTTTTCATTTTTTTTGCGGCAGATAATCGATTTCTTAGTAATGTGAAAAATTGTATTTCAGAGGTAACATACAATCTGCGCTCTCGGCTCGAAAAATTGAAATATCGGGATGAACCTAGTCGCATTTCCTTTCTTTTTCTGTCCTCTTTCGAATGCAAAAAGAATTTTCAGGATCGGTTGAACCATTCAAAAGTTATGACCCTTTGATCGATTAACAAAATCAGGGAAAATCAAGGATCCTGTATTAAGCCTGTTTTCTCTCTATCTCCCATAGGAGCCGAGAAAAACGCAAAAAACGAACTTTTCGATATTTCGCACTTCGGATGGACCCTACCTGATATGATTCGTCGCGCTGACAACGAATCTGGCCGGGGATTTGCGATATCTCCAACAGGAGCTGAGAAAATCGCAGAAAACGGAATTATCCGAAAACCACCTACTTTACGTTTATTGAAATGACGATATCTATCGTTTCCTCGCTAATAACGATTGTTTCCGCTGCTCTTTGGCTTTCTAACGAACAAGGCTTGATAATACATCAATGTCCATGCATTTAGGACAAGAGCAGAATTTTTTTCATTTTTTTTGCGACAGATAATCGATTTCTTAGTAATGTGAAAAATTGTATTTCAGAGGTAACATACAATCTGCGCTCTCGGCTCGAAAAATTGAAATATCGGGATGAACCTAGTCGCATTTCCTTTCTTTTTCTGTCCTCTTTCGAATGCAAAAAGAATTTTCAGGATCGGTTGAACCATTCAAAAGTTATGACCCTTTGATCGATTAACAAAATCAGGGAAAATCAAGGATACTGTATTAAGCCTGTTTTCGCTCTATCTCCCATAGGAGCCGAGAAAAACGCAAAAAAAGAATTTTTCGATATTTCGCACTTCGGATGGATCCTACCTGATGTGATTCGTCGCGCTGACAACGAATCTGGCCGGGGATTAGCGATATCTCCAACAGGAGCTGAGAAAATCGCAGAAAGCCGAATTATCCGAAAACCACCTACTTTACGTTTATTGAAATGACGATATCTATCGTTTCCTCGCTAATAACGATTGTTTCCGCTGCTCTTTGGCTTTCTAACGAACAAGGCTTGATAATACATCAATGTCCATGCATTTAGGACAAGAGCAGAATTTTTTTCATTTTTTTTGCGACAGATAATCGATTTCTTAGTAATGTGAAAAATTGTATTTCAGAGGTAACATACAATCTGCGCTCTCGGCTCGAAAAATTGAAATATCGGGATAAACCTAGTCGCATTTCCTTTCTTTTTCTGTCCTCTTTCGAATGCAAAAAGAATTTTCAGGATCGGTTGAACCATTCAAAAGTTATGACCCTTTGATCGATTAACAAAATCAGGGAAAATCAAGGATACTGTATTAAGCCTGTTTTCGCTCTATCTCCCATAGGAGCCGAGAAAAACGCAAAAAAAGAATTTTTCGATATTTCGCACTTCGGATGGACCCTACCTGATGTGATTCGTCGCGCTGACAACGAATCTGGCCGGGGATTTGCGATATCTCCAACAGGAGCTGAGAAAATCGCAGAAAACCGAATTATCCGAAAACCACCTACTTTACGTTTATTGAAATGACGATATCTATCGTTTCCTCGCTAATAACGATTGTTTCCGCTGCTCTTTGGCATTCTAACGAACAAGGCTTGATAATACATCAATGTCCATGCATTTAGGACAAGAGCAGAATTTTTTTCATTTTTTTTGCGACAGATAATCGATTTCTTAGTAATGTGAAAAATTGTATTTCAGAGGTAACATACAATCTGCGCTCTCGGCTCGAAAAATTGAAATATCGGGATGAACCTAGTCGCATTTCCTTTCTTTTTCTGTCTTCTTTCGAATGCAAAAAGAATTTTCAGGATTGGTTGAACCATTCAAAAGTTATGACCCTTTGATCGATTAACAAAATCAGGGAAAATCAAGGATACTGTTTTAAGCCTGTTTTCGCTCTATCTCCCATAGGAGCCGAGAAAAACGCAAAAAAAGAATTTTTCGATATTTCGCACTTCGGATGGACCCTACCTGATGTGATTCGTCGCGCTGACAACGAATCTGGCCGGGGATTTGCGATATCTCCAACAGGAGCTGAGAAAATCGCAGAAAACCGAATTATCCGAAAACCACCTACTTTACGTTTATTGAAATGACGATATCTATCGTTTCCTCGCTAATAACGATTGTTTCCGCTGCTCTTTGGCATTCTAACGAACAAGGCTTGATAATACATCAATGTCCATGCATTTAGGACAAGAGCAGAATTTTTTTCATTTTTTTTGCGACAGATAATCGATTTCTTAGTAATGTGAAAAATTGTATTTCAGAGGTAACATACAATCTGCGCTCTCGGCTCGAAAAATTGAAATATCGGGATGAACCTAGTCGCATTTCCTTTCTTTTTCTGTCTTCTTTCGAATGCAAAAAGAATTTTCAGGATCGGTTGAACCATTCAAAAGTTATGACCCTTTGATCGATTAACAAAATCATGGAAAATCAAGGATACTGTATTAAGCCTGTTTTCGCTCTATCTCCCATAGGAGCCGAGAAAAACGCAAAAAAAGAATTTTTCGATATTTCGCACTTCGGATGGACCCTACCTGATGTGATTCGTCGCGCTGACAACGAATCTGGCCGGGGATTTGCGATATCTCCAACAGGAGCTGAGAAAATCGCAGAAAACCGAATTATCCGAAAACCACCTACTTTACGTTTATTGAAATGACGATATCTATCGTTTCCTCGCTGATAACGATTGTTTCCGCTGCTCTTTGGCTTTCTAACGAACAAGGCTTGATAATACATCAATGTCCATGCATTTAGGACAAGAGCAGAATTTTTTTCATTTTTTTTGCGACAGATAATCGATTTCTTAGTAATGTGAAAAATTGTATTTCAGAGGTAACATACAATCTGCGCTCTCGGCTCGAAAAATTGAAATATCGGGATGAACCTAGTCGCATTTCCTTTCTTTTTCTGTCCTCTTTCGAATGCAAAAAGATTTTTCAGGATCGGTTGAACCATTCAAAAGTTATGACCCTTTGATCGATTAACAAAATCAGGGAAAATCAAGGATCCTGTATTAAGCCTGTTTTCGCTCTATCTCCCATAGGAGCCGAGAAAAACGCAAAAAACGAACTTTTCGATATTTCGCACTTCGGATGGACCCTACCTGCTGTGATTCGTCGCGCTGACAACGAATCTGGCCGGGGATTTGCGATATTTCCAACAGGAGCTGAGAAAATCGCAGAAAACCGAATTATCCGAAAACCACCTACTTTACGTTTATTGAAATGACGATATCTATCGTTTCCTCGCTAATAACGATTGTTTCCGCTGCTCTTTGGCTTTCTAACGAACAAGGCTTGATAATACATCAATGTCCATGCATTTAGGACAAGAGCAGAATTTTTTTCATTTTTTTTGCGACAGATAATCGATTTCTTAGTAATGTGAAAAATTGTATTTCAGAGGTAACATACAATCTGCGCTCTCGGCTCGAAAAATTGAAATATCGGGATGAACCTAGTCGCATTTCCTTTCTTTTTCTGTCCTCTTTCGAATGCAAAGAGAATTTTCAGGATTGGTTGAACCATTCAAAAGTTATGACCCTTTGATCGATTAACAAAATCAGGGAAAATCAAGGATACTGTATTAAGCCTGTTTTCGCTCTATCTCCCATAGGAGCCGAGAAAAACGCAAAAAAAGAATTTTTCGATATTTCGCACTTCGGATGGATCCTACCTGATGTGATTCGTCGCGCTGACAACGAATCTGGCCGGGGATTAGCGATATCTCCAACAGGAGCTGAGAAAATCGCAGAAAGCCGAATTATCCGAAAACCACCTACTTTACGTTTATTGAAATGACGATATCTATCGTTTCCTCGCTAATAACGATTGTTTCCGCTGCTCTTTGGCATTCTAACGAACAAGGCTTGATAATACATCAATGTCCATGCATTTAGGACAAGAGCAGAATTTTTTTCATTTTTTTTGCGACAGATAATCGATTTCTTAGTAATGTGAAAAATTGTATTTCAGAGGTAACATACAATCTGCGCTCTCGGCTCGAAAAATTGAAATATCGGGATGAACCTAGTCGCATTTCCTTTCTTTTTCTGTCCTCTTTCGAATGCAAAAAGAATTTTCAGGATCAGTTGAACCATTCAAAAGTTATGACCCTTTGATCGATTAACAAAATCATGGAAAATCAAGGATACTGTATTAAGCCTGTTTTCGCTCTATCTCCCATAGGAGCCGAGAAAAACGCAAAAAAAGAATTTTTCGATATTTCGCACTTCGGATGGACCCTACCTGATGTGATTCGTCGCGCTGACAACGAATCTGGCCAGGGATTTGCGATATCTCCAACAGGAGCTGAGAAAATCGCAGAAAACCGAATTATCCGAAAACCACCTACTTTACGTTTATTGAAATGACGATATCTATCGTTTCCTCGCTAATAACGATTGTTTCCGCTGCTCTTTGGCATTCTAACGAACAAGGCTTGATAATACATCAATGTCCATGCATTTAGGTTAAGAGCAGAATTTTTTTCATTTTTTTTGCGACAGATAATCGATTTCTTAGTAATGTGAAAAATTGTATTTCAGAGGTAACATACAATCTGCGCTCTCGGCTCGAAAAATTGAAATATCGGGATGAACCTAGTCGCATTTCCTTTCTTTTTCTGTCCTCTTTCGAATGCAAAAAGAATTTTCAGGATCGGTTGAACCATTCAAAAGTTATGACCCTTTGATCGATTAACAAAATCATGGAAAATCAAGGATACTGTATTAAGCCTGTTTTCGCTCTATCTCCCATAGGAGCCGAGAAAAACGCAAAAAAAGAATTTTTCGATATTTCGCACTTCGGATGGACCCTACCTGATGTGATTCGTCGCGCTGACAACGAATCTGGCCAGGGATTTGCGATATCTCCAACAGGAGCTGAGAAAATCGCAGAAAACCGAATTATCCGAAAACCACCTACTTTACGTTTATTGAAATGACGATATCTATCGTTTCCTCGCTAATAACGATTGTTTCCGCTGCTCTTTGGCATTCTAACGAACAAGGCTTGATAATACATCAATGTCCATGCATTTAGGACAAGAGCAGAATTTTTTTCATTTTTTTTGCGACAGATAATCGATTTCTTAGTAATGTGAAAAATTGTATTTCAGAGGTAACATACAATCTGCGCTCTCGGCTCGAAAAATTGAAATATCGGGATGAACCTAGTCGCATTTCCTTTCTTTTTCTGTCCTCTTTCGAATGCAAAAAGAATTTTCAGGATCGGTTGAACCATTCAAAAGTTATGACCCTTTGATCGATTAACAAAATCATGGAAAATCAAGGATACTGTATTAAGCCTGTTTTCGCTCTATCTCCCATAGGAGCCGAGAAAAACGCAAAAAAAGAATTTTTCGATATTTCGCACTTCGGATGGACCCTACCTGATGTGATTCGTCGCGCTGACAACGAATCTGGCCGGGGATTTGCGATATCTCCAACAGGAGCTGAGAAAATCGCAGAAAACCGAATTATCCGAAAACCACCTACTTTACGTTTATTGAAATGACGATATCTATCGTTTCCTCGCTAATAACGATTGTTTCCGCTGCTCTTTGGCTTTCTAACGAACAAGGCTTGATAATACATCAATGTCCATGCATTTAGGACAAGAGCAGAATTTTTTTCATTTTTTTTGCGACAGATAATCGATTTCTTAGTAATGTGAAAAATTGTATTTCAGAGGTAACATACAATCTGCGCTCTCGGCTCGAAAAATTGAAATATCGGGATGAACCTAGTCGCATTTCCTTTCTTTTTCTGTCCTCTTTCGAATGCAAAAAGAATTTTCAGGATCGGTTGAACCATTCAAAAGTTATGACCCTTTGATCGATTAACAAAATCATGGAAAATCAAGGATACTGTATTAAGCCTGTTTTCGCTCTATCTCCCATAGGAGCCGAGAAAAACGCAAAAAACGAACTTTTCGATATTTCGCACTTCGGATGGACCCTACCTGCTGTGATTCGTCGCGCTGACAACGAATCTGGCCGGGGATTTGCGATATTTCCAACAGGAGCTGAGAAAATCGCAGAAAACCGAATTATCCGAAAACCACCTACTTTACGTTTATTGAAATGACGATATCTATCGTTTCCTCGCTAATAACGATTGTTTCCGCTGCTCTTTGGCTTTCTAACGAACAAGGCTTGATAATACATCAATGTCCATGCATTTAGGACAAGAGCAGAATTTTTTTCATTTTTTTTGCGACAGATAATCGATTTCTTAGTAATGTGAAAAATTGTATTTCAGAGGTAACATACAATCTGCGCTCTCGGCTCGAAAAATTGAAATATCGGGATGAACCTAGTCGCATTTCCTTTCTTTTTCTGTCCTCTTTCGAATGCAAAAAGAATTTTCAGGATCAGTTGAACCATTCAAAAGTTATGACCCTTTGATCGATTAACAAAATCATGGAAAATCAAGGATACTGTATTAAGCCTGTTTTCGCTCTATCTCCCATAGGAGCCGAGAAAAACGCAAAAAAAGAATTTTTCGATATTTCGCACTTCGGATGGACCCTACCTGATGTGATTCGTCGCGCTGACAACGAATCTGGCCAGGGATTTGCGATATCTCCAACAGGAGCTGAGAAAATCGCAGAAAACCGAATTATCCGAAAACCACCTACTTTACGTTTATTGAAATGACGATATCTATCGTTTCCTCGCTAATAACGATTGTTTCCGCTGCTCTTTGGCATTCTAACGAACAAGGCTTGATAATACATCAATGTCCATGCATTTAGGTTAAGAGCAGAATTTTTTTCATTTTTTTTGCGACAGATAATCGATTTCTTAGTAATGTGAAAAATTGTATTTCAGAGGTAACATACAATCTGCGCTCTCGGCTCGAAAAATTGAAATATCGGGATGAACCTAGTCGCATTTCCTTTCTTTTTCTGTCCTCTTTCGAATGCAAAAAGAATTTTCAGGATCGGTTGAACCATTCAAAAGTTATGACCCTTTGATCGATTAACAAAATCATGGAAAATCAAGGATACTGTATTAAGCCTGTTTTCGCTCTATCTCCCATAGGAGCCGAGAAAAACGCAAAAAAAGAATTTTTCGATATTTCGCACTTCGGATGGACCCTACCTGATGTGATTCGTCGCGCTGACAACGAATCTGGCCAGGGATTTGCGATATCTCCAACAGGAGCTGAGAAAATCGCAGAAAACCGAATTATCCGAAAACCACCTACTTTACGTTTATTGAAATGACGATATCTATCGTTTCCTCGCTAATAACGATTGTTTCCGCTGCTCTTTGGCATTCTAACGAACAAGGCTTGATAATACATCAATGTCCATGCATTTAGGACAAGAGCAGAATTTTTTTCATTTTTTTTGCGACAGATAATCGATTTCTTAGTAATGTGAAAAATTGTATTTCAGAGGTAACATACAATCTGCGCTCTCGGCTCGAAAAATTGAAATATCGGGATGAACCTAGTCGCATTTCCTTTCTTTTTCTGTCCTCTTTCGAATGCAAAAAGAATTTTCAGGATCGGTTGAACCATTCAAAAGTTATGACCCTTTGATCGATTAACAAAATCATGGAAAATCAAGGATACTGTATTAAGCCTGTTTTCGCTCTATCTCCCATAGGAGCCGAGAAAAACGCAAAAAAAGAATTTTTCGATATTTCGCACTTCGGATGGACCCTACCTGATGTGATTCGTCGCGCTGACAACGAATCTGGCCGGGGATTTGCGATATCTCCAACAGGAGCTGAGAAAATCGCAGAAAACCGAATTATCCGAAAACCACCTACTTTACGTTTATTGAAATGACGATATCTATCGTTTCCTCGCTAATAACGATTGTTTCCGCTGCTCTTTGGCTTTCTAACGAACAAGGCTTGATAATACATCAATGTCCATGCATTTAGGACAAGAGCAGAATTTTTTTCATTTTTTTTGCGACAGATAATCGATTTCTTAGTAATGTGAAAAATTGTATTTCAGAGGTAACATACAATCTGCGCTCTCGGCTCGAAAAATTGAAATATCGGGATGAACCTAGTCGCATTTCCTTTCTTTTTCTGTCCTCTTTCGAATGCAAAAAGAATTTTCAGGATCGGTTGAACCATTCAAAAGTTATGACCCTTTGATCGATTAACAAAATCATGGAAAATCAAGGATACTGTATTAAGCCTGTTTTCGCTCTATCTCCCATAGGAGCCGAGAAAAACGCAAAAAACGAACTTTTCGATATTTCGCACTTCGGATGGACCCTACCTGCTGTGATTCGTCGCGCTGACAACGAATCTGGCCGGGGATTTGCGATATTTCCAACAGGAGCTGAGAAAATCGCAGAAAACCGAATTATCCGAAAACCACCTACTTTACGTTTATTGAAATGACGATATCTATCGTTTCCTCGCTAATAACGATTGTTTCCGCTGCTCTTTGGCTTTCTAACGAACAAGGCTTGATAATACATCAATGTCCATGCATTTAGGACAAGAGCAGAATTTTTTTCATTTTTTTTGCGACAGATAATCGATTTCTTAGTAATGTGAAAAATTGTATTTCAGAGGTAACATACAATCTGCGCTCTCGGCTCGAAAAATTGAAATATCGGGATGAACCTAGTCGCATTTCCTTTCTTTTTCTGTCCTCTTTCGAATGCAAAAAGAATTTTCAGGATCGGTTGAACCATTCAAAAGTTATGACCCTTTGATCGATTAACAAAATCAGGGAAAATCAAGGATCCTGTATTAAGCCTGTTTTCGCTCTATCTCCCATAGGAGCCGAGAAAAACGCAAAAAACGAACTTTACGATATTTCGCGCTTCGGATGGACCCTACCTGATGTGATTCGTCGCGCTGACAACGAATCTGGCCGGGGATTTGCGATATCTCCAACAGGAGCTGAGAAAATCGCAGAAAACCGAATTATCCGAAAACCACCTACTTTACGTTTATTGAAATGACGATATCTATCGTTTCCTCGCTAATAACGATTGTTTCCGCTGCTCTTTGGCTTTCTAACGAACAAGGCTTGATAATACATCAATGTCCATGCATTTAGGACAAGAGCAGAATTTTTTTCATTTTTTTTGCGACAGATAATCGATTTCTTAGTAATGTGAAAAATTGTATTTCAGAGGTAACATACAATCTGCGCTCTCGGCTCGAAAAATTGAAATATCGGGATGAACCTAGTCGCATTTCCTTTCTTTTTCTGTCCTCTTTCGAATGCAAAAAGAATTTTCAGGATCGGTTGAACCATTCAAAAGTTATGACCCTTTGATCGATTAACAAAATCATGGAAAATCAAGGATACTGTATTAAGCCTGTTTTCGCTCTATCTCCCATAGGAGCCGAGAAAAACGCAAAAAAAGAATTTTTCGATATTTCGCACTTCGGATGGACCCTACCTGATGTGATTCGTCGCGCTGACAACGAATCTGGCCGGGGATTTGCGATATCTCCAACAGGAGCTGAGAAAATCGCAGAAAACCGAATTATCCGAAAACCACCTACTTTACGTTTATTGAAATGACGATATCTATCGTTTCCTCGCTAATAACGATTGTTTCCGCTGCTCTTTGGCATTCTAACGAACAAGGCTTGATAATACATCAATGTCCATGCATTTAGGACAAGAGCAGAATTTTTTTCATTTTTTTTGCGACAGATAATCGATTTCTTAGTAATGTGAAAAATTGTATTTCAGAGGTAACATACAATCTGCGCTCTCGGCTCGAAAAATTGAAATATCGGGATGAACCTAGTCGCATTTCCTTTCTTTTTCTGTCCTCTTTCGAATGCAAAAAGAATTTTCAGGATCGGTTGAACCATTCAAAAGTTATGACCCTTTGATCGATTAACAAAATCATGGAAAATCAAGGATACTGTATTAAGCCTGTTTTCGCTCTATCTCCCATAGGAGCCGAGAAAAACGCAAAAAAAGAATTTTTCGATATTTCGCACTTCGGATGGACCCTACCTGATGTGATTCGTCGCGCTGACAACGAATCTGGCCGGGGATTTGCGATATCTCCAACAGGAGCTGAGAAAATCGCAGAAAACCGAATTATCCGAAAACCACCTACTTTACGTTTATTGAAATGACGATATCTATCGTTTCCTCGCTAATAACGATTGTTTCCGCTGCTCTTTGGCTTTCTAACGAACAAGGCTTGATAATACATCAATGTCCATGCATTTAGGACAAGAGCAGAATTTTTTTCATTTTTTTTGCAGCAGATAATCGATTTCTTAGTAATGTGAAAAATTGTATTTCAGAGGTAACATACAATCTGCGCTCTCGGCTCGAAAAATTGAAATATCGGGATGAACCTAGTCGCATTTCCTTTCTTTTTCTGTCCTCTTTCGAATGCAAAAAGAATTTTCAGGATCGGTTAAACCATTCAAAAGTTATGACCCTTTGATCGATTAACAAAATCAGGGAAAATCAGGGATCCTGTATTAAGCCTGTTTTCTCTCTATCTCCCATAGGAGCCGAGAAAAACGCAAAAAACGAACTTTTCGATATTTCGCACTTCGGATGGACCCTACCTGATATGATTCGTCGCGCTGACAACGAATCTGGCCGGGGATTTGCGATATCTCCAACAGGAGCTGAGAAAATCGCAGAAAACGGAATTATCCGAAAACCACCTACTTTACGTTTATTGAAATGACGATATCTATCGTTTCCTCGCTAATAACGATTGTTTCCGCTGCTCTTTGGCTTTCTAACGAACAAGGCTTGATAATACATCAATGTCCATGCATTTAGGACAAGAGCAGAATTTTTTTCATTTTTTTTGCAGCAGATAATCGATTTCTTAGTAATGTGAAAAATTGTATTTCAGAGGTAACATACAATCTGCGCTCTCGGCTCGAAAAATTGAAATATCGGGATGAACCTAGTCGCATTTCCTTTCTTTTTCTGTCCTCTTTCGAATGCAAAAAGAATTTTCAGGATCGGTTAAACCATTCAAAAGTTATGACCCTTTGATCGATTAACAAAATCAGGGAAAATCAGGGATCCTGTATTAAGCCTGTTTTCTCTCTATCTCCCATAGGAGCCGAGAAAAACGCAAAAAACGAACTTTTCGATATTTCGCACTTCGGATGGACCCTACCTGATATGATTCGTCGCGCTGACAACGAATCTGGCCGGGGATTTGCGATATCTCCAACAGGAGCTGAGAAAATCGCAGAAAACGGAATTATCCGAAAACCACCTACTTTACGTTTATTGAAATGACGATATCTATCGTTTCCTCGCTAATAACGATTGTTTCCGCTGCTCTTTGGCTTTCTAACGAACAAGGCTTGATAATACATCAATGTCCATGCATTTAGGACAAGAGCAGAATTTTTTTCATTTTTTTTGCGACAGATAATCGATTTCTTAGTAATGTGAAAAATTGTATTTCAGAGGTAACATACAATCTGCGCTCTCGGCTCGAAAAATTGAAATATCGGGATGAACCTAGTCGCATTTCCTTTCTTTTTCTGTCCTCTTTCGAATGCAAAAAGATTTTTCAGGATCGGTTGAACCATTCAAAAGTTATGACCCTTTGATCGATTAACAAAATCAGGGAAAATCAAGGATCCTGTATTAAGCCTGTTTTCGCTCTATCTCCCATAGGAGCCGAGAAAAACGCAAAAAACGAACTTTACGATATTTCGCGCTTCGGATGGACCCTACCTGATGTGATTCGTCGCGCTGACAACGAATCTGGCCGGGGATTTGCGATATCTCCAACAGGAGCTGAGAAAATCGCAGAAAACCGAATTATCCGAAAACCACCTACTTTACGTTTATTGAAATGACGATATCTATCGTTTCCTCGCTAATAACGATTGTTTCCGCTGCTCTTTGGCTTTCTAACGAACAAGGCTTGATAATACATCAATGTCCATGCATTTAGGACAAGAGCAGAATTTTTTTCATTTTTTTTGCGACAGATATACGATTTCTTAGTAATGTGAAAAATTGTATTTCAGAGGTAACATACAATCTGCGCTCTCGGCTCGAAAAATTTAAATATCGGGATAAACCTAGTCGCATTTCCTTTCGTTTTCTGTCCTCTTTCGAATGCAAAAAGAATTTTCAGGATCGGTTGAACCATTCAAAAGTTATGACCCTTTGATCGATTAACAAAATCATGGAAAATCAAGGATACTGTATTAAGCCTGTTTTCGCTCTATCTCCCATAGGAGCCGAGAAAAACGCAAAAAAAGAATTTTCCGATATTTCGCACTTCGGATGAACCCTACCTGATGTGATTCGTCGCGCTGACAACGAATCTGGCCGGGGATTTGCGATATCTCCAACAGGAGCTGAGAAAATCGCAGAAAACCGAATTATCCGAAAACCACCTACTTTACGTTTATTGAAATGACGATATCTATCGTTTCCTCGCTAATAACGATTGTTTCCGCTGCTCTTTGGCATTCTAACGAACAAGGCTTGATAATACATCAATGTCCATGCATTTAGGACAAGAGCAGAATTTTTTTCATTTTTTTTGCGACAGATAATCGATTTCTTAGTAATGTGAAAAATTGTATTTCAGAGGTAACATACAATCTGCGCTCTCGGCTCGAAAAATTGAAATATCGGGATGATCCTAGTCGCATTTCCTTTTTTTTTCTGTCCTCTTTCGAATGCAAAAAGAATTTTCAGGATCGGTTGAACCATTCAAAAGTTATGACCCTTTGATCGATTAACAAAATCATGGAAAATCAAGGATACTGTATTAAGCCTGTTTTCGCTCTATCTCCCATAGGAGCCGAGAAAAACGCAAAAAAAGAATTTTTCGATATTTCGCACTTCGGATGGACCCTACCTGATGTGATTCGTCGCGCTGACAACGAATCTGGCCGGGGATTTGCGATATCTCCAACAGGAGCTGAGAAAATCGCAGAAAACCGAATTATCCGAAAACCACCTACTTTACGTTTATTGAAATGACGATATCTATCGTTTCCTCGCTAATAACGATTGTTTCCGCTGCTCTTTGGCTTTCTAACGAACAAGGCTTGATAATACATCAATGTCCATGCATTTAGGACAAGAGCAGAATTTTTTTCATTTTTTTTGCGGCAGATAATCGATTTCTTAGTAATGTGAAAAATTGTATTTCAGAGGTAACATACAATCTGCGCTCTCGGCTCGAAAAATTGAAATATCGGGATGAACCTAGTCGCATTTCCTTTCTTTTTCTGTCCTCTTTCGAATGCAAAAAGAATTTTCAGGATCGGTTGAACCATTCAAAAGTTATGACCCTTTGATCGATTAACAAAATCATGGAAAATCAAGGATACTGTATTAAGCCTGTTTTCGCTCTATCTCCCATAGGAGCCGAGAAAAACGCAAAAAAAGAATTTTTCGATATTTCGCACTTCGGATGGACCCTACCTGATGTGATTCGTCGCGCTGACAACGAATCTGGCCGGGGATTTGCGATATCTCCAACAGGAGCTGAGAAAATCGCAGAAAACCGAATTATCCGAAAACCACCTACTTTACGTTTATTGAAATGACGATATCTATCGTTTCCTCGCTAATAACGATTGTTTCCGCTGCTCTTTGGCTTTCTAACGAACAAGGCTTGATAATACATCAATGTCCATGCATTTAGGACAAGAGCAGAATTTTTTTCATTTTTTTTGCGGCAGATAATCGATTTCTTAGTAATGTGAAAAATTGTATTTCAGAGGTAACATACAATCTGCGCTCTCGGCTCGAAAAATTGAAATATCGGGATGAACCTAGTCGCATTTCCTTTCTTTTTCTGTCCTCTTTCGAATGCAAAAAGAATTTTCAGGATCGGTTGAACCATTCAAAAGTTATGACCCTTTGATCGATTAACAAAATCAGGGAAAATCAAGGATCCTGTATTAAGCCTGTTTTCTCTCTATCTCCCATAGGAGCCGAGAAAAACGCAAAAAACGAACTTTTCGATATTTCGCACTTCGGATGGACCCTACCTGATATGATTCGTCGCGCTGACAACGAATCTGGCCGGGGATTTGCGATATCTCCAACAGGAGCTGAGAAAATCGCAGAAAACGGAATTATCCGAAAACCACCTACTTTACGTTTATTGAAATGACGATATCTATCGTTTCCTCGCTAATAACGATTGTTTCCGCTGCTCTTTGGCTTTCTAACGAACAAGGCTTGATAATACATCAATGTCCATGCATTTAGGACAAGAGCAGAATTTTTTTCATTTTTTTTGCGACAGATAATCGATTTCTTAGTAATGTGAAAAATTGTATTTCAGAGGTAACATACAATCTGCGCTCTCGGCTCGAAAAATTGAAATATCAGGATGAACCTAGTCGCATTTCCTTTCTTTTTCTGTCCTCTTTCGAATGCAAAAAGATTTTTCAGGATCGGTTGAACCATTCAAAAGTTATGACCCTTTGATCGATTAACAAAATCAGGGAAAATCAAGGATCCTGTATTAAGCCTGTTTTCGCTCTATCTCCCATAGGAGCCGAGAAAAACGCAAAAAAAGAATTTTTCGATATTTCGCACTTCGGATGGACCCTACCTGATGTGATTCGTCGCGCTGACAACGAATCTGGCCGGGGATTTGCGATATCTCCAACAGGAGCTGAGAAAATCGCAGAAAACCGAATTATCCGAAAACCACCTACTTTACGTTTATTGAAATGACGATATCTATCGTTTCCTCGCTAATAACGATTGTTTCCGCTGCTCTTTGGCTTTCTAACGAACAAGGCTTGATAATACATCAATGTCCATGCATTTAGGACAAGAGCAGAATTTTTTTCATTTTTTTTGCGACAGATAATCGATTTCTTAGTAATGTGAAAAATTGTATTTCAGAGGTAACATACAATCTGCGCTCTCGGCTCGAAAAATTGAAATATCGGGATGAACCTAGTCGCATTTCCTTTCTTTTTCTGTCCTCTTTCGAATGCAAACAGAATTTTCAGGATCGGTTGAACCATTCAAAAGTTATGACCCTTTGATCGATTAACAAAATCAGGGAAAATCAAGGATCCTGTATTAAGCCTGTTTTCGCTCTATCTCCCATAGGAGCCGAGAAAAACGCAAAAAAAGAATTTTTCGATATTTCGCACTTCGGATGGACCCTACCTGATGTGATTCGTCGCGCTGACAACGAATCTGGCCGGGGATTTGCGATATCTCCAACAGGAGCTGAGAAAATCGCAGAAAACCGAATTATCCGAAAACCACCTACTTTACGTTTATTGAAATGACGATATCTATCGTTTCCTCGCTAATAACGATTGTTTCCGCTGCTCTTTGGCTTTCTAACGAACAAGGCTTGATAATACATCAATGTCCATGCATTTAGGACAAGAGCAGAATTTTTTTCATTTTTTTTGCGACAGATAATCGATTTCTTAGTAATGTGAAAAATTGTATTTCAGAGGTAACATACAATCTGCGCTCTCGGCTCGAAAAATTGAAATATCGGGATGAACCTAGTCGCATTTCCTTTCTTTTTCTGTCCTCTTTCGAATGCAAAAAGAATTTTCAGGATCGGTTGAACCATTCAAAAGTTATGACCCTTTGATCGATTAACAAAATCATGGAAAATCAAGGATACTGTATTAAGCCTGTTTTCGCTCTATCTCCCATAGGAGCCGAGAAAAACGCAAAAAACGAACTTTTCGATATTTCGCACTTTCGATGGACCCTACCTGCTGTGATTCGTCGCGCTGACAACGAATCTGGCCGGGGATTTGCGATATTTCCAACAGGAGCTGAGAAAATCGCAGAAAACCGAATTATCCGAAAACCACCTACTTTACGTTTATTGAAATGACGATATCTATCGTTTCCTCGCTAATTACGATTGTTTCCGCTGCTCTTTGGCTTTCTAACGAACAAGGCTTGATAATACATCAATGTCCATGCATTTAGGACAAGAGCAGAATTTTTTTCATTTTTTTTGCGACAGATAATCGATTTCTTAGTAATGTGAAAAATTGTATTTCAGAGGTAACATACAATCTGCGCTCTCGGCTCGAAAAATTGAAATATCGGGATGAACCTAGTCGCATTTCCTTTCTTTTTCTGTCCTCTTTCGAATGCAAAAAGAATTTTCAGGATCGGTTGAACCATTCAAAAGTTATGACCCTTTGATCGATTAACAAAATCAGGGAAAATCAAGGATCCTGTATTAAGCCTGTTTTCGCTCTATCTCCCATAGGAGCCGAGAAAAACGCAAAAAACGAACTTTACGATATTTCGCGCTTCGGATGGACCCTACCTGATGTGATTCGTCGCGCTGACAACGAATCTGGCCGGGGATTTGCGATATCTCCAACAGGAGCTGAGAAAATCGCAGAAAACCGAATTATCCGAAAACCACCTACTTTACGTTTATTGAAATGACGATATCTATCGTTTCCTCGCTAATAACGATTGTTTCCGCTGCTCTTTGGCTTTCTAACGAACAAGGCTTGATAATACATCAATGTCCATGCATTTAGGACAAGAGCAGAATTTTTTTCATTTTTTTTGCGACAGATAATCGATTTCTTAGTAATGTGAAAAATTGTATTTCAGAGGTAACATACAATCTGCGCTCTCGGCTCGAAAAATTGAAATATCGGGATGAACCTAGTCGCATTTCCTTTCTTTTTCTGTCCTCTTTCGAATGCAAAAAGAATTTTCAGGATCGGTTGAACCATTCAAAAGTTATGACCCTTTGATCGATTAACAAAATCATGGAAAATCAAGGATACTGTATTAAGCCTGTTTTCGCTCTATCTCCCATAGGAGCCGAGAAAAACGCAAAAAAAGAATTTTTCGATATTTCGCACTTCGGATGGACCCTACCTGATGTGATTCGTCGCGCTGACAACGAATCTGGCCGGGGATTTGCGATATCTCCAACAGGAGCTGAGAAAATCGCAGAAAACCGAATTATCCGAAAACCACCTACTTTACGTTTATTGAAATGACGATATCTATCGTTTCCTCGCTAATAACGGATGTTTCCGCTGCTCTTTGGCTTTCTAACGAACAAGGCTTGATAATACATCAATGTCCATGCATTTAGGACAAGAGCAGAATTTTTTTCATTTTTTTTGCAGCAGATAATCGATTTCTTAGTAATGTGAAAAATTGTATTTCAGAGGTAACATACAATCTGCGCTCTCGGCTCGAAAAATTGAAATATCGGGATGAACCTAGTCGCATTTCCTTTCTTTTTCTGTCCTCTTTCGAATGCAAAAAGAATTTTCAGGATCGGTTGAACCATTCAAAAGTTATGACCCTTTGATCGATTAACAAAATCAGGGAAAATCAAGGATACTGTATTAAGCCTGTTTACGCTCTATCTCCCATAGGAGCCGAGAAAAACGCAAAAAAAGAATTTTTCGATATTTCGCACTTCGGATGGACCCTACCTGATGTGATTCGTCGCGCTGACAACGAATCTGGCCGGGGATTTGCGATATCTCCAACAGGAGCTGAGAAAATCGCAGAAAACCGAATTATCCGAAAACCACCTACTTTACGTTTATTGAAATGACGATATCTATCCTTTCCTCGCTAATAACGATTGTTTCCGCTTTTCTTTGGCTTTCTAACGAACGAGGCTTGATAATACATCAATGTCCATGCATTTAGGACAAGAGCAGAATTTTTTTCATTTTTTTTGCGACAGATAATCGATTTCTTAGTAATGTGAAAAATTGTATTTCAGAGGTAACATACAATCTGCGCTCTCGGTCCAAAAAATTGAAATATCGGGATGAACCTAGTCGCATTTCCTTTCTTTTTCTGTCCTCTTTCGAATGCAAAAAGAATTTTCAGGATCGGTTGAACCATTCAAAAGTTATGACCCTTTGATCGATTAATAAAATCAGGGAAAATCAAGGATACTGTATTAAGCCTGTTTTCGCTCTATCTCCCACAGGAGCCGAGAAAAACGCAAAAAAAGAATTTTTCGATATTTCGCACTTCGGATGGACCCTACCTGATGTGATTCGTCGCGCTGACAACGAATCTGGCCGGGGATTTGCGATATCTCCAACAGGAGCTGAGAAAATCGCAGAAAACCGAATTATCCGAAAACCACCTACTTTACGTTTATTGAAATGACGATATCTATCGTTTCCTCGCTAATAACGATTGTTTCCGCTGCTCTTTGGCTTTCTAACGAACAAGGCTTGATAATACATCAATGTCCATGCATTTAGGACAAGAGCAGAATTTTTTTCATTTTTTTTGCGACAGATAATCGATTTCTTAGTAATGTGAAAAATTGTATTTCAGAGGTAACATACAATCTGCGCTCTCGGCTCGAAAAATTGAAGTATCGGGATGAACCTAGTCGCATTTCCTTTCTTTTTCTGTCCTCTTTCGAATGCAAAAAGAATTTTCAGGATCGGTTGAACCATTCAAAAGTTATGACCCTTTGATCGATTAACAAAATCAGGGAAAATCAAGGATACTGTATTAAGCCTGTTTTCGCTCTATGTCCCATAGAAGCCGAGAAAAACGCAAAAAAAGAATTTTTCGATATTTCGCACTTCGGATGGACCCTACCTGATGTGATTCGTCGCGCTGACAACGAATCTGGCCGGGGATTTGCGATATCTCCAACAGGAGCTGAGAAAATCGCAGAAAACCGAATTATCCGAAAACCACCTACTTTACGTTTATTGAAATGACGATATCTATCGTTTCCTCGCTAATAACGATTGTTTCCGCTGCTCTTTGGCTTTCTAACGAACAACGCTTGATAATACATCAATGTCCATGCATTTAGGACAAGAGCAGAATTTTTTTCATTTTTTTTGCGACAGATAATCGATTTCTTAGTAATGTGAAAAATTGTATTTCAGAGGTAACATACAATCTGCGCTCTCGGCTCGAAAAATTGTAATATCGGGATGAACCTAGTCGCATTTCCTTTCTTTTTCTGTCCTCTTTCGAATGCAAAAAGAATTTTCAGGATCGGTTGAACCATTCAAAAGTTATGACCCTTTGATCGATTAACAAAATCAGGGAAAATCAAGGATACTGTATTAAGCCTGTTTACGCTCTATCTCCCATAGGAGCCGAGAAAAACGCAAAAAAAGAATTTTTCGATATTTCGCACTTCGGATGGACCCTACCTGATGTGATTCGTCGCGCTGACAACGAATCTGGCCGGGGATTTGCGATATCTCCAACAGGAGCTGAGAAAATCGCAGAAAACCGAATTATCCGAAAACCACCTACTTTACGTTTATTGAAATGACGATATCTATCCTTTCCTCGCTAATAACAATTGTTTCCGCTGCTCGTTGGCTTTCTAACGAACAAGGTTTGATAATACATCAATGTCCATGCATTTAGGACAAGAGCAGAATTTTTTTCATTTTTTTTGCGACAGATAATCGATTTCTTAGTAATGTGAAAAATTGTATTTCAGAGGTAACATACAATCTGCGCTCTCGGCTCGAAAAATTGAAATATCGGGATGAACCTAGTCGCATTTCCTTTCTTTTTCTGTCCTCTTTCGAATGCAAAAAGAATTTTCAGGATCGGTTGAACCATTCAAAAGTTATGACCCTTTGATCGATTAACAAAATCAGGGAAAATCAAGGATACTGTATTAAGCCTGTTTTCGCTCTATGTCCCATAGAAGCCGAGAAAAACGCAAAAAAAGAATTTTTCGATATTTCGCACTTCGGATGGACCCTACCTGATGTGATTCGTCGCGCTGACAACGAATCTGGCCGGGGATTTGCGATATCTCCAACAGGAGCTGAGAAAATCGCAGAAAACCGAATTATCCGAAAACCACCTACTTTACGTTTATTGAAATGACGATATCTATCGTTTCCTCGCTAATAACGATTGTTTCCGCTGCTCTTTGGCTTTCTAACGAACAAGGCTTGATAATACATCAATGTCCATGCATTTAGGACAAGAGCAGAATTTTTTTCATTTTTTTTGCGACAGATAATCGATTTCTTAGTAATGTGAAAAATTGTATTTCAGAGGTAACATACAATCTGCGCTCTCGGCTCGAAAAATTGAAGTATCGGGATGAACCTAGTCGCATTTCCTTTCTTTTTCTGTCCTCTTTCGAATGCAAAAAGAATTTTCAGGATCGGTTGAACCATTCAAAAGTTATGACCCTTTGATCGATTAACAAAATCAGGGAAAATCAAGGATACTGTATTAAGCCTGTTTTCGCTCTATGTCCCATAGAAGCCGAGAAAAACGCAAAAAAAGAATTTTTCGATATTTCGCACTTCGGATGGACCCTACCTGATGTGATTCGTCGCGCTGACAACGAATCTGGCCGGGGATTTGCGATATCTCCAACAGGAGCTGAGAAAATCGCAGAAAACCGAATTATCCGAAAACCACCTACTTTACGTTTATTGAAATGACGATATCTATCGTTTCCTCGCTAATAACGATTGTTTCCGCTGCTCTTTGGCTTTCTAACGAACAAGGCTTGATA
This sequence comes from Cylloceria caligata, assembly GCA_963942595.1. Classification (NCBI taxonomy): domain Eukaryota; kingdom Metazoa; phylum Arthropoda; class Insecta; order Hymenoptera; family Ichneumonidae; genus Cylloceria; species Cylloceria caligata. The sequence continues at coordinate 43,708,718 of OZ012709.1, read as the reverse complement.
ATACATCAATGTCCATGCATTTAGGACAAGAGCAGAATTTTTTTCATTTTTTTTGCGGCAGATAATCGATTTCTTAGTAATGTGAAAAATTGTATTTCAGAGGTAACATACAATCTGCGCTCTCGGCTCGAAAAATTGAAATATCGGGATGAACCTAGTCGCATTTCCTTTCTTTTTCTGTCCTCTTTCGAATGCAAAAAGAATTTTCAGGATCGGTTGAACCATTCAAAAGTTATGACCCTTTGATCGATTAACAAAATCAGGGAAAATCAAGGATCCTGTATTAAGCCTGTTTTCTCTCTATCTCCCATAGGAGCCGAGAAAAACGCAAAAAACGAACTTTTCGATATTTCGCACTTCGGATGGACCCTACCTGATATGATTCGTCGCGCTGACAACGAATCTGGCCGGGGATTTGCGATATCTCCAACAGGAGCTGAGAAAATCGCAGAAAACGGAATTATCCGAAAACCACCTACTTTACGTTTATTGAAATGACGATATCTATCGTTTCCTCGCTAATAACGATTGTTTCCGCTGCTCTTTGGCTTTCTAACGAACAAGGCTTGATAATACATCAATGTCCATGCATTTAGGACAAGAGCAGAATTTTTTTCATTTTTTTTGCGACAGATAATCGATTTCTTAGTAATGTGAAAAATTGTATTTCAGAGGTAACATACAATCTGCGCTCTCGGCTCGAAAAATTGAAATATCGGGATGAACCTAGTCGCATTTCCTTTCTTTTTCTGTCTTCTTTCGAATGCAAAAAGATTTTTCAGGATCGGTTGAACCATTCAAAAGTTATGACCCTTTGATCGATTAACAAAATCAGGGAAAATCAAGGATCCTGTATTAAGCCTGTTTTCGCTCTATCTCCCATAGGAGCCGAGAAAAACGCAAAAAAAGAATTTTTCGATATTTCGCACTTCGGATGGACCCTACCTGATGTGATTCGTCGCGCTGACAACGAATCTGGCCGGGGATTTGCGATATCTCCAACAGGAGCTGAGAAAATCGCAGAAAACCGAATTATCCGAAAACCACCTACTTTACGTTTATTGAAATGACGATATCTATCGTTTCCTCGCTAATAACGATTGTTTCCGCTGCTCTTTGGCTTTCTAACGAACAAGGCTTGATAATACATCAATGTCCATGCATTTAGGACAAGAGCAGAATTTTTTTCATTTTTTTTGCGACAGATAATCGATTTCTTAGTAATGTGAAAAATTGTATTTCAGAGGTAACATACAATCTGCGCTCTCGGCTCGAAAAATTGAAATATCGGGATGAACCTAGTCGCATTTCCTTTCTTTTTCTGTCCTCTTTCGAATGCAAACAGAATTTTCAGGATCGGTTGAACCATTCAAAAGTTATGACCCTTTGATCGATTAACAAAATCATGGAAAATCAAGGATACTGTATTAAGCCTGTTTTCGCTCTATCTCCCATAGGAGCCGAGAAAAACGCAAAAAACGAACTTTTCGATATTTCGCACTTCGGATGGACCCTACCTGCTGTGATTCGTCGCGCTGACAACGAATCTGGCCGGGGATTTGCGATATTTCCAACAGGAGCTGAGAAAATCGCAGAAAACCGAATTATCCGAAAACCACCTACTTTACGTTTATTGAAATGACGATATCTATCGTTTCCTCGCTAATAACGATTGTTTCCGCTGCTCTTTGGCTTTCTAACGAACAAGGCTTGATAATACATCAATGTCCATGCATTTAGGACAAGAGCAGAATTTTTTTCATTTTTTTTGCGACAGATAATCGATTTCTTAGTAATGTGAAAAATTGTATTTCAGAGGTAACATACAATCTGCGCTCTCGGCTCGAAAAATTGAAATATCGGGATGAACCTAGTCGCATTTCCTTTCTTTTTCTGTCCTCTTTCGAATGCAAAAAGAATTTTCAGGATCGGTTGAACCATTCAAAAGTTATGACCCTTTGATCGATTAACAAAATCAGGGAAAATCAAGGATCCTGTATTAAGCCTGTTTTCGCTCTATCTCCCATAGGAGCCGAGAAAAACGCAAAAAAAGAATTTTTCGATATTTCGCACTTCGGATGGACCCTACCTGATGTGATTCGTCGCGCTGACAACGAATCTGGCCGGGGATTTGCGATATCTCCAACAGGAGCTGAGAAAATCGCAGAAAACCGAATTATCCGAAAACCACCTACTTTACGTTTATTGAAATGACGATATCTATCGTTTCCTCGCTAATAACGATTGTTTCCGCTGCTCTTTGGCTTTCTAACGAACAAGGCTTGATAATACATCAATGTCCATGCATTTAGGACAAGAGCAGAATTTTTTTCATTTTTTTTGCGACAGATAATCGATTTCTTAGTAATGTGAAAAATTGTATTTCAGAGGTAACATACAATCTGCGCTCTCGGCTCGAAAAATTGAAATATCGGGATGAACCTAGTCGCATTTCCTTTCTTTTTCTGTCCTCTTTCGAATGCAAAAAGAATTTTCAGGATCGGTTGAACCATTCAAAAGTTATGACCCTTTGATCGATTAACAAAATCATGGAAAATCAAGGATACTGTATTAAGCCTGTTTTCGCTCTATCTCCCATAGGAGCCGAGAAAAACGCAAAAAACGAACTTTTCGATATTTCGCACTTCGGATGGACCCTACCTGCTGTGATTCGTCGCGCTGACAACGAATCTGGCCGGGGATTTGCGATATTTCCAACAGGAGCTGAGAAAATCGCAGAAAACCGAATTATCCGAAAACCACCTACTTTACGTTTATTGAAATGACGATATCTATCGTTTCCTCGCTAATTACGATTGTTTCCGCTGCTCTTTGGCTTTCTAACGAACAAGGCTTGATAATACATCAATGTCCATGCATTTAGGACAAGAGCAGAATTTTTTTCATTTTTTTTGCGACAGATAATCGATTTCTTAGTAATGTGAAAAATTGTATTTCAGAGGTAACATACAATCTGCGCTCTCGGCTCGAAAAATTGAAATATCGGGATGAACCTAGTCGCATTTCCTTTCTTTTTCTGTCCTCTTTCGAATGCAAAAAGAATTTTCAGGATCGGTTGAACCATTCAAAAGTTATGACCCTTTGATCGATTAACAAAATCAGGGAAAATCAAGGATCCTGTATTAAGCCTGTTTTCGCTCTATCTCCCATAGGAGCCGAGAAAAACGCAAAAAACGAACTTTACGATATTTCGCGCTTCGGATGGACCCTACCTGATGTGATTCGTCGCGCTGACAACGAATCTGGCCGGGGATTTGCGATATCTCCAACAGGAGCTGAGAAAATCGCAGAAAACCGAATTATCCGAAAACCACCTACTTTACGTTTATTGAAATGACGATATCTATCGTTTCCTCGCTAATAACGATTGTTTCCGCTGCTCTTTGGCTTTCTAACGAACAAGGCTTGATAATACATCAATGTCCATGCATTTAGGACAAGAGCAGAATTTTTTTCATTTTTTTTGCGACAGATAATCGATTTCTTAGTAATGTGAAAAATTGTATTTCAGAGGTAACATACAATCTGCGCTCTCGGCTCGAAAAATTGAAATATCGGGATAAACCTAGTCGCATTTCCTTTCGTTTTCTGTCCTCTTTCGAATGCAAAAAGAATTTTCAGGATAGGTTGAACCATTCAAAAGTTATGACCCTTTGATCGATTAACAAAATCATGGAAAATCAAGGATACTGTATTAAGCCTGTTTTCGCTCTATCTCCCATAGGAGCCGAGAAAAACGCAAAAAAAGAATTTTTCGATATTTCGCACTTCGGATGGACCCTACCTGATGTGATTCGTCGCGCTGACAACGAATCTGGCCGGGGATTTGCGATATCTCCAACAGGAGCTGAGAAAATCGCAGAAAACCGAATTATCCGAAAACCACCTACTTTACGTTTATTGAAATGACGATATCTATCGTTTCCTCGCTAATAACGATTGTTTCCGCTGCTCTTTGGCTTTCTAACGAACAAGGCTTGATAATACATCAATGTCCATGCATTTAGGACAAGAGCAGAATTTTTTTCATTTTTTTTGCAGCAGATAATCGATTTCTTAGTAATGTGAAAAATTGTATTTCAGAGGTAACATACAATCTGCGCTCTCGGCTCGAAAAATTGAAATATCGGGATGAACCTAGTCGCATTTCCTTTCTTTTTCTGTCCTCTTTCGAATGCAAAAAGAATTTTCAGGATCGGTTGAACCATTCAAAAGTTATGACCCTTTGATCGATTAACAAAATCAGGGAAAATCAGGGATCCTGTATTAAGCCTGTTTTCTCTCTATCTCCCATAGGAGCCGAGAAAAACGCAAAAAACGAACTTTTCGATATTTCGCACTTCGGATGGACCCTACCTGATATGATTCGTCGCGCTGACAACGAATCTGGCCGGGGATTTGCGATATCTCCAACAGGAGCTGAGAAAATCGCAGAAAACGGAATTATCCGAAAACCACCTACTTTACGTTTATTGAAATGACGATATCTATCGTTTCCTCGCTAATAACGATTGTTTCCGCTGCTCTTTGGCTTTCTAACGAACAAGGCTTGATAATACATCAATGTCCATGCATTTAGGACAAGAGCAGAATTTTTTTCATTTTTTTTGCGACAGATAATCGATTTCTTAGTAATGTGAAAAATTGTATTTCAGAGGTAACATACAATCTGCGCTCTCGGCTCGAAAAATTGAAATATCGGGATGAACCTAGTCGCATTTCCTTTCTTTTTCTGTCCTCTTTCGAATGCAAAAAGAATTTTCAGGATCGGTTGAACCATTCAAAAGTTATGACCCTTTGATCGATTAACAAAATCATGGAAAATCAAGGATACTGTATTAAGCCTGTTTTCGCTCTATCTCCCATAGGAGCCGAGAAAAACGCAAAAAAAGAATTTTTCGATATTTCGCACTTCGGATGGACCCTACCTGATGTGATTCGTCGCGCTGACAACGAATCTGGCCGGGGATTTGCGATATCTCCAACAGGAGCTGAGAAAATCGCAGAAAACCGAATTATCCGAAAACCACCTACTTTACGTTTATTGAAATGACGATATCTATCGTTTCCTCGCTAATAACGATTGTTTCCGCTGCTCTTTGGCTTTCTAACGAACAAGGCTTGATAATACATCAATGTCCATGCATTTAGGACAAGAGCAGAATTTTTTTCATTTTTTTTGCGGCAGATAATCGATTTCTTAGTAATGTGAAAAATTGTATTTCAGAGGTAACATACAATCTGCGCTCTCGGCTCGAAAAATTGAAATATCGGGATGAACCTAGTCGTATTTCCTTTCTTTTTCTGTCCTCTTTCGAATGCAAAAAGAATTTTCAGGATCGGTTGAACCATTCAAAAGTTATGACCCTTTGATCGATTAACAAAATCATGGAAAATCAAGGATACTGTATTAAGCCTGTTTTCGCTCTATCTCCCATAGGAGCCGAGAAAAACGCAAAAAAAGAATTTTTCGATATTTCGCACTTCGGATGGACCCTACCTGATGTGATTCGTCGCGCTGACAACGAATCTGGCCGGGGATTTGCGATATCTCCAACAGGAGCTGAGAAAATCGCAGAAAACCGAATTATCCGAAAACCACCTACTTTACGTTTATTGAAATGACGATATCTATCGTTTCCTCGCTAATAACGATTGTTTCCGCTGCTCTTTGGCTTTCTAACGAACAAGGCTTGATAATACATCAATGTCCATGCATTTAGGACAAGAGCAGAATTTTTTTCATTTTTTTTGCGGCAGATAATCGATTTCTTAGTAATGTGAAAAATTGTATTTCAGAGGTAACATACAATCTGCGCTCTCGGCTCGAAAAATTGAAATATCGGGATGAACCTAGTCGCATTTCCTTTCTTTTTCTGTCCTCTTTCGAATGCAAAAAGAATTTTCAGGATCGGTTGAACCATTCAAAAGTTATGACCCTTTGATCGATTAACAAAATCAGGGAAAATCAAGGATCCTGTATTAAGCCTGTTTTCGCTCTATCTCCCATAGGAGCCGAGAAAAACGCAAAAAACGAACTTTACGATATTTCGCGCTTCGGATGGACCCTACCTGATGTGATTCGTCGCGCTGACAACGAATCTGGCCGGGGATTTGCGATATCTCCAACAGGAGCTGAGAAAATCGCAGAAAACCGAATTATCCGAAAACCACCTACTTTACGTTTATTGAAATGACGATATCTATCGTTTCCTCGCTAATAACGATTGTTTCCGCTGCTCTTTGGCTTTCTAACGAACAAGGCTTGATAATACATCAATGTCCATGCATTTAGGACAAGAGCAGAATTTTTTTCATTTTTTCTGCGACAGATAATCGATTTCTTAGTAATGTGAAGAATTGTATTTCAGAGGTAACATACAATCTGCGCTCTCGGCTCGAAAAATTGAAATATCGGGATGAACCTAGTCGCATTTCCTTTCTTTTTCTGTCCTCTTTCGAATGCAAAAAGAATTTTCAGGATCGGTTGAACCATTCAAAAGTTATGACCCTTTGATCGATTAACAAAATCATGGAAAATCAAGGATACTGTATTAAGCCTGTTTTCGCTCTATCTCCCATAGGAGCCGAGAAAAACGCAAAAAAAGAATTTTTCGATATTTCGCACTTCGGATGGACCCTACCTGATGTGATTCGTCGCGCTGACAACGAATATGGCCGGGGATTTGCGATATCTCCAACAGGAGCTGAGAAAATCGCAGAAAACCGAATTATCCGAAAACCACCTACTTTACGTTTATTGAAATGACGATATCTATCGTTTCCTCGCTAATAACGATTGTTTCCGCTGCTCTTTGGCTTTCTAACGAACAAGGCTTGGTAATACATCAATGTCCATGCATTTAGGACAAGAGCAGAATTTTTTTCATTTTTTTTGCGACAGATAATCGATTTCTTAGTAATGTGAAAAATTGTATTTCAGAGGTAACATACAATCTGCGCTCTCGGCTCGAAAAATTGAAATATCGGGATGAACCTAGTCGCATTTCCTTTCTTTTTCTGTCCTCTTTCGAATGCAAAAAGAATTTTCAGGATCGGTTGAACCATTCAAAAGTTATGACCCTTTGATCGATTAACAAAATCATGGAAAATCAAGGATACTGTATTAAGCCTGTTTTCGCTCTATCTCCCATAGGAGCCGAGAAAAACGCAAAAAAAGAATTTTTCGATATTTCGCACTTCGGATGGACCCTACCTGATGTGATTCGTCGCGCTGACAACGAATCTGGCCAGGGATTTGCGATATCTCCAACAGGAGCTGAGAAAATCGCAGAAAACCAAATTATCCGAAAACCACCTACTTTACGTTTATTGAAATGACGATATCTATCGTTTCCTCGCTAATAACGATTGTTTCCGCTGCTCTTTGGCATTCTAACGAACAAGGCTTGATAATACATCAATGTCCATGCATTTAGGACAAGAGCAGAATTTTTTTCATTTTTTTTGCGACAGATAATCGATTTCTTAGTAATGTGAAAAATTGTATTTCAGAGGTAACATACAATCTGCGCTCTCGGCTCGAAAAATTGAAATATCGGGATGAACCTAGTCGCATTTCCTTTCTTTTTCTGTCCTCTTTCGAATGCAAAATAAATTTTCAGGATCGGTTGAACCATTCAAAAGTTATGACCCTTTGATCGATTAACAAAATCATGGAAAATCAAGGATACTGTATTAAGCCTGTTTTCGCTCTATCTCCCATAGGAGCCGAGAAAAACGCAAAAAAAGAATTTTTCGATATTTCACACTTCGGATGGACCCTACCTGATGTGATTCGTCGCGCTGACAACGAATCTGGCCGGGGATTTGCGATATCTCCAACAGGAGCTGAGAAAATCGCAGAAAACCGAATTATCCGAAAACCACCTACTTTACGTTTATTGAAATGACGATATCTATCGTTTCCTCGCTAATAACGATTGTTTCCGCTGTTCTTTGGCTTTCTAACGAACAAGGCTTGATAATACATCAATGTCCATGCATTTAGGACAAGAGCAGAATTTTTTTAATTTTTTCTGCGACAGATAATCGATTTCTTAGTAATGTGAAAAATTGTATTTCAGAAGTAACATACAATCTGCGCTCTCGGCTCGAAAAATTGAAATATCGGGATGAACCTAGTCGCATTTCCTTTCTTTTTCTGTCCTCTTTCGAATGCAAAAAGAATTTTCAGGATCGGTTGAGCCATTCAAAAGTTATGACCCTTTGATCGATTAACAAAATCATGGAAAATCAAGGATACTGTATTAAGCCTGTTTTCGCTCTATCTCCCATAGGAGCCGAGAAAAACGCAAAAAAAGAATTTTTCGATATTTCGCACTTCGGATGGACCCTACCTGATGTGATTCGTCGCGCTGACAACGAATCTGGCCGGGGATTTGCGATATCTCCAACAGGAGCTGAGAAAATCGCAGAAAACCGAATTATCCGAAAACCACCTACTTTACGTTTATTGAAATGACGATATCTATCGTTTCCTCGCTAATAACGATTGTTTCCGCTGCTCTTTGGCTTTCTAACGAACAAGGCTTGGTAATACATCAATGTCCATGCATTTAGGACAAGAGCAGAATTTTTTTCATTTTTTTTGCGACAGATAATCGATTTCTTAGTAATGTGAAAAATTGTATTTCAGAGGTAACATACAATCTGCGCTCTCGGCTCGAAAAATTGAAATATCGGGATGAACCTAGTCGCATTTCCTTTCTTTTTCTGTCCTCTTTCGAATGCAAAGAGAATTTTCAGGATTGGTTGAACCATTCAAAAGTTATGACCCTTTGATCGATTAACAAAATCAGGGAAAATCAAGGATACTGTATTAAGCCTGTTTTCGCTCTATCTCCCATAGGAGCCGAGAAAAACGCAAAAAACGAACTTTTCGATATTTCGCACTTCGGATGGACCCTACCTGCTGTGATTCGTCGCGCTGACAACGAATCTGGCCCGGGATTTGCGATATCTCCAACAGGAGCTGAGAAAATCGCAGAAAACCGAATTATCCGAAAACCACCTACTTTTCGTTTATTGAAATGACGATATCTATCGTTTCCTCGCTAATAACGATTGTTTCCGCTGCTCTTTGGCTTTCTAACGAACAAGGCTTGATAATACATCAATGTCCATGCATTTAGGACAAGAGCAGAATTTTTTTCATTTTTTTTGCGACAGATAATCGATTTCTTAGTAATGTGAAAAATTGTATTTCAGAGGTAACATACAATCTGCGCTCTCGGCTCGAAAAATTGAAATATCGGGATGAACCTAGTCGCATTTCCTTTCTTTTTCTGTCCTCTTTCGAATACAAAAAGAATTTTCAGGATCGGTTGAACCATTCAAAAGTTATGACCCTTTGATCGATTAACAAAATCAGGGAAAATCAAGGATCCTGTATTAAGCCTGTTTTCGCTCTATCTCCCATAGGAGTTGAGAAAAACGCAAAAAACGAACTTTTCGATATTTCGCACTTCGGATGGACCCTACCTGCTGTGATTCGTCGCGCTGACAACGAATCTGGCCGGGGATTCTCGATATCTCCAACAGGAGCTGAGAAAATCGCAGAAAACCGAATTATCCGAAAACCACCTACTTTACGTTTATTGAAATGACGATATCTATCGTTTCCTCGCTAATAACGATTGTTTCCGCTGCTCTTTGGCTTTCTAACGAACAAGGCTTGGTAATACATCAATGTCCATGCATTTAGGACAAGAGCAGAATTTTTTTCATTTTTTTTGCGACAGATAATCGATTTCTTAGTAATGTGAAAAATTGTATTTCAGAGGTAACATACAATCTGCGCTCTCGGCTCGAAAAATTGAAATATCGGGATGAACCTAGTCGCATTTCCTTTCTTTTTCTGTCCTCTTTCGAATGCAAAGAGAATTTTCAGGATTGGTTGAACCATTCAAAAGTTATGACCCTTTGATCGATTAACAAAATCAGGGAAAATCAAGGATACTGTATTAAGCCTGTTTTCGCTCTATCTCCCATAGGAGCCGAGAAAAACGCAAAAAACGAACTTTTCGATATTTCGCACTTCGGATGGACCCTACCTGCTGTGATTCGTCGCGCTGACAACGAATCTGGCCCGGGATTTGCGATATCTCCAACAGGAGCTGAGAAAATCGCAGAAAACCGAATTATCCGAAAACCACCTACTTTTCGTTTATTGAAATGACGATATCTATCGTTTCCTCGCTAATAACGATTGTTTCCGCTGCTCTTTGGCTTTCTAACGAACAAGGCTTGATAATACATCAATGTCCATGCATTTAGGACAAGAGCAGAATTTTTTTCATTTTTTTTGCGACAGATAATCGATTTCTTAGTAATGTGAAAAATTGTATTTCAGAGGTAACATACAATCTGCGCTCTCGGCTCGAAAAATTGAAATATCGGGATGAACCTAGTCGCATTTCCTTTCTTTTTCTGTCCTCTTTCGAATGCAAAAAGAATTTTCAGGATCGGTTGAACCATTCAAAAGTTATGACCCTTTGATCGATTAACAAAATCAGGGAAAATCAAGGATCCTGTATTAAGCCTGTTTTCGCTCTATCTCCCATAGGAGCCGAGAAAAACGCAAAAAACGAACTTTACGATATTTCGCGCTTCGGATAAACCCTACCTGATGTGATTCGTCGCGCTGACAACAAATCTGGCCGGGGATTTGCGATATCTCCAACAGGAGCTGAGAAAATCGCAGAAAACCGAATTATCCGAAAACCACCTACTTTACGTTTATTGAAATGCCGATATCTATCGTTTCCTCGCTAATAACGATTGTTTCCGCTGCTCTTTGGCTTTCTAACGAACAAGGCTTGATAATACATCAATGTCCATGCATTTAGGACAAGAGCAGAATTTTTTTCATTTTTTTTGCGACAGATAATCGATTTCTTAGTAATGTGAAAAATTGTATTTCAGAGGTAACATACAATCTGCGCTCTCGGCTCGAAAAATTAAAATATCAGGATGAACCTAGTCGCATTTCCTTTCTTTTTCTGTCCTCTTTCGAATGCAAAAAGAATTTTCAGGATCGGTTGAACCATTCAAAAGTTATGACCCTTTGATCGATTAACAAAATCAGGGAAAATCAAGGATACTGTATTAAGCCTGTTTTCGCTCTATCTCCCATAGGAGCCGAGAAAAACGCAAAAAAAGAATTTTTCGATATTTCGCACTTCGGATGGACCCTACCTGATGTGATTCGTCGCGCTGACAACGAATCTGGCCGGGGATTTGCGATATCTCCAACAGGAGCTGAGAAAATCGCAGAAAACCGAATTATCCGAAAACCACCTACTTTACGTTTATTGAAATGACGATATCTATCGTTTCCTCGCTAATAACGATTGTTTCCGCTGCTCTTTGGCTTTCTAACGAACAAGGCTTGATAATACATCAATGTCCATGCATTTAGGACAAGAGCAGAATTTTTTTCATTTTTTTTGCGACAGATAATCGATTTCTTAGTAATGTGAAAAATTGTATTTCAGAGGTAACATACAATCTGCGCTCTCGGCTCGAAAAATTGAAATATCGGGATGAACCTAGTCGCATTTCCTTTCTTTTTCTGTCCTCTTTCGAATGCAAGAAGAATTTTCAGGATCGGTTGAACCATTCAAAAGTTATGACCCTTTGATCGATTAACAAAATCATGGAAAATCAAGGATACTGTATTAAGCCTGTTTTCGCTCTATCTCCCATAGGAGCCGAGAAAAACGCAAAAAAAGAATTTTTCGATATTTCGCACTTCGGATGGACCCTACCTGATGTGATTCGTCGCGCTGACAACGAATCTGGCCGGGGATTTGCGATATCTCCAACAGGAGCTGACAAAATCGCAGAAAACCGAATTATCCGAAAACCACCTACTTTACGTTTATTGAAATGACGATATCTATCGTTTCCTCGCTAATAACGATTGTTTCCGCTGCTCTTTGGCTTTCTAACGAACAAGGCTTGATAATACATCAATGTCCATGCATTTAGGACAAGAGCAGAATTTTTTTCATTTTTTTTGCGGCAGATAATCGATTTCTTAGTAATGTGAAAAATTGTATTTCAGAGGTAACATACAATCTGCGCTCTCGGCTCGAAAAATTGAAATATCGGGATGAACCTAGTCGCATTTCCTTTTTTTTTCTGTCCTCTTTCGAATGCAAAAAGAATTTTCAGGATCGGTTGAACCATTCAAAAGTTATGACCCTTTGATCGATTAACAAAATCATGGAAAATCAAGGATACTGTATTAAGCCTGTTTTCGCTCTATCTCCCATAGGAGCCGAGAAAAACGCAAAAAAAGAATTTTTCGATATTTCGCACTTCGGATGGACCCTACCTGATGTGATTCGTCGCGCTGACAACGAATCTGGCCGGGGATTTGCGATATCTCCAACAGGAGCTGAGAAAATCGCAGAAAACCGAATTATCCGAAAACCACCTACTTTACGTTTATTGAAATGACGATATCTATCGTTTCCTCGCTAATAACGATTGTTTCCGCTGCTCTTTGGCTTTCTAACGAACAAGGCTTGATAATACATCAATGTCCATGCATTTAGGACAAGAGCAGAATTTTTTTCATTTTTTTTGCGACAGATAATCGATTTCTTAGTAATGTGAAAAATTGTATTTCAGAGGTAACATACAATCTGCGCTCTCGGCACGAAAAATTAAAATATCAGGATGAACCTAGTCGCATTTCCTTTCTTTTTCTGTTTTTTTTTCGAATGCAAAAAGAATTTTCAGGATCGGTTGAACCATTCAAAAGTTATGACCCTTTGATCGATTAACAAAATCAGGGAAAATCAAGGATACTGTATTAAGCCTGTTTTCGCTCTATCTCCCATAGGAGCCGAGAAAAACGCAAAAAAAGAATTTTTCGATATTTCGCACTTCGGATGGACCCTACCTGATGTGATTCGTCGCGCTGACAACGAATCTGGCCGGGGATTTGCGATATCTCCAACAGGAGCTGAGAAAATCGCAGAAAACCGAATTATCCGAAAACCACCTACTTTACGTTTATTGAAATGACGATATCTATCGTTTCCTCGCTAATAACGATTGTTTCCGCTGCTCTTTGGCTTTCTAACGAACAAGGCTTGATAATACATCAATGTCCATGCATTTAGGACAAGAGCAGAATTTTTTTCATTTTTTTTGCGACAGATAATCGATTTCTTAGTAATGTGAAAAATTGTATTTCAGAGGTAACATACAATCTGCGCTCTCGGCTCGAAAAATTGAAATATCGGGATGAACCTAGTCGCATTTCCTTTCTTTTTCTGTCCTCTTTCGAATGCAAGAAGAATTTTCAGGATCGGTTGAACCATTCAAAAGTTATGACCCTTTGATCGATTAACAAAATCATGGAAAATCAAGGATACTGTATTAAGCCTGTTTTCGCTCTATCTCCCATAGGAGCCGAGAAAAACGCAAAAAAAGAATTTTTCGATATTTCGCACTTCGGATGGACCCTACCTGATGTGATTCGTCGCGCTGACAACGAATCTGGCCGGGGATTTGCGATATCTCCAACAGGAGCTGAGAAAATCGCAGAAAACCGAATTATCCGAAAACCACCTACTTTACGTTTATTGAAATGACGATATCTATCGTTTCCTCGCTAATAACGATTGTTTCCGCTGCTCTTTGGCTTTCTAACGAACAAGGCTTGATAATACATCAATGTCCATGCATTTAGGACAAGAGCAGAATTTTTTTCATTTTTTTTGCGACAGATAATCTATTTCTTAGTAATGTGAAAAATTGTATTTCAGAGGTAACATACAATCTGCGCTCTCGGCTCGAAAAATTGAAATATCGGGATGAACCTAGTCGCATTTCCTTTCTTTTTCTGTCCTCTTTCGAATGCAAAAAGAATTTTCAGGATCGGTTGAACCATTCAAAAGTTATGACCCTTTGTACGATTAACAAAATCAGGGAAAATCAAGGATCCTGTATTAAGCCTGTTTTCGCTCTATCTCCCATAGGAGCCGAGAAAAACGCAAAAAACGAACTTTACGATATTTCGCGCTTCGGATGGACCCTACCTGATGTGATTCGTCGCGCTGACAACGAATCTGGCCGGGGATTTGCGATATCTCCAACAGGAGCTGAGAAAATCGCAGAAAACCGAATTATCCGAAAACCACCTACTTTACGTTTATTGAAATGACGATATCTATCGTTTCCTCGCTAATAACGATTGTTTCCGCTGCTCTTTGGCTTTCTAACGAACAAGGCTTGATAATACATCAATGTCCATGCATTTAGGACAAGAGCAGAATTTTTTTCATTTTTTTTGCGACAGATAATCGATTTCTTAGTAATGTGAAAAATTGTATTTCAGAGGTAACATACAATCTGCGCTCTCGGCTCGAAAAATTGAAATATCGGGATGAACCTAGTCGCATTTCCTTTCTTTTTCTGTCCTCTTTCGAATGCAAAAAGAATTTTCAGGATCGGTTGAACCATTCAAAAGTTATGACCCTTTGATCGATTAACAAAATCATGGAAAATCAAGGATACTGTATTAAGCCTGTTTTCGCTCTATCTCCCATAGGAGCCGAGAAAAACGCAAAAAAAGAATTTTTCGATATTTCGCACTTCGGATGGACCCTACCTGATGTGATTCGTCGCGCTGACAACGAATCTGGCCGGGGATTTGCGATATCTCCAACAGGAGCTGAGAAAATCGCAGAAAACCGAATTATCCGAAAACCACCTACTTTACGTTTATTGAAATGACGATATCTATCGTTTCCTCGCTAATAACGATTGTTTCCGCTGCTCTTTGGCTTTCTAACGAACAAGGCTTGATAATACATCAATGTCCATGCATTTAGGACAAGAGCAGAATTTTTTTCATTTTTTTTGCGGCAGATAATCGATTTCTTAGTAATGTGAAAAATTGTATTTCAGAGGTAACATACAATCTGCGCTCTCGGCTCGAAAAATTGAAATATCGGGATGAACCTAGTCGCATTTCCTTTCTTTTTCTGTCCTCTTTCGAATGCAAAAAGAATTTTCAGGATCGGTTGAACCATTCAAAAGTTATGACCCTTTGATCGATTAACAAAATCATGGAAAATCAAGGATACTGTATTAAGCCTGTTTTCGCTCTATCTCCCATAGGAGCCGAGAAAAACGCAAAAAAAGATTTTTTCGATATTTCGCACTTCGGATGGACCCTACCTGATGTGATTCGTCGCGCTGACAACGAATCTGGCCGGGGATTTGCGATATCTCCAACAGGAGCTGAGAAAATCGCAGAAAACCGAATTATCCGAAAACCACCTACTTTACGTTTATTGAAATGACGATATCTATCGTTTCCTCGCTAATAACGATTGTTTCCGCTGCTCTTTGGCTTTCTAACGAACAAGGCTTGATAATACATCAATGTCCATGCATTTAGGACAAGAGCAGAATTTTTTTCATTTTTTTTGCGGCAGATAATCGATTTCTTAGTAATGTGAAAAATTGTATTTCAGAGGTAACATACAATCTGCGCTCTCGGCTCGAAAAATTGAAATATCGGGATGAACCTAGTCGCATTTCCTTTCTTTTTCTGTCCTCTTTCGAATGCAAAAAGATTTTTCAGGATCGGTTGAACCATTCAAAAGTTATGACCCTTTGATCGATTAACAAAATCAGGGAAAATCAAGGATCCTGTATTAAGCCTGTTTTCGCTCTATCTCCCATAGGAGCCGAGAAAAACGCAAAAAACGAACTTTACGATATTTCGCGCTTCGGATGGACCCTACCTGATGTGATCCGTCGCGCTGACAACGAATCTGGCCGGGGATTTGCGATATCTCCAACAGGAGCTGAGAAAATCGCAGAAAACCGAATTATCCGAAAACCACCTACTTTACGTTTATTGAAATGACGATATCTATCGTTTCCTCGCTAATAACGATTGTTTCCGCTGCTCTTTGGCTTTCTAACGAACAAGGCTTGATAATACATCAATGTCCATGCATTTAGGACAAGAGCAGAATTTTTTTCATTTTTTTTGCGACAGATAATCGATTTCTTAGTAATGTGAAAAATTGTATTTCAGAGGTAACATACAATCTGCGCTCTCGGCTCGAAAAATTGAAATATCGGGATAAACCTAGTCGCATTTCCTTTCGTTTTCTGTCCTCTTTCGAATGCAAAAAGAATTTTCAGGATCGGTTGAACCATTCAAAAGTTATGACCCTTTGATCGATTAACAAAATCAGGGAAAATCAAGGATCCTGTATTAAGCCTGTTTTCGCTCTATCTCCCATAGGAGCCGAGAAAAACGCAAAAAACGAACTTTACGATATTTCGCGCTTCGGATGGACCCTACCTGATGTGATTCGTCGCGCTGACAACGAATCTGGCCGGGGATTTGCGATATCTCCAACAGGAGCTGAGAAAATCGCAGAAAACCGAATTATCTGAAAACCACCTACTTTACGTTTATTGAAATGACGATATCTATCGTTTCCTCGCTAATAACGATTGTTTCCGCTGCTCTTTGGCTTTCTAACGAACAAGGCTTGATAATACATCAATGTCCATGCATTTAGGACAAGAGCAGAATTTTTTTCATTTTTTTTGCGACAGATAATCGATTTCTTAGTAATGTGAAAAATTGTATTTTAGAGGTAACATACAATCTGCGCTCTCGGCTCGAAAAATTGAAATATCGGGATGAACTCAGTCGCATTTCCTTTCTTTTTCTGTCCTCTTTCGAATGAAAAGAATTTTCAGGATCGGTTGAACCATTCAAAAGTTATGACCCTTTGATCGATTAACAAAATCAGGGAAAATCAAGGATCCTGTATTAAGCCTGTTTTCGCTCTATCTCCCATAGGAGCCGAGAAAAACGCAAAAAACGAACTTTACGATATTTCGCGCTTCGGATGGACCCTACCTGATGTGATTCGTCGCGCTGACAACGAATCTGGCCGGGGATTTGCGATATCTCCAACAGGAGCTGAGAAAATCGCAGAAAACCGAATTATCCGAAAACCACCTACTTTACGTTTATTGAAATGACGATATCTATCGTTTCCTCGCTAATAACGATTGTTTCCGCTGCTCTCTGGCTTTCTAACGAACAAGGCTTGATAATACATCAATGTCCATGCATTTAGGACAAGAGCAGAATTTTTTTCATTTTTTCTGCGACAGATAATCGATTTCTTAGTAATGTGAAGAATTGTATTTCAGAGGTAACATACAATCTGCGCTCTCGGCTCGAAAAATTGAAATATCGGGATGAACCTAGTCGCATTTCCTTTCTTTTTCTGTCCTCTTTCGAATGCAAAAAGAATTTTCAGGATCGGTTGAACCATTCAAAAGTTATGACCCTTTGATCGATTAACAAAATCATGGAAAATCAAGGATACTGTATTAAGCCTGTTTTCGCTCTATCTCCCATAGGAGCCGAGAAAAACGCAAAAAAAGAATTTTTCGATATTTCGCACTTCGGATGGACCCTACCTGATGTGATTCGTCGCGCTGACAACGA
This sequence comes from Cylloceria caligata, assembly GCA_963942595.1. Taxonomy (NCBI): domain Eukaryota; kingdom Metazoa; phylum Arthropoda; class Insecta; order Hymenoptera; family Ichneumonidae; genus Cylloceria; species Cylloceria caligata. Next base: position 43,691,158 of record OZ012709.1, on the reverse strand, counting down.
ATCTGGCCGGGGATTTGCGATATCTCCAACAGGAGCTGAGAAAATCGCAGAAAACCGAATTATCCGAAAACCACCTACTTTACGTTTATTGAAATGACGATATCTATCGTTTCCTCGCTAATAACGATTGTTTCCGCTGCTCTTTGGCTTTCTAACGAACAAGGCTTGATAATACATCAATGTCCATGCATTTAGGACAAGAGCAGAATTTTTTTCATTTTTTTTGCGACAGATAATCGATTTCTTAGTAATGTGAAAAATTGTATTTCAGAGGTAACATACAATCTGCGCTCTCGGCTCGAAAAATTGAAATATCGGGATGAACCTAGTCGCATTTCCTTTCTTTTTCTGTCCTCTTTCGAATGCAAAATAAATTTTCAGGATCGGTTGAACCATTCAAAAGTTATGACCCTTTGATCGATTAACAAAATCATGGAAAATCAAGGATACTGTATTAAGCCTGTTTTCGCTCTATCTCCCATAGGAGCCGAGAAAAACGCAAAAAAAGAATTTTTCGATATTTCGCACTTCGGATGGACCCTACCTGATGTGATTCGTCGCGCTGACAACGAATCTGGCCGGGGATTTGCGATATCTCCAACAGGAGCTGAAAAAATCGCAGAAAACCGAATTATCCGAAAACCACCTACTTTACGTTTATTGAAATGACGATATCTATCGTTTCCTCGCTAATAACGATTGTTTCCGCTGCTCTTTGGCTTTCTAACGAACAAGGCTTGGTAATACATCAACGTCCATGCATTTAGGACAAGAGCAGAATTTTTTTCATTTTTTTTGCGACAGATAATCGATTTCTTAGTAATGTGAAAAATTGTATTTCAGAGGTAACATACAATCTGCGCTCTCGGCTCGAAAAATTGAAATATCGGGATGAACCTAGTCGCATTTCCTTTCTTTTTCTGTCCTCTTTCGAATGCAAAAAGAATTTTCAGGATTGGTTGAACCATTTAAAAGTTATGACCCTTTGATCGATTAACAAAATCAGGGAAAATCAAGGATTCTCTATTAAGCCTGTTTTCGCTCTATCTCCCATAGGAGCCGAGAAAAACGCAAAAAACGAACTTTTCGATATTTCGCACTTCGGATGGACCCTACCTGCTGTGATTCGTCGCGCTGACAACGAATCTGGCCGGGGATTTGCGATATCTCCAACAGGAGCTGAGAAAATCGCAGAAAACCGAATTATCCGAAAACCACCTACTTTTCGTTTATTGAAATGACGATATCTATCGTTTCCTCGCTAATAACGATTGTTTCCGCTGCTCTTTGGCTTTCTAACGAACAAGGCTTGATAATACATCAATGTCCATGCATTTAGGACAAGAGCAGAATTTTTTTCATTTTTTTTGCGACAGATAATCGATTTCTTAGTAATGTGAAAAATTGTATTTCAGAGGTAACATACAATCTGCGCTCTCGGCTCGAAAAATTGAAATATCGGGATGAACCTAGTCGCATTTCCTTTCTTTTTCTGTCCTCTTTCGAATGCAAAAAGAATTTTCAGGATCGGTTGAACCATTCAAAAGTTATGACCCTTTGATCGATTAACAAAATCATGGAAAATCAAGGATACTGTATTAAGCCTGTTTTCGCTCTATCTCCCATAGGAGCCGAGAAAAACGCAAAAAAAGAATTTTTCGATATTTCGCACTTCGGATGGACCCTACCTGATGTGATTCGTCGCGCTGACAACGAATCTGGCCGGGGATTTGCGATATCTCCAACAGGAGCTGAGAAAATCGCAGAAAACCGAATTATCCGAAAACCACCTACTTTACGTTTATTGAAATGACGATATCTATCGTTTCCTCGCTAATAACGATTGTTTCCGCTGCTCTTTGGCTTTCTAACGAACAAGGCTTGATAATACATCAATGTCCATGCATTTAGGACAAGAGCAGAATTTTTTTCATTTTTTTTGCGACAGATAATCGATTTCTTAGTAATGTGAAAAATTGTATTTCAGAGGTAACATACAATCTGCGCTCTCGGCTCGAAAAATTGAAATATCGGGATGAACCTAGTCGCATTTCCTTTCTTTTTCTGTCCTCTTTCGAATGCAAAAAGAATTTTCAGGATCGGTTGAACCATTCAAAAGTTATGACCCTTTGATCGATTAACAAAATCATGGAAAATCAAGGATACTGTATTAAGCCTGTTTTCGCTCTATCTCCCATAGGAGCCGAGAAAAACGCAAAAAAAAATTTTTTCGATATTTCGCACTTCGGATGGACCCTACCTGATGTGATTCGTCGCGCTGACAACGAATCTGGCCGGGGATTTGCGATATCTCCAACAGGAGCTGAGAAAATCGCAGAAAACCGAATTATCCGAAAACCACCTACTTTACGTTTATTGAAATGACGATATCTATCGTTTCCTCGCTAATAACGATTGTTTCCGCTGCTCTTTGGCTTTCTAACGAACAAGGCTTGATAATACATCAATGTCCATGCATTTAGGACAAGAGCAGAATTTTTTTCATTTTTTCTGCGACAGATAATCGATTTCTTAGTAATGTGAAAAATTGTATTTCAGAGGTAACATACAATCTGCGCTCTCGGCTCGAAAAATTGAAATATCGGGATGAACCTAGTCGCATTTCCTTTCTTTTTCTGTCCTCTTTCGAATGCAAAAAGAATTTTCAGGATCGGTTGAGCCATTCAAAAGTTATGACCCTTTGATCGATTAACAAAATCATGGAAAATCAAGGATACTGTATTAAGCCTGTTTTCGCTCTATCTCCCATAGGAGCCGAGAAAAACGCAAAAAAAGAATTTTTCGATATTTCGCACTTCGGATGGACCCTACCTGATGTGATTCGTCGCGCTGACAACGAATCTGGCCGGGGATTTGCGATATCTCCAACAGGAGCTGAGAAAATCGCAGAAAACCGAATTATCCGAAAACCACCTACTTTACGTTTATTGAAATGACGATATCTATCGTTTCCTCGCTAATAACGATTGTTTCCGCTGCTCTTTGGCTTTCTAACGAACAAGGCTTGGTAATACATCAATGTCCATGCATTTAGGACAAGAGCAGAATTTTTTTCATTTTTTTTGCGACAGATAATCGATTTCTTAGTAATGTGAAAAATTGTATTTCAGAGGTAACATACAATCTGCGCTCTCGGCTCGAAAAATTGAAATATCGGGATGAACCTAGTCGCATTTCCTTTCTTTTTCTGTCCTCTTTCGAATGCAAAAAGAATTTTCAGGATCGGTTGAACCATTCAAAAGTTATGACCCTTTGATCGATTAACAAAATCAGGGAAAATCAAGGATACTGTATTAAGCCTGTTTTCGCTCTATCTCCCATAGGAGCCGAGAAAAACGCAAAAAAAGAATTTTTCGATATTTCGCACTTCGGATGGACCCTACCTGATGTGATTCGTCGCGCTGACAACGAATCTGGCCGGGGATTTGCGATATCTCCAACAGGAGCTGAGAAAATCGCAGAAAACCGAATTATCCGAAAACCACCTACTTTACGTTTATTGAAATGACGATATCTATCGTTTCCTCGCTAATAACGATTGTTTCCGCTGCTCTTTGGCTTTCTAACGAACAAGGCTTGATAATACATCAATGTCCATGCATTTAGGACAAGAGCAGAATTTTTTTCATTTTTTTTGCGACAGATAATCGATTTCTTAGTAATGTGAAAAATTGTATTTCAGAGGTAACATACAATCTGCGCTCTCGGCTCGAAAAATTGAAATATCGGGATGAACCTAGTCGCATTTCCTTTCTTTTTCTGTCCTCTTTCGAATGCAAGAAGAATTTTCAGGATCGGTTGAACCATTCAAAAGTTATGACCCTTTGATCGATTAACAAAATCATGGAAAATCAAGGATACTGTATTAAGCCTGTTTTCGCTCTATCTCCCATAGGAGCCGAGAAAAACGCAAAAAAAGAATTTTTCGATATTTCGCACTTCGGATGGACCCTACCTGATGTGATTCGTCGCGCTGACAACGAATCTGGCCGGGGATTTGCGATATCTCCAACAGGAGCTGAGAAAATCGCAGAAAACCGAATTATCCGAAAACCACCTACTTTACGTTTATTGAAATGACGATATCTATCGTTTCCTCGCTAATAACGATTGTTTCCGCTGCTCTTTGGCTTTCTAACGAACAAGGCTTGATAATACATCAATGTCCATGCATTTAGGACAAGAGCAGAATTTTTTTCATTTTTTTTGCGACAGATAATCTATTTCTTAGTAATGTGAAAAATTGTATTTCAGAGGTAACATACAATCTGCGCTCTCGGCTCGAAAAATTGAAATATCGGGATGAACCTAGTCGCATTTCCTTTCTTTTTCTGTCCTCTTTCGAATGCAAAAAGAATTTTCAGGATCGGTTGAACCATTCAAAAGTTATGACCCTTTGTACGATTAACAAAATCAGGGAAAATCAAGGATCCTGTATTAAGCCTGTTTTCGCTCTATCTCCCATAGGAGCCGAGAAAAACGCAAAAAACGAACTTTACGATATTTCGCGCTTCGGATGGACCCTACCTGATGTGATTCGTCGCGCTGACAACGAATCTGGCCGGGGATTTGCGATATCTCCAACAGGAGCTGAGAAAATCGCAGAAAACCGAATTATCCGAAAACCACCTACTTTACGTTTATTGAAATGACGATATCTATCGTTTCCTCGCTAATAACGATTGTTTCCGCTGCTCTTTGGCTTTCTAACGAACAAGGCTTGATAATACATCAATGTCCATGCATTTAGGACAAGAGCAGAATTTTTTTCATTTTTTTTGCGACAGATAATCGATTTCTTAGTAATGTGAAAAATTGTATTTCAGAGGTAACATACAATCTGCGCTCTCGGCTCGAAAAATTGAAATATCGGGATGAACCTAGTCGCATTTCCTTTCTTTTTCTGTCCTCTTTCGAATGCAAAAAGAATTTTCAGGATCGGTTGAACCATTCAAAAGTTATGACCCTTTGATCGATTAACAAAATCAGGGAAAATCAAGGATCCTGTATTAAGCCTGTTTTCGCTCTATCTCCCATAGGAGCCGAGAAAAACGCAAAAAAAGAATTTTCCGATATTTCGCACTTCGGATAGACCCTACCTGATGTGATTCGTCGCGCTGACAACGAATCTGGCCGGGGATTTGCGATATCTCCAACAGGAGCTGAGAAAATCGCAGAAAACCGAATTATCCGAAAACCACCTACTTTACGTTTATTGAAATGACGATATCTATCGTTTCCTCGCTAATAACGATTGTTTCCGCTGCTCTTTGGCTTTCTAACGAACAAGGCTTGATAATACATCAATGTCCATGCATTTAGGACAAGAGCAGAATTTTTTTCATTTTTTCTGCGACAGATAATCGATTTCTTAGTAATGTGAAAAATTGTATTTCTGAGGTAACATACAATCTGCGCTCTCGGCTCGAAAAATTGAAATATCGGGATGAACCTAGTCGCATTTCCTTTCTTTTTCTGTCCTCTTTCGAATGCAAAAAGAATTTTCAGGATCGGTTGAGCCATTCAAAAGTTATGACCCTTTGATCGATTAACAAAATCAGGGAAAATCAAGGATCCTGTATTAAGCCTGTTTTCGCTCTATCTCCCATAGGAGCCGAGAAAAACGCAAAAAACGAACTTTACGATATTTCGCGCTTCGGATGGAACCTACCTGATGTGATTCGTCGCGCTGACAACGAATCTGGCCGGGGATTTGCGATATCTCCGACAGGAGCTGAGAAAATCGCAGAAAACCGAATTATCTGAAAACCACCTACTTTACGTTTATTGAAATGACGATATCTATCGTTTCCTCGCTAATAACGATTGTTTCCGCTGCTCTTTGGCTTTCTAACGAACAAGGCTTGATAATACATCAATGTCCATGCATTTAGGACAAGAGCAGAATTTTTTTCATTTTTTTTGCGACAGATAATCTATTTCTTAGTAATGTGAAAAATTGTATTTCAGAGGTAACATACAATCTGCGCTCTCGGCTCGAAAAATTGAAATATCGGGATGAACCTAGTCGCATTTCCTTTCTTTTTCTGTCCTCTTTCGAATGCAAAAAGAATTTTCAGGATCGGTTGAACCATTCAAAAGTTATGACCCTTTGATCGATTAACAAAATCAGGGAAAATCAAGGATCCTGTATTAAGCCTGTTTTCGCTCTATCTCCCATAGGAGCCGAGAAAAACGCAAAAAACGAACTTTACGATATTTCGCGCTTCGGATAAACCCTACCTGATGTGATTCGTCGCGCTGACAACGAATCTGGCCGGGGATTTGCGATATCTCCAACAGGAGCTGAGAAAATCGCAGAAAACCGAATTATCTGAAAACCACCTACTTTACGTTTATTGAAATGACGATATCTATCGTTTCCTCGCTAATAACGATTGTTTCCGCTGCTCTTTGGCTTTCTAACGAACAAGGCTTGATAATACATCAATGTCCATGCATTTAGGACAAGAGCAGAATTTTTTTCATTTTTTTTGCGACAGATAATCTATTTCTTAGTAATGTGAAAAATTGTATTTCAGAGGTAACATACAATCTGCGCTCTCGGCTCGAAAAATTGAAATATCGGGATGAACCTAGTCGCATTTCCTTTCTTTTTCTGTCCTCTTTCGAATGCAAAAAGAATTTTCAGGATCGCTTGAACCATTCAAAAGTTATGACCCTTTGATCGATTAACAAAATCAGGGAAAATCAAGGATCCTGTATTAAGCCTGTTTTCGCTCTATCTCCCATAGGAGCCGAGAAAAACGCAAAAAACGAACTTTACGATATTTCGCGCTTCGGATAAACCCTACCTGATGTGATTCGTCGCGCTGACAACGAATCTGGCCGGGGATTTGCGATATCTCCAACAGGAGCTGAGAAAATCGCAGAAAACCGAATTATCCGAAAACCACCTACTTTACGTTTATTGAAATGCCGATATCTATCGTTTCCTCGCTAATAACGATTGTTTCCGCTGCTCTTCGGCTTTCTAACGAACAAGGCTTGATAATACATCAATGTCCATGCATTTAGGACAAGAGCAGAATTTTTTTCATTTTTTTTGCGACAGATAATCGATTTCTTAGTAATGTGAAAAATTGTATTTCAGAGGTAACATACAATCTGCGCTCTCGGCTCGAAAAATTAAAATATCAGGATGAACCTAGTCGCATTTCCTTTCTTTTTCTGTCCTCTTTCGAATGCAAAAAGAATTTTCAGGATCGGTTGAACCATTCAAAAGTTATGACCCTTTGATCGATTAACAAAATCAGGGAAAATCAAGGATACTGTATTAAGCCTGTTTTCGCTCTATCTCCCATAGGAGCCGAGAAAAACGCAAAAAAAGAATTTTTCGATATTTCGCACTTCGGATGGACCCTACCTGATGTGATTCGTCGCGCTGACAACGAATCTGGCCGGGGATTTGCGATATCTCCAACAGGAGCTGAGAAAATCGCAGAAAACCGAATTATCCGAAAACCACCTACTTTACGTTTATTGAAATGACGATATCTATCGTTTCCTCGCTAATAACGATTGTTTCCGCTGCTCTTTGGCTTTCTAACGAACAAGGCTTGATAATACATCAATGTCCATGCATTTAGGACAAGAGCAGAATTTTTTTCATTTTTTTTGCGACAGATAATCTATTTCTTAGTAATGTGAAAAATTGTATTTCAGAGGTAACATACAATCTGCGCTCTCGGCTCGAAAAATTGAAATATCGGGATGAACCTAGTCGCATTTCCTTTCTTTTTCTGTCCTCTTTCGAATGCAAAAAGAATTTTCAGGATCGGTTGAACCATTCAAAAGTTATGACCCTTTGTACGATTAACAAAATCAGGGAAAATCAAGGATCCTGTATTAAGCCTGTTTTCGCTCTATCTCCCATAGGAGCCGAGAAAAACGCAAAAAACGAACTTTACGATATTTCGCGCTTCGGATGGACCCTACCTGATGTGATTCGTCGCGCTGACAACGAATCTGGCCGGGGATTTGCGATATCTCCAACAGGAGCTGAGAAAATCGCAGAAAACCGAATTATCCGAAAACCACCTACTTTACGTTTATTGAAATGACGATATCTATCGTTTCCTCGCTAATAACGATTGTTTCCGCTGCTCTTTGGCTTTCTAACGAACAAGGCTTGATAATACATCAATGTCCATGCATTTAGGACAAGAGCAGAATTTTTTTCATTTTTTTTGCGACAGATAATCGATTTCTTAGTAATGTGAAAAATTGTATTTCAGAGGTAACATACAATCTGCGCTCTCGGCTCGAAAAATTGAAATATCGGGATAAACCTAGTCGCATTTCCTTTCGCTTTCTGTCCTCTTTCGAATGCAAAAAGATCTTTCAGGATCGGTTGAACCATTCAAAAGTTATGACCCTTTGATCGATTAACAAAATCAGGGAAAATCAAGGATCCTGTATTAAGCCTGTTTTCGCTCTATCTCCCATAGGAGCCGAGAAAAACGCAAAAAACGAACTTTACGATATTTCGCGCTTCGGATGGAACCTACCTGATGTGATTCGTCGCGCTGACAACGAATCTGGCCGGGGATTTGCGATATCTCCGACAGGAGCTGAGAAAATCGCAGAAAACCGAATTATCTGAAAACCACCTACTTTACGTTTATTGAAATGACGATATCTATCGTTTCCTCGCTAATAACGATTGTTTCCGCTGCTCTTTGGCTTTCTAACGAACAAGGCTTGATAATACATCAATGTCCATGCATTTAGGACAAGAGCAGAATTTTTTTCATTTTTTTTGCGACAGATAATCGATTTCTTAGTAATGTGAAAAATTGTATTTCAGAGGTAACATACAATCTGCGCTCTCGGCTCGAAAAATTGAAATATCGGGATGAACCTAGTCGCATTTCCTTTCTTTTTCTGTCCTCTTTCGAATGCAAAAAGAATTTTCAGGATCGGTTGAACCATTCAAAAGTTATGACCCTTTGATCGATTAACAAAATCAGGGAAAATCAAGGATACTGTATTAAGCCTGTTTACGCTCTATCTCCCATAGGAGCCGAGAAAAACGCAAAAAAAGAATTTTTCGATATTTCGCACTTCGGATGGACCCTACCTGATGTGATTCGTCGCGCTGACAACGAATCTGGCCGGGGATTTGCGATATCTCCAACAGGAGCTGAGAAAATCGCAGAAAACCGAATTATCCGAAAACCACCTACTTTACGTTTATTGAAATGACGATATCTATCCTTTCCTCGCTAATAACGATTGTTTCCGCTGCTCTTTGGCTTTCTAACGAACGAGGCTTGATAACACATCAATGTCCATGCATTTAGGACAAGAGCAGAATTTTTTTCATTTTTTTTGCGACAGATAATCGATTTCTTAGTAATGTGAAAAATTGTATTTCAGAGGTAACATACAATCTGCGCTCTCGGTCCAAAAAATTGAAATATCGGGATAAACCTAGTCGCATTTCCTTTCTTTTTCTGTCCTCTTTCGAATGCAAAAAGAATTTTCAGGATCGGTTGAACCATTCAAAAGTTATGACCCTTTGATCGATTAATAAAATCAGGGAAAATCAAGGATACTGTATTAAGCCTGTTTTCGCTCTATCTCCCACAGGAGCCGAGAAAAACGCAAAAAAAGAATTTTTCGATATTTCGCACTTCGGATGGACCCTACCTGATGTGATTCGTCGCGCTGACAACGAATCTGGCCGGGGATTTGCGATATCTCCAACAGGAGCTGAGAAAATCGCAGAAAACCGAATTATCCGAAAACCACCTACTTTACGTTTATTGAAATGACGATATCTATCGTTTCCTCGCTAATAACGATTGTTTCCGCTGCTCTTTGGCTTTCTAACGAACAAGGCTTGATAATACATCAATGTCCATGCATTTAGGACAAGAGCAGAATTTTTTTCATTTTTTTTGCGACAGATAATCGATTTCTTAGTAATGTGAAAAATTGTATTTCAGAGGTAACATACAATCTGCGCTCTCGGCTCGAAAAATTGAAGTATCGGGATGAACCTAGTCGCATTTCCTTTCTTTTTCTGTCCTCTTTCGAATGCAAAAAGAATTTCCAGGATCGGTTGAACCATTCAAAAGTTATGACCCTTTGATCGATTAACAAAATCAGGGAAAATCAAGGATCCTGTATTAAGCCTGTTTTCGCTCTATCTCCCATAGGAGCCGAGAAAAACGCAAAGAACGAACTTTTAGATATTTCGCACTTCGGATGGACCCTACCTGATGTGATTCGTCGCGCTGACAACGAATCTGGCCGGGGATTTGCGATATCTCCAACAGGAGCTGAGAAAATCGCAGAAAACCGAATTATCCGAAAACCACCTACTTTACGTTTATTGAAATGACGATATCTATCGTTTCCTCGCTAATAACGATTGTTTCCGCTGCTCTTTGGCTTTCTAACGAACAAGGCTTGATAATACATCAATGTCCATGCATTTAGGACAAGAGCAGAATTTTTTTCATTTTTTTTGCGACAGATAATCGATTCCTTAGTAATGTGAAAAATTGTATTTCAGAGGTAACATACAATCTGCGCTCTCGGCTCGAAAAATTGCAATATCGGGATGAACCTAGTCGCATTTCCTTTCTTTTTCTGTCCTCTTTCGAATGCAAAAAGAATTTTCAGGATCGGTTGAACCATTCAAAAGTTATGACCCTTTGATCGATTAACAAAATCAGGGAAAATCAAGGATCCTGTATTAAGCCTGTTTTCGCTCTATCTCCCATAGGAGCCGAGAAAAACGCAAAAAACGAACTTTTCGATATTTCGCACTTCGGATGGACCCTACCTGCTGTGATTCGTCGCGCTGACAACGAATCTGGCCGGGGATTTGCGATATCTCCAACAGGAGCTGAGAAAATCGCAGAAAACCGAATTATCCGAAAACCACCTACTTTACGTTTATTGAAATGCCGATATCTATCGTTTCCTCGCTAATAACGATTGTTTCCGCTGCTCTTTGGCTTTCTAACGAACAAGGCTTGATAATACATCAATGTCCATGCATTTAGGACAAGAGCAGAATTTTTTTCATTTTTTTTGCGACAGATAATCGATTTCTTAGTAATGTGAAAAATTGTATTTCAGGAGTAACATACAATCTGCGCTCTCGGCTCGAAAAATTGAAATATCGGGATGAACCTAGTCGCATTTCCTTTCTTTTTCTGTCCTCTTTCGAATGCAAAAAGAATTTTCAGGATCGGTTGAACCATTCAAAAGTTATGACCCTTTGATCGATTAACAAAATCAGGGAAAATCAAGGATACTGTATTAAGCCTGTTTTCGCTCTATCTCCCATAGGAGCCGAGAAAAACGCAAAAAAAGAATTTTTCGATATTTCGCACTTCGGATGGACCCTACCTTATGTGATTCGTCGCGCTGACAACGAATCTGGCCGGGGATTTGCGATATCTCCAACAGGAGCTGAGAAAATCGCAGAAAACCGAATTATCCGAAAACCACCTACTTTACGTTTATTGAAATGACGATATCTATCGTTTCCTCGCTAATAACGATTGTTTCCGCTGCTCGTTGGCTTTCTAACGAACAAGGTTTGATAATACATCAATGTCCATGCATTTAGGACAAGAGCAGAATTTTTTTCATTTTTTTTGCGACAGATAATCGATTTCTTAGTAATGTGAAAAATTGTATTTCAGAGGTAACATACAATCTGCGCTCTCGGCTCGAAAAATTGAAATATCGGGATGAACCTAGTCGCATTTCCTTTCTTTTTCTGTCCTCTTTCGAATGCAAAAAGAATTTTCAGGATCGGTTGAACCATTCAAAAGTTATGACCCTTTGATCGATTAACAAAATCAGGGAAAATCAAGGATACTGTATTAAGCCTGTTTTCGCTCTATGTCCCATAGAAGCCGAGAAAAACGCAAAAAAAGAATTTTTCGATATTTCGCACTTCGGATGGACCCTACCTGATGTGATTCGTCGCGCTGACAACGAATCTGGCCGGGGATTTGCGATATCTCCAACAGGAGCTGAGAAAATCGCAGAAAACCGAATTATCCGAAAACCACCTACTTTACGTTTATTGAAATGACGATATCTATCGTTTCCTCGCTAATAACGATTGTTTCCGCTGCTCTTTGGCTTTCTAACGAACAACGCTTGATAATACATCAATGTCCATGCATTTAGGACAAGAGCAGAATTTTTTTCATTTTTTTTGCGACAGATAATCGATTTCTTAGTAATGTGAAAAATTGTATTTCAGAGGTAACATACAATCTGCGCTCTCGGCTCGAAAAATTGAAATATCGGGATGAACCTAGTCGCATTTCCTTTCTTTTTCTGTCCTCTTTCGAATGCAAAAAGAATTTTCAGGATCGGTTGAACCATTCAAAAGTTATGACCCTTTGATCGATTAACAAAATCAGGGAAAATCAAGGATACTGTATTAAGCCTGTTTACGCTCTATCTCCCATAGGAGCCGAGAAAAACGCAAAAAAAGAATTTTTCGATATTTCGCACTTCGGATGGACCCTACCTGATGTGATTCGTCGCGCTGACAACGAATCTGGCCGGGGATTTGCGATATCTCCAACAGGAGCTGAGAAAATCGCAGAAAACCGAATTATCCGAAAACCACCTACTTTACGTTTATTGAAATGACGATATCTATCGTTTCCTCGCTAATAACGATTGTTTCCGCTGCTCTTTGGCTTTCTAACGAACAACGCTTGATAATACATCAATGTCCATGCATTTAGGACAAGAGCAGAATTTTTTTCATTTTTTTTGCGACAGATAATCGATTTCTTAGTAATGTGAAAAATTGTATTTCAGAGGTAACATACAATCTGCGCTCTCGGCTCGAAAAATTGAAATATCGGGATGAACCTAGTCGCATTTCCTTTCTTTTTCTGTCCTCTTTCGAATGCAAAAAGAATTTTCAGGATCGGTTGAACCATTCAAAAGTTATGACCCTTTGATCGATTAACAAAATCAGGGAAAATCAAGGATACTGTATTAAGCCTGTTTACGCTCTATCTCCCATAGGAGCCGAGAAAAACGCAAAAAAAGAATTTTTCGATATTTCGCACTTCGGATGGACCCTACCTGATGTGATTCGTCGCGCTGACAACGAATCTGGCCGGGGATTTGCGATATCTCCAACAGGAGCTGAGAAAATCGCAGAAAACCGAATTATCCGAAAACCACCTACTTTACGTTTATTGAAATGACGATATCTATCCTTTCCTCGCTAATAACGATTGTTTCCGCTTTTCTTTGGCTTTCTAACGAACGAGGCTTGATAATACATCAATGTCCATGCATTTAGGACAAGAGCAGAATTTTTTTCATTTTTTTTGCGACAGATAATCGATTTCTTAGTAATGTGAAAAATTGTATTTCAGAGGTAACATACAATCTGCGCTCTCGGTCCAAAAAATTGAAATATCGGGATGAACCTAGTCGCATTTCCTTTCTTTTTCTGTCCTCTTTCGAATGCAAAAAGAATTTTCAGGATCGGTTGAACCATTCAAAAGTTATGACCCTTTGATCGATTAATAAAATCAGGGAAAATCAAGGATACTGTATTAAGCCTGTTTTCGCTCTATCTCCCACAGGAGCCGAGAAAAACGCAAAAAAAGAATTTTTCGATATTTCGCACTTCGGATGGACCCTACCTGATGTGATTCGTCGCGCTGACAACGAATCTGGCCGGGGATTTGCGATATCTCCAACAGGAGCTGAGAAAATCGCAGAAAACCGAATTATCCGAAAACCACCTACTTTACGTTTATTGAAATGACGATATCTATCGTTTCCTCGCTAATAACGATTGTTTCCGCTGCTCTTTGGCTTTCTAACGAACAAGGCTTGATAATACATCAATGTCCATGCATTTAGGACAAGAGCAGAATTTTTTTCATTTTTTTTGCGACAGATAATCGATTTCTTAGTAATGTGAAAAATTGTATTTCAGAGGTAACATACAATCTGCGCTCTCGGCTCGAAAAATTGAAGTATCGGGATGAACCTAGTCGCATTTCCTTTCTTTTTCTGTCCTCTTTCGAATGCAAAAAGAATTTTCAGGATCGGTTGAACCATTCAAAAGTTATGACCCTTTGATCGATTAACAAAATCAGGGAAAATCAAGGATACTGTATTAAGCCTGTTTTCGCTCTATGTCCCATAGAAGCCGAGAAAAACGCAAAAAAAGAATTTTTCGATATTTCGCACTTCGGATGGACCCTACCTGATGTGATTCGTCGCGCTGACAACGAATCTGGCCGGGGATTTGCGATATCTCCAACAGGAGCTGAGAAAATCGCAGAAAACCGAATTATCCGAAAACCACCTACTTTACGTTTATTGAAATGACGATATCTATCGTTTCCTCGCTAATAACGATTGTTTCCGCTGCTCTTTGGCTTTCTAACGAACAACGCTTGATAATACATCAATGTCCATGCATTTAGGACAAGAGCAGAATTTTTTTCATTTTTTTTGCGACAGATAATCGATTTCTTAGTAATGTGAAAAATTGTATTTCAGAGGTAACATACAATCTGCGCTCTCGGCTCGAAAAATTGAAATATCGGGATGAACCTAGTCGCATTTCCTTTCTTTTTCTGTCCTCTTTCGAATGCAAAAAGAATTTTCAGGATCGGTTGAACCATTCAAAAGTTATGACCCTTTGATCGATTAACAAAATCAGGGAAAATCAAGGATACTGTATTAAGCCTGTTTACGCTCTATCTCCCATAGGAGCCGAGAAAAACGCAAAAAAAGAATTTTTCGATATTTCGCACTTCGGATGGACCCTACCTGATGTGATTCGTCGCGCTGACAACGAATCTGGCCGGGGATTTGCGATATCTCCAACAGGAGCTGAGAAAATCGCAGAAAACCGAATTATCCGAAAACCACCTACTTTACGTTTATTGAAATGACGATATCTATCCTTTCCTCGCTAATAACAATTGTTTCCGCTGCTCGTTGGCTTTCTAACGAACAAGGTTTGATAATACATCAATGTCCATGCATTTAGGACAAGAGCAGAATTTTTTTCATTTTTTTTGCGACAGATAATCGATTTCTTAGTAATGTGAAAAATTGTATTTCAGAGGTAACATACAATCTGCGCTCTCGGCTCGAAAAATTGAAATATCGGGATGAACCTAGTCGCATTTCCTTTCTTTTTCTGTCCTCTTTCGAATGCAAAAAGAATTTTCAGGATCGGTTGAACCATTCAAAAGTTATGACCCTTTGATCGATTAACAAAATCAGGGAAAATCAAGGATACTGTATTAAGCCTGTTTTCGCTCTATGTCCCATAGAAGCCGAGAAAAACGCAAAAAAAGAATTTTTCGATATTTCGCACTTCGGATGGACCCTACCTGATGTGATTCGTCGCGCTGACAACGAATCTGGCCGGGGATTTGCGATATCTCCAACAGGAGCTGAGAAAATCGCAGAAAACCGAATTATCCGAAAACCACCTACTTTACGTTTATTGAAATGACGATATCTATCGTTTCCTCGCTAATAACGATTGTTTCCGCTGCTCTTTGGCTTTCTAACGAACAAGGCTTGATAATACATCAATGTCCATGCATTTAGGACAAGAGCAGAATTTTTTTCATTTTTTTTGCGACAGATAATCGATTTCTTAGTAATGTGAAAAATTGTATTTCAGAGGTAACATACAATCTGCGCTCTCGGCTCGAAAAATTGAAGTATCGGGATGAACCTAGTCGCATTTCCTTTCTTTTTCTGTCCTCTTTCGAATGCAAAAAGAATTTTCAGGATCGGTTGAACCATTCAAAAGTTATGACCCTTTGATCGATTAACAAAATCAGGGAAAATCAAGGATACTGTATTAAGCCTGTTTTCGCTCTATGTCCCATAGAAGCCGAGAAAAACGCAAAAAAAGAATTTTTCGATATTTCGCACTTCGGATGGACCCTACCTGATGTGATTCGTCGCGCTGACAACGAATCTGGCCGGGGATTTGCGATATCTCCAACAGGAGCTGAGAAAATCGCAGAAAACCGAATTATCCGAAAACCACCTACTTTACGTTTATTGAAATGACGATATCTATCGTTTCCTCGCTAATAACGATTGTTTCCGCTGCTCTTTGGCTTTCTAACGAACAACGCTTGATAATACATCAATGTCCATGCATTTAGGACAAGAGCAGAATTTTTTTCATTTTTTTTGCGACAGATAATCGATTTCTTAGTAATGTGAAAAATTGTATTTCAGAGGTAACATACAATCTGCGCTCTCGGCTCGAAAAATTGAAATATCGGGATGAACCTAGTCGCATTTCCTTTCTTTTTCTGTCCTCTTTCGAATGCAAAAAGAATTTTCAGGATCGGTTGAACCATTCAAAAGTTATGACCCTTTGATCGATTAACAAAATCAGGGAAAATCAAGGATACTGTATTAAGCCTGTTTTCGCTCTATGTCCCATAGAAGCCGAGAAAAACGCAAAAAAAGAATTTTTCGATATTTCGCACTTCGGATGGACCCTACCTGATGTGATTCGTCGCGCTGACAACGAATCTGGCCGGGGATTTGCGATATCTCCAACAGGAGCTGAGAAAATCGCAGAAAACCGAATTATCCGAAAACCACCTACTTTACGTTTATTGAAATGACGATATCTATCGTTTCCTCGCTAATAACGATTGTTTCCGCTGCTCTTTGGCTTTCTAACGAACAACGCTTGATAATACATCAATGTCCATGCATTTAGGACAAGAGCAGAATTTTTTTCATTTTTTTTGCGACAGATAATCGATTTCTTAGTAATGTGAAAAATTGTATTTCAGAGGTAACATACAATCTGCGCTCTCGGCTCGAAAAATTGAAATATCGGGATGAACCTAGTCGCATTTCCTTTCTTTTTCTGTCCTCTTTCGAATGCAAAAAGAATTTTCAGGATCGGTTGAACCATTCAAAAGTTATGACCCTTTGATCGATTAACAAAATCAGGGAAAATCAAGGATACTGTATTAAGCCTGTTTACGCTCTATCTCCCATAGGAGCCGAGAAAAACGCAAAAAAAGAATTTTTCGATATTTCGCACTTCGGATGGACCCTACCTGATGTGATTCGTCGCGCTGACAACGAATCTGGCCGGGGATTTGCGATATCTCCAACAGGAGCTGAGAAAATCGCAGAAAACCGAATTATCCGAAAACCACCTACTTTACGTTTATTGAAATGACGATATCTATCCTTTCCTCGCTAATAACGATTGTTTCCGCTTTTCTTTGGCTTTCTAACGAACGAGGCTTGATAATACATCAATGTCCATGCATTTAGGACAAGAGCAGAATTTTTTTCATTTTTTTTGCGACAGATAATCGATTTCTTAGTAATGTGAAAAATTGTATTTCAGAGGTAACATACAATCTGCGCTCTCGGTCCAAAAAATTGAAATATCGGGATGAACCTAGTCGCATTTCCTTTCTTTTTCTGTCCTCTTTCGAATGCAAAAAGAATTTTCAGGATCGGTTGAACCATTCAAAAGTTATGACCCTTTGATCGATTAATAAAATCAGGGAAAATCAAGGATCCTGTATTAAGCCTGTTTTCGCTCTATCTCCCATAGGAGCCGAGAAAAACGCAAAAAAAAAATTTTTCGATATTTTGCACTTCGGATGGACTCTACCTGATGTGATTCGTCGCGCTGACAACGAATCTGGCCGGGGATTTGCGATATCTCCAACAGGAGCTGAGAAAATCGCAGAAAACCGAATTATCCGAAAACCACCTACTTTACGTTTATTGAAATGACGATATCTATCGTTTCCTCGCTAATAACGATTGTTTCCGCTGCTCTTTGGCTTTCTAACGAACAAGGCTTGATAATACATCAATGTCCATGCATTTAGGACAAGAGCAGAATTTTTTTCATTTTTTTTGCGACAGATAATCGATTTCTTAGTAATGTGAAAAATTGTATTTCAGAGGTAACATACAATCTGCGCTCTCGGCTCGAAAAATTGAAATATCGGGATGAACCTAGTCGCATCTCCTTTCTTTTTCTGTCCTCTTTCGAATGCAAAAAGAATTTTCAGGATTGGTTGAACCATTCAAAAGTTATGACCCTTTGATCGATTAACAAAATCAGGGAAAATCAAGGATACTGTATTAAGCCTGTTTTCGCTCTATCTCCCATAGGAGCCGAGAAAAACGCAAAAAAAGAATTTTTCGATATTTCGCACTTCGGATGGACCCTACCTGATGTGATTCGTCGCGCTGACAACGAATCTGGCCGGGGATTTGCGATATCTCCAACAGGAGCTGAGAAAATCGCAGAAAACCGAATTATCCGAAAACCACCTACTTTACGTTTATTGAAATGACGATATCTATCGTTTCCTCACTAATAACGATTGTTTCCGCTGCTCTTTGGCTTTCTAACGAACAAGGCTTGATAATACATCAATGTCCATGCATTTAGGACAAGAGCAGAATTTTTTTCATTTTTTTTGCGACAGATAATCGATTTCTTAGTAATGTGAAAAATTGTATTTCAGAGGTAACATACAATCTGCGCTCTCGGCTCGAAAAATTGAAATATCGGGATGAACCTAGTCGCATTTCCTTTCTTTTTCTGTCCTCTTTCGAATGCAAAAAGAATTTTCAGGATCGGTTGAACCATTCAAAAGTTATGACCCTTTGATCGATTAACAAAATCAGGGAAAATCAAGGATACTGTATTAAGCCTGTTTACGCTCTATCTCCCATAGGAGCCGAGAAAAACGCAAAAAAAGAATTTTTCGATATTTCGCACTTCGGATGGACCCTACCTGATGTGATTCGTCGCGCTGACAACGAATCTGGCCGGGGATTTGCGATATCTCCAACAGGAGCTGAGAAAATCGCAGAAAACCGAATTATCCGAAAACCACCTACTTTACGTTTATTGAAATGACGATATCTATCCTTTCCTCGCTAATAACGATTGTTTCCGCTGCTCTTTGGCTTTCTAACGAACGAGGCTTGATAATACATCAATGTCCATGCATTTAGGACAAGAGCAGAATTTTTTTCATTTTTTTTGCGACAGATAATCGATTTCTTAGTAATGTGAAAAATTGTATTTCAGAGGTAACATACAATCTGCGCTCTCGGCTCGAAAAATTGAAATATCGGGATGAACCTAGTCGCATTTCCTTTCTTTTTCTGTCCTCTTTCGAATGCAAAAAGAATTTTCAGGATCGGTTGAACCATTCAAAAGTTATGACCCTTTGATCGATTAATAAAATCAGGGAAAATCAAGGATACTGTATTAAGCCTGTTTTCGCTCTATCTCCCACAGGAGCCGAGAAAAACGCAAAAAAAGAATTTTTCGATATTTCGCACTTCGGATGGACCCTACCTGATGTGATTCGTCGCGCTGACAACGAATCTGGCCGGGGATTTGCGATATCTCCAACAGGAGCTGAGAAAATTGCAGAAAACCGAATTATCCGAAAACCACCTACTTTACGTTTATTGAAATGCCGATATCTATCGTTTCCTCGCTAATAACGATTGTTTCCGCTGCTCTTTGGCTTTCTAACGAACAAGGCTTGATAATACATCAATGTCCATGCATTTAGGACAAGAGCAGAATTTTTTTCATTTTTTTTGCGACAGATACTCGATTTTTTAGTAATGTGAAAAATTGTATTTCAGAGGTAACATACAATCTGCGCTCTCGGCTCGAAAAATTGAAATATCGGGATGAACCTAGTCGCATTTCCTTTCTTTTTCTGTCCTCTTTCGAATGCAAAAAGAATTTTCAGGATCGGTTGAACCATTCAAAAGTTATGACCCTTTGATCGATTAACAAAATCAGGGAAAATCAAGGATCCTGTATTAAGCCTGTTTTCGCTCTATCTCCCATAGGAGTTGAGAAAAACGCAAAAAACGAACTTTTCGATATTTCGCACTTCGGATGGACCCTACCTGCTGTGATTCGTCGCGCTGACAACGAATCTGGCCGGGGATTCTCGATATCTCCAACAGGAGCTGAGAAAATCGCAGAAAACCGAATTATCCGAAAACCACCTACTTTACGTTTATTGAAATGCCGATATCTATCGTTTCCTCGCTAATAACGATTGTTTCCGCTGCTCTTTGGCTTTCTAACGAACAAGGCTTGATAATACATCAATGTCCATGCATTTAGGACAAGAGCAGAATTTTTTTCATTTTTTTTGCGACAGATAATCGATTTCTTAGTAATGTGAAAAATTGTATTTCAGAGGTAACATACAATCTGCGCTCTCGGCTCGAAAAATTAAAATATCGGGATGAACCTAGTCGCATTTCCTTTCTTTTTCTGTCCTCTTTCGAATGCAAAAAGAATTTTCAGGATCGGTTGAACCATTCAAAAGTTATGACCCTTTGATCGATTAATAAAATCAGGGAAAATCAAGGATACTGTATTAAGCCTGTTTTCGCTCTATCTCCCACAGGAGCCGAGAAAAACGCAAAAAAAGAATTTTTCGATATTTCGCACTTCGGATGGACCCTACCTGATGTGATTCGTCGCGCTGACAACGAATCTGGCCGGGGATTTGCGATATCTCCAACAGGAGCTGAGAAAATTGCAGAAAACCGAATTATCCGAAAACCACCTACTTTACGTTTATTGAAATGCCGATATCTATCGTTTCCTCGCTAATAACGATTGTTTCCGCTGCTCTTTGGCTTTCTAACGAACAAGGCTTGATAATACATCAATGTCCATGCATTTAGGACAAGAGCAGAATTTTTTTTATTTTTTTTGCGACAGATAATCGATTTCTTAGTAATGTGAAAAATTGTATTTCAGAGGTAACATACAATCTGCGCTCTCGGCTCGAAAAATTGAAATATCGGGATGAACCTAGTCGCATTTCCTTTCTTTTTCTGTCCTCTTTCGAATGCAAAAAGAATTTTCAGGATCGGTTGAACCATTCAAAAGTTATGACCCTTTGATCGATAAATAAAATCAGGGAAAATCAAGGATACTGTATTAAGCCTGTTTTCGCTCTATCTCCCACAGGAGCCGAGAAAAACGCAAAAAAAGAATTTTTCGATATTTCGCACTTCGGATGGACCCTACCTGATGTGATTCGTCGCGCTGACAACGAATCTGGCCGGGGATTTGCGATATCTCCAACAGGAGCTGAGAAAATTGCAGAAAACCGAATTATCCGAAAACCACCTACTTTACGTTTATTGAAATGCCGATATCTATCGTTTCCTCGCTAATAACGATTGTTTCCGCTGCTTTTTGGCTTTCTAACGAACAAGGCTTGATAATACATCAATGTCCATGCATTTAGGACAAGAGCAGAATTTTTTTCATTTTTTTTGCGACAGATAATCGATTTCTTAGTAATGTGAAAAATTGTATTTCAGAGGTAACATACAATCTGCGCTTTCGGCTCGAAAAATTGAAATATCGGGATGAATCTAGTCGCATTTCCTTTCTTTTTCTGTCCTCTTTCGAATGCAAACAGAATTTTCAGGATCGGTTGAACCATTCAAAAGTTATGACCCTTTGATCGATTAACAAAATCAGGGAAAATCAAGGATACTGTATTAAGCCTGTTTTCGCTCTATCTCCCATAGGAGCCGAGAAAAACGCAAAAAAAAAATTTTCCGATATTTCGCACTTCGGATGGACCCTACCTGATGTGATTCGTCGCGCTGACAACGAATCTGGCCGGGGATTTGCGATATCTCCAACAGGAGCTGAGAAAATCGCAGAAAACCGAATTATCCGAAAACCACCTACTTTACGTTTATTGAAATGACGATATCTATCGTTTCCTCGCTAATAACGATTGTTTCCGCTGCTCTTTGGCTTTCTAACGAACAAGGCTTGATAATACATCAATGTCCATGCATTTAGGACAAGAGCAGAATTTTTTTCATTTTTTTTGCGACAGATACTCGATTTTTTAGTAATGTGAAAAATTGTATTTCAGAGGTAACATACAATCTGCGCTCTCGGCTCGAAAAATTGAAATATCGGGATGAACCTAGTCGCCTTTCCTTTCTTTTTCTGTCCTCTTTCGAATACAAAAAGAATTTTCAGGATCGGTTGAACCATTCAAAAGTTATGACCCTTTGATCGATTAACAAAATCAGGGAAAATCAAGGATCCTGTATTAAGCCTGTTTTCGCTCTATCTCCCATAGGAGTTGAGAAAAACGCAAAAAACGAACTTTTCGATATTTCGCACTTCGGATGGACCCTACCTGCTGTGATTCGTCGCGCTGACAACGAATCTGGCCGGGGATTCTCGATATCTCCAACAGGAGCTGAGAAAATCGCAGAAAACCGAATTATCCGGAAACCACCTACTTTACGTTTATTGAAATGCCGATATCTATCGTTTCCTCGCTAATAACGATTGTTTCCGCTGCTCTTTGGCTTTCTAACGACTAAGGCTTGATAATACATCAATGTCCATGCATTTAGGACAAGAGCAGAATTTTTTTCATTTTTTTTGCGACAGATAATCGATTTCTTAGTAATGTGAAAAATTGTATTTCAGAGGTAACATACAATCTGCGCTCTCGGCTCGAAAAATTGAAATATCGGGATGAATCTAGTCGCATTTCCTTTCTTTTTCTGTCCTCTTTCGAATGCAAACAGAATTTTCAGGATCGGTTGAACCATTCAAAAGTTATGACCCTTTGATCGATTAACAAAATCAGGGAAAATCAAGGATACTGTATTAAGCCTGTTTTCGCTCTATCTCCCATAGGAGCCGAGAAAAACGCAAAAAAAGAATTTTCCGATATTTCGCACTTCGGATGGACCCTACCTGATGTGATTCGTCGCGCTGACAACGAATCTGGCCGGGGATTTGCGATATCTCCAACAGGAGCTGAGAAAATCGCAGAAAACCGAATTATCCGAAAACCACCTACTTTACGTTTATTGAAATGACGATATCTATCGTTTCCTCGCTAATAACGATTGTTTCCGCTGCTCTTTGGCTTTCTAACGAACAAGGCTTGATAATACATCAATGTCCATGCATTTAGGACAAGAGCAGAATTTTTTTCATTTTTTTTGCGACAGATACTCGATTTTTTAGTAATGTGAAAAATTGTATTTCAGAGGTAACATACAATCTGCGCTCTCGGCTCGAAAAATTGAAATATCGGGATGAACCTAGTCGCATTTCCTTTCTTTTTCTGTCCTCTTTCGAATGCAAAAAGAATTTTCAGGATCGGTTGAACCATTCAAAAGTTATGACCCTTTGATCGATTAACAAAATCAGGGAAAATCAAGGATCCTGTATTAAGCCTGTTTTCGCTCTATCTCCCATAGGAGTTGAGAAAAACGCAAAAAACGAACTTTTCGATATTTCGCACTTCGGATGGACCCTACCTGCTGTGATTCGTCGCGCTGACAACGAATCTGGCCGGGGATTCTCGATATCTCCAACAGGAGCTGAGAAAATCGCAGAAAACCGAATTATCCGAAAACCACCTACTTTACGTTTATTGAAATGCCGATATCTATCGTTTCCTCGCTAATAACGATTGTTTCCGCTGCTCTTTGGCTTTCTAACGAACAAGGCTTGATAATACATCAATGTCCATGCATTTAGGACAAGAGCAGAATTTTTTTCATTTTTTTTGCGACAGATAATCGATTTCTTAGTAATGTGAAAAATTGTATTTCAGAGGTAACATACAATCTGCGCTCTCGGCTCGAAAAATTGAAATATCGGGATGAACCTAGTCGCATTTCCTTTCTTTTTCTGTCCTCTTTCGAATGCAAAAAGAATTTTCAGGATCGGTTGAACCATTCAAAAGTTATGACCCTTTGATCGATTAACAAAATCAGGGAAAATCAAGGATCCTGTATTAAGCCTGTTTTCGCTCTATCTCCCATAGGAGCCGAGAAAAACGCAAAAAACGAACTTTTCGACATTTCACACTTCGGATGGACCCTACCTGATGTGATTCGTCGCGCTGACAACGAATCTGGCCGGGGATTTGCGATATCTCCAACAGGAGCTGAGAAAATCGCAGAAAACCGAATTATCCGAAAACCACCTACTTTACGTTTATTGAAATGACGATATCTATCGTTTCCTCGCTAATAACGATTGTTTCCGCTGCTCTTTGGCTTTCTAACGAACAAGGCTTGATAATACATCAATGTCCATGCATTTAGGACAAGAGCAGAATTTTTTTCATTTTTTTTGCGACAGATAATCGAATTCTTAGTAATGTGAAAAATTGTATTTCAGAGGTAACATACAATCTGCGCTCTCGGCTCGAAAAATTGAAATATCGGGATGAACCTAGTCGCATTTCCTTTCTTTTTCTGTCCTCTTTCGAATGCAAAAAGAATTTTCAGGATCGGTTGAACCATTCAAAAGTTATGACCCTTTGATCGATTAACAAAATCAGGGAAAATCAAGGATCCTGTATTAAGCCTGTTTTCGCTCTATCTCCCATAGGAGCCGAGAAAAACGCAAAAAACGAACTTTTCGATATTTCGCACTTCGGATGGACCCTACCTGATGTGATTCGTCGCGCTGACAACGAATCTGGCCGGGGATTTGCGATATCTCCAACAGGAGCTGAGAAAATCGCAGAAAACCGAATTATCCGAAAACCACCTACTTTACGTTTATTGAAATGCCGATATCTATCGTTTCCTCGCTAATAACGATTGTTTCCGCTGCTCTTTGGCTTTCTAACGAACAAGGCTTGATAATACATCAATGTCCATGCATTTAGGACAAGAGCAGAATTTTTTTCATTTTTTTTGCGACAGATAATCGAATTCTTAGTAATGTGAAAAATTGTATTTCAGAGGTAACATACAATCTGCGCTCTCGGCTCGAAAAATTGAAATATCGGGATGAACCTAGTCGCATTTCCTTTCTTTTTCTGTCCTCTTTCGAATGCAAAAAGAATTTTCAGGATCGGTTGAACCATTCAAAAGTTATGACCCTTTGATCGATTAACAAAATCAGGGAAAATCAAGGATCCTGTATTAAGCCTGTTTTCGCTCTATCTCCCATAGGAGCCGAGAAAAACGCAAAAAACGAACTTTTCGACATTTCACACTTCGGATGGACCCTACCTGATGTGATTCGTCGCGCTGACAACGAATCTGGCCGGGGATTTGCGATATCTCCAACAGGAGCTGAGAAAATCGCAGAAAACCGAATTATCCGAAAACCACCTACTTTACGTTTATTGAAATGACGATATCTATCGTTTCCTCGCTAATAACGATTGTTTCCGCTGCTCTTTGGCTTTCTAACGAACAAGGCTTGATAATACATCAATGTCCATGCATTTAGGACAAGAGCAGAATTTTTTTCATTTTTTTTGCGACAGATAATCGAATTCTTAGTAATGTGAAAAATTGTATTTCAGAGGTAACATACAATCTGCGCTCTCGGCTCGAAAAATTGAAATATCGGGATGAACCTAGTCGCATTTCCTTTCTTTTTCTGTCCTCTTTCGAATGCAAAAAGAATTTTCAGGATCGGTTGAACCATTCAAAAGTTATGACCCTTTGATCGATTAACAAAATCAGGGAAAATCAAGGATCCTGTATTAAGCCTGTTTTCGCTCTATCTCCCATAGGAGCCGAGAAAAACGCAAAAAACGAACTTTTCGATATTTCGCACTTCGGATGGACCCTACCTGATGTGATTCGTCGCGCTGACAACGAATCTGGCCGGGGATTTGCGATATCTCCAACAGGAGCTGAGAAAATCGCAGAAAACCGAATTATCCGAAAACCACCTACTTTACGTTTATTGAAATGCCGATATCTATCGTTTCCTCGCTAATAACGATTGTTTCCGCTGCTCTTTGGCTTTCTAACGAACAAGGCTTGATAATACATCAATGTCCATGCATTTAGGACAAGAGCAGAATTTTTTTCATTTTTTTTGCGACAGATAATCGAATTCTTAGTAATGTGAAAAATTGTATTTCAGAGGTAACATACAATCTGCGCTCTCGGCTCGAAAAATTGAAATATCGGGATGAACCTAGTCGCATTTCCTTTCTTTTTCTGTCCTCTTTCGAATGCAAAAAGAATTTTCAGGATCGGTTGAACCATTCAAAAGTTATGACCCTTTGATCGATTAACAAAATCAGGGAAAATCAAGGATCCTGTATTAAGCCTGTTTTCGCTCTATCTCCCATAGGAGCCGAGAAAAACGCAAAAAACGAACTTTTCGACATTTCACACTTCGGATGGACCCTACCTGATGTGATTCGTCGCGCTGACAACGAATCTGGCCGGGGATTTGCGATATCTCCAACAGGAGCTGAGAAAATCGCAGAAAACCGAATTATCCGAAAACCACCTACTTTACGTTTATTGAAATGACGATATCTATCGTTTCCTCGCTAATAACGATTGTTTCCGCTGCTCTTTGGCTTTCTAACGAACAAGGCTTGATAATACATCAATGTCCATGCATTTAGGACAAGAGCAGAATTTTTTTCATTTTTTTTGCGACAGATAATCGATTTCTTAGTAATGTGAAAAATTGTATTTCAGAGGTAACATACAATCTGCGCTCTCGGCTCGAAAAATTGAAATATCGGGATGAATCTAGTCGCATTTCCTTTCTTTTTCTGTCCTCTTTCGAATGCAAACAGAATTTTCAGGATCGGTTGAACCATTCAAAAGTTATGACCCTTTGATCGATTAACAAAATCAGGGAAAATCAAGGATACTGTATTAAGCCTGTTTTCGCTCTATCTCCCATAGGAGCCGAGAAAAACGCAAAAAAAGAATTTTCCGATATTTCGCACTTCGGATGGACCCTACCTGATGTGATTCGTCGCGCTGACAACGAATCTGGCCGGGGATTTGCGATATCTCCAACAGGAGCTGAGAAAATCGCAGAAAACCGAATTATCCGAAAACCACCTACTTTACGTTTATTGAAATGACGATATCTATCGTTTCCTCGCTAATAACGATTGTTTCCGCTGCTCTTTGGCTTTCTAACGAACAAGGCTTGATAATACATCAATGTCCATGCATTTAGGACAAGAGCAGAATTTTTTTCATTTTTTTTGCGACAGATACTCGATTTTTTAGTAATGTGAAAAATTGTATTTCAGAGGTAACATACAATCTGCGCTCTCGGCTCGAAAAATTGAAATATCGGGATGAACCTAGTCGCATTTCCTTTCTTTATCTGTCCTCTTTCGAATGCAAAAAGAATTTTCAGGATCGGTTGAACCATTCAAAAGTTATGACCCTTTGATCGATTAACAAAATCAGGGAAAATCAAGGATCCTGTATTAAGCCTGTTTTCGCTCTATCTCCCATAGGAGTTGAGAAAAACGCAAAAAACGAACTTTTCGATATTTCGCACTTCGGATGGACCCTACCTGCTGTGATTCGTCGCGCTGACAACGAATCTGGCCGGGGATTCTCGATATCTCCAACAGGAGCTGAGAAAATCGCAGAAAACCGAATTATCCGAAAACCACCTACTTTACGTTTATTGAAATGCCGATATCTATCGTTTCCTCGCTAATAACGATTGTTTCCGCTGCTCTTTGGCTTTCTAACGAACAAGGCTTGATAATACATCAATGTCCATGCATTTAGGACAAGAGCAGAATTTTTTTCATTTTTTTTGCGACAGATAATCGATTTCTTAGTAATGTGAAAAATTGTATTTCAGAGGTAACATACAATCTGCGCTCTCGGCTCGAAAAATTGAAATATCGGGATGAACCTAGTCGCATTTCCTTTCTTTTTCTGTCCTCTTTCGAATGCAAAAAGAATTTTCAGGATCGGTTGAACCATTCAAAAGTTATGACCCTTTGATCGATTAACAAAATCAGGGAAAATCAAGGATACTGTATTAAGCCTGTTTTCGCTCTATCTCCCATAGGAGCCGAGAAAAACGCAAAAAAAGAATTTTTCGATATTTCGCACTTCGGATGGACCCTACCTGATGTGATTCGTCGCGCTGACAACGAATCTGGCCGGGGATTTGCGATATCTCCAACAGGAGCTGAGAAAATCGCAGAAAACCGAATTATCCGAAAACCACCTACTTTACGTTTATTGAAATGACGATATCTATCGTTTCCTCGCTAATAACGATTGTTTCCGCTGCTCTTTGGCTTTCTAACGAACAAGGCTTGATAATACATCAATGTCCATGCATTTAGGACAAGAGCAGAATTTTTTTCATTTTTTTTGCGACAGATAATCGAATTCTTAGTAATGTGAAAAATTGTATTTCAGAGGTAACATACAATCTGCGCTCTCGGCTCGAAAAATTGAAATATCGGGATGAACCTAGTCGCATTTCCTTTCTTTTTCTGTCCTCTTTCGAATGCAAAAAGAATTTTCAGGATCGGTTGAACCATTCAAAAGTTATGACCCTTTGATCGATTAACAAAATCAGGGAAAATCAAGGATCCTGTATTAAGCCTGTTTTCGCTCTATCTCCCATAGGAGCCGAGAAAAACGCAAAAAACGAACTTTTCGACATTTCACACTTCGGATGGACCCTACCTGATGTGATTCGTCGCGCTGACAACGAATCTGGCCGGGGATTTGCGATATCTCCAACAGGAGCTGAGAAAATCGCAGAAAACCGAATTATCCGAAAACCACCTACTTTACGTTTATTGAAATGACGATATCTATCGTTTCCTCGCTAATAACGATTGTTTCCGCTGCTCTTTGGCTTTCTAACGAACAAGGCTTGATAATACATCAATGTCCATGCATTTAGGACAAGAGCAGAATTTTTTTCATTTTTTTTGCGACAGATAATCGAATTCTTAGTAATGTGAAAAATTGTATTTCAGAGGTAACATACAATCTGCGCTCTCGGCTCGAAAAATTGAAATATCGGGATGAACCTAGTCGCATTTCCTTTCTTTTTCTGTCCTCTTTCGAATGCAAAAAGAATTTTCAGGATCGGTTGAACCATTCAAAAGTTATGACCCTTTGATCGATTAACAAAATCAGGGAAAATCAAGGATCCTGTATTAAGCCTGTTTTCGCTCTATCTCCCATAGGAGCCGAGAAAAACGCAAAAAACGAACTTTTCGATATTTCGCACTTCGGATGGACCCTACCTGATGTGATTCGTCGCGCTGACAACGAATCTGGCCGGGGATTTGCGATATCTCCAACAGGAGCTGAGAAAATCGCAGAAAACCGAATTATCCGAAAACCACCTACTTTACGTTTATTGAAATGCCGATATCTATCGTTTCCTCGCTAATAACGATTGTTTCCGCTGCTCTTTGGCTTTCTAACGAACAAGGCTTGATAATACATCAATGTCCATGCATTTAGGACAAGAGCAGAATTTTTTTCATTTTTTTTGCGACAGATAATCGATTTCTTAGTAATGTGAAAAATTGTATTTCAGAGGTAACATACAATCTGCGCTCTCGGCTCGAAAAATTGAAATATCGGGATGAACCTAGTCGCATTTCCTTTCTTTTTCTGTCCTCTTTCGAATGCAAAAAGAATTTTCAGGATCGGTTGAACCATTCAAAAGTTATGACCCTTTGATCGATTAACAAAATCAGGGAAAATCAAGGATACTGTATTAAGCCTGTTTTCGCTCTATCTCCCATAGGAGCCGAGAAAAACGCAAAAAAAGAATTTTTCGATATTTCGCACTTCGGATGGACCCTACCTGATGTGATTCGTCGCGCTGACAACGAATCTGGCCGGGGATTTGCGATATCTCCAACAGGAGCTGAGAAAATCGCAGAAAACCGAATTATCCGAAAACCACCTACTTTACGTTTATTGAAATGACGATATCTATCGTTTCCTCGCTAATAACGATTGTTTCCGCTGCTCTTTGGCTTTCTAACGAACAAGGCTTGATAATACATCAATGTCCATGCATTTAGGACAAGAGCAGAATTTTTTTCATTTTTTTTGCGACAGATAATCGAATTCTTAGTAATGTGAAAAATTGTATTTCAGAGGTAACATACAATCTGCGCTCTCGGCTCGAAAAATTGAAATATCGGGATGAACCTAGTCGCATTTCCTTTCTTTTTCTGTCCTCTTTTGAATGCAAAAAGAATTTTCAGGATCGGTTGAACCATTCAAAAGTTATGACCCTTTGATCGATTAACAAAATCAGGGAAAATCAAGGATCCTGTATTAAGCCTGTTTTCGCTCTATCTCCCATAGGAGCCGAGAAAAACGCAAAAAACGAACTTTTCGACATTTCACACTTCGGATGGACCCTACCTGATGTGATTCGTCGCGCTGACAACGAATCTGGCCGGGGATTTGCGATATCTCCAACAGGAGCTGAGAAAATCGCAGAAAACCGAATTATCCGAAAACCACCTACTTTACGTTTATTGAAATGACGATATCTATCGTTTCCTCGCTAATAACGATTGTTTCCGCTGCTCTTTGGCTTTCTAACGAACAAGGCTTGATAATACATCAATGTCCATGCATTTAGGACAAGAGCAGAATTTTTTTCATTTTTTTTGCGACAGATAATCGATTTCTTAGTAATGTGAAAAATTGTATTTCAGAGGTAACATACAATCTGCGCTCTCGGCTCGAAAAATTGAAATATCGGGATGAATCTAGTCGCATTTCCTTTCTTTTTCTGTCCTCTTTCGAATGCAAACAGAATTTTCAGGATCGGTTGAACCATTCAAAAGTTATGACCCTTTGATCGATTAACAAAATCAGGGAAAATCAAGGATACTGTATTAAGCCTGTTTTCGCTCTATCTCCCATAGGAGCCGAGAAAAACGCAAAAAAAGAATTTTCCGATATTTCGCACTTCGGATGGACCCTACCTGATGTGATTCGTCGCGCTGACAACGAATCTGGCCGGGGATTTGCGATATCTCCAACAGGAGCTGAGAAAATCGCAGAAAACCGAATTATCCGAAAACCACCTACTTTACGTTTATTGAAATGACGATATCTATCGTTTCCTCGCTAATAACGATTGTTTCCGCTGCTCTTTGGCTTTCTAACGAACAAGGCTTGATAATACATCAATGTCCATGCATTTAGGACAAGAGCAGAATTTTTTTCATTTTTTTTGCGACAGATACTCGATTTTTTAGTAATGTGAAAAATTGTATTTCAGAGGTAACATACAATCTGCGCTCTCGGCTCGAAAAATTGAAATATCGGGATGAACCTAGTCGCATTTCCTTTCTTTATCTGTCCTCTTTCGAATGCAAAAAGAATTTTCAGGATCGGTTGAACCATTCAAAAGTTATGACCCTTTGATCGATTAACAAAATCAGGGAAAATCAAGGATCCTGTATTAAGCCTGTTTTCGCTCTATCTCCCATAGGAGTTGAGAAAAACGCAAAAAACGAACTTTTCGATATTTCGCACTTCGGATGGACCCTACCTGCTGTGATTCGTCGCGCTGACAACGAATCTGGCCGGGGATTCTCGATATCTCCAACAGGAGCTGAGAAAATCGCAGAAAACCGAATTATCCGAAAACCACCTACTTTACGTTTATTGAAATGCCGATATCTATCGTTTCCTCGCTAATAACGATTGTTTCCGCTGCTCTTTGGCTTTCTAACGAACAAGGCTTGATAATACATCAATGTCCATGCATTTAGGACAAGAGCAGAATTTTTTTCATTTTTTTTGCGACAGATAATCGATTTCTTAGTAATGTGAAAAATTGTATTTCAGAGGTAACATACAATCTGCGCTCTCGGCTCGAAAAATTGAAATATCGGGATGAACCTAGTCGCATTTCCTTTCTTTTTCTGTCCTCTTTCGAATGCAAAAAGAATTTTCAGGATCGGTTGAACCATTCAAAAGTTATGACCCTTTGATCGATTAACAAAATCAGGGAAAATCAAGGATACTGTATTAAGCCTGTTTTCGCTCTATCTCCCATAGGAGCCGAGAAAGACGCAAAAAAAGAATTTTTCGATATTTCGCACTTCGGATGGACCCTACCTGATGTGATTCGTCGCGCTGACAACGAATCTGGCCGGGGATTTGCGATATCTCCAACAGGAGCTGAGAAAATCGCAGAAAACCGAATTATCCGAAAACCACCTACTTTACGTTTATTGAAATGACGATATCTATCGTTTCCTCGCTAATAACGATTGTTTCCGCTGCTCTTTGGCTTTCTAACGAACAAGGCTTCATAATACATCAATGTCCATGCATTTAGGACAAGAGCAGAATTTTTTTCATTTTTTTTGCGACAGATAATCGAATTCTTAGTAATGTGAAAAATTGTATTTCAGAGGTAACATACAATCTGCGCTCTCGGCTCGAAAAATTGAAATATCGGGATGAACCTAGTCGCATTTCCTTTCTTTTTCTGTCCTCTTTCGAATGCAAAAAGAATTTTCAGGATCGGTTGAACCATTCAAAAGTTATGACCCTTTGATCGATTAATAAAATCAGGGAAAATCAAGGATACTGTATTAAGCCTGTTTTCGCTCTATCTCCCTCAGGAGCCGAGAAAAACGCAAAAAAAGAATTTTCCGATATTTCGCACTTCGGATGGACCCTACCTGATGTGATTCGTCGCGCTGACAACGAATCTGGCCGGGGATTTGCGATATCTCCAACAGGAGCTGAGAAAATCGCAGAAAACCGAATTATCCGAAAACCACCTACTTGACGTTTATTGAAATGACGATATCTATCGTTTCCTCGCTAATAACGATCGTTTCCGCTGCTCTTTGGCTTTCTAACGAACAAGGCTTGATAATACATCAATGTCCATGCATTTAGGACAAGAGCAGAATTTTTTTCATTTTTTTTGCGACAGATAATCGATTTCTTAGTAATGTGAAAAATTGTATTTCAGAGGTAACATACAATCTGCGCTCTCGGCTCGAAAAATTGAAATATCGGGATGAACCTAGTCGCATTTCCTTTCTTTTTCTGTCCTCTTTCGAATGCAAAAAGAATTTTCAGGATCGGTTGAACCATTCAAAAGTTATGACCCTTTGATCGATTAACAAAATCAGGGAAAATCAAGGATCCTGTATTAAGCCTGTTTTCGCTCTATCTCCCATAGGAGTTGAGAAAAACGCAAAAAACGAACTTTTCGATATTTCGCACTTCGGATGGACCCTACCTGCTGTGATTCGTCGCGCTGACAACGAATCTGGCCGGGGATTCTCGATATCTCCAACAGGAGCTGAGAAAATCGCAGAAAACCGAATTATCCGAAAACCACCTACTTTACGTTTATTGAAATGCCGATATCTATCGTTTCCTCGCTAATAACGATTGTTTCCGCTGCTCTTTGGCTTTCTAACGAACAAGGCTTGATAATACATCAATGTCCATGCATTTAGGACAAGAGCAGAATTTTTTTCATTTTTTTTGCGACAGATAATCGATTTCTTAGTAATGTGAAAAATTGTATTTTAGAGGTAACATACAATCTGCGCTCTCGGCTCGAAAAATTGAAATATCGGGATGAATCTAGTCGCATTTCCTTTCTTTTTCTGTCCTCTTTCGAATGCAAACAGAATTTTCAGGATCGGTTGAACCATTCAAAAGTTATGACCCTTTGATCGATTAACAAAATCAGGGAAAATCAAGGATACTGTATTAAGCCTGTTTTCGCTCTATCTCCCATAGGAGCCGAGAAAAACGCAAAAAAAGAATTTTCCGATATTTCGCACTTCGGATGGACCCTACCTGATGTGATTCGTCGCGCTGACAACGAATCTGGCCGGGGATTTGCGATATCTCCAACAGGAGCTGAGAAAATCGCAGAAAACCGAATTATCCGAAAACCACCTACTTTACGTTTATTGAAATGACGATATCTATCGTTTCCTCGCTAATAACGATTGTTTCCGCTGCTCTTTGGCTTTCTAACGAACAAGGCTTGATAATACATCAATGTCCATGCATTTAGGACAAGAGCAGAATTTTTTTCATTTTTTTTGCGACAGATACTCGATTTTTTAGTAATGTGAAAAATTGTATTTCAGAGGTAACATACAATCTGCGCTCTCGGCTCGAAAAATTGAAATATCGGGATGAACCTAGTCGCATTTCCTTTCTTTTTCTGTCCTCTTTCGAATGCAAAAAGAATTTTCAGGATCGGTTGAACCATTCAAAAGTTATGACCCTTTGATCGATTAACAAAATCAGGGAAAATCAAGGATCCTGTATTAAGCCTGTTTTCGCTCTATCTCCCATAGGAGTTGAGAAAAACGCAAAAAACGAACTTTTCGATATTTCGCACTTCGGATGGACCCTACCTGCTGTGATTCGTCGCGCTGACAACGAATCTGGCCGGGGATTTGCGATATCTCCAACAGGAGCTGAGAAAATCGCAGAAAACCGAATTATCCGAAAACCACCTACTTTACGTTTATTGAAATGACGATATCTATCGTTTCCTCGCTAATAACGATTGTTTCCGCTGCTCTTTGGCTTTCTAACGAACAAGGCTTGATAATACATCAATGTCCATGCATTTAGGACAAGAGCAGAATTTTTTTCATTTTTTTTGCGACAGATAATCGATTTCTTAGTAATGTGAAAAATTGTATTTCAGAGGAAACATACAATCTGCGCTCTCGGCTCGAAAAATTGAAATATCGGGATGAACCTAGTCGCATTTCCTTTCTTTTTCTGTCCTCTTTCGAATGCAAAAAGAATTTTCAGGATCGGTTGAACCATTCAAAAGTTATGACCCTTTGATCGATTAATAAAATCAGGGAAAATCAAGGATACTGTATTAAGCCTGTTTTCGCTCTATCTCCCACAGGAGCCGAGAAAAACGCAAAAAAAGAATTTTTCGATATTTCGCACTTCGGATGGACCCTACCCGATGTGGTTCGTCGCGCTGACAACGAATCTAGCCGGGGATTTGCGATATCTCCAACAGGAGCTGAGAAAATCGCAGAAAACCGAATTATCCGAAAACCACCTACTTTACGTTTATTGAAATGACGATATCTATCGTTTCCTCGCTAATAACGATTGTTTCCGCTGCTCTTTGGCTTTCTAACGAACAAGGCTTGATAATACATCAATGTCCATGCATTTAGGACAAGAGCAGAATTTTTTTCATTTTTTTTGCGACAGATAATCGATTTCTTAGTAATGTGAAAACTGTATTTCAGAGGTAACATACAATCTGCGCTCTCGGCTCGAAAAATTGAAATATCGGGATGAACCTAGTCGCATTTCCTTTCTTTTTCTGTCCTCTTTCGAATGCAAAAAGAATTTCCAGGATCGGTTGAACCATTCAAAAGTTATGACCCTTTGATCGATTAACAAAATCAGGGAAAATCAAGGATACTGTATTAAGCCTGTTTTCGCTCTATCTCCCATAGGAGCCGAGAAAAACGCAAAAAAAGAATTTTTCGATATTTCGCACTTCGGATGGACCCTACCTGATGTGATTCGTCGCGCTGACAACGAATCTGGCCGGGGATTTGCGATATCTCCAACAGGAGCTGAGAAAATTGCAGAAAACCGAATTATCCGAAAACCACCTACTTTACGTTTATTGAAATGCCGATATCTATCGTTTCCTTGCTAATAACGATTGTTTCCGCTGCTCTTTGGCTTTCTCACGAACAAGGCTTGATAATACATCAATGTCCATGCATTTAGGACAAGAGCAGAATTTTTTTCATTTTTTTTGCGACAGATAATCGATTTCTTAGTAATGTGAAAAATTGTATTTCAGAGGTAACATACAATCTGCGCTCTCGGCTCGAAAAATTGAAATATCGGGATGAACCTAGTCGCATTTCCTTTCTTTTTCTGTCCTCTTTCGAATGCAAAAAGAATTTTCAGGATCGGTTGAACCATTCAAAAGTTATGACCCTTTGATCGATTAACAAAATCAGGGAAAATCAAGGATCCTGTATTAAGCCTGTTTTCGCTCTATCTCCCATAGGAGTTGAGAAAAACGCAAAAAACGAACTTTTCGATATTTCGCACTTCGGATGGACCCTACCTGCTGTGATTCGTCGCGCTGACAACGAATCTGGCCGGGGATTCTCGATATCTCCAACAGGAGCTGAGAAAATCGCAGAAAACCGAATTATCCGAAAACCACCTACTTTACGTTTATTGAAATGCCGATATCTATCGTTTCCTCGCTAATAACGATTGTTTCCGCTGCTCTTTGGCTTTCTAACGAACAAGGCTTGATAATACATCAATGTCCATGCATTTAGGACAAGAGCAGAATTTTTTTCATTTTTTTTGCGACAGATAATCGATTTCTTAGTAATGTGAAAAATTGTATTTCAGAGGTAACATACAATCTGCGCTCTCGGCTCGAAAAATTGAAATATCGGGATGAACTTAGTCGCATTTCCTTTCTTTTTCTGTCCTCTTTCGAATGCAAAAAGAGTTTTCAGGATCGGTTGAACCATTCAAAAGTTATGACCCTTTGATCGATTAACAAAATCAGGGAAAATCAAGGATACTGTATTAAGCCTGTTTTCGCTCTATCTCCCATAGGAGTTGAGAAAAACGCAAAAAACGAACTTTTCGATATTTCGCACTTCGGATGGACCCTACCTGCTGTGATTCGTCGCGCTGACAACGAATCTGGCCGGGGATTTGCGATATCTCCAACAGGAGCTGAGAAAATCGCAGAAAACCGAATTATCCGAAAACCACCTACTTTACGTTTATTGAAATGACGATATCTATCGTTTCCTCGCTAATAACGATTGTTTCCGCTGCTCTTTGGCTTTCTAACGAACAAGGCTTGATAATACATCAATGTCCATGCATTTAGGACAAGAGCAGAATTTTTTTCATTTTTTTTGCGACAGATAATCGATTTCTTAGTAATGTGAAAACTGTATTTCAGAGGTAACATACAATCTGCGCTCTCGGCTCGAAAAATTGAAATATCGGGATGAACCTAGTCGCATTTCCTTTCTTTTTCTGTCCTCTTTCGAATGCAAAAAGAATTTCCAGGATCGGTTGAACCATTCAAAAGTTATGACCCTTTGATCGATTAACAAAATCAGGGAAAATCAAGGATACTGTATTAAGCCTGTTTTCGCTCTATCTCCCATAGGAGCCGAGAAAAACGCAAAAAAAGAATTTTTCGATATTTCGCACTTCGGATGGACCCTACCTGATGTGATTCGTCGCGCTGACAACGAATCTGGCCGGGGATTTGCGATATCTCCAACAGGAGCTGAGAAAATTGCAGAAAACCGAATTATCCGAAAACCACCTACTTTACGTTTATTGAAATGCCGATATCTATCGTTTCCTTGCTAATAACGATTGTTTCCGCTGCTCTTTGGCTTTCTCACGAACAAGGCTTGATAATACATCAATGTCCATGCATTTAGGACAAGAGCAGAATTTTTTTCATTTTTTTTGCGACAGATAATCGATTTCTTAGTAATGTGAAAAATTGTATTTCAGAGGTAACATACAATCTGCGCTCTCGGCTCGAAAAATTGAAATATCGGGATGAACCTAGTCGCATTTCCTTTCTTTTTCTGTCCTCTTTCGAATGCAAAAAGAATTTTCAGGATCGGTTGAACCATTCAAAAGTTATGACCCTTTGATCGATTAACAAAATCAGGGAAAATCAAGGATCCTGTATTAAGCCTGTTTTCGCTCTATCTCCCATAGGAGTTGAGAAAAACGCAAAAAACGAACTTTTCGATATTTCGCACTTCGGATGGACCCTACCTGCTGTGATTCGTCGCGCTGACAACGAATCTGGCCGGGGATTCTCGATATCTCCAACAGGAGCTGAGAAAATCGCAGAAAACCGAATTATCCGAAAACCACCTACTTTACGTTTATTGAAATGCCGATATCTATCGTTTCCTCGCTAATAACGATTGTTTCCGCTGCTCTTTGGCTTTCTAACGAACAAGGCTTGATAATACATCAATGTCCATGCATTTAGGACAAGAGCAGAATTTTTTTCATTTTTTTTGCGACAGATAATCGATTTCTTAGTAATGTGAAAAATTGTATTTCAGAGGTAACATACAATCTGCGCTCTCGGCTCGAAAAATTGAAATATCGGGATGAACTTAGTCGCATTTCCTTTCTTTTTCTGTCCTCTTTCGAATGCAAAAAGAGTTTTCAGGATCGGTTGAACCATTCAAAAGTTATGACCCTTTGATCGATTAACAAAATCAGGGAAAATCAAGGATACTGTATTAAGCCTGTTTTCGCTCTATCTCCCATAGGAGCCGAGAAAAACGCAAAAAAAGAATTTTTCGATATTTCGCACTTCGGATGGACCCTACCTGATGTGATTCGTCGCGCTGACAACGAATCTGGCCGGGGATTTGCGATATCTCCAACAGGAGCTGAGAAAATCGCAGAAAACCGAATTATCCGAAAACCACCTACTTTACGTTTATTGAAATGACGATATCTATCGTTTCCTCGCTAATAACGATTGTTTCCGCTGCTCTTTGGCTTTCTAACGAACAAGGCTTGATAATACATCAATGTCCATGCATTTAGGACAAGAGCAGAATTTTTTCATTTTTTTTGCGACAGATACTCGATTTTTTAGTAATGTGAAAAATTGTATTTCAGAGGTAACATACAATCTGCGCTCTCGGCTCGAAAAATTGAAATATCGGGATGAACCTAGTCGCATTTCCTTTCTTTTTCTGTCCTCTTTCGAATGCAAAAAGAATTTTCAGGATCGGTTGAACCATTCAAAAGTTATGACCCTTTGATCGATTAACAAAATCAGGGAAAATCAAGGATCCTGTATTAAGCCTGTTTTCGCTCTATCTCCCATAGGAGTTGAGAAAAACGCAAAAAACGAACTTTTCGATATTTCGCACTTCGGATGGACCCTACCTGCTGTGATTCGTCGCGCTGACAACGAATCTGGCCGGGGATTCTCGATATCTCCAACAGGAGCTGAGAAAATCGCAGAAAACCGAATTATCCGAAAACCACCTACTTTACGTTTATTGAAATGCCGATATCTATCGTTTCCTCGCTAATAACGATTGTTTCCGCTGCTCTTTGGCTTTCTAACGAACAAGGCTTGATAATACATCAATGTCCATGCATTTAGGACAAGAGCAGAATTTTTTTCATTTTTTTTGCGACAGATAATCGATTTCTTAGTAATGTGAAAAATTGTATTTCAGAGGTAACATACAATCTGCGCTCTCGGCTCGAAAAATTGAAATATCGGGATGAATCTAGTCGCATTTCCTTTCTTTTTCTGTCCTCTTTCGAATGCAAACAGAATTTTCAGGATCGGTTGAACCATTCAAAAGTTATGACCCTTTGATCGATTAACAAAATCAGGGAAAATCAAGGATCCTGTATTAAGCCTGTTTTCGCTCTATCTCCCATAGGAGTTGAGAAAAACGCAAAAAACGAACTTTTCGATATTTCGCACTTCGGATGGACCCTACCTGCTGTGATTCGTCGCGCTGACAACGAATCTGGCCGGGGATTCTCGATATCTCCAACAGGAGCTGAGAAAATCGCAGAAAACCGAATTATCCGAAAACCACCTACTTTACGTTTATTGAAATGCCGATATCTATCGTTTCCTCGCTAATAACGATTGTTTCCGCTGCTCTTTGGCTTTCTAACGAACAAGGCTTGATAATACATCAATGTCCATGCATTTAGGACAAGAGCAGAATTTTTTTCATTTTTTTTGCGACAGATAATCGATTTCTTAGTAATGTGAAAAATTGTATTTCAGAGGTAACATACAATCTGCGCTCTCGGCTCGAAAAATTGAAATATCGGGATGAACTTAGTCGCATTTCCTTTCTTTTTCTGTCCTCTTTCGAATGCAAAAAGAGTTTTCAGGATCGGTTGAACCATTCAAAAGTTATGACCCTTTGATCGATTAACAAAATCAGGGAAAATCAAGGATACTGTATTAAGCCTGTTTTCGCTCTATCTCCCATAGGAGCCGAGAAAAACGCAAAAAAAGAATTTTTCGATATTTCGCACTTCGGATGGACCCTACCTGATGTGATTCGTCGCGCTGACAACGAATCTGGCCGGGGATTTGCGATATCTCCAACAGGAGCTGAGAAAATCGCAGAAAACCGAATTATCCGAAAACCACCTACTTTACGTTTATTGAAATGCCGATATCTATCGTTTCCTCGCTAATAACGATTGTTTCCGCTGCTCTTTGGCTTTCTAACGAACAAGGCTTGATAATACATCAATGTCCATGCATTTAGGACAAGAGCAGAATTTTTTTCATTTTTTTTGCGACAGATAATCGATTTCTTAGTAATGTGAAAAATTGTATTTCAGAGGTAACATACAATCTGCGCTCTCGGCTCGAAAAATTGAAATATCGGGATGAACTTAGTCGCATTTCCTTTCTTTTTCTGTCCTCTTTCGAATGCAAAAAGAGTTTTCAGGATCGGTTGAACCATTCAAAAGTTATGACCCTTTGATCGATTAACAAAATCAGGGAAAATCAAGGATACTGTATTAAGCCTGTTTTCGCTCTATCTCCCATAGGAGCCGAGAAAAACGCAAAAAAAGAATTTTTCGATATTTCGCACTTCGGATGGACCCTACCTGATGTGATTCGTCGCGCTGACAACGAATCTGGCCGGGGATTTGCGATATCTCCAACAGGAGCTGAGAAAATCGCAGAAAACCGAATTATCCGAAAACCACCTACTTTACGTTTATTGAAATGACGATATCTATCGTTTCCTCGCTAATAACGATTGTTTCCGCTGCTCTTTGGCTTTCTAACGAACAAGGCTTGATAATACATCAATGTCCATGCATTTAGGACAAGAGCAGAATTTTTTTCATTTTTTTTGCGACAGATACTCGATTTTTTAGTAATGTGAAAAATTGTATTTCAGAGGTAACATACAATCTGCGCTCTCGGCTCGAAAAATTGAAATATCGGGATGAACTTAGTCGCATTTCCTTTCTTTTTCTGTCCTCTTTCGAATGCAAAAAGAGTTTTCAGGATCGGTTGAACCATTCAAAAGTTATGACCCTTTGATCGATTAACAAAATCAGGGAAAATCAAGGATACTGTATTAAGCCTGTTTTCGCTCTATCTCCCATAGGAGCCGAGAAAAACGCAAAAAAAGAATTTTTCGATATTTCGCACTTCGGATGGACCCTACCTGATGTGATTCGTCGCGCTGACAACGAATCTGGCCGGGGATTTGCGATATCTCCAACAGGAGCTGAGAAAATCGCAGAAAACCGAATTATCCGAAAACCACCTACTTTACGTTTATTGAAATGCCGATATCTATCGTTTCCTCGCTAATAACGATTGTTTCCGCTGCTCTTTGGCTTTCTAACGAACAAGGCTTGATAATACATCAATGTCCATGCATTTAGGACAAGAGCAGAATTTTTTTCATTTTTTTTGCGACAGATAATCGATTTCTTAGTAATGTGAAAAATTGTATTTCAGAGGTAACATACAATCTGCGCTCTCGGCTCGAAAAATTGAAATATCGGGATGAACTTAGTCGCATTTCCTTTCTTTTTCTGTCCTCTTTCGAATGCAAAAAGAGTTTTCAGGATCGGTTGAACCATTCAAAAGTTATGACCCTTTGATCGATTAACAAAATCAGGGAAAATCAAGGATACTGTATTAAGCCTGTTTTCGCTCTATCTCCCATAGGAGCCGAGAAAAACGCAAAAAAAGAATTTTTCGATATTTCGCACTTCGGATGGACCCTACCTGATGTGATTCGTCGCGCTGACAACGAATCTGGCCGGGGATTTGCGATATCTCCAACAGGAGCTGAGAAAATCGCAGAAAACCGAATTATCCGAAAACCACCTACTTTACGTTTATTGAAATGACGATATCTATCGTTTCCTCGCTAATAACGATTGTTTCCGCTGCTCTTTGGCTTTCTAACGAACAAGGCTTGATAATACATCAATGTCCATGCATTTAGGACAAGAGCAGAATTTTTTTCATTTTTTTTGCGACAGATACTCGATTTTTTAGTAATGTGAAAAATTGTATTTCAGAGGTAACATACAATCTTCGCTCTCGGCTCGAAAAATTGAAATATCGGGATGAACCTAGTCGCATTTCCTTTCTTTTTCTGTCCTCTTTCGAATGCAAAAAGAATTTTCAGGATCGGTTGAACCATTCAAAAGTTATGACCCTTTGATCGATTAACAAAATCAGGGAAAATCAAGGATCCTGTATTAAGCCTGTTTTCGCTCTATCTCCCATAGGAGTTGAGAAAAACGCAAAAAACGAACTTTTCGATATTTCGCACTTCGGATGGACCCTACCTGCTGTGATTCGTCGCGCTGACAACGAATCTGGCCGGGGATTCTCGATATCTCCAACAGGAGCTGAGAAAATCGCAGAAAACCGAATTATCCGAAAACCACCTACTTTACGTTTATTGAAATGCCGATATCTATCGTTTCCTCGCTAATAACGATTGTTTCCGCTGCTCTTTGGCTTTCTAACGAACAAGGCTTGATAATACATCAATGTCCATGCATTTAGGACAAGAGCAGAATTTTTTTCATTTTTTTTGCGACAGATAATCGATTTCTTAGTAATGTGAAAAATTGTATTTCAGAGGTAACATACAATCTGCGCTCTCGGCTCGAAAAATTGAAATATCGGGATGAACTTAGTCGCATTTCCTTTCTTTTTCTGTCCTCTTTCGAATGCAAAAAGAGTTTTCAGGATCGGTTGAACCATTCAAAAGTTATGACCCTTTGATCGATTAACAA
The DNA here is from genome assembly GCA_963942595.1 of Cylloceria caligata. Classification (NCBI taxonomy): domain Eukaryota; kingdom Metazoa; phylum Arthropoda; class Insecta; order Hymenoptera; family Ichneumonidae; genus Cylloceria; species Cylloceria caligata. Next base: position 43,648,405 of record OZ012709.1, on the reverse strand, counting down.
AATCAGGGAAAATCAAGGATACTGTATTAAGCCTGTTTTCGCTCTATCTCCCATAGGAGCCGAGAAAAACGCAAAAAAAGAATTTTTCGATATTTCGCACTTCGGATGGACCCTACCTGATGTGATTCGTCGCGCTGACAACGAATCTGGCCGGGGATTTGCGATATCTCCAACAGGAGCTGAGAAAATCGCAGAAAACCGAATTATCCGAAAACCACCTACTTTACGTTTATTGAAATGACGATATCTATCGTTTCCTCGCTAATAACGATTGTTTCCGCTGCTCTTTGGCTTTCTAACGAACAAGGCTTGATAATACATCAATGTCCATGCATTTAGGACAAGAGCAGAATTTTTTCATTTTTTTTGCGACAGATACTCGATTTTTTAGTAATGTGAAAAATTGTATTTCAGAGGTAACATACAATCTGCGCTCTCGGCTCGAAAAATTGAAATATCGGGATGAACCTAGTCGCATTTCCTTTCTTTTTCTGTCCTCTTTCGAATGCAAAAAGAATTTTCAGGATCGGTTGAACCATTCAAAAGTTATGACCCTTTGATCGATTAACAAAATCAGGGAAAATCAAGGATCCTGTATTAAGCCTGTTTTCGCTCTATCTCCCATAGGAGTTGAGAAAAACGCAAAAAACGAACTTTTCGATATTTCGCACTTCGGATGGACCCTACCTGATGTGATTCGTCGCGCTGACAACGAATCTGGCCGGGGATTTGCGATATCTCCAACAGGAGCTGAGAAAATCGCAGAAAACCGAATTATCCGAAAACCACCTACTTTACGTTTATTGAAATGCCGATATCTATCGTTTCCTCGCTAATAACGATTGTTTCCGCTGCTCTTTGGCTTTCTAACGAACAAGGCTTGATAATACATCAATGTCCATGCATTTAGGACAAGAGCAGAATTTTTTTCATTTTTTTTGCGACAGATACTCGATTTTTTAGTAATGTGAAAAATTGTATTTCAGAGGTAACATACAATCTGCGCTCTCGGCTCGAAAAATTGAAATATCGGGATGAACCTAGTCGCATTTCCTTTCTTTTTCTGTCCTCTTTCGAATGCAAAAAGAATTTTCAGGATCGGTTGAACCATTCAAAAGTTATGACCCTTTGATCGATTAACAAAATCAGGGAAAATCAAGGATCCTGTATTAAGCCTGTTTTCGCTCTATCTCCCATAGGAGTTGAGAAAAACGCAAAAAACGAACTTTTCGATATTTCGCACTTCGGATGGACCCTACCTGCTGTGATTCGTCGCGCTGACAACGAATCTGGCCGGGGATTCTCGATATCTCCAACAGGAGCTGAGAAAATCGCAGAAAACCGAATTATCCGAAAACCACCTACTTTACGTTTATTGAAATGCCGATATCTATCGTTTCCTCGCTAATAACGATTGTTTCCGCTGCTCTTTGGCTTTCTAACGAACAAGGCTTGATAATACATCAATGTCCATGCATTTAGGACAAGAGCAGAATTTTTTTCATTTTTTTTGCGACAGATAATCGATTTCTTAGTAATGTGAAAAATTGTATTTCAGAGGTAACATACAATCTGCGCTCTCGGCTCGAAAAATTGAAATATCGGGATGAACTTAGTCGCATTTCCTTTCTTTTTCTGTCCTCTTTCGAATGCAAAAAGAGTTTTCAGGATCGGTTGAACCATTCAAAAGTTATGACCCTTTGATCGATTAACAAAATCAGGGAAAATCAAGGATACTGTATTAAGCCTGTTTTCGCTCTATCTCCCATAGGAGCCGAGAAAAACGCAAAAAAAGAATTTTTCGATATTTCGCACTTCGGATGGACCCTACCTGATGTGATTCGTCGCGCTGACAACGAATCTGGCCGGGGATTTGCGATATCTCCAACAGGAGCTGAGAAAATCGCAGAAAACCGAATTATCCGAAAACCACCTACTTTACGTTTATTGAAATGCCGATATCTATCGTTTCCTCGCTAATAACGATTGTTTCCGCTGCTCTTTGGCTTTCTAACGAACAAGGCTTGATAATACATCAATGTCCATGCATTTAGGACAAGAGCAGAATTTTTTTCATTTTTTTTGCGACAGATAATCGATTTCTTAGTAATGTGAAAAATTGTATTTCAGAGGTAACATACAATCTGCGCTCTCGGCTCGAAAAATTGAAATATCGGGATGAATCTAGTCGCATTTCCTTTCTTTTTCTGTCCTCTTTCGAATGCAAACAGAATTTTCAGGATCGGTTGAACCATTCAAAAGTTATGACCCTTTGATCGATTAACAAAATCAGGGAAAATCAAGGATCCTGTATTAAGCCTGTTTTCGCTCTATCTCCCATAGGAGTTGAGAAAAACGCAAAAAACGAACTTTTCGATATTTCGCACTTCGGATGGACCCTACCTGCTGTGATTCGTCGCGCTGACAACGAATCTGGCCGGGGATTCTCGATATCTCCAACAGGAGCTGAGAAAATCGCAGAAAACCGAATTATCCGAAAACCACCTACTTTACGTTTATTGAAATGCCGATATCTATCGTTTCCTCGCTAATAACGATTGTTTCCGCTGCTCTTTGGCTTTCTAACGAACAAGGCTTGATAATACATCAATGTCCATGCATTTAGGACAAGAGCAGAATTTTTTTCATTTTTTTTGCGACAGATAATCGATTTCTTAGTAATGTGAAAAATTGTATTTCAGAGGTAACATACAATCTGCGCTCTCGGCTCGAAAAATTGAAATATCGGGATGAACTTAGTCGCATTTCCTTTCTTTTTCTGTCCTCTTTCGAATGCAAAAAGAGTTTTCAGGATCGGTTGAACCATTCAAAAGTTATGACCCTTTGATCGATTAACAAAATCAGGGAAAATCAAGGATACTGTATTAAGCCTGTTTTCGCTCTATCTCCCATAGGAGCCGAGAAAAACGCAAAAAAAGAATTTTTCGATATTTCGCACTTCGGATGGACCCTACCTGATGTGATTCGTCGCGCTGACAACGAATCTGGCCGGGGATTTGCGATATCTCCAACAGGAGCTGAGTAAATCGCAGAAAACCGAATTATCCGAAAACCACCTACTTTACGTTTATTGAAATGCCGATATCTATCGTTTCCTCGCTAATAACGATTGTTTCCGCTGCTCTTTGGCTTTCTAACGAACAAGGCTTGATAATACATCAATGTCCATGCATTTAGGACAAGAGCAGAATTTTTTTCATTTTTTTTGCGACAGATAATCGATTTCTTAGTAATGTGAAAAATTGTATTTCAGAGGTAACATACAATCTGCGCTCTCGGCTCGAAAAATTGAAATATCGGGATGAACTTAGTCGCATTTCCTTTCTTTTTCTGTCCTCTTTCGAATGCAAAAAGAGTTTTCAGGATCGGTTGAACCATTCAAAAGTTATGACCCTTTGATCGATTAACAAAATCAGGGAAAATCAAGGATACTGTATTAAGCCTGTTTTCGCTCTATCTCCCATAGGAGCCGAGAAAAACGCAAAAAAAGAATTTTTCGATATTTCGCACTTCGGATGGACCCTACCTGATGTGATTCGTCGCGCTGACAACGAATCTGGCCGGGGATTTGCGATATCTCCAACAGGAGCTGAGAAAATCGCAGAAAACCGAATTATCCGAAAACCACCTACTTTACGTTTATTGAAATGACGATATCTATCGTTTCCTCGCTAATAACGATTGTTTCCGCTGCTCTTTGGCTTTCTAACGAACAAGGCTTGATAATACATCAATGTCCATGCATTTAGGACAAGAGCAGAATTTTTTTCATTTTTTTTGCGACAGATACTCGATTTTTTAGTAATGTGAAAAATTGTATTTCAGAGGTAACATACAATCTGCGCTCTCGGCTCGAAAAATTGAAATATCGGGATGAACCTAGTCGCATTTCCTTTCTTTTTCTGTCCTCTTTCGAATGCAAAAAGAATTTTCAGGATCGGTTGAACCATTCAAAAGTTATGACCCTTTGATCGATTAACAAAATCAGGGAAAATCAAGGATCCTGTATTAAGCCTGTTTTCGCTCTATCTCCCATAGGAGTTGAGAAAAACGCAAAAAACGAACTTTTCGATATTTCGCACTTCGGATGGACCCTACCTGCTGTGATTCGTCGCGCTGACAACGAATCTGGCCGGGGATTCTCGATATCTCCAACAGGAGCTGAGAAAATCGCAGAAAACCGAATTATCCGAAAACCACCTACTTTACGTTTATTGAAATGCCGATATCTATCGTTTCCTCGCTAATAACGATTGTTTCCGCTGCTCTTTGGCTTTCTAACGAACAAGGCTTGATAATACATCAATGTCCATGCATTTAGGACAAGAGCAGAATTTTTTTCATTTTTTTTGCGACAGATAATCGATTTCTTAGTAATGTGAAAAATTGTATTTCAGAGGTAACATACAATCTGCGCTCTCGGCTCGAAAAATTGAAATATCGGGATGAATCTAGTCGCATTTCCTTTCTTTTTCTGTCCTCTTTCGAATGCAAACAGAATTTTCAGGATCGGTTGAACCATTCAAAAGTTATGACCCTTTGATCGATTAACAAAATCAGGGAAAATCAAGGATCCTGTATTAAGCCTGTTTTCGCTCTATCTCCCATAGGAGTTGAGAAAAACGCAAAAAACGAACTTTTCGATATTTCGCACTTCGGATGGACCCTACCTGCTGTGATTCGTCGCGCTGACAACGAATCTGGCCGGGGATTCTCGATATCTCCAACAGGAGCTGAGAAAATCGCAGAAAACCGAATTATCCGAAAACCACCTACTTTACGTTTATTGAAATGCCGATATCTATCGTTTCCTCGCTAATAACGATTGTTTCCGCTGCTCTTTGGCTTTCTAACGAACAAGGCTTGATAATACATCAATGTCCATGCATTTAGGACAAGAGCAGAATTTTTTTCATTTTTTTTGCGACAGATAATCGATTTCTTAGTAATGTGAAAAATTGTATTTCAGAGGTAACATACAATCTGCGCTCTCGGCTCGAAAAATTGAAATATCGGGATGAACTTAGTCGCATTTCCTTTCTTTTTCTGTCCTCTTTCGAATGCAAAAAGAGTTTTCAGGATCGGTTGAACCATTCAAAAGTTATGACCCTTTGATCGATTAACAAAATCAGGGAAAATCAAGGATACTGTATTAAGCCTGTTTTCGCTCTATCTCCCATAGGAGCCGAGAAAAACGCAAAAAAAGAATTTTTCGATATTTCGCACTTCGGATGGACCCTACCTGATGTGATTCGTCGCGCTGACAACGAATCTGGCCGGGGATTTGCGATATCTCCAACAGGAGCTGAGAAAATCGCAGAAAACCGAATTATCCGAAAACCACCTACTTTACGTTTATTGAAATGACGATATCTATCGTTTCCTCGCTAATAACGATTGTTTCCGCTGCTCTTTGGCTTTCTAACGAACAAGGCTTGATAATACATCAATGTCCATGCATTTAGGACAAGAGCAGAATTTTTTTCATTTTTTTTGCGACAGATACTCGATTTTTTAGTAATGTGAAAAATTGTATTTCAGAGGTAACATACAATCTGCGCTCTCGGCTCGAAAAATTGAAATATCGGGATGAACCTAGTCGCATTTCCTTTCTTTTTCTGTCCTCTTTCGAATGCAAAAAGAATTTTCAGGATCGGTTGAACCATTCAAAAGTTATGACCCTTTGATCGATTAACAAAATCAGGGAAAATCAAGGATCCTGTATTAAGCCTGTTTTCGCTCTATCTCCCATAGGAGTTGAGAAAAACGCAAAAAACGAACTTCTCGATATTTCGCACTTCGGATGGACCCTACCTGCTGTGATTCGTCGCGCTGACAACGAATCTGGCCGGGGATTCTCGATATCTCCAACAGGAGCTGAGAAAATCGCAGAAAACCGAATTATCCGAAAACCACCTACTTTACGTTTATTGAAATGCCGATATCTATCGTTTCCTCGCTAATAACGATTGTTTCCGCTGCTCTTTGGCTTTCTAACGAACAAGGCTTGATAATACATCAATGTCCATGCATTTAGGACAAGAGCAGAATTTTTTTCATTTTTTTTGCGACAGATAATCGATTTCTTAGTAATGTGAAAAATTGTATTTCAGAGGTAACATACAATCTGCGCTCTCGGCTCGAAAAATTGAAATATCGGGATGAACTTAGTCGCATTTCCTTTCTTTTTCTGTCCTCTTTCGAATGCAAAAAGAGTTTTCAGGATCGGTTGAACCATTCAAAAGTTATGACCCTTTGATCGATTAACAAAATCAGGGAAAATCAAGGATACTGTATTAAGCCTGTTTTCGCTCTATCTCCCATAGGAGCCGAGAAAAACGCAAAAAAAGAATTTTTCGATATTTCGCACTTCGGATGGACCCTACCTGATGTGATTCGTCGCGCTGACAACGAATCTGGCCGGGGATTTGCGATATCTCCAACAGGAGCTGAGAAAATCGCAGAAAACCGAATTATCCGAAAACCACCTACTTTACGTTTATTGAAATGACGATATCTATCGTTTCCTCGCTAATAACGATTGTTTCCGCTGCTCTTTGGCTTTCTAACGAACAAGGCTTGATAATACATCAATGTCCATGCATTTAGGACAAGAGCAGAATTTTTTTCATTTTTTTTGCGACAGATACTCGATTTTTTAGTAATGTGAAAAATTGTATTTCAGAGGTAACATACAATCTGCGCTCTCGGCTCGAAAAATTGAAATATCGGGATGAACCTAGTCGCATTTCCTTTCTTTTTCTGTCCTCTTTCGAATGCAAAAAGAATTTTCAGGATCGGTTGAACCATTCAAAAGTTATGACCCTTTGATCGATTAACAAAATCAGGGAAAATCAAGGATCCTGTATTAAGCCTGTTTTCGCTCTATCTCCCATAGGAGTTGAGAAAAACGCAAAAAACGAACTTTTCGATATTTCGCACTTCGGATGGACCCTACCTGCTGTGATTCGTCGCGCTGACAACGAATCTGGCCGGGGATTCTCGATATCTCCAACAGGAGCTGAGAAAATCGCAGAAAACCGAATTATCCGAAAACCACCTACTTTACGTTTATTGAAATGCCGATATCTATCGTTTCCTCGCTAATAACGATTGTTTCCGCTGCTCTTTGGCTTTCTAACGAACAAGGCTTGATAATACATCAATGTCCATGCATTTAGGACAAGAGCAGAATTTTTTTCATTTTTTTTGCGACAGATAATCGATTTCTTAGTAATGTGAAAAATTGTATTTCAGAGGTAACATACAATCTGCGCTCTCGGCTCGAAAAATTGAAATATCGGGATGAATCTAGTCGCATTTCCTTTCTTTTTCTGTCCTCTTTCGAATGCAAACAGAATTTTCAGGATCGGTTGAACCATTCAAAAGTTATGACCCTTTGATCGATTAACAAAATCAGGGAAAATCAAGGATACTGTATTAAGCCTGTTTTCGCTCTATCTCCCATAGGAGCCGAGAAAAACGCAAAAAAAGAATTTTCCGATATTTCGCACTTCGGATGGACCCTACCTGATGTGATTCGTCGCGCTGACAACGAATCTGGCCGGGGATTTGCGATATCTCCAACAGGAGCTGAGAAAATCGCAGAAAACCGAAATAACCTAAAAATACCTACAGATGTGGGGGAGTTTCGGCACTGAGCTCCACCAGATCTATCAACTACACGACCAAAGCACTAAATCAACATAAAAATACCTACTATCGTTAATTCAAATAGCGATATCTCTTGTTTCCTCTCTAATTGCGACTGCTTCCTCTACGCTTTATTTTTCAAATTTCTAAAGCTGCCCACTTGATCGTTTTCCATGCATTTTTGTCGATTGGACAATTTTTACAATTTTTTTGAGACACGTAATCGATTTTTTACAGTTTAGAAAAACGGTATTTAAGAGATAATATATAATCAGCTCTCAATTATACAATCAGCTCTCGTGGCCTGAAAAATATGCGACTGAAACTGGCAGGCGATTCGCCCTCCGCTCAGTAGTTCTCACGCGCCGCTGCTCCCGCCGATCACACGGCTGTTTCAATGATACCTTTAACTCAGTCTCCGTTCTGCTAAAATGGTTCTGGGTGTGTACTTTCGCCGACTACTTTCTGTATATTTATGCCCAATATTTATATATGTATATTTACCCAATGTACATCTACAGAACCATGTGTGCACATTCCAAGGTATTTATGAACGTTATAAATATTAATTTAACATCGAAGCCGAGAACCAGATAAATATCCATGTTACCGATTGTTCGAGAACTGAACGCCGGCAATCGATGGGAGTCATACGTCGACGGGACAGAACGGATAGGACTAGATCGCATTGACTTGTTCGGTTGCAATGCAGTACATAAACGAATTGAAGAATACGGTACGAACATAGAAGTTGCAGAAGCATACAGATACCTGCGAAGTCTAGTTAGGAATGAAGAAAAGACACGAAGCTGAAATAGATAGAAATGGAAAAGGATTGACCTGAAGAAAAAACAGTAAGGTGGATTCAGAATAAAACTCCCCTGCTGTTCGAGCTAGCCGTTGCGAGTCTTTTGCGGAAGGGTGACGATGGTGGCGTACGGCTGCCAGGTGGCGAGACAACATCTTATGTGAATACAAATTACTCTCGGTGTGCTTCGGTTACCTCTATCGAAATGCGCCAGTTTCCAACAGCTGTCTTACTCCCTCTACCATCCCTCTTTCCCTTTACCGGTATCGTGCTTCTTTTTCCGTTCTTCTCCTCGGTCCGGATGTTGGTTTACTGCAAAGTTCACCTACCGTAGAAGTTATTACGGGGGTATATAGTTTCTCCTTCTGCTATGTCATCAGGCAGCGGGATATGTTGCTGCCAATCACGCGTTTCTGAGAACCCTTGGTAGCGTGGATTACCTACCGCCAGCGTCTCCACACCCACCGAAATCAGCGACACTCGATGCCTTCCCGGCTGCTAGCTCCAACTCTAGACACCAAGTCATACCATACTCAGTGCCCGTGTGCACCCGTAATTGCAATAAATCCTGCGAGCCTGTCACGATCAATTTTGAGCCTGGTAGTTGACTAAAGTGCTTGGCCCGCGTTGACGACGACAAGGCTGGTGGCAGCCGGTTGACTATGCTGTTCCCCACGCTACTTAAGCTATACTGAGTTTTCGGGGAGGTTCAGCGAAGGTGTCGTTACAGCCATACGTTTCTCGATTACGATACGGTGGTAGTCCGTAACTTGGCTGTCTGGGTGTTCCATTCGCACTTGGAATTTAATTGCCTAGACCTACGGATTAACCGTAGAAATGGGAAACTCTCAAGACCAATAAACAGAGCTTATTTATGTTTAACCGATGTATGCAGTGGAACTGTTTGTAGATCGGAGATTGTTTGATCCTTTAAATATTCACGAATAAATAATTTTCAACTTTTTACTCGTGTCCTAATCGAATGAATGATGCTATACATATTCTAAATATCCGTTCAAGGTTACATATTGTTTTGTTGCTGATGAGTTTTTTTAATCTTGATATCACTCTGCAGCGATTATACTTTATTAATAGCGTTAATGATACGTGTGCTAAATGTTCTGGAAAAAAGCTCACCCGACACCTCATGCGACGCAAGGATGCGTACATTACCTCGCTTCAGTTGCGTGCATACTAGAGCACAAAGGCGTTATTTCCACGTGCACAGGCCTTTGTGGATTTCCCGATGAGAAAAGAAGACTCAGTGAGTTTTCTTTTTGCCCTTTTTTTCGTGCTAGAGTAACCTGAGAATAACTAGGGTCGATGCTAAATCGTTTACTCGTCCCTCTTGCTGGCTTCGATCTATATATACAGAGCCGCGATAAAACGTGGTCGAAGTGAAAAGACGTAGAGATGATTAATGTTGTATTTTACATTTTATACTTCTTTGATACTGCTTGGGTGGTAAACCACAGAGATGATATAATTCGTTGAGTGAACCAAAGTATGAGAGGTGACATTGCGTTCAGCGGATAAAAAATGCCAGGTAGTAAACCCACAACGTTGGGCCCCGTAAGTAGTTACGTGCGACTGCTGCCAATTCGTAAATTGAAGACGATACGTGACCATAAGGTAAAATCAAAAAATTGCCCAATAGCCTGAGCCTCTGTGGATTTCGAACATGACCCTCGTAAATCATTCCCTAATCCAGGAAAATCCTACACTAATGTGTCGAGAGCCAGGAGGCACGGGACCTCGCAGATGAATGGATCGGAAAGGGGCCCTGTATTCAACCCTCAAGCGTTTTCTATCCCTGAAATGACACAGTGAACTCTGTGACCTTCTATTAATAATCCTCTGTCATCTTGCATAACGAGAAAAAGTCAGTTGGAGAAATAAATCCCTTCGGTAACTTCTGTTTATAATTGATTGTAAAAAATTAGTAATCTCCGGCAGACGGTGGTAATAAATGTCGAATTCGTGAATGAAGGTATTGCTTAAAATCTATAGATGGCTTTATACGTTCGAAAATTTTTGATTTAGAAGCATCGAAATTTTTATATATTTTTTGTTTGATATAGATTTTAAAGCCACGTACATTGTAAACGTTATGAAATCTATGTTTCACTGTCAGACTTAGTAGAAATTTAATGCTTACCAGTAAAAATAGCAAATTGTGGTCCCCTATTCGGAACAACAAAACTCATAATAACCTCTACTTAATTGTACAAACGACAAATGTACGTGACTCGGTTCCCCATGTCCTTGTCATTCCAGTATCCGACGAAGTGCGTGAGCACACGCTACACGTCAAGGATGATCTTTCCTACGTCACCCTCTTTTGTTCAAAATCCGATTCGTGGTATCTGATTGTACTGTCCACTTCATTGTTCACGCCACGAAGAATCAATTGTCACCCGCCAGGCCAATATACCATAGGTCTGAAAAAGTATTTAATATTACGCCCTGCATACGACTCGTGTCAAATCCCGCATTCGAATTGTCATCTTGCACTATTGTACTGGTTTGTTTAATATCATATTAGAAATTTGTTTCCACACGAACAGCTGCTACTACCGTTACCCCAGCGTATAGCAGCATTGTCCAAAGCGTATAATGGGAACGCCTCGAATTCTCTACCGAATTCAGAAAAGGACATGAACTCTGTAAGGGTAACTATATCGTACTCTACCAGTCTGTAGGTGTTGGAAAAGAAGCGTTGATACCGTGGATGGCGGTGCGAGAAGGATAAATACCGGAAGATCCGGCTAGACCAACGAATTCCCACTCTGTTCCTCGTTTCCGTCTGCTCCTGCTTTCCTATTCTGTCCTTTTCCTAGCATTCGCAATCCTTCTCTGCCTCTGTCTCGCTTTTGATGCTTCTTCCTCGGTTTTCTCGTTGGAGACCTTCTCGCAAACGGAAGCTCGGCTGCAGAATCGCACCACCCGCATACACATCCCTCCGGCACTGGGCGGTAGTCGTACGTTCAAAATTGATAAGGCTCCGTCCTACTTCAGCCTGGCTTTCTTCTCTCTCACGGTCTCCATCTTCCATTCCCTCCCGCACTCACCGTTTTCTCTCGCGGCACCGTACCACGAAATTTATTTGCCCCGAGTACCTTTACGAATTCGAGGGCACGCGTGCTATCCCCGTAAGTCTACCCTCTCGAACCACACCGACTGACTTATGAATACCCTCGGTGGAGGCAAGCATTTCCTTCGTTCTGCGGTTCGGGCACGGCACGTGTATATGTGTGCACAGAAGCCACAACATCCCGAGGGATATACTCATACTGGATTATTCTCTTTGGAAAAATCGTTTCATGAAATTATTATAAACGTGGTGGGTTTTGAACCAAGTGCACATATAAAGATTGCCCCTTTATTAGTGCATACCAATTTTATCTGATGTCATTCAGTATGTACCACATGATGATTCCATATAATTTATTGATGCGTAACTTGCAAAAAAATTCAGTTTTGTACGTGGCAACGATAGAAAGAATCAAACTAACCACTGGTTGGCATCAGAATCGACCTCGTTTCACACCCTACGTCATTCCTCGACTTGACACTTTGCGAGGATTAGTGGAATATAAAACTCGAAATCGTGCTCTATTATTTAGATCGAACTTACTATCTAGTTTTAAAAAAAAATTAGTTAAAGACTTCTGAGCCCTTTGCTCTTGATGTTATCAATTTTTGAAAGTGATGTAGAACTCTTGGATTGGATCAGCTATATGAGTCAAACAGGTACAAAGGATGTCTGGCGATTTGGTCAGCAAAGGAAACCCTAAGGAAGCTCGCGAGTTACCGTGCTGAGGGCTCGATCAGTTAACAATCCTGTTTTATCGAATTCGAAGTCTATTCTAGCATTTCACAGCTGTAAGATGCTGCGGTATAGTTGGTACACAGTCGGCTTGTTTATTCGACAGGATAGCTGCTTACGGTAAGGCAGCACGTAACTCACTCGCCGTCGTCGTAGAGATCGAAAGAGAAGAACAGTAAGAGGAAGAAAGAGATACTCGGGACACACATAGAGGCTGAGGGTATCGCGCACAAGAAGAATGTCGGAAGGACGGCCCGAGAGACCTCCGAGAGCCTTCTCGAATGCCTCGATGCTCCTCAAGAGGGTCAAAGAGAAACGCTAATCGCCGAAAAAGATCTCGATTCCAGCACGAGCAATACGCCAAACCAACAGCCCGATGCATTTAGTATAATATCGTCGTTGTAAATATCCTCGAGACGAATTAATTTGTTCGCGGAAACGTAACGCGCGTTTTATCGTCTCTTTGGGAATTTGCGCGCGACACTTGGAAAAAATAGTCGCGTAAATTACGTTAACCCCTTTTTACGACTATAAACAGTGGGTGTCGAGTTACCATGGAAATCTCAATTTAATGACGACCGAATTGTACAAACTGCGCTTTTATTCGCTGATAAAATTTATCAGAGATTCCCATCGATCGATAAATTTTCTCGTTTACTTATTTTTTCTTTTGTTTGCGTGTACGTAGTAAAAAATTGTGAAAATTGTGAAAAGAATTTATAGATCATGACAAACGAAGCGATTCGACGATCACTTATTTTTTATATAGCATAGGTGTCAGAGCATGAGTGTCGCGTTGGAAGTGGATGTAGAGAATATGACAATGGGTGAAAGGTTCGTATCACCTGGGGCCTTCACCTCTCGTTGTCGTCGAGTACACGTCACATACCCACCTACATGGTAAGGCATATATTATGACGTGTACACATATACACGTGCTTGAAACGTCCCAGAACCTTTCTACTTAACGCGGTTTAGCCTCCGTCATGAGTACGAGTCGAGTCCCGGTGACTTTGATATCCACTCTCAAGCGACGTAGCCTCCAAGGAAACTGAGAACGTGAGATATGTCATTCGATATAGGCCTCTCGCATCTGCTCATCTCGCTAACACATGATACGTATCCTCGTTACCGAGGCGTCGAGGGAAAAGATGCCTGTATGGTTTTTTCCTTTAAATCTCACGCCTTGCAGGACTCGGGAAGAACAATTTAAAAAGAGAATCGGATCGTGTCACGTTTAGTTTTTGATAAATAATTAAATTTTTATGATCAGGTTGTTGCGAGAATCTTGGTGTATGCCAAATGTTTCAAAGAGATATTGACAAGTCATTCTGCAATCCAATTGTATGGATTGCTGGTTATACCACAACCATTGCTGTCACAATAAATCACGATCGTTCTTACTCATGACACACCAAGCAGGCTGCTATCTGTTGCACGAGTGAGGGTGAAAATTCTTTTTTCGAAAGCATGTTAGATTGAAAATTATTTAAAGCTTTCAAGGATCGGTGGTTGATCGTTGTGCATATTGTTGATAGAATTTAGTATTGATGAACAGCGACTAATCTTCAGTGAAAATAGATTATGCGTAAGGGTGTGCGATTGAGGCAAGGGGAGTTAGGATAATATATTGTCTTCAAACTTCAGGATCAGTATGAAGCTCATATAAGAATCAGCCGAATAATATTTCAATAGATAATTGAATCTCGCACACGTACATCTCGAATCTTCTGACATTTTTTATCCTTTCATTATGCCTAACCTAGAATCATCAATCATTATATTTCCTCAGGGATAAAAAGAAAAAAAGAAAACATTTCGGCTAAGCAATGTGACTAATGGCAACCACGCTCCGACCCCCCAATCGCTAAGTTCCTTGATGATAAAAGCCATTGCTTAAAATTGTTTTATCGCGTGACTAACCCAGTATAAAAAGAATATAGAAGGCGAGGCGAACGAACACCTGATCCTCTATTAATGTAATATATAAATGTGAGTATAACTATATACACGATACAATGTCGTCGAGTGAAAAGAATTTTTAAAAAAAGGCAAAAATGCCGTGCACACGAGCAAAAGTAATTAGAACGGGGTTGGCCTCTGAGACCATCGAGCACGTTACATTATTTTTTTTTATCTTTCTGCGAATCCCAAACGAAGCTCGCGTCGCGAAGTGAGAGACGAAGTAGCCAAGTCCCACGGGTGACCCTCATCCGATGCTACTGGTGGCAAATGTGTTGAGGGAAACGTGCGTGGTCCTCTCGTTCCCTCTCGTCACACCTCGTCGTCATCCCCTACGCTATCTATCGTGAGGCATCAAGGACAGCGGCGAGCCAGGACAACCCCCCCGGGAAGCGCCGAAATACCCTGTCATCTCTCGCTCGTTTTCTTGCCACTTCCTCCTGGTATATGTGTCCATATATATTAGCTGTGCTGAAGATACTTCGATATATAGAGAGCACGAGTGGCTCATCGACGCTCCATGAGCCGAAAGAAAAAGTTGAAAAAAGATGAATGCGAGGACCATGTTATGATGTTTCAATTTGTCACCCGAACTTTTTTTTTCAACAAAATTGGATGTATTCATGTTAATTAGATTAATGCAGAGAAACAATGTTTGGTAATTAGCACGTTGCTTCAGGACTGTCTTTTACAAAATACTTTTAATGAAATTTCTTTATACTCCTGACTGCCCGCAGGGCAAAAAGACGGGAGTTATACGTTCAGCGCTGAGCAGTTGATTGAAGCAATTTTCATTGTCTGTGACATTTCTCCAATACCACAACAGATTGTTTCATTAAATTTCGACCATCGATTCCGAAATTAAATAGTACGCTGGCTGTTAGAAATGTTTTAGTAAAATCAATTTCTAACTATCTGAGACAAATAACATTACAAATAGCCTATTCGTAAATATCTAATTGGCTACTACAACTGTTCAAAATTGTATACGTGAAATTTTTTTATTTTGGATCACATCGGTCGATCAGCTGGATGGTAACGAATTACCATTATCCCCACGATAGAAAAAGCTTAAAATATAAATACATTGAATTTACAACAAATACTCAAATGATAAATAATTATTCGTATAATATAGTTGGGAAATTTGTTCATTATTAACTATGAAAATTTCCGGACATTAATATGGGAATAATTATTTATCATTTCATTTTTTTTGTTAATTTAATTTGTTCATTAAACTATTTGGTTTCCAGTCATTACAGTCGGAAGTTTTTTTTTCGTTTTCTAAATAAATTTTTATTTCATTACGATGAATGTGTATTAAGGACAAAGAATGCACGATTAATAGACAAAAGGGGTTCAATGAAAAATAGATGACTGCATTTTTATCAACATTTTATTTCGTCGTATCAATAACATTGAGTAACCTAAGCTGAGTTTGTTCATTGCATATTAATATATTTTACCATTTTTGCTATTTATCATCAATATATGTTCACCAAAAATGATATAATTAAATGTTCAGACGAGTGTAGTTAAAGAGAATGTTTTAGACATTGCGTGGTACGTATATGCAAAGTATGGGCGGTTCAGAGTGAAAATGCAACTAACAATTCGCGCTGTCATCGACATAGAGAGATACGGTCTATGGTGTCTCTCGACTGTACAGAGTTCAAGGGTGATGTATGGCTGTTGGGTCCCTACTACACCAATACGCGGGGGAGTTTAGCATCGTTGTATATCTATGTACTCGTGGACCCACGCACATTTCGCGGTACGCCCTGTGATGACGCAGCCAAGTGGCGAATGGAATGAGACAGAGCAATCGTTCGCTAACTCGCTTATCGGTACACACACTCGTCCTTATCGAAACTCGCGTCGTGTTTCGTTTTCGTGAGACAAGATTAAAACGTCGGACACTCCGGTTACAGACAGTGCCGGAGTTGGGATCGAGACATAAATTGAGACGACGAGAAATATATCGTATGTATAGATGGCCTGCGTGCATCGTATCCGCACATGGTATCCAGCAGCGGGAGTAACGAAGCAAGAAACTAGTCGCGAATGCACTTGGCTTCGTGGATCATCGCTGAAAGCGAATGCATGCAATCTTTATCACGCTGCACATCTGTATATTTCATTTGCAAATATATGTTCCGTTAGATACTTTGACGGTCATATAACTGCAGTTATAATGAAGTAAAGAAATGTTCAATAGACTCTCAGTGCTGCGATGCACATTTGTGCATTTTATCATTCATTTTTCGTTATAAAATATTGTTATTTTCAGTTCCATAAAATCACATGTTTAAATGGTTCATAAATAACGATATTTATGCGCCTGGCTTGAAATATCGAGAGCCATTGTTCTCGGTTTATTTATCGGCTGGTTGGCTATCAGAAATGTCGCTATAATCAAGATCAGTCCAATGCCAGAGCATTACAAGATATGGTTATGGGCCCTGAGACTAACATTAACTTTCCATTAAGTGTATAAAAAATGTAGGCTCTGGAAATGCAGGACTACCGAAAAATAAATGAAACACGCGAAACGTGTCTCTGTTGCTAATTTAGTTAAAAGATTGTTTGACCTATTTTTAAACATATGTTCGAAGGAGCTCACTAAAGAAAATTTAAGTATACCGACACACCACACCGCTACCGCTTTCATACTGTATATACTACACACCGAATGAATCGCTGACCTTGTCCTCGAGGGACCACCCAGTGACGCAGATTCAAGCCGAGCATAGCACCAGCAGAGTCTGCAAAAAATAGAGTGCACCGGAGAATACAACTACAGCAATGACTACAACTACAGCAACGACTGCAACTACAACTACACTCTTGGTGTACATGTATAGTAATCCCACACGTTGCTCGCTTTTGGTAAAATCTTCTCAATGGGCCGTGATCTCCCTCGAGAGATTGAGTGCTTGGAGATACGCTCGCTTTGTCGATCTAACGAACGATCTCCTTGTATAAATCGATTTGGTACCAAGAAACTCCAACCGTTTCGCCTACTTCCATTAATCCATTTCAAACACTAAGAAAGCGGAAAATTTATTTAAAAAGTTAGTTTCCTGACAATCGTGTTCATTGCGTCTAATGAAGTAGCCTCATCGTACGAGATAAAGAGTCTGTCTCTTTTTCTCGTAAGCTTCTGTAGCTTTGACGATGAGAGGAAAGAGAGAAGAGAGGTGGCTCGGTACAGTCCGCGATAATTCTTTAGTAAAGCGATAACGATCGACGGTGATATATTATCATGGCGCCGGTTTATCTTCTCGAACGAATCCGTACGCCCCAACGACCAAGAGTTGTGCCTCTTCAAGAACGACGATGGTGATGACACCCACGTTGAGCCAATACTCCTGTTGTCCTCTTTTCTGCCAAGTACTATCATTTCTCAGGGAAAGTTATACTTTTCGAGATGGCGTTTTTACGTTTTTCTATATCAATTTATTTTTCTCAGTCAAATTTAGGTTAAATTTTATCCAGTTGTGCCAGCAATCAATTTTTGAAGGAATTTTTTTATAACACAGTTTGTTCACTTAATCTTTCGACCGTAAAATTGGCCAATTTTGAGTTACAAGAATAGTTTTCTTGAAAACATCGCAGATAAAACATAATTACCAATCAAATTTTTTCATAATTCACAATATTGGCATCTGCAATTGAACATACGGAACGTTTTGTGGCCCTCTTCGTTGGTGTAAGTTGAAGTTTTTTGCTAGCATGGTAAACGCGAATCAAGACTCTTCGACGTTTTGCCGATCGTATATCCTCATCAGCTTCTACTTTATATAGAAGCGAGAGCAATGGGCGTTGCTTTCACTTGAAAAATATTCGACTGTGAGTCGAGTAGTGTACTGCTAATGCAATGCCTTGTATACGTAACTCTGTTGGGGGAGTATACCGGCATTTCAGGTGTCAATGGCAAGTTGGGTAACGAGCTCGACGTGTACGAGGTGTACGAAGTCAAAGAAGCAGATAAGCTGTAGCGGACGACCCTGGGTCCAGGGATACTGGGGCCGTTAAACTAAATTCTCGTTTCGACGGCTCGTTAGGGGACTCAACGACCGTCTTTGAAACTCCGACTCGAGTTACCCTTACGGAAAAGGAGTGACTCGAGAAAACATCAATTTAACAGTCGTATGTATGGCCAGTTAAGGTTACTGCGATGAAGAATTTTTTTGACAAATGTGTTTATCGAGCGGTCGTTTGATTACGTAGAATATTTATTATTTCATATTTTCAATAAATATTTCGTTATGTGAAAAAGTTAAAGTTGTCTGTCCACACTCCAGCAATCTAAAGAATTTTCAAAGATTATTTCTAATTCTTTAACCAGATTGTATTTTAATCAAGTTTGGATAAAAACCAATGTAATATTAAGACAATAATAACTACAATTTTTATTAATTTTACGCCATTGAAGCATGATGCCTTCGCTAAATTTTTATGTTGGGTATATTAGGGCGCAAGGGGCCAAAGCAACAATAATCTGTTGTCGAAAATCGAGAACATCGCAACGAAATAATACACCCGGGCTTGGATCATTCTAAGTCTTCCTTTGAGATTTTCCAGATCCGGATTTTTCTAAGCCCTCTTGGAGCCCTTCCAGACTCGGTAATTCTAAGTCCCCCGTGGAGCCTCTGCCGGCGAACATTATTCTGAGTCCCCCCCCCCCCCCCCCCCCCCCCCTCGACAGAGAGTTCATTGGTAGGGTCCGGGGGGGGAGAGGTGTAAATAATAGGGACACGCGAGGTTTAATGTTGGAGCGTGAAGGTGCGTAGTGTCCAAGCCGTACGACACCTCAATAACTATATAAATTCTAAGTAAGACAAAACATTTTATCAGATGACATACGATATCTAATGTTTAAAGGGAACGAAATATGATGATATAAAATTAACGTAGACTACAGGAACGAACTGGATTACGTACAGGTTGGTTTTGCGACCTAGTTTTTGCGCAATTACACGAATAAGAAGGAGAAAGAAGAAGCGGAGAGAAGAGCCAGTACTTGGAAATTTCGAATGTCCACGAGTAGATTGCAAGTCACGATACAGTGTGAGCTATGTTCCACGCTGGGGCGCAAGGAAGCAGAGTGCGCCACGAGTCTTCCTTTCCTCCAAGTGAAACCGGGGCTTTATGTACTCGCCATTTATCAGAGAGAAAGAAAAGAATGAGAAAGAGACAGAGAGAGAGAGAGAGAGACGCCTACGAAAGGAGAACGAAAAGTGAAAACAGAAAAAGGTTTTTGCAGTGAGTGCAAAGAAACGGGGAGAATGAGACTTGAAGAAGGTAGCTTGCTCTCAAACAAGAGACGGAAGGACAGAACGAGAAGAAGAAGTAAGAGACGAGGAGCTTCCGGAGGCCAAGAGGCTCCGAGCGGTGCAGCAACCTCATTCGGCTCGCGGAATAGCGGCTCGTTATTTATCCGGCGGCGGTAATAGGTCCCAGCCTATAAAGTCGCGCGCGAGCAATGCGCGAGCTGCTGCTTCTGCTGTCGTTGCCGCTGTAGCTCCCGGTGGTAGTGGCAACACGCCGCGGCCCGTTGGTAATTGGGAAGAAACGAAACGATGCCGCGACTCAAGCTTATGAACATAAGAAGGACGCAGATGGAGATATAGGTAAAGACGGGAAATGGCGCAACGTTGAATCGAGAGATGCAAGAGAGACTACTAAGTCGACGGAGTCGACTACGAGTTATCCGCTTTTGCACACTTGAATATCACACAGAAAGTCCTCCGCGTCTTGGCACGCTTCCGGTCTCCGCTCTCTGGTAAACGCCCCCACGATCCGAGCTGCATTACAGTATGCCTACTCCTCGACGAGTAGCGAGCACATATATTTTCTTATGCAGCTTCGTGGAACGAGCGGGCAGGAAATGAGCAACGAGAAAGAGGGAGTCAATGTAAAGCGGGAGGCTCGAAAACAAACGAACGTAATTGGAAATGTGTTCAATAAATGGATAAGCTCTACCATCTCGAGGTTTCTAAATTACTTTTCTCTCAACTCGTTAAAATTGTATGATTATTTACCACCGATTGTACAATGATTTAGGAAAATCATTGCTCGATCGTTCTAAAAATGTAACATGCGCAAAAGAATTAAACAGATTTAGATGTCGCTATGGCTAGCATCTCACTATACGATAAATAAATAATAGCAAGGCTGCTCGTCTGTATAATCGCTGTTGAACATCGTTTACTTTAAATGAAACGTAAATTCGTTTTCGTAACTTCCTGATCGGTTGGATGTTCCACACGTCATTCCACGCCTGTGAGCTTGCGAGAAAAGAGATCTGCACGGGTTGGCATTTAAGAATGAACCGAGAATAGGAAAAAGTGGAGAGAAAGATTTCGCGAGCACTTCGACTGAAGTTTCCGTCTGTATTTCGAGACGTCCCGGAGAGAGCCCTTTTCTCTTTACGTGATCATCGTACCACGAATACGTGTCAGGAGAACGTGTCGTATCGCCGTGATTCCGGAAAACTGTAGTATCAGCGAATAGCTTGCTTATACCGAGCTGGGAGAAGTCTTCACGATGGTTTCCCTCGTTGTGGTAGCACCTTAAAGCCCCTTACAGTGTACTTGTGAGAAACTCAGTGCACTTCCTCGCTGTGGCTATTCCTCTGAGGGTGAAACGTTGAATCAGCCTTTCTCAAATTACTTCCGCTTCTGTTCGAAACGGAGACAAATAAAGTTGAATCGCATGTTAGGCATGAACCTTTCGACTATTTTCAATCCTCAATCTATTCTGACGGTATTAAAAATAAACGGAATTATAATTACAATGTTATTGCAGAATACACTGTAAAAAGTCTACGGTGTAAACTGCTACGGTGAGAATGGTGAGTAAGCGGTGGTCAAAGTTAATTCTATTTCGTTTTTAAAAGTACACCGGCCTCGTGGCTGTCTGTGTACTCCAATAAAAATGAACACTAAATCGTGTGATGAAACAAGTTGGCTTTTAATGGCGTTGTTTATCTCAGAAGCCGATACGATCCTATATCTAGTACCGAGGAAGCGGAACATTGAACCACCCAACAAATATTCATATGTGATTTTAACGCTTAATACGCATTGAACCATGCCCTTAACTGCACTTTCCAGTGTCCTGCTCTTTTGTGTTAATCGATAATACCGATGTTCTCACAACGCTCTATTAAACCGACGATTCATACCAAACTAATGGGCTACACAGTGGTGTTAAAACGGAGATAATTTAAACAGATCATTTTTTACATTGCATACTGTAATT
This sequence comes from Cylloceria caligata, assembly GCA_963942595.1. Lineage (NCBI taxonomy): Eukaryota > Metazoa > Arthropoda > Insecta > Hymenoptera > Ichneumonidae > Cylloceria > Cylloceria caligata. The sequence continues at coordinate 43,626,860 of OZ012709.1, read as the reverse complement.
GCAAAGAAATCGTTATTGTTATTCAATAGCGTATTGCAATTCCAAAAAAAACCTATAATTGTTGTTCATTTACATATAACGTTGTTCGATCAATAATTAATTGCATTCAATTAAATTTTTATTTCTTTCGCAAAAAAGAAAAATGTTCAACTTACCGTTAAAAATTGTACTGTACCGTTACTGTTTTATATTTTAGATATATTAGTGGACCGATTTTGTTATATTCTTGATTTCTCTACTGCAATCCTTTAACATATTCCATTTTCTTTCCATATTTTTCCTCTTCTTTTACCTCTTGTTCGTCATCTTTATACATTAATTTCTGTAGCAGCCGTCTACCTTTGTAATCCCAACTAATTGTTAATTTACTTCGAAAAGAAGCACAGCAGTCCTCTCATTGTACCCAGCGAGCTGGTATACCGGTTGTCCATGGGTAGAGGCCAGAGACATTACTCAAATACTCATTAGCACGGTCCAAATAAACCTGCGGCTCCTGCTGTTCGCTAATTAACGTGCCCACGGCTCTAGTGTACACCCGTACTGTAGTCTAGTATATGTATATTAAGCATCTGAGGGCGAGCCTTGAAAGTGGTAATACCGCTGTATGGTTCACTGCTAAAGTTTTGCAAAGATATTGTGTGTCACGTGCGTCTGACGCCAGGACTGTATTATAACTGGTGGTTTTAATTAGCTGCAAAACGAATGGGAAATCGACGTGTCCAATGCGGAATTCTCTTGGCAATGAAGCTGAGAAAGCAAGAGAATAGAATGAAGTAGCAGACATTGATAAGGAAACGTAAAAGGTAATCAAACCACTCGTTACACTTGTCTAACACAAAATTATGTGAAAAAAAAAAAAAAACAAAGTGCGAGTGTAGAGTTACTGTTAGATCTGGTTCGAGTATGAGCGCGACGTACATGCGATAAAAGTTTTTCAAGCAAATAACATCGCCGGTAGCGGGAAACAAAGCGACTTTCGGTATGGTAGAAATATGGCGCGACTGTTGGAAAAGAGTATGGAGAAGAAATTGTAGAAATTTCGTGTTGTATGATCCATATATACGTAGTACATGCTCCTGGAAACCCATTTACAAATCTGACGGTATTGCTGTAACAGAGTAGACCAGTGCGAAAGTTCAACGTGCATTGAAGAAACAAAATGTGAATGAAAGAAAAGGGCGAGGGGAGAGATCTGCTCTGACGCTTCCGGCGTCCGGATCCACATCCACTCACACAAGCCCCCTCATTAGCGGATCTGCATGTCTCAGTCCCCAATTATCTCGTCCTCCAGCTCGTCGTTCTGCTTCTCGTGGGTTTAATAGCTGCATAGACACACCGTTCCTCACTCACTCTTTCACAATGTTGCAGCTTGTTCTCTCACTCTGTTTTCCATTCGAAATTCCAGGTAGCCCCCGACCTAATATAATATACCAGAGTTCATTTCGTGCCAATTTGCATGTACCGCGGCGCGTGGTGAGCGAGAGGGCGAGATAGCTAATTCGGGAAAATCGAGTTTGGCCCAGAGCCTCTCGTCGGAAACCTCACGGGGCTTTCTCTTCCGTGCGGCTGATGTTCCAGCTCCTGTGGCTGGTCTTGTGGGTTCACACTGGTAACACGTGCCTCGAAACCACCATAGGGATTGTGTTGAAAACTTTTTCTTTTCGCCTGGCTTATGATACATGAAAAAGTACACGCTCGTATTTTTTAACGTGGGTCACGTGAGAAGAAAATAAAAAGCTCGATGACGAATTTAATCGAAACAAGGAACAAAATATTACCATGCCGGGTCACAAGTTTGTTTTTGTAGCAATTGCTGCTTGTGATACGTTTAAACGTTGTCTATTTATTTAAAAATATATATTTAGGTCCAAAGTTAAAGTTTATCTCCGATTAATTAACTATTCCAGACCATGATATTCGTAGAAGAAATATTCCATTAAGAGTATCAGTTGACAAGACGAATGTGGGAAAATATAACCAATATCCCGCAAGCATCGCTTTTACTGAATTGAAGTTAGTACGGAGGCGCGTCGTAATTTCTTGGTTACTATTCACCGAGAAATTTAATTTGCTTAATCGCGCCACACGGGAGATAGGAAAAAGCGGTGATGGGTGTAAAAGACTGTCTGGGATGGGAATGTGGAGGTTCGAGACGCAGAGTAAATTCTCAGGAGGTAAAACCCGTGCTAAAACTCGCGAGCTACCAAGTTTGAACAGAGTTGTACTCTACGTTAGGGAACGAGTAAAAGCAGAAAATTCATAAGCGTACTTCAGTAGCTTCGAAGCTTCTCTTTTTTACTTCCAGGCTACTGCAGATTCTTCTAAATATTGTTTGTTAAACAACATTTCCGTGTGCCATAGGCATTGATATTTCCCGGTCGCTAGGTAATTAAATCATGACGAATACCAAGATTTGCAATTGAAAAATAATTTAATGTATTTAGTATTCTTTGTTCACACTTAGTGCTCGTACTAATTCGAAAAGTTTGATTAATTAAAATTTACTAATTAATTCATTAATAAATATTTCATTTGGCACAAGACCGCGTGGAGAAAAATAGTCTGGAAGGGAATCCAAGATGTAGTCGGATCAAATACCATTGTCCATCCTGGACTCTCTTCTGGACTTCACGGACTATTTTTCTTCTGCGCGAGAGTATACAAAGATTTAAATTCTCATAGTAAAACGGATACTTGTTATTCATTGATGCTCAGAGACCAAGTTCGCGGATTTCAAAGATCTGAACACGTGGCATAGATCGCACGCGAATACTGGCAGGAGCGAAGTAATCCCAAAGTTCTTCCGCTGCGTGACTTACATACTGAGGTCTGGCACCCCCCCTCCATTTGTTGCTACCTAAGCGATTAACGGCGGAAATGTTATAATTTCTCTACATATGGTTTTGAAAGCTTACTTTCACCGGTGAAATGACGCTTCTGATTAACGAGTCGCTTGTGTAAAAAATGTAAAGCGCATTGTGCGTATCGAAGAATTCTATCCAGGGTGCCGCTGTAACCCTTTTTGGTTGAACACCCGTAAACATTGATCATTCGTTTTCCAGGATATTGAGCGGCACAAGAAAATAGAAATTAAATAAAAATAGTAAGTGAGTACCATATCGCAGTACCTTATTCAATTGCTACTCACTTTTTGCCAGTAGGACGATCCGGTGATCAGAAACGTTTTAATTTACCGATGAAATGACGTGTCTCATCAACGATTGGCCCAAGGCACGCCTACTTTCTACACGTCATAGGGCGTGAAAATCCCTAGCACGAACGTTCGTGTGCATTTTAATAGTATTCACCTTGCGTTTACTCGATGTGATAATATTTCGAGGTGTTCCCTCCATAGCTCTTGTTCTACTTTTCGTTTGTTTGTATAACACCTGCGGTATAGTTACCTCTGGCTTGGGTTTGACGATTTTAGGATCGTGTTCATAGTTGGCTGTATCGTTTCCTCGCTCTGTATAAATAATTTCACTTTATTTATTTGAATATGATGACCTTATTACAATAGTCTGAAACCTCCAGAAATGCGATTTAGAAAAAGGGTTCATATGGATGTATTTTAAACCATCTCTGTCCTCTTTCGATACAACAAACAAACAAAAAGATGCCAAGTACACCTAGCACATTGTTTCCTCATACTTTTGGTTCGTCATCCACAAAATTTCCCCTATACGGAAATGAAAATTAATGAGTGTGCTTTCTTATAATAGAGGTTGCGTGGATGACAAATAAAATAAATGAATAAGCAACATGAAAAGTCTACTTTTTAAATTATATTTTCAGATGTTTCAACAGGTTGTCTCTAACCTGTTGGCAACAAGTAATTAAAAATTAGCTTCGTCCATCTTCACTTATTTCGCAATTCGTGACGCTGACATTCTTCCTAGTTTTTTTTTTTCGATCAAGAACCAAATATTTCTGAGCTCGAGAGTCGTTCGTCGTGGACATTAAGCCTAATTACACGATAAAATAATATTTAAAGCATAACCAGAGTGTTCGTGATTCGCTTTTGCTCATTTTTAGGTCCCTCAGATCTTTTTCCGTGAGGTGATTAGGTAATCGAAACTCTTGGCTCGGATAATAGAGTTAATCGATGTTTCGGCGTCTGTCATCATTCATTTTTTGCTGTTTTACTGAGTACAACCCTCAAAATTCCCGAGTACGTACCGTCTGTGACATCGATTGAGCCAGAAGGAAAAGCTAAAGTCAATGTCTGTTTATATATATGAGCGTTCATTTCTAGGCCTCGGTGAATGACATCAGGGAGTAAAATCCATTCTGAACAACATGTGGGGTAGGTCCTGCGGGACAAAGTCGATCCTTCGAGAGACCTAATTCAGAAAACCCTGTTTTTCACCCTGGGTCCTTCACCTTTCTATGTCAAGTTCCCATAAGGACTCAAAGCTTTCCTTTTTCTGATTATACGAAAAGTATTTCACTTTTTGTATCACAATGTATCACGCATATAATAAATTATCTACTTAAAAATATTTGTTTTCATTTAATTATGAAACATACTTCACTGCAATTGATATTTATCGCTTGTTCGCTGATACTAGTATCATTGTCATAATAATAATAAGACATGAACATATCCTTAATGCTAAAACTGGCAAATGTGTCGATAAACATGAATTTTTCTAATTGAAAATACGACATAAATTTTGTCATGAAATGTTTCAACTGTTACCTTCATAATAACATATCGTTGTCGTTTTGATGAGAAGCGTTGATAAATGCATTGCCGCATGTAATTATAGTTCGTACTACACCAAATAAATGTTGACATGTCATCGCAATTAAATGGAAATACTATGTAACGTTCTCGTGAATGTTGTTAACGAGAATTTCCACCAAAAAGCGATATATACGACAACATAGGCGATACGCGTGGGTGGTGTTCAATATTGTAGCCGTCACTTTAAGCCCCCTGGGGCGTAAGCGATTTTAACATAATTTTATATTGCAAAACTGTCGCTGGGTAATAATCAATGGATATATGGGACGGATATATAATAATTTATCTTTCGTTATAATTTTGTAGTCTGACGCGTTTTATTCGTGTGTATTACCCTGGCGTAGCGGTACAACGGCCTGAGAGAGCTTAAATTAATCCGATGCTGCGGCTGCTCGATTACGAGATCGACAGAGAGCGCTACACTGTAATGCGTGTAAGCAAACTGTACGTGTTTGGATTTTTGTCGGGTGTAAAAATATATATTTCGAAGTGCGGGACATTGTGTCCGCTCTTTTATCGAGCATGACATATTTGCTTCGAGCGTATTTATGTATATGCACGGAAAACGAGTCAACGTATGCACGCCCTTCGAGCATAAGGGTGTACGTGGCATTATACCGAGGGGGAAAGAACGCAAAGCTTTAAGCGAAAAGGAAAAATCTCGAGGGTGTAATGCCTTTGTATATAGGAAAACATACTTTTATTTATTTCGCGTATGTAACTATTCGTCTCTACACGATGTTATCCATCATGAAAACGCCAAGGTGAATTGTAGCCGGAGATTACGAGGAGTGCTGGCTCCGTCATACCGTGTACCGGACAAGTCATATTATATTTTTCGGACAAACGCATATATCCATTATTCAATTCCGCTTACTGTGTTCTGTCACATTTCTCTACCCGCAGCCATCAGGTGCAGTTACAAATCATCCAGAATCTTGTACGATTAAGTATCCAATGCGTAGTAATGCATTCGGGGATTACGTTAAAGCGACATTAGTGTTAATAGTGGTATTTTTTTTTTTTGATAGTTTTTTTTTATAACGAAAGTGTACACAATAAGTAAGACTTTTAATACTTTTATTATACTAAAAAAAAAAAAACGATATTTAAACCAAAGTTCAAATTTTGTTTAAGTATTTGGTATAAGGGTTAAATGAAAAATGCGAAATATTACGAGAATATAAAAATATTTGCAATAAAGAATAAAAATGTATTGGGATTTGCGGTTTTGGATTTATCGTACACGATTATCTTTTGATATAAATGTTTCTTATAGAAAAATAAATGTAATTTGTGAAGAATAATTTGCCTAAAATTTGCAAAAAATTCCTTCGTTCGTAATGAAATTTTCTTCTTCTTCTGCGGTGAAAAAGGGACCGCACGCTGCGCGAAGCTCGAGGATAAGCGGCACAATCGAATAGAACCTGATGAAATTTTCTTCTTCTTTAATGATAGCGATTCGACTACCATAACGATAAAAGTCATTGTTACCTACTAATACAAAGAAAAAAATGAGAAACCTATACTGTCTTCTCACTCAACTCGCTATATTGCCTCCCGAATTACTCGCCAAATTAGTTAGCAACTCTCCCGTTACTTACATGTAGCAAGCATATGTCCCATGGGCATTACAGCACGTTGCAGTCTGTCGAGAATTACACAGACTCCATACACTGCACCGAGAATTATTTGAGGGGTTGCAACGTGGCGATGTTAGACGTCTAATACTCACGGGTTCGCTCGGACGCACACGTAGACACAATTAATCACTCGAACCTTCTGTATAGCATGCGTGCTCTGTAGAATCGAAACCCTAAGAGGACCACCGCGCGCGCGACATTACACATGTGTTGGGGTGCATGTGGAAGAGCTATGGGGAGGATAAAGGGCTATAGCCTTCCTGGGACACCGCACAGTGGTTGGGGATAAGTTTCGATCTGCGTTCGCATAATCCGCATATGTTGGCGTCAAGCTTTTTCGCCTCCTTGCCACAGCATGCACACGGTACGAAACATTAAGATTGCAAGGTTACTATATGCACCATAATATCTTTGAACCCCACAGAAACGTAATGTATCATATATGGCCATATTGTATTATATGATCATCAGAGAAAATTGTACACTCCATTGTGTATTAGGGGAGAGTGGGGCAGCATGGAATAATCGAATTTTAAGCGTTTTACAGATCATCGTATGACAATTTTTTATCACAATAATACAAATATTTTCAATAACTTAAAAAGCAATATTTTACTTTGAAAAAATGTTATTTATATATAGATATGATTCTGGGCTTTAAGACATATTTCGATGAAAAAAATGTTTACGGTTTATCGATCGACCATGGATCAACCACTCATGTTAACCCATTGGTACGGCTCTAGATTTATGGTTTACTTATGGTACACTTGTGGTTCTTTCGCCAGGGCACTCATGTAGATTTATCATTAATTTGTGTACCCTGACGAAAGAACCATAAGTGTGCTATTAGTGAACTAAAAGTCTAGAATCGTGCCATTGGGTTGACTTTATTTATCCAATTTGAAGTTTTTTTTTGTTAAGATGTCGTTTTCATAATGCAATTATACATTAACGTGCTTTTACAATAATAATTTTATTATGCCATTGCAATATTTGTCCATCTTACCCCACGGGACCATTATCCTCGGCTCTCCCTTTTATGGCAGCAGAATGACGAATCCGTGACGATCAATTCCAGCCAGAAGGGAGACAAACAGAGCTGAAAGAAGGGCGTGAACTCAGCACGCGCTCTATACTACATCTTCTCCGTACAGTGAAGTGGACCTTCTTGACTACTAATACTGTTGTGATGTGATCAGCTTTACGGCTCGAATCCCGTGTAGTATAACCATCGATGCAATATTAATAATGACGATTAGATTCAGAAATGAAAGGTAATGCTGGGGTGTTCGTGTGAGTAGCCGCAGAGAAGTTACAATCGTGCTTAATATTTCGTCTCAGCGGGAATAAATAAGATTCTCGATCTACGAATTCTCCCCCGCATCTCGCTGGATGCAAGTGGCGAGGTGGATATGTACCGTCGCTATTGTTATAGGAGGTGTATGGGCTTCTTGGTTTTCTCGCGTCTAGAGGATGCCAACAGCTGCACTGCGGGTGGGAGAGGGAAAAATATTATGGAAGCTCGAGAACTGGCGAGCGGGAACACGTGTTACGGCATTTTTCGTTCGCACGGAAGCGTGCGAGAACGTGTTGCGGTGAAAAAGGGACCGCACGCTGCGCGAAGCTCGAGGATAAGCGGCACAATCGAATAGAACCTGATCCCTGCTGACACTTCTCTTTTTTCTCATACAATCCATCGGCCTAGCTTGCTTTTGCTCACTTATTTTTTCGTTTCATTCTTTCACGAATCAGCAAAAGAGTTTAAGTATTAATCTTCTCCGTCGTGTTTTACTACTGTTTCTAAATGAATATGGAGATTTGGAATTTTGCTTCCTCACAAATCCTCCAGATTCAGTTCTTCACGATATCAGTATTACACAATCCTTTCCCCCGACTGCTAGCACTCTCCCATTCCACGACGTTCTGATTCACCACATTTCTTTTCTCCACATATTCGGTCCTACATACTCCCAAGTCTCCACGGTTTTACCAGGAATAATAATACGGAAGACTACGAGTGTAGAGGACCAGAAGTGTCGAGGACCGGCGATGTGGAAGCAAGTAGCGTGGTGATTTCATATGTGTCAAATCGGAATGTGGTGGATGGACAGCGTGTAGGAACGAGCTGTGGAGAATAAGGAGTACACAGGCCCGGCTATGTGGATAAAATCAGTGTGGTTAATCGGGATGTGTCGAATCGGGACACGGAGGAAAGACAGCGTGTACGAATGAGCTGTGATCTAAAAAGCGTGTGTAGTACTGGTAACGTGGATACGTCAATGTAGAGGATCGATTATCCGGCGACTCGGGATAGAGAGACTCCCGATTTTCGCTACCCCTACTAGATACTTTACTGTACTTGCCGAAATCAGCAGAACTGCATAGCAACTGGATAGGTATGGACGAATTATATCTGCACTCTGTTGCGTTATTGGCTTCAATAAGTCGCCACAACTGCTTACTACCGCTAATTGTAATCGTCAATTGCAATATTATTTATTTTTTGCTTAGTTACGAGCGAACACGTAACAGATTAAAAGCAAAACCTTGCACATTGATTCCTCATTATTTTTTTTTTTTTCAAACATCTTTCTCTATTGGGAAGTTGAAATTGATCAACATATCTCCTCGTAGAGGTAGCTTCATGGAAAATTGAAAAGAATGAGGTGTGCAGGGTTCTACCTATTTTAATACCACTTCCTCTATGAGGAAACCAGAATTGAGATAACTATTTCCTGTAGAGGAGAATCTTTGGATTGGCAAGAATCACGAGAAATCAATGCGAACATTTCAAATTTACACGCCTTGTAATATTTTTACATGTAGATATTGATTTTTCGCTGTATTTTCTTAATTTTTTGTTTCTCGAACCAAACCACTCTTACAAAGGCCTCCAGGATTATTTTCTAGTACCAAACGGTTAGAACTTAATTGTCTTCCACTTCGCAATAATCCTCACAGTGCCACATTTGGTCATATTAAATTTTCTGCTACTACAAAATGTAAATCAATTCGGCGTAATGAACACCCCGACGTCTAGTAGCCACAGGCTAAACACACAAATTGCAAGTAGTTGTATAACAGCCTCCACAAGATAAACAGAGAGGGAGGAGGGGAGAGAGAGAGAGAGAGAGAGAGAGAGAGAGAGCGCAAGTAGGACTTTATACAAATCGACAACCCCTCTTCTGCGCACTCTAGCGTGATCCTCCTCTTGCCAGAGCATTAGACAGAGGGTCCGTGCAGCATGTACTTTGTCGAAAAGGGAAAACACTCAAAGCGATAGTGAATATTTGCAATGACCCGCGGCTGTCTATAAACCGCGTGGATACATCGAACGCGAGACTGTACTACTTATTGTGCGGCTTAAGTATCACAGAGCGTTTCTATAGAGATATAGTCTAGGTGTACAGGTCACTGATGCGTCAGTCGAAGTTCAATAACCGTATCGCCGCATAGCCGCCAGGAGTTATTTCATTTTCAACCGAGTCATGTGTAGAATATCAAATAAAATGGTGGATGTTTATTTAAGTGAACGAGGCGAACGGGGTAGCAGTGTCGGCGGTAGCTTGATGCTCGGTGACGACGAAGCAAGCGCGGCTACGGAGTATGACGGTGCGAGGCAAGGGACGAACGTTAATATCACGCGCGGACGACGGGTTTGGCGAGTTGGCGGTTCACAAAGTGAGCGCGTGTTGACACTAGGCACTCATTCCAGCACTAGCTTTGGCTCTTGCTTTCCTTTCCATCTCTATGGTTCGCATCATCCCCCATTTTCACCCATCACACACTGATACTCGCACTCGGCACTGACACATTCACTGTATTCAATGGTAGAATGAGCCACCCTCGAGCTATTCGTGCAAGTTCCTTTTTCTCCATCTTCTTCGGCTCAAAACATCGAACTTTTTCCATGTTAAATTCCGAGGCTAACGGAGCACGTGTGTTTACGAAGTCCTCGTAGGTGATGCACGTATATACCCCTCTACGTGTCCTGTAATTACTTTCGGAGTCGATCGTGTAGCTTTTTTAAAATATCAGATAGGTGGAATCTTGAGTGTTTCTAAATATCGTTTTCAGCTCTCCTTTCTCTCTAGTAAAACTTCAGAAGAAAATTTAAAACAAAAATGTGACTATGAACTAAAATTAATTCAAAGATTAATATCGCAACTCTCCTTATCTTGCCCTACGGGCAGTCGAGACTGATAAAATGTACTTAACGTATATCATTATAAATATCGAGATATAAACATATAGAGAGGATTTTATTTTGATAAAAAAACTACTAAATAATAATATTTATTAATTAATAATGCAAAGAAAGTACGTAAAAAAGGGAACATCCGAATTACGGGTCAGGAGGTTTAGATATAGATAACCAAGTCTACAAGCCGGTCAAAGAAGTTGGAATTAAATTAATATCATCTCTCTGGCAGAGTCAGCGGCCGTGCCTTTACGATAGGGTGAGAGTGAACGGGTTTGTATGAAATAGGGTGTTGGAGCTCTCACAGAACTGAACGTATAAAGGGAGTTGAGAGTGGCAACAAATTGTATAATGCTATAATTGAAAATGTTCTCTCCGCCAACAGGTACAGTTACACAACGTAAAATAATATACTGAGCCTTTATATATGTATAGTGTATGGGTGTGGAGAAGCAGTGCTTCGGAAGAACCGACAACGGTGCCACTAAAATTTCAATTTCCCGTTTCTCGTAAATCTGAGGTAGAGGAGTAATTATTGTATTTCTCTGTAGCAAAACGCAGTCTGCTTTCTTAGACCCCATTCACACTTTACGAAAAGCCACGTGCGACAGCTTGGCTATGGGCGTAGTTACTATTAACACGGCAAAATATATTTAATCACATTTATTTTTATTCTCTTAAAGTTTTCACAAATTAAATACAAATTCTCTATATCAGCAGAGAATTGGAGTAATAAATATAGTATGATGTCAATTTTTAATTGATTATGAAATTTCTCTACTCACAAACCTTAGTAACCACTGCTCCACGTATTTGTTAAGTTTAATCATTTTTTTTTTATTCAAGTAGAATTGAAAAATCGTTGACTGTCATATGGAGAACTAGGAGACTCACGATATACCCGTAAACCCCGTAAGCCACTAGCTACAACCGTAAAATGAGAGTGGACTTAAGATATTTAACTCTTCCACGTAGTATCCTCCATGCCATAAATTGGATCGCGACTACATTAAATTTATTACACTACCGTCATTCTAGAGGAATGTTTGTATTCGCGGTGTACAATCCCACATGAATACACGTTTTATGCACTTACTGTTACTTCATTCGCCTTTTTATCCTCCACGTACACCGCACATTAGTATACCTGCGGACTAATATCATATGAATCGCGATGAAATGAACACCGTTTTGCAGGTACGTCACCCGCAGCCAACAATATTAGTCAGTTATACACGTTACTCTGGTTGCCATTTGACAATTAATCCTATCAAAGGATTTTAACCGTATCAGCTGAATGTGTTATAAAATGTTATATTCTCTTTATGATTCTATTTTTTAATTAATTCATCCCCAAATGCATTTGCGACTCTATAATAAAGTGTCGCTTCCAATAAGCTCGGTGTCTTTATAACTTAATAATATTTTAGAAGCTAGAAATAAAAATTATTATAGAACATAAAAACATATGTAAATTTATATTTCTACGATCTTTTTAGTTAAAATGAGATTTTATGAAGGCGAATAAATATTGATAACAATGAATTGCGTCAGATTTTAATTACTCACTAATGCATGAAGGCAGAGAAAATTGATTGATGTCTATTTAAACTGGACGCAGCTATTTTCGAGATTTTACGTAACACCTAAATACATCTATCATCATTATTTTTCTTACCAATCACAGTTTATGATTTCGACGTCTCAGCATCAAACGAGAATAAGTTACAGGCTGGATGAACGCTTAACATGCTTTTTAACATTTTTAACACGCAACTCGCTGGTGAAGAAATTCGTTTCTCCGATAAAACGAAAAAGATGATCAGTGGACTATTTTTATTTTTCAACGTTGCTCAATGTCCCGCGCAACGCCCTGTTGATAATTGGGGGGTGTGTAACTAGAAAGGTATGATCGACACCCTGGTTAGAATTCTCTGATACGCCGGAACAATGCCCTTGACTCTTTTTACGGACAGCTCGGTTATCTGACATGTCGTGCCTCCGGTGAAGCATATATAGAAAAAATGGTAAAATCCTGATATTAGTCGCGGAGGTAGCAATCCTTGAAAAGGGATACAAGAACCTAGTATAAACGGCACGCAGAGCGAGACCTCGGTATCGCTTTGTTCTCGCCAGTTTCCGTGGGTTATCGCGTTGTAAATTGTAATCTACGAACTTGGTCTCGGAGTATTAATGTGCAAGAAGAACCTGTTTTAACACAAAAGTTTTAATCTTTGAATACTTGTATTACGTCCTTATATTACATCTTTATCGGTTAATTAATTGTTGAAGATCAAATCATATGGCACACGGTAACATTGCTGCACAAACCAAAATTGGGTATGTGGCCCAACAACCTGACCATTCAACATCAGCGACAGCAGCGTCAACAGCATCAACAGCAACAGCAACAACAAGAATATCCGGTAAGTGATAACAATCCTTTCCACGGGGAATGCAAGGCGATGATCAGCCAAAGGACGTTAAGGATAGGCGTGAATGTTAACAGAAAAAATCGAACGAAAGGCCAAGTTTATGACAGGCCGAAACGGCAATCGCGATCGCACCGAATATCATTTCCGTTAAGCTATTAAACGAAAAATTAGTAAACAGTATTTAGAACACACCATAATTAGGTGCTCTTTAGGTGCTAATTAGGCACTTACGTACATAAAGTATTTCGAAATGTCGAAATTGCGCAAGTTTCAAATTACCGTTAATTACATTTTGTTTCCCTTAAACGATGAGCGTAATGATTTCAAAAAGTCTACAATGTAAAACCTTGCACATTGCTTGCAAATTATTTTAAACCTTTGATAAAGCCACCTTTATGAGGAAGTGTGTTGATCAATATTGTCTTCCCCATAGAGGGAGCGTGATCACATTAAACATTTATCGATCAGTTAATTACTGAATTTCAATTTATCGAATTTTTCGATTTAGTAGGAACACTAAATGTGAACCAAGGACTGTTAATACATTAAACTGTTTGTCAATTGCAAATGGTGTTTGTTATAATTAAAACGACTAGCAACCGGAAAATATCAATGCGTATGGCACACGGGAACATTGTTTAACAATCAATATTTAAAAGAACCTGCAGTAACCTGGAAGTAAAAAGGAGGAGCATCGAGGGTATATCCGTCTAGGCCCCACCCATATTCTCACGAAGAAGGCGTGGTGTAGTACCATCGCTAGCTCTCTTACCGACGTGCGGTCACAAGGATTGCAGCAATACCCTGGATAGTATCCTCCGATGCACAAGAAAAATGCACTTGACATTTTTCACAGGCAACTCGTTGGTGAATTATGTTGTTTCACCGGAGAGATGAAAAAGTTTCTGATTGCTGGATCAGCCTGCTGAAAGAAACTTGTTCTCTCCACGCTCCGTCTATAATCTTTCGAAAACCGTAAAACGCGGCGATAGCTGCTGCTATGAGGTAAAGAAAGACCGATGGTTACCTCTGTCTATGGTTATGCGTGGCTGCAGTACATCGATAATCGATTTCGTATATGTGCTCCCTACTTCCTCTTCTATTTCGTTCCTTTCTTCTTCTTCTTCTTCTTCTTCTTCTTCTTCGCACTCTTCTCAATTTTACTCCATCTGCCGCATTAACTTTGTTCTTCAATCGTTCGTCGCCACGTTTATACAGCCTCTGCTAATTCTGTAATCACTTCTTTATTCTAAATACGATTTCTCGACGTTTTGGGACTTTTTAAGTAACCTGACGTTAACTAGAATGAAGATCAACTTTTATCGTGAATATTTGTTGCTGTTGATTGTTGAAATACTCAGGTAGAGTGACTCCCCGAGGGGCAGGGGGCGGGCTAACGATCATTACGACGCAACACAAGAAAACGAAATATCTGAAGTTACCTTAATACGCGGTGAGTGCCGAGTTTTTTACTCACCGTATATACATTTTCTAGGGATTTCCTCAGGCGATATTGCGTCAGAAGTTATAGATTTTTTGCATTTACTAAAAATTAATTGTCACATCCAAATATGTTGCAGACGTGAATTATAATGAAATCTATTTGGCAATGAAATTGCAGAATTCTCTATCGATTGAAGTCACCTATTTATAAGTTGAATAGATGGCCTACTTTATTGTCGGAGTACAAAATATGGACAAATGGAGTAAATTGATGTAAAGAAGACACAATTTCGGAATTACAATACATTTGTTTACAGGCGACTCATCGTTGATGAGATACGTCGTTTCACCAGTGAACTAAAACTTTTCCAATCATCGTATCGTCCTATTGGTAAAAAGTGAATAGCATTGTCGGTATGAAGCAATGCAATATAGTGTTCACTTATTACTTTCATTTTATTGCTATTTTTCTATGTCGTTCAGTGTCCTGGATGTTTGGTTGAATTTCAGAGCGTGTAACGAAAAATGATTGCAGCGATATCCTGGGTATAATCCTTCGATACTTACGAGCAATGCGCTTGACATTTTTCACAGGCGACTCAAGGCCTCGAATCACGAGGTTCTCGTCACGCGATGATCGTCATCATTAATTATCAGATTTATATATTGCGATCGCAGGTTCTGAGTTTGGGCTGGGTGGCAAGTTGGGGAAGAGCTATTCATCACTGCCCGATATCGCGATTTTATGCCGACAGCAGGCCACCACTTTCCCCTATACTATGACGAAACACTATTCGGCTTGGTGTTTCTTGGCGCTCACGAAGGTGTATGTGCGAGAGAATATGAAGACAGCGACGATGAGAACGAGGATACGAAGGAGAGGACGACGCCAAACTTTGGTACACGCACAGGCGAGAGCTTAACACGCGAGAATTTTAGTCAACTCGCACCCTGTTACCTCTACGCGGTTTACTCGCGCGAATCGCCTAATTACTTCAACTATAAATCATGCAAAGTTGTATCTTATACTTCCGAGAATAAATCGCTATATTTATTTAATATAAAGAAGTGATTCGGTATTAATTCTACTGAAAGCAAATAAACGGAAGACATTCCAACAACACAACAAGTTACCAGTAGATAGAGAAAAAGGCTTCGTTGCTTCAACCAACTACACGATTAAATACGATCCAGGTAATTAATTTGGTGTTTGGATTAAACTAATTAGTTAATAATCAACCAATTAGTTCGTTGGCCACCAAACATTTTTGTTGGCGTAACCAAATTAATCGCTCTGAACATATTTAACTTTTTTCGTGGAAATTAACGATTTCTTTCCGTATTAAAAAGCCAAAATCTATTTTTTAACTCCTGCCTTCCGGGCAAACGGACGGGAGCTATGCGTTTAGTGTCGTTCTGTAAATCGCATCTCGAATGAATATGTTGACAAAACAACAAAACATCTGTTGACAGATTTCAGCAAAACGCTTCTAGGACCAGGAGCATCGATTTTGGTATACGAAATTTTAAGAACCCTTGTGTTTTCGTGGAGTTACGCGATTTCCAAATAAAGTTATTGTACAAAACTGCATAAGTGAGTGTTGCTAACTTAACATAAAATCAACCGACCAGTTGGGTGGTTATGTGCAACCATTATCTCACGTCAGAGGGCTATATAACCAATTGTATGAACTCATTTATCGCCACATGCAGCGCGATATCATTTTAAAAAGATGAAATAAGAATAATTTTACAAACATTTAAAAACTTTTAAAAATTAACAAAAAAAGAATTAAATAATATGAAAATTTTATTTATTATTTTATGATTTGTTGTTAATTTAATTTGTCTTTTAAACTCATTTATCAATCGCGAGTTCAAAAATTTTAATTCGGTTTAATTGAATGACACAAAAACTTATAAAAAGGGTTACCAGCAAATTCGATTTACGTCGCCTTCGTACTGAACCACTGAAAAATTCTGTTTGCTTTGGTATTCAACATTTTGATTAAAATTCAAATCCTCATACTTTCATGGATGCATGGGAATATCAATGCATTGATTCCTACGTATTTCCTTAATACTTTTGGACTATTTAAAGGCTGTCCATCGAATTGTAGCTCAAACTCAGTGAACGAGTTTCAGCGAACCGAAATACACATGTTCCCATTTGTTTTTCTATGTCTCCCATGTATTTTTTTTGTTTCTCGGCTTTTATTGATATCGGATACATAACTGTCCGCTATCGAAATCGAAGAGGATGTGGAACGTCACTCTCCTCCTGCTACTCTCCCTCTACATCTCTGTATCTCTTCAAACGGAAACAGATAGCCGGAATCCATTGGTACTTGCGCTGCCTATTGAATATCTCGTGGACACTGCGGTGGAATGAGAAACAAAAAATTCAATATCGTTGGCTGTATGCATGTGACAGATCATCGGACAGATATGCACAGTGTCAAATATATCCATTCAATTCGAGTATATTGAGAGGAGAAACTGTTATAAAATATTTTTTTAAATAGAGAAAATCAACCATGGGGATGATCCACCAGTGTCCATTCTTCAACTAATTCAATCGATTGAATCGAGATATGTACTACCATGCCCTTAATACTACGAATACGTGAAGGGAATAGCGAGAATATATTGAAATAAAAGGATTTGCTTTAAATAACAATTTGTACAATTAAAAAATAATATTACATCATACGAAGATTGAAAACACACGGAAATTTTGAGATCTACAGTTTTAAATATTTGTTAAAATGAATTATTTCGTCGATTCACGAACTCCTACGATTATTATTCACAACAGATGCCCCTCTTTTTATCAAAATCCCTTCAAAGATAATGAAAAATCGGAAAATCTATCATCCGCATACACGCAAATGCCTATACGAACATCTCCAACAGTGTGATAATAGGAGTAAGTACTCTCGTGTCCAACGGCTTAACGTACATATGGGGTTGTAGAGCACGTATTCGTAGCAGCAAGGGATGAGAAAAAGTAGGAGGGCATTGGAGAATGGCACGAGTTATATGTACATATATGTACGTAGCTGTGGCCTCGTATCGGTCATTGAAAACGGATACTCGGGATACACCAGTCCGGCAATAATTGAAACCGCATTCTCCGTGTCCGCTAATGGTCCCCACTACCCTTTTCCCTCGTGGTTACACTATCTTTCTTTCTCACCGCTACACTGCTACCTCGATATCTTCGTTATTCTCTCTGTTTCTGTAGCTCGTCGGCTCTCTCGTCGTTTCACTCACTCCCCTCTCGACTTCATTCTTCCCTGTCTACATTCTCGTATTGCTTCGCTCACTCCGCTCGTTCACCGCGGCTCTGCCTATTTCACCACGAGCCCCTCCTCCTCATCCTCTTTTCCATTAAGCCTCGTAGTAACGCTGGCGAAACCTATGATTTGAAAATCCGCACGCTCCACGCCGACGTGGCGAAAGCTCGCAGAGCTCTACGCACACACCGTCGGTCGATGTGCACATACATACATTCAGTAGGTTTGTATAAATGTGTAGTGTGTGTACCTTTGAGTACTATGCCAAGAGATAGCTGTGCATTGGAGATATATATATGGGTTACCCGGAAGCGGCCAGACGGGGAGGGCTTCATACAAATTGAATTTGTGTAATTACGGGAGTAATTACGCCGGGATTAGAGCCATTACCGAGACGCTCAAGGTACGCGCAAACGTTGTGCACGCCGAAGTCGCCTTATAGGGATGGCTGCACCTAGCTTCCCGCTAGGATCTCCTTTTTCTCTCTTCCCTGACTTCTTCGATCTTGGACTGTAACAATTACAAGGATGAAAGTCTGCACATTGGACAAGTTCCTTTTCTATTTATCGATTCAATTAAATAAAATTGTTAAGTAAAATATGACGATCTCTATTAAATGAGAGTAAATAGCTTTTTTATTTTTCTTTACATCTACTTGTCAACTCTAAAAGTCGTGGTTATGGAAGCAGCCAGTTTGTTGGCGACTCTGTTCATTTTTATAATTAAACGAAGGCATAGATTCCGTTAAATATTAATTCCACTACGAAGTCATACCGAGAGTCGTAGATAGGTGAACATTTTTATAATATTTATAAAATATATCATAACTTTTTCGTAGCAGTCTGGTAGGTTAGACAGGCATTGCAAGTACGTGCGTACCGACAAAAGCTGTGAAGGCGTTTACCATTCGGTAAAAATGGAAAAATACCTTTGGAACTTACTCGCCGAAACGCTGACGAACGCGTGCAGCAATGCATCCGTATGCACACCGTGAAAATTGCAACAGCTGCACAATGCCAAACAGTCACGGCGTTTTCTCGCAATACGAGTTATTGGTATACGTGTTCCGTTATCGAAGGATCGTAACAACGGAAAAATCATCGACACTATACTCTTCGACCTCACGGAAAGCCAATTAGATAAAGAATAAAACGGCTTTGAATTTCTATATAATCCGCGTACACCTATCCAAGTATAGATTAAGGTCTTAAGGGAGGGAGAGCGGGAGGCACCGATTATAATTTAAAAATGTATCTTTTGTCGATAAAAAATATTTTTTAAATCCCCCACGTTTAATTGTTCGTAACGCTGTTCTAATAATGTAAAACAAATTTCAGTTACGAATATAAAAAGATTGTGGGCGGTGTTCCAATTTTTCAAATATAAAATAATATTTTTAATAAAAATGGAACTCTATATACAATTTTTTTATATTTGGATTTTTTTGCCCATGTGAACATCGTAAAACTTCTATGAAACCTTACAACTTCTGTCATAAAAGATTTTTCTATCGAAGCGATTAGTTTTTGGATATTTTAATTTATGGAATAAAAATAAAACACCAACCCGCGATTTTTTTTTGCTTCGAAAAACCACTCGAATAATGATTCCTAGGAATGAAGTTTAAAAGGTACATCATGACTCTAGTATAAACTTCAAGTGAGGAACAACTTATGATATTTTTCCCCCTCCCTGTGCCATTTTTTTGTAGCTACGATTAAAAAATTGCTCACTCTTCTGTACACAATTATTTATTTTTTACGAAATTAAAAGATAAAAAAGTATATGTTAAGCTGTCACGAAACAATGACTTCCATGAGGTGCCGTCATGTACAATGGAGTTAGACTTTGTACAGCCCCCATTGATTGAGTGGAACACGCCACAGCAGCAAAACCTGTTCGAGCAGCCGTAGCAAGTGCTCGCACGCGTTACCACTCTTCCTTCTAACTAACGGTATAGCACCTTACGAAGAAATCAACGATATCGTTCGCACTCGTCTGCCTTCAAGTGGCAGGAGGTTTTCTGCTCGCTTGCGATGATGCGCGGACAAAAACGAAAAATGTGCACGCGACTACACGAGCCGAGAGAGCCAGATTGAAGAAAGAACGAGTCGGAGCAGAGGGGTTAGTAGAAAGGGAAGAGCCATACTGCGTGTTCTATCTCGACTGGGACGATGCAAGCAGGCACCGTGCACCAACGCTCCTCGTGAGCTGCTGCTGCTGCGGTCTCGCAAACAGTTGTAAAGAATTTGCTGGGCACGAGACGACGTACAAGAGGCAGAAAATTTAGCACGGAACGTCAGGGGCAGACGTTATCTTCCCTGCGCAGCATTCACGCTAACTAGCATTATCACTGCGCTCTACGCTCCGGTATTCTCTACCCTACAATGTGATAGTAACATGCTTGATACATTTTTCCTGCGTGCTTCCGAGCTGCGTAATCAATTTCGAGTGATCCAGTGGAAATTTAAAGATATTTTCAACAACCTCTCTCACTTTCTCTTCATTATTCTCTCTATAAAAAGAAACGAAAGGGGAGCGTTCAGCACGAGCGTCTCCATCCTTTCTGGTTCTCCCATATCCTCCTCTTCTTTCTGTCCTCGAAACTGATCGTGCAGATTTGACATCGAGGAGCAACGAGTTGAAAGGAAAACGATAGGGACGATTTCATAGTATGATAAAAAAGCAGAGCACTATTGTGGATGTCGAGTGAATGGAATCGCGAATCTGTGCTCTAGGGGTGCGTGAAGTGGTGTAGATATCCGATTCTCGACACGGAAAATTCATTCACGCACGATAAAAACGTGGCGGGTTATTCCATACGGTATTCGCTGCTCGCTTTCAATAATACGTGGAAATGTACGCAATTTAAACTACATATGTCATGACTTTTAATGCAAACATTCGAATGAGGATTCATATGTTGATTAACGAGATGCTCGTTGAAACAATAATAAATTAAACAAAATCCCGGAAAAAAACAAAGGGATGGGCTGTATTATTTTTAATGGACACGAATAAATATAAAGAACAAAGAAAATATATTTAACCAGATGTTTATAATCGAGTCAGAGAGTTCAATGTTCGTCATGGTCAGTTTTTGGACTATAATTCAGGTATCGAAGCTTCACGCCACAAGTAAATTCGTGTGATCAGTGCGGCGAATAAGAACTTCCTATTTAAACGTCAATAACTTTTGAGCCCTACAACGATTAAATATGACCCAGCTTATTTCAAGAATAGATTAAAAAAGAAAGAATAGCTTATTTTTAAATGTAGCACGGTGAACAGTTAATGACTAATGGCGCCTCATTATTTATTATCAACTTTTAAATGGCTAAAAGCGTGAATATCAATAAGTTTTTCTCTCGTCTGATTTCAACTTGCTGTGAATTCCATATTAAATGTCATAAAAATCTGAAATAAGTCAAGAAGTTGACTTCTGTTTAACTACGAATATTTAGATAAGTTCGAAGCTTGATAACTATCATAGATTTTTACAATTGAATTTTTTTTTATTAAAGAGACAAGAAAAAAGCTATCATTTTTAAAATTTGTACACCATCAAAGACATCCTTCGGTGAGTGGCTTAGGCGCGTGACCGCGTATCGTGTGTCGGCGAGACGAAAGGGAAATGCCGGAATATCGAGCGGTTTCATACAGAACACACGCACGAGCCGCTCCCCCTTTATGCACATGAGATAGAACTAACGGCCTGTTTCATAAACATTATTGCAAATTGAAAACCGAAAAATGATGAATAATTTTTTTCCCTGATTTGTATTCGTTGATTTAAGTTTTATCGCAGAATAAATTTCGTTCCCATGAAAAACAATGTATTAAAGATTTTTATGTCAGGATATTTAAAATGATCCAATACATTTCGGAAAAATGCCAATGCGTGCATGCACTATTAAAAATTCAGGTTGCTAGAGGCGATTGGTGTGGATTTTTGCCCATTATTGCGATTCTGTTACAATCATTAGGCTCCGCCTCAAAATTTACAATATATTTGTGTTCTAAAAGAATAGATGAATACAGAATTATGCCACGAATATAATCCAAAAATGTAATTGAATTGCATTCACCTATTTCAAGTAAAGCGCGTTAAAAGATTTGAGGTTATAATGTAAATCGACACCAGTCATTGAACACGGTAAAAAGTGCAGTGATTGCAGTCTTGTTCCCCTTCCACAGTTTTAGTACAAATTTGCGTGACTGTAAGTTTAGAATCTTGTCAGAGGTATATTTTATGTAAAATATCAACCAATCATTCAATTTATTTATTGGATATATCGGCTAGGATTACTGTGGCACTGTTGTTAATCTATCAGGTTCCGCTGGTTTTGAATTGATTCCATTGCAGTGCCAATAAAATACCAAGAATCATTACCCGGAGTCCACAGTCTAACTTCTTCTTTCATAGACGCGTGAAAGCCAGCGAGAAGTGCATAGGTTGCGAATATCCGCTTTTTCGGCTTGGAGAACGAAATGCTTCTATGTTTTGATGGAGAGCACAATGCAGAGCCTGGAGCTTTTGTTTTTGCGAGACGCCTGCTGCACGAGAACGGAAAACTTTGTGCTGCATCAGCGTTGGGCTTCCTCCGGTCGACACATCACGCGGTGGGCTTAATAGACGCGAAAATATTGCGGTAGCGTTATAGGTAACGAGACTTAACGAGGCACTTAACGCCGTGAGAGCTACCCCCAAGTGAAAAGGAACCCTGCTTCCTCGAGCGTTCTCTACTTTTCCACCGTCATCCCATTTCTGAGCCCGCAGCGCCACGCTCGCCTACCTCTGCCGGCTTATTATTCTCGTTCCATTATTCAATTAATAGCTCGGCATTTATTATCATCAAGGGAGAGAGAGCCGTGAATCGAATAAAGGACACGCATTGTCGTGGATAATGTTATGCGGCCGCACATTGCTGGCGCTTCAGAATGAAAGGAGGAATGAGATGAGGAAAAAGGGAGACGAAAGCTGAGATGGAAGTGAGTGAACGAGGCACTCGTGGCAGGTCGGCGTTCTTTTGGTGTCCTGCAGCGAACGCCCTTTCGCGAAAAGCATTAAATTGCCCACCGTTCAGATCCTTTCTCTTTCTCCTTTCTTATATATTTCAGCCTTCTTATTCTTGTACGTTCGAAGCAGGATTTTGCGACTTCCTTCGACTTTAATAATAACCGACGATCAAGTCACGCCTGTGCCAACTCGCCTCCTTTAATTAATTAATATAAAAGCGGCTAACGGTGCTGGAGGGAGAGGGGGAGGGGGAAGGAACGATGGAACAAGAAATTGCGGTACGGCTGAACCAGCAAGCTCTAGTAGGTATAAGTATATAGCGAGGCGAGAAAAGAGCTAGACGAGAAATACCACGAGATGAGGGAACGCTGCAACATCGGATCAAAATTCGCAGTCGACGGTTATTTCACTTTGTCTCTAGAAATTCTTACCCTTCTTATGATCCTCCTTTGCTATTTTTTTTCTCATCATTTATACTTTCCTTATTTCTTAATCTGCAGGCAAATGTAAGAAGGGAGTAATTGCCCCCTTTGCAAGTTCCTTATAGACAACCAGCCTGACGTTTTATTTCTTTTTTTAAGCAAAGGACTTTGAACACAACGAAAAATTTTAATCCCAGAGATTCTTCCTTTCCATGTCAAGATGATGTCCCCTTTACTTTGAAACCTACAATGATACAAGAAACTTCAAGAGTACGTACCTTCTCTCGGATCACGCTTCTCCGGGAAATTCACCTAGATGCATGAAAGGAGAAATGGAATCAGGCTGAAAGGGGTGCGCGAGGATGCTGCGGGGAAGGGAAGAGACGATGGTGCTCGGAGGAACGGATTGATTAATAGGGGGTACATCTGTTACCGGAGGGCCGGGAAAGGGAGGTAGGTGAGCGAGAGGGTGGACGGCAATAGCCCGTTCGCCGACTGAGGGCCGGAACGCGTGAGAGGCAGGAAGGGAGGGATAGCTCTCGCGCAGTTAGCATTAATCACTGCAACACGCCGTGGCAGAGCGCGTCCGTTGCCTGACTGCCAGGTTCCCGGTCGGTTGGTATAATGCTCACTATACCGGTGCCGACTGGCCAATCCAGTTCGCTGGTCAGCTGCATCTATGGGCATAAAGCAAGCTGGACATCGTTGCACCATTCGGTCATATACCCTCTCCTTTGCTTCCTCCATTCCGTTCACGTTCGCAGGCAAGAGGGAGAATCTTGATTGAAATTCGTCTCGCTCTGTCTCGATTTCACGGAATTGAGATTCGATGAGGACTCGAAGGAAACAGGATATAGTGTTAGGGGCAACATCGTAAATCCCATTGGATTTATTGATTGCAAGTATCAGAACTGAAACTTTGAAGCTTAAGAAAAGTGGTTCATAGCAGTAAGCGCTACGTATTCGAGAAATGAACGCAAGGAAGATCAAACTTTGAGAGGTGACGATTTGAATATGCAATATCAAGGTAATAGGTTGGGGAGAACAATCATTATTGCTGATACCATGATGGAATCTCTGCCTTCCTAGCAACCATTTTTTATACCAGATGACCAGACCGATGAGCTGTTGAAGTATTTAAAAATCCAGGATTTTGGTCTGTATGTATCAATTTCAGGAAACGAAAGTGAAAATGTTTTTAATTCGGTGAAACAAAATGCCATGAATCGCTCAACAGAAGTATAGTAAACAACGACTAAAAGGATTAAAAGCAAACACGGCAAGCTGGTTATGATTAAGGATTTTTCACGTATAGCAGGTAACTCAGGACATACACAGCTAAGTCAATTTTCATCTTTTTTACTCACGAATTTCGATGGATTGTGAAAGAAACACACCTCTAGATCATCTGAAATCATTGATTACAGAAACTCGAAATGTTTCAAGCTATTTCCTGGTGGTAAATTCAATGCGTTACAGTAATTGCATTAAGTAAGATATGTTGCGAAAGTGGAGTGCGTTATATCTAGGGAATGGGTGATACCGAAGAAAATGGGAGGCTGAGTACTGAACTAATGCGAGTACGCAAATGCCATCAGAAACGCAAACCTCCCGAGAAGGCCTCGGTTAATTTATGTCAGGTAGATAATGTAAAGGACCTATGGATGTATATGTGTGTACGTATACAGCAAAGAGGAAGCTAGTTTATAACGTTTCCACAGAGTTTCTCAGGATTGAAATCCTTAATTTTGAATGCACAGTTACCGCTACGCTTGAACTCCATCGCTTACAAAGCTAATTTACTTATGCCAATTCCTCAGACAGATTTGCCAGTGTTCTAAGCTATATTTGCAATGAAGCCGGTGAGAACGTAAGCGGAACTGAGCATTCCATATTTATATGGATCTGGGTAACTTGCCACAGCGTTCCCCATTCTGAGTAGCGAATACTTCATGAAATTCATTGATAGATAACAATTTGACGCTCGACTGCATACACTTGCAATACCAATATCATGGTTTAATTCATCCCTAATACGCTTGACATGACTAGAGTATCTACAGTCCTTTTCCTCACAATATATTTCCTGAGTAGAATGGATGTGTTTATTGTTAGTAGCCCACTCATACTTACTAATATTATAATGAAAATGTGTTCGCTGAGAGCGTCTAATACCACAATTCCTTCTCCTGATCATGGCTGCTTGTCCTTTGAAGATCGTTTTCCCGCTGACTGAATTTCCTGTTTTGACTATAAACAGAACTCTATGTTCACATTGCTGGTACACAGCTTATGCAACATCAGCTTCATGGTTCACCTCATTCAAATTCTGGACCACACTGAATTTCGTCGTCACGACGTGTTTTCCAGATTCACGTCTCGTACAATACCGAGGGGTATCTTCTGAAGCAGCAATTAAATTAAATTCAATGCACGACCATCCAGGGGAAATCTAACTATAATGGAAAATCAGTGAATGACGGAGATACTGCAAAGGATGGAAATCGTAGCTTCACCACTCCAGAGAAATATAACATAAGCATGATAGGGGTATACGTAGTGAATATAACTATTAAAGCTCATGCATCGTCCACTAAGAAGACCACGTGTGAAATTCGTCCCCTCAGAATTCAGTCCTCGGCAAAGGTAATTAATGAAGGCATCCACGGTGTTACAATGACAAACGTAGGACTGCCACTCAGAGGGCGGTCGACGACACGAAAATGAAAGCTCGACCATTCTAAATCGTGGGCCCATGTGCCGTATATATATTACTCGCTATGTGTAACGACTCTACAGGCATGCTTACAACAATCACCACGAGGTTGTGGCTTACGTCCTTGGGAATCGTGCGAACCCTTACAAGGCTTTGGGAGCGTTCGGTACACGTTAGTGCCAAGGGAAGAGGAGGAAAGTACAATACGAAGTGTGCGGACTGAACGCACAAGCGGTACAGAGGCACGAGAACACCATTGTGCGTACCACGGCAGTATATATTTGTGGGCTATTGCCGCTGCCGTTTCTGCAGTTTGCAACGCACAGAGCCAACCGAGAGTAGAAGCCCGCGTACGTAATACGTTAGGACCTTTAGTTGCGCGCGGGGTAATGACGTGGCGTTTACATCGGTCCCGGGGAAAATTACCCCAATTAGCCAGAAGCGAGGCCTTTACAAATGCCGGGGTGCCAACGACGTTGAGACTTCCAACTCGACTGTATGCGTCGTATGTGATTCTCTATTTTTTGCCTCTGTTCTACAATGTGTCTCGGTTGGTTTCCTTGCTATACTCTACGCGGATTTTGTTCCATTACCGTTAACCATTATCTCGCAAGCGCTGGAAACTTGGGAATAAGGACGAACGTGGGATATAGTGGTTGGAGGCTTCGTTATCGATGGATTTTCGAAAGATGTTTGCACTATTCTACTCTTGATGTGACATGGCTTAGCAGGCTGTAGATTATAATTCAATTAAAAATAAGAATAAGATGTACAAACACAATTCAAAGATTATTTTTGCATGGGCTAATACTTTGATTTTATCCCAAATGCAAATTGCTTCTTAAAACAATATGAAATGTAAAATTCTGTAGCCATCAGTTTCGCAGTTATAGCAAATTTTACATAACCATTAGGTAGTTATGCAGAACTGGATTAATATCATCTTAAGTTTAAACTATTTTTTGACTGTTACGATAAAAAATAGTTTTGAAGAAAAAAAAATATAACGACTTTTATGTCACTTGAAGTTATAAAAGAAAAATCGAGAATCATCCTAACTCTGGTCTGAACTATAGCTCAGCATTGGCATACCTTTCTGAAATAAGTTTGATGTGCCTGATGGTTTTCGACTCGTCGACGTAGCCCGAAGCTATCTCTCTCTCTCTCTCTCTCTCTCTCTCTCTCTCTCTCTCTCTCTCTCTCTCTCTCTCTCTCTCTCTCTCTCTCTCTCTCTCTCTCTCTCTCTCTCTCTCTCTCTCTCTCTCTCTCTTTCTCTCTCTCTCCCGTTTCGTGATTTTCATCGTACTGCGGAGGCTCCTGAAAGTTTCTCAATTAAAAATTTTCGCAGAGTCTGAGAGCGTTATAGTGCGAGAAACTCGAGGCTCGCAAATGGAAGCGAGCACCGCGAGTTTCATTCGTCCTCAATCTATAGATAGATGCTCCGAAGGTAATGCGGAATGAGTTGGAAGAGGCGTAGAAGTATGCGGGGTTGCGTTTGAAAAACTGGGTCATCCGAACTCCTCTATTCCGTCACTATAGCGTCAAAAGCCTCGGTACACCAACCGGAGGGTTCGAAAATTTTGAACGAATTTAGACTTTGCTGAGGATTTCTTAGCTGAAGAACGATCTAGTTAAAGGAGAGCACTTTTTCTTACGGGGCGGGGAAGCCACCCAGTTGATGAATTTGAGTTTTGAACTACCTAGTCACGAATAAAAATTACCTTCCAGCACTCCCTTCGTCGCCACGTTTCCGGAGTCAGATTCCACTGACTCATTTTGCCCGATATGTATATATATATATTTACCGAGAGACAGAAAAGATTTTAAAGAGTCGTAATAATCGCATCAAGCATCAAGGGTAGGTAAGTACAGGCTGCTCTCCACCCTCCCAACTAATGAAACAGAGAGTATAATGTCTGCTGGCAACATAAATTCAACCGCATCCTCTGCTTCTGGACCCTTCCGTCATCTTTGTCCTGGAGTGCTTTAATTTTCCCAGCGTGCGTTAATCTTCTTAAATGATTTATTCCGAGTACGAACTCTGCGGTACTCGCGGAATGCACAGCTCAGTTGAAAATAAATCCCACGAATTCACTCGCGTCAGCACCGGCAGGCGAAATTTAATAAATATATATATTTATAATAAAACTGTTAATGGAAATGTTGTAGCAATGTTGTTGTCGAGTAATTGATTAAGAAATTAAATGCAGAGTGGAACGAATGTATAATAATTCATTAGAACGTCTAGGATAAGTGCAACGCCGCGCTAGCGAACGTTTAGATAAAGGATCGAATCAAAAGGAGAGAAATAAGTTTTTTTTTGTCAACTACCAATCAGTCCGTCATCTGGTCTTTTGCAGAGAATCAAATTTTAAAAAAGGCAAAGAGTTACGTGCTTGTACGTCTGAAAGACCCGTCATTACTATTTACTTTTTGCTAAAACAATCCAGAGCCCGAATACTAAAAAGACATGACTTCGCAGTATTCGGGCTCTGGATCATTAGTGACGATTGACGTTCGCCTGACGCAGGGTGCTATATGAAAACTTGCAGCCCTCGAAGCCATGGAACGAGGCATTAAAAACTAGCAAGTATCGAAGCACCCACAGAGAAAGAACAGTCCGGAGAAGCTGACAAGTTGTCAGCAGTCTGCCGGTAGCTGGTGAACGGCCCGTGGCGCACTTGAGACACGAGCGAATGTGTTAGCAAAGGCAAAGAAGTAAACACAGGAAGCGTGAAAGGTCTAGATCAGAAGGAACATTTTGGTTTCAGGAAGCGAAGCCAAGAGCGATCACCACGTGGCCCGAAGCTCGAATGTTTCTCTCGTGGCGATCTTTCAGTTTCGTGCGAACGTTTAACGCACGCACGCACACGCGCACAGAGAGTGAGAGGCGCGTACGCACGGACTTTAGTCGCCTCTTTTTCTACTTCTGCACTGTCAACAGAGTTCCCCCTTGGCTCTCTGTCTCTCGTTCTTTGGCCTATGTGGACCCTTCAGCCGCGGGATTGTTGATATTTCGCGTCCCCGTAAGACGACACCACGACGTAGTGGCGGCATGCGGCCACTGTCGGCTCTTAAAATATTCCCGAGTGTACAGTTACAAAATTTATTCGTGGCGCAAGGGGGGTGGGGCAGTCGACTCTAGGGTGAGGATTAAAAAACGACGTTAAGTAGAGCCGTGGGTACGGATGTAACTATAGGGTAACCTTGCGAGGGTCTCCGTGGTAATGTAAGCAAGTATATAGTGAAAAGGCACTGCTGCTAGTGTAGGATGAGTGCATGTGGTTACTAATTGGAAACAAATGTCTTTCCTCGATTTTAAGAATGAAACAAACATAAGCAAAGTATAATGTTGTAATTACTTTGAAATATTATAATAGCAATTTTATTATAAGTGGTTATCGATTTGATATGACACATAAATATACTGCAACATTTGTTTAAGCGGATCGGTGATAATAAATAAGTATTACGTTTTTTTTAAGAAGTATCTCTTGCAAAAAATCGAATATTAAGGGTCGAATAAAACTATCGAACGTTAAAGATCCCGTGGAATTTCAAAGGAATTCCTCTTTCTTCTCGTAATATTAAGTAAATATCAACGATTGCAAATCGCAGATAAGAATTACGGGGTATCGAGTCCCGTTGTCTATGTACATCGCGTAGATTTCTCGACTCATTGCGAAACTCTCGTGATGTACATGGACTGTTATTCACATCAGCCACAACGAACAATAATATCTTCTGCAGAAAGTGTACATAAAATTTCTTTTATAGTGTAATAGCATAGGTATCATATAATAAGTGAATATATTATATTATGTTATCGGTTCTTCATCTTATCGGTTAGCAACAGTCTAGCTCTGGTTGGCAAAAAAAATTGTGTAGAACTAAAGGAAAAAAACATGAATCGGTATGTATAAAAATAAAATTGCTCTATGATATTATCCACATTTCGTAGCATTTATCAATAGCCTGCATTTAATTTAATTACACGCCTTAGAGGTAACACTAGTACCGCTATTAAGTATCAACATAAAATAGAATAAAGTATAGACGACGATATCCGCGAGTTGAAAATGTCAAGATGGACCTGCAACAAGTATTTGTTTTTCTTTAAGGCTCTTATTCACCCACGAGAAAGTTGAATTCGGGGTCACACAAGAACCGAAGGTAGCGCGCAATATCTTGACGATCCGGAGGCCACGAGGCTCCTGACCCCATCCTTCCCACGCCTTCGCACCTGATCGCGCCAACTCGCAGCCAACACTCAGGCATTCAGCCCTTATCCGTTCGGCCTCGCAAGCGAGCGGTGCAAATCGTTTTCATCGATTTCGCACATACAGACACACACGCATACACATACTATATATATACACACACACAGAGAAAGAGAGAGAGCGTTTCAATAGAACGAACAAATCCTGATCGTCGTCGTCGTCACGTTCAACACTCGGTATTTTCCTGTAAGATTTTTATCATAATACCTGAATGGTAGCTACGAGGAGCAGAGCGTCGGACACTACCTGCAAGATAGTTATCGAGTTTCACTCGCCAGCAAGTACGAGTCGACTATATTTGCAGGAAACGAGATGAAACCACCTAACCATTATTTGCCCTTTGGTTTCGATGTATAAACTCTGTATTAATGGCAGCTCGCCTTGATAGAGTAATTTCCCAACTGCCGAGCAAAAAATTTAAATTAAAAAAGAGCGAACGACGTGAATGAGGTAGCGAGACAGGATAAAGTCATTGGGATAGGTATCCTCGGGGGCTGAAACCGATAGGAGCAATCAAAGAACCTATTATAGACTCAAGACTACGAATGCAGAAAAGAAAGAGAGAAGATAACCCAATTTTGTGCGAGATGAAAGCGTAGAATGTTTGAAATGACGAATTGTGTTTAATCTTGTTGAAAATCATCGTACACCTCCAAATGTAGCTAAGCCTATCGATGAATGAACCAATTTTCGGTGACTGTATCAACACATTGAACAAATTCAATATATTGAAAATTATAAACAACAGCAAACTGTAAAGTCAAACTTTGAATTTTTAATTGTAAATGCATTCCTCCATGATTGTTTAGGCCTAAAAATGTTCTCAACTCCAGGGCTGCAAACCTGAGCGCCCTGCCGTTGAAACGGGAAGCACGGCAACTTAATATCGATCCAGTAATTCTCGTGGCTCGTGGTGGTGCCGGCCTCATCGAGTTCGTAGCAGCAAGCACATAGCTACTCTACCCCTTCATCCTCCACCACGTCTTCCTTTTCCCTTCCTCGTCGACCTTCTACTCGTGGCTCGCAGCAGTCCTTTGCTTTGTAGCCTCTGGCCCCACTGCCTCCCCCCCATGGTTTCCACGGTCTCTTCTGTTTCTCCGTCCCTGCGCCTCTACGAGCAACGAAATCCGCGAGTGCAACCGTAGCTCACTTTTGAACTCCAACGACTGACTACCACCTACTACCCTCACTTTGGTCGTCGAGGGTCGGAGGAGGGAATGGAAAACGACGTGAGAAAGCAAGACAGAGAGTCAGTCGCAATCGATATGGCATTCTACTTATCTCCATTCGAGGTTCACTTACCCCTCGACAACGTAGATGACCGACCGACCGAGCTATCGGCACAGAGAATCAACAACGGGCTGAAATTCTCCAATGTCGGAGAACCTGTAGTTTGTTGTATCAGGCACGAAGCCCTAGCATTCTTCCGCGTTGACCGCAGACCATGGAAAGTTGATATCATTATGTATATGTGTTCTATGGGTTAGTGACATCTGGTCTGACACTTTTGGCACTCAAAACCAAGCTTCTAGACCCATCGAAGCACTTGCAGGGACCGGATGCTTTCGGTCATCAAGTTGCTTTAACATAACTGTTGCTATATGCTATCTATCAACCTTTTTTTTCATCGTTGACGTCTTGTCTATACTTTTTCACACTTTTTCGTATCGGTAATTCCAATTAAGCTACTCGACTCAGCAGCACCCACCAATAAATCAAGTTTTTCCTCTTCGTAATTGTCTGCTGTTACGAAAATGTGATTATGGGATAAAAAATAAAACAAAATTGCAGTCAGTCGCTGCATTGGGATAATGAGATATGCGAATTCGAATAATAATTGCCATATATTTCTTGCTAGCCACAAACCTAACGAGACAGGTCCTTGCAACGACCTACGTCATATGCTTGATGAAATAGCATGCTTCGACAGTTTTACATTGCATGACCATTCTTTGACTTTGTCGAGTATATGCAAACCCAGGAAGGTTCTCATTATTTCTTGCCCTCAGAATTTCCTGCAATACTTATCAGCAAAACGAACTATCGCTCCGATCGTTCGAATTTAAACAGTACGTACGTTTCTGGAATGAAACCTTTGTACTTGTTGAAATGTATTTGGAAAGTGAAAGATTGGAACCTGATCCGCAGCTGATGATTCGAGGAGAGAAGATGAGACGCTATAATTCGAATAAGTTCTGTCACGTATTTCATCCATTTACAAACGTAACGAGGTAGGTTCTCGTCTCATACGAGGCGGCATGGTTCGTAATAGCAGACATACATAAAATAACGTTCTCGGTGCGGTCCTCGTTGCATCGTCATTCAAGGTAATGGCGGAGGGTGGTCAAAGCGCGAGCTCATTTTACTGTCATTTTATACTGTAGTCGGACGAGAGCGGTCCGGAGCTCTCTTGGTCCGGTTGCGAGGTATTGTTCGATGTACAATCCGTGGCGTCGGCGCGACTCACACGGGACCAGACCCTCCAGGCACGTCAACTTAACGCGCGCACGCCGTATTTGATCATAAATCACGTACGGCTTCCATTGCACCGCGATTTCCACGGGCTTCTCTCATTCCCCTCATACTCTATGCCTATATCGCCCTTGATGCTCGCAACGTGCCTGTTCACAGCACTAGAGACGTTAAAGTGACATCGCCTTTTTGTCCCTTGCGTTTTAGAGTTCCCGGCTGTAAAACGATTTTTGAACAGGTGTAATAAATCGCTTGAAATAAGCTTAGGTATAACGGGGTTGAGTCACACGCAAAAGCAAAGTAAAATTTCGAGTCCACGCATGAAAACTTGTTCCATTTGGAAAAGATATCGCTCAATTGTGACGATTTATGTGTAACATTTTACAACACTTAACCAAAAATGGATTTATAACAATCGTAATAAATTTCTCGTTACCAGTCAAACGTTTTAATGATGTTCGCCATCGATTCTATGTATTGCATACTGAATTATCGACAATAATAAGTCACTTAATATTTCGGGCTTCCGTATGGACAGTGTAGGACTGTTTCGCACAGGTGCCAGCCTCAATATAATCCCGGAGGTTTGGTGGTCGGGGCGGTAGTTGTGGGACCCAGGGGATCGTACTATATACTATACACTGTATAGTATACGCAAGAGGGAGTACGAACAGCAGGAACACAAGCAGCTCGTACGTCGCGTGGGTTAAGCTCGTTTTCGCGATATTTGCGAATTCCCCGGAGGGAGAAGCGAGGGGATCGGTGAAGGGAGAGAGGGTGGGTTTCGTCCGGGTCGTACCGTAGGAGCCGACGCCGAGGCCGTCGCCGCTGGGACCGGTCAATTGCAATGCAACGTCGGTAGGTACTAGCACCCTACGTAGCTGCATACGCGCATGTTGCTATATCGTACTAATACCACCAACCTGGTATTACTTCGTATATATATATGATATACTGTATCGGTATCCATACAAAGTCCCGCTACCCTGGTATTATACGTGGGATATATCCCCGGTCGACCAAGTCGACCTGTTCACGACCTTCATGTATCTATTTTCATTAACTTTACATATTATAGCGCATTATAAAAAACATACTGCACCGTTTCTCGATTTTTCCCGTGGTTTCTCGTTAATCTAACACGGCCAATTCTTTGTCACACAAGAACCATATTTTTAGGTTTTCTGTAGCTAGTCGCGACTCTTGGAAGTCCCCAAAATGTTGATTTATTTAAATTTTTTTTAGACAACATAATTTTCAGTAAAATCGCTTATGTAGATTTCATTTTAACAGATTACGGTTTGAAGAGGGACAAATGACAAGCCGAGAATTAAAAAAAATTGGTAAACGATTGTTAAATGTTTTTTTCGTAATGCACAGAGCCATATCGCAATTGAAAAAGTGAAAACATTAATATGAGGATAATGGCTAGGTCGGTTTAACATGGATTGTCTCATGTGTTTGTATATCTGTATATATATCTATCTATGACTATGGCTATAATCTAAATATATATATATATCGAAACAGGTCTTGCAGCTTCCGAACAGATGCGCAGCATGAACGCAATCCCGATGTATTGCTTGCTAATCCCCGACTTCGCTGACACTATAATACGCCGCTTTGCAAACAGTGCTGTGTCGTCGTGGCTGTCGTTGATGCAAGGCTCCTGATGCTGCAACCTTTCGTTTGCCAATGTGGTGCACTACCAGTAATACGGTTGGTGCGCTTTGTGTTTGCTGCTGCAGTATACTACATTGGACTTCTCATTAAGGAGTACCCTTCGGTACTCGCTGATGCGAACCTCAAGTCCTCTTCTTCGGGTTATCGTGTACTCAGACAGTTCTCTCGCGTGAGTTCGTGAAATGTCACGTTTGCAAGGGCTGCATGTATGCTCACTCCTGAGGTCGAGTGACGCGGTCCATGCGACTATGACACTGAGTAGCAATCCCCTATGACCATTGATGCCCCTATACCAGCTCAAACGCTCCAGTAAACTTGTTTGACCTGTCAACCGTAGTTAGGAATCGGAGGTGCTGGTTAGATGGAATCTGTCCGTCCTACTGGAATTTCATTCTACAAGTTGTTAAAACCTTTCTGCCGAACTTGTAGCAAGTAACAAGGTAAAGTGGACCACCTGTATCATAATGGGAGCTTAACTTATTAGCAAATCTTCTAATTTAAATATTTAATTAACGCGACTGACCGAGACAAGAATGTTCCGTTCGAAACAAGACCTTCAAATATGTTTTTACCGAATAGTAAACTCTTTACGAGTCATTGCCAAATGTATTAGGTAGATTAATTTAATTCTATCAGTCGCCAAGTAGAATCATAATCTAAAAAAAGATTCGATCTTGAAGTTACGGCTCTACAACTCGATTCTTCTTCAGGATTCTAGTTACTGCAAATCGTCATTATAAGCAGGATTGTCCAAGTGCTCCGAAGCTCGGTTCTGTTCTATCAGTTCTGCTTTTGATAGTTCGATCCTACTTCATCCAATTTCATTTACAGACCTTGCTTAGTTCTCGATATTCGTGACACAGTGTAGTACGTGAGTACTTACGCATCGCGGAACTATCGAGAGGGATTCGCGGTACCAGCTGAACCCTGGGTACATAGCCCGGGGTCTCCACATTATTCAACTCTGCACTCGTAGTTCTATATATCTCGAGTGAAGCGTTTCTAGCAATGAATACAGCCCCTTGTACCGCGCTGCCATTGTTCAACCTATTGTGCATTTCTCGACGATCGCGCATGCGTCGTAGAGTTCTTCACGATTCACGAGGCTCGAAGAGCATACCGGTCTCGTGAATCCTACACCCGATAAAACTTGAGACGAGGAGATCTCTGGATTGCGTATGGCGGCAGGTTTTTGTCAACCGATTGGTGGCACTCCCATTGGTGTATATTTTTTTATTGGCAAGGTTGCGCGTCTATCAAAGAAACGAATGAAGTGTGAAGGGAATATGAGCGAAGGAACTACGATATGAACGATGGAGACCCCTTGTGATCTTTTATGCCTAAGGTCTTTGTGCGATTTTCTTATTGTTTAAACAGAATGTCGGCGTAGTCGTCGTTTTATCGTTCTAAGACGTGTGAGTTCACTTAAGATATAGGAATAGGGATTAATGATAGTCACTCAACTGAGAGATTGGTTTATATCTGTTAAAAAAAAAATTTTTTCATTGTGCCGTACATCAAACAAAGCGTGGGAACCTTGATCAGTTCTCATTGAGAGTTCATAAAAAATTATTCCTCATGGTTTAGGTTACCTGGGATACGAAAAGAACATTAGCATCGGGCAGTTTGACGACAAAGTAACGATTTGCATACCGCTCAACGTTTTTTTTTTCATCTTTGTACCAAGTAAACACACACATGCATGTACATGAAAACATTTTTGACAATGACCAAAAAACTTCATGTAAAGGGTGATTTTTTAAGAGCTTGAGAACTTTTTTTAAAAAAAAAACGCATAAAATTTGCAAAATCTCATCGGTTCTTTATTTGAAACGTTAGATTGGTCCATGACATTTACTTTTTGAAGATAATTTCATTTAAATGTTGACCGCGAATGGGCCCTAGAAAAGTTGGCAGAAAATCCGCTTTTTTATCGACAAATTTTGTTCAGCGATGAGGCTCATTTCTGGTTGAATGGCTACGTAAATAGGCAAAATTGCCGCATTTGGAGTGAAGAGCAACCAGAAGCCGTTCAAGAACTGCCCATGCATCCCGAAAAATGCACTGTTTGGTGTGGTTTGTACGCTGGTGGAATCATTGGACCGTATTTTTTCAAAGATGCTGTTGGACGCAACGTTACGGTGAATGGCGATCGCTATCGTTCGATGCTAACAAACTTTTTGTTGCCAAAAATGGAAGAACTGAACTTAGTTGACATGTGGTTTCAACAAGATGGCGCTACATGCCACACAGCTCGCGATTCTATGGCCATTTTGAGCGAAAACTTCGGAGAACAATTCATCTCAAGAAATGGCCCGGTAAGTTGGCCACCAAGATCATGCGATTTGACGCCTTTAGACTATTTTTTGTGGGGCTACGTCAAGTCTAAAGTCTACAGAAATAAGCCAGCAACTATTCCAGTTTTGGAAGACAACATTTCCGAAGAAATTCGGGCTATTCCGGCCGAAATGCTCGAAAAAGTTGCCCAAAATTGGACTTTCCGAATGGACCACCTAAGACGCAGCCGCGGTCAACATTTAAATGAAATTATCTTCAAAAAGTAAATGTCATGGACCAATCTAACGTTTCAAATAAAGAACCGATGAGATTTTGCAAATTTTATGCGTTTTTTTTTAAAAAAAAGTTCTCAAGCTCTTAAAAAATCACCCTTTATAACCAATTTCGACGTACGAGCTAATGTAATTATCGAAGGACAAAATGCAGGAAAAGTGATACGGTGCAGTATTGATGCAATAACGTAAGCAGCATAAAAACAAATAGATAGTAGCATGGAAAAAAAATCGCACTCCATCTGCAAAGAGTCTGAAAGCTTCCTGGATCCGTGGTATTTGTGTCGTTCTTGCGACACAGTCAGGCAGTACCACCGTATCAACATTTCCGTAGTACTGTCTCGACTTGAGTGGCTGATAAAACGTTTTTAAATCTAATTATAAGCACTTTAATACGTATCGGGAAGCCTTTCCCGGGAACGGCGCATCCCGCCCTGATGATAAAACTATCATTTTATCCATTTAAAAAATTTGATAATGCTCCCAATAACCTTCTCGTCATGAAGAAGTTTTTTTTTTCGATCTTTTAAACGCTTCACCTATAAACCGATTAATAGGTGGATCGATTGAGCTAATTTGTGGTACAACCCTTTTCCCAGTCGTAAAAGCATTTCTTGGATCTTACAGCTGCACGTTTAGCTTTATTAATACATCGTAAAACGGATCTAAAAGTCGCGCATTCTCGAGTGCTCGTTTATAGCCGCACGTGCGTTACCCACCGGATGTGAAGTTAAGCAAACGTAAAACTCTGCTTCTCGTTTTGCCAAAGTGCTAACTCATTACGATTTTATAGAGGTTGAGTATAACATTTTGATCCATGCATGTTTAGATAAAAGATAACAAATTGTCAGTGAGTCAATGACTGCGACTAGTAAAAAATCCTATTTACAACTTTCATTTTGATTCTTATTATTATCGTTTTCTTAACAGTTACAGATTATTTCATCTGTAACAATTATAAATTGTTTCATCTTTATCTGTTTTATTTATATATTTCGCGATTCGTTGTTGGTGACACTGAAGATGATGAACAACTTTGTGTTGATAAGCAACTCAAGTGCTTAATGGAAAAATCCAAGTCTTTAGAGTTTGAGGAAACGCGTGGAAAGTTTTGAGCTTTCGATATAAACGTGGTTTAAATCGTAATCAGTGGAAAATTGACAACTAGGAATCCTGGATAACAATAAGATAACTTATTGAATAATCTGCCATAATTGTTAGTATCAATGACACTACTGCTATCAATTACTAAATATAATAAGAAAACTAGAGTGAAAAAAAAATTATTTTAATCGAAGTGTCCAATGAGTCATTGTCAACTATATCGTTGCAAAATTAAGATTTCTTTGATAAAATCAATAGCGATGTTAGTATTTCGTTTAAAAGTATTATATATTCTCTATACTTTAGTATTTGACAAAGCTTCTATCGCAACATGTCGATCAGTGTTATCCCGAGAGCTTCAAGAATCAATGTGAAAAACTTTCCTCGTTCATTGTGAAATAAGAAATCGCACGACTGTCACTCTCGCTTGCAGCATTGATAACAGCGAATGAAGTAGAATTTAACAAAAAAAAAAAACAGAGTTTCTTCCATTGTATAATCGCCTTTATAATTTGAAGAATTTCGTCTTGTGTTGTTTTGTCATTCGTATTTCCCGAAGGTTGCTTATATTCCATTCTTTCTCCGCGACGTACAAATTCACTTCGCGCGCTCATCCCCTTCTGTCTGGCGTATAATACCAATTTCTGTCTGAGATCCAAACCGTCTTTCCTCTTATCTTGATATCTCTCTGTACTCGTACTATTTCCCCGAGCTTTACACTCGGCTAAATAAATAAATGTTGTCGGATTCTATCCTGTTGGCGAGAAAAGCGTTCGGGTCAAAGGGATACATTTGCACAGAGGGCGTGCGCTTCGCGTCAACTCCGTTATTCCGTTTACTTATAAATTCAAATTCACCATCATTTTGAAATAAATGTTAAAGACGTGAAAAAAAATATGCAAAAAATATTTTTAAGATATTGAGTGACTGTCCTTATTCCAAAATGTTTATTTTTTAAGTAGTAATAATAATAGTTTGATTATCAAAAGAGCTACCCCAGGCCATTTGGCAGCGCAGAAGGTAGCTCGTCTCTCCTCGCGCACCTCATCCCGGAGCGTCGTCACTGCGCGCCCTCTTTCTCGAAGTACGGATTTTGATTGTTTCCTACTTGCTCACTATATTGGAGGATGGATATTTTAAACACCGAATCTGAAAAGATCCCTTTTGTGTCGTTTATCTCTATCACTTTACTAAGCCATTATTGTTACGCATTATTCGCGGCAACAAGACATTGTCCGGTTGACGGTTCCCCAGACAGCTTTACCCTGACAGGATACTATCCACCCTTTCCCATGTGTCCTGCTGCTTTCAGACAGATTCTCGAGTGTTGTCTCGAGGCGGTTCGAATGAAACGAGCAAACTACAAGTGAGGGAAACCCGTCCGTGCGTAAGTACATACGTTTACTAGTGACTCGAGCGTATATGCTTCCAAGCTCACGTATGCAGTTACTCCACAGAGCGAGCAGCAGACTCGGCAGCAGGATATTACGAAGGCAGGTGTGTACGTCGCTTAACAAACAAGGAGTGATTAATAATGGAGCTCGTTGGCCTTACGATAACGCGCAGTTGGCAGGGATAGAACAGAGAGGAAAGCACCCGCAGCACCAGGGTCTTGTCGTCGCTGTATGTCATCCCCCAAGGCTTCATCGCAACGCAATCGCACCCCCGAATCCGGCAGCTCCTGGTCCCGCTCGTCGCCGGGAATCTCACTCTCCCTCTGCACTCCTGCACAACCACCAACCTCACTACCGCTTCGCTCTACCAAAACCCGCGGTCCGCGAGTGAAGTCGGAGTGGCAGCAACGGCCCACCGGAAATTACATTTCACCGCGTGCTATACTATAGTTATACATATATCGAGTACCATATCGTCTATATCGTGCTCATTCGCCATTGCTATATATCGAAGATAGGTTTAACGCGTATAGACAAGCTGATGCTCCGCATTGGATAGCGATAGCCCATCCACAATGGGAATCGTAATGCTATAGTTAACCGAATGATATCGATTGTGGTTGGATTTCGATAAAAAAAAAAACAAGAAAATAAGAACATTCAGCGAACATTAGATGGAGAAAATACAGAGGATTATTCGTATACCACGGATTCATGGGGTACTTTATGGAAGTCACATGGGTAACATCGTTCCAAGTAAAAATAGATAAACCTTAGATTCTTGGTTTGATGCAAGTACGTACATTCGGGAAAAATGCGGTAATGTTCAATATTTAAATATTTTGCTGTATCCGATATAAAAGATTTTAACAATTCTTCATTATTTAATAAGAAAGTTATCGACTTTCATGGTTTTCAGCGTAACTTGATTACCAACTCTCCTTGACAATACATTTTTAATTGCTATTTTGCTTTTGATGCAACCC
Organism: Cylloceria caligata; assembly: GCA_963942595.1. Taxonomy (NCBI): domain Eukaryota; kingdom Metazoa; phylum Arthropoda; class Insecta; order Hymenoptera; family Ichneumonidae; genus Cylloceria; species Cylloceria caligata. The sequence goes on along the minus strand of OZ012709.1, from coordinate 43,586,439 downwards.
AGTGATTCTTCTAAACAATCATACTTGTAAACTTGGCATGCAATTTGGCGAACTTTTAAAAGAAATTACAGACATAATGACACGGTATATGTTGGTACGAGGTAACGATGATAAATTATGTTACCGTTCTTTGGGTTCACCCTGTTTACTTGGTTTAGACATAGTTTCGTCATTTCGTAGATTGTATATACTGTCGAACTCAAAATCATGTAAAAATAAGATAGGAAAGAACCAAAGAATCGCCGCATCGTTTACTATCGAATACATCGATTTCTATCGTATTATAATACAATCTATTAGCATAATTGACGAAGTTGGTTTGTATGGTGTAAGGTAAATGTAGGAGGTGAGTAATGCTCGTCCGTAGTTGTCGGGTCACCGCATTTACCATTCAACTCCGAGATTAATTAAAAGGCTGGCTGTGTACTACGCGCAAGAGAAAGATTCAATCTGCTAATGGTACCCCAGTGTCAGACCGAGTGGCTGCCCGAAAAGCGCAGAAGAGAACAATCTTGCCTCTGACTCTGCACGCTTACTAGTAATTACAAGCTTTTGCGCTCTCGCACACAAAATGTTCCATTTCCACTCCGTTCGTTCTCCATGAGAAAACAGTGAAACTGAAAGAGAACGATATCTCATACCTCTCCCTTGGTTCTGTCCCTTTCTCTGAATAAAAGACCATGAAATCGTCGTCGCTTTATTTCTTTGTTCTTTCAGAGGAATCAAGTGAATACTTTTAAAACATACACGGCAATGCGAATTCCAATTGTAGGTATTATTTTCTTTATTCTGGATGCACTCATCGATATTTAATTATTCACGTTTCGTCGAGCAATGCTTTTTCCAGTACATTGGAATAAAAACTTGTACTTTATTGACTCCGGTTATTTGTACGGTCGACGGTGCTTTCCGTTTCATTATGTTCTAGTGCAATAAAGAATGCAATATGAATTCATATTTAATGATAGCATCTAAAAAAAAAAAGTAATAATAGCGTAAACGCGACTCGTGAGTATCTTATCACATTTCAATTGATATGAAGCATTAGTGAAATTACTGGGCTAAAGTTACGAATAATATATACAGAAATTCTAGAATTTTGTAGATTAATCGTTATCTGCGTTCCCTGCTTGAGTTTTTATACTTCACTTCACAAAATACAGATTATTGTATAATACTATAAAACGTACTCACGAGATGGCGTTGCGCGAAATATGCCTTACCAACGGGCTACCTCTCATCTCGACCGTATTATTGTCTACGCAAGCGCTCTGTACGCAGCCATCCACGAATGATTATTTCAATAATTTGACAAGTTAGGTTTACTCAGCCAGAGCTGGATACGATGATTTGAAATACGATACGAAACTATTTTTACCAAATGCTATATCAGCGATAAAGATTATATGTATTCGGGGATGTTAAAGCCGATCGGTACAACCCTTTGATCAGTGTTGACCCTTTTCGTATTAATGGTCACATATTTCAGTGTTCAATTGGCACAAGCGATTTTGTTATAATTATTCTCTCTCTCTCTCTCTCTCTTTCTCTCTCTCTCTCTCTCTTTCTCTCTCTCTCTCTCTCTGTCCCTCTTTTTCCATATTTCGTATGTGATAAAGAAGACAAAATTGTTAGAAATGATAATTTGGTATATTTAACAGATGTTTACATTCTCGACAGGATGATTGAACCTTCGTAAGTCTGGAACTCGCTCTGTCTCACTATCAGACTTCTACCAATTCAATCCAGCTTCTCCCCTTGGGCCTTCTTTCTTTCTTTACTTTAGCTCTCACACTCTTCCTTATCTTCATAGTCCTCGTACCCCCCAACATTGGTCGTCGTCTCTGCCTCTCAATCCCCTGAGCGCTAAGTGCTCCTCGTCTCCCTGAACCTTCAATGGGAGAAATTTTTACCACAGGCCACCCTCCTTTATACCTCCACCCCGTTCATTGTCTTCGTTTTCATTCGTTTCATTTTTTTATCCCCTTTTTTCACCTCCCTCCGCGTCAATCAAAAAATATATAAATTTTACTTTATATTTTCCACTTCGCTTCGATCCTTGGTACAAGGTTGTAATCCCAATTCCTGCAGATGTCTCTCTGTCGGACTTTCCATAAATTCTGGAATTTCCGGAAATTCTCATTAGAACGTGGAATTTTATTATATTTTATCAGAGAACAATATGATTTCAGTTATGTTGTTTGAAAATCTTCGGATTTAACATAATTAAACTTCGAGGTTACGATTTCAGGGAAACAGTATAGCTATAAAGTATTAGACTTTTCAGCTATAGCTAAAAAGTCCAATTCGTCCACATATTGACACATATAAGTGCCAATTGTTTTAAAATCGGCTCGATATAACTAAATTAAACTATCGTTACAAATTTTCAATCATACTAACACTTGACACGATAAATAAAAATATACACTGAGTGTAACTAGATTTTTTTTATACATGTAAACAACATTTAACCGTTAAAAATACATGAGTCAGGAATAGGGACACAGAGTAGTTTAAAGCTGGGGTACAAGAATGAGCCAAAAGTCTGGAGTGATCTGAAGCTGATGTATTTTCAGTGATTTTATGAAGGAATTAACTTCTAATTCATTTTGGTTGACAATTTAAAAGCATATCGCGTAATTGAAGGACCTGTCTACACAATCGATTTATTTCAAATTCGCCATTAAAGTGTTTGAGTATTATCCTTAAGCTCGAGATTAAAAAACCGACAACGCGTTTCAATCATTTGTCAATGAGGATGGCACGCAGAACTCCAAAAGCAGTCTTCAAAGATCCAGACTCTTCGTTTTATCGAGTTAGTCTTGGGTGAAACAACGAAAGACGGTAAATCATCGATGCAAAAGCAAAGGTGATAGTCAATTCGCAGATTGTATCATACACGACACGTTAATTAATGATGGTAAGCAAATGATCGATTAATCCTGAATTCTTTAATCGTGAATCTTTAATCTGATGATAATAATATACTCTGTCATAAGATTGATTGAGGTTCTTAATGGCTAGCGAATCGTATTGACGACGTGCAATTATTTACGACAATTTTAAGATCGATTAGTCAAATTATAAATCTTGGAAGACCTCTTGATGCATGGAAACCTCGAAATTTGGATCATACAGTAAAATCTCACAAATAACTACTCCCACCGGGCATTCGTGTTTTATAAACAGCAATGTAAGGTCAATAGGAGTCAATCATTCGGTTGACCCGGCGTTAATACTAAAAATTTATAGTTAAAACTATCGGCATTACTTTTCATGCCACATTCTTCACACTCTTATTGTAACCTAAAATATGTTTTCTACGTCAAAGACGTTTACACATGCATCACGTAGCGTCTCTCCTCTTACCACGGAACATTGCCGAAATACTTTCAAGGAACTTGCGCCTAGCGGAGAGGCACATCGTGAGACTTTGCTCTCGCGTGCGCCCGAGGGAAGGAACATCGGCGTGCCGGTTTGCTGGCTTGCTTACTTGCTCGTTTGTTCGCTCGCTCGTACTCCTGTGTGCATGCCCCGACATAAAGGATAGCCCGGATGGTTGGAAGCGGTCCAAGTTGAACAGGGTCGCCGTTGTATGCCACTAGCGACGGGCAATGGGCCGTGCTAATCGCTCTACTCCGAGAGAGCAGCTCTTTGTCCCCGCAATGTGAGCACACACCTTCGCTATCGCTTTCACTCCCTCTCTCTCTCTCTCTCTCTCTCTCTCTTGCCTCCCTACCCTTCTCTCGATCCATGCACACTGCTCGCGCCACGAATTCTACACTGCAAGGTTCAACAGATAGTGCGAGACCCATCAGGACCCTTAAAGATCCCTATTCTTGTACCCCACACCATTCTTGCTTTCCTCGATCCACTTACTCCTAATATTCCTGTCTTCCATCGTGCCGTCCCTCAAATTGCGTGAAATCATATCTGACCCCTATTCCCGTCCTTTGAACATGACCTCGTCGCTTCTCCTTCGGCTGAGCAAACTTCTTATGCAACAGTGAAATTCCTCAACCAACGTCTTACGAAGCCATCGCTCGTGCATACAACCCTCACGATTAATCTTTACAAAACTTACACAGATGCTTGTAGACACAGGTGAAGTTTAGATCTTCCTTTACCTACTTCAGTGCTTCTAGTACGCTGGAGATTAGAGCGTGTTCCGGATCATATCCCACAAACTATTGGTAATAGAATATTTCTAACAAAACGTGTACTCTTGAACATTCTTGAACAATTTTTTTCCTGGAAATACTTACCAAAGTCTTTGTTGTGTATTTTGAATGCAACGTTTCGTGAAACCTGCAATCTCTACGGATAACTTGACGTGTAAACCTTCAGCAACGCGTGAATTTATAAAAAAAACGAGTAAAACGTTCAACTTTTATTGTAAAAATTGGTTCGATATTGCATAGCATTTATTGCGTCTGGTATTCAAAAGGGGCATTGATCCCTGTGCAAAGACCAATGTGGAAAGTGAAGTGGTCCCTTCACTTTCGCTAATCGAAGCCAAGATCTATTATCTCGAGAGTACTCTGTATTACAGCAGTTTCTGAAAGAACAAGTGTCTCCTCGCTGAGGCGTAGACAAAGTCACCGGTTCGACCTCAAAGAAGCCTTCATTGAGAGTCTTGGGCACCGTTTAATAATGAAGTCGTGGACTCGCCAGTGATTCCAGTCAGCCCGTGCAATAAGAAGGAACTGGTAAGAAGAACGAGAGAGGAAAAGACAGAGGGATACTGAGTTCGAAGAGATAAAACTAGCCTCTAATGGAGTGGATTGAATCGAGTCTCGAGGACGTTGCCAACAGAAAGAGACGGCAAAGAGGATGGATGGAAAGTGAAGAAGACAGAAGCCTTGGAACGTCTTTGATCAACCCTCCACCTCAAGCTTCTCTTCCTGACTTTCTGACTAGATGAGCTCCAACAAGCATCAAGGCAGCTATTGATACAAAAAGTATAGATTAATGTTAGCTATAGATACAAACAAAATAGTAATTATACAGAAACTAACGTTTCTTCTTCGATTGACACATTTTGCGATATTAATTTTCTTTTTTGCGGAATAGTTTTATTTTTCCGTTGAGTCGAAAGAACGTCAAGTTCGATTTTAAAGTTCAACAGCTAGAGTATTTGACTAACGACATATAACTGGATGAGTTCAATCGGCGATTGTCATTTAGCATCCAGCTGAGCAGTAAAGTTAGCTTGTACCACACTTTTTCATGAAGAATTCTTAGTTCACGTAACGAGCGAGCAAGTAATGTTTTGGAATCGATCAAGTACACGCTCTCGGGAGAGTTAAAGGAAGAGGGATAGCTATGAACCGAGGAAATATAAAAGCGGAGCATGCGCGATAGAGAAGCCGCGCTGACCGCAAGATAATGAGGAACTCGCTAATTTCACCTTGCTATCCACCGTAGTTCAAGGTTCACCGCAACGTCGGCTCGACCTCAAAGAGCATCTAGAAGATCGCAAGTTGATAGACGAGCATGTGCTACTCGGTCAGTCTGCTACCTAATCGTCGTGCTGCTGGTTTTACCATGAGCCATGATGATGGCGTGCTCAGGAGGAGCTCAAATTAGGATGTAGTGGAATGGACTTCTGATATCAGGCTCTCACGAATCTCTGGAATACCTTGCCCGAGTTTCAGTCAGTATGAATGAGAATTTTCGCTCGTGCTCTAAAATCCTTTAAACGACTTTGATCAACGATTAAAGTACCGTGGATCGCTTTGAAATTCTACGTATATGGAAATTTCCCAGTTCGACGTTTAAACATAGCTCGAAGATAGTGATTACCTTATTATCGACAAATCTACAAGTCTGCAACGACAAATGTACCTGTATTCTGGAGAGTGAATCTTAATTTAAGAATAAACAAATGATAAATTTCGAATCGTGATGGTAGGTTGATATTATCGGTTGATCAACCATAAGCATTCTTTTTTACTAAAGGAGACACGGAGAATCTACGGAGGACTGAAAATAATAGTTGACCCTTCAAGTAGGTTCTCTGTGGGTTGAACGGAGGGAGGAACCGACTTCGGCATCCATATGCATAAATAACGATTTCAGGTTCGCGGTGTGCAAACGTGAGGTAAACATTTTGGCGTTGGGTTCCAGGGCTTTTTATATTTTGTTCCTCCGCCACTCCGAAGGGCTGTTCTTAAGAGTACGCGAGTAAAAAAAAATGAAAACAAGAAACTCTAAGTTGAGCCTGGAAGACTTTTTGAGGTTTCACACGGTAGCATCGTCTGGAGTTCTACAAAGCACATACCAAACACACATCAAGAGACAGACGGCGGGCTTCGTCGTGGTTCGGTCGAAGATTAGTGCCATTTAGCTCCATCGTAGATGAGAGCGAGAGACTTGACGACGAAGCTACCGTACCGAGCGGCGTACCAAACGATGCTATTGTGCTGCCGGCGAAGACAGAGGAGGCTTTGATTACAACATTGTGCGCTCTCGCACACGGTACTACTGCGAGAGATTTGAGTCCTCGGTACATCTCTTGGTCTTCCCTCTTACCCGGCTTCTCTGATTCGCGACTGAGTGTGACTTTAAGCGTTCCCGTCTGATCCATCGTCATAATGCACTCCTCTCGTACTCTTCGTCGTCTTTCCTTCTTCTCCCCGCGCGCTCCATATGTCTTGTTACTCGCAAGATAAATTTCCAACATTTAGAACGAACAAAAGTTTTAAATAAGAAAAGTTATTACAATATCTCACATGTAAAAATAATTTACCTTCCAATCGGATCATTATCGAATAGAAAAGAATAGAAATCAGACTGAATAATAATAACATGGTTATGTTGCAACTCAGGTTTTTACAGACGCTGTAAATGCAACATTTAATACCCAGCATACTTACTATAGTTCTATTGTACAGTTTATATCTTCGCCAGATTATAACTAGAAATTCCAGAGACATTGTCGTGTTCTATAGATGTTGGAGTCTGGAATTGAGAAGAGCGAAATGCATGGCAGACGACCCTTCCAAAATTGCAAAATCCTAGCAGGGTTCGCTCGCCTGTACGTTGTTCCTGTGGACACGAGGAATTTTGCAATTATTACTATACTTGCAACGCCGGACAATGTCCGAACGAATGTAATGCAGCGTAGTTAATGCTGCGAAGAGTGATTTAACAATGCAAAACGATAAACAACGAACGGTAATAAAGCAGTAAAAAGGGATTGCCTACAGTTTTGTTTCATTCTGTCAAACTTTTCAGCTGCGTCCTTTTCGGCTTGAATTGAAGCTATCGAACGACTCGTTCGTGTGCTCGCTTGGCAACATAAAAATGTAAAGCTCTGCTATCCCTGGGCGCATGTATAATTACCGAAATTTCCAATCGAGCCAGGAGGGTTACAGCCCTCGAATTCGATGGAACGTCAACGAGAGCGTTTAACCCCTTCTCTTACACTCTTCGCTCGCTTTCACGAACAGGCAGCGAATCGATATAACGAGTCGATACAGAAACTGATCGAACTACGCTGCTGCTCCTGCTTGTGATGCTCGTGCCCCTGGTTCTCGTCCTCGCGCAATTTACGAGATCGTAATTGCGTGAAAGAGCGGTGGCTGGGAGGTGGAACGCGGTAAAGTGCCGGTAGACACACAGAGACGTAAATATTCCAACATTGAAGCGTGTTATACTCCGCGCTATTCTGCATCTCTGAACGCTTACAACTGCGTGCTTCTACACCGGTATTGCCGCTGGATTGCTCGTTACACCCGAAACAATTTCCAGCGATTTTGTTCCTTGTCCTCGAGCTTATACAACGATCATTCGACCGCATGTATATACATTTAAGTAATAACGAAGGAAATTTCTTAGTATCGCAAAAGTTTCGGGCGAACCATAAATAAATTCCTTACTATTTCCTAATCCATCGGTATGATTCCAAACATATTTTCAAAAATTACGAACTTTAATCGAATAATTAAAAATGTAATTTTTTAATATTTAAAGCTGACTCGATTTTCCCTAACCCCTACGGCAATCTTCATTAGCTACACGTTTCAAATCGTTTCATCGACCAATACCCATATTCTTAATTCACTTTGATTCGGACAACGACTACATATTTGTGTTATCTGATCACTATTGTTCAGTCCGCTCTTTGAGTATAAAATTCTTAAAATCGTAAATCACGATACCCGTCTATTAGATAAAACGAGGCGTTTAGAAGAGAGATTGATCGTCAAGTTAAGCCCATAAGCTGGGTTATTATATAAACTCTTTGTAAGCAAGCATGTTGGCACAATATTGGTAGGGTTTGGCCGTTATGGGGTACGGGTTTTGTGCGTGCTGCGCGTGAAAGACAAAAGTAAGCATCACCATCGAACCTGCTGGTGGCCTGCCTGTTACAGGGAGAACCTTTAAACAGGGAAGGCCGGGACAGAATTCCCCAAGTGCAATTAGTGAGGGATGAGGAGAGAAGAAAGAAAGAGAAAGGAGGGGACCGTCTCTCGATGCTGAGAAGTGGGTGGGTTCTTAATTATATCCTTAAAATATTGGAGTTAAATTGAAAAGTCGTCCCCTCAATTATTTCGGATATACCTACAATATAAATCGAACCCCGGCACCCCTGTAGATCGTCATAATCGTTATTATTATTATAGTTATTGTCAATTTATCATTATTCACTATTACACCCAACGGGTCCTGTACGGCTCCGACTCACCGAAGTACGGGCGGGCGGTGTTTCAAAATCATTCTGCCTGATTGCTTCTCCAACTCGGAGGTAAATAATCGGGTCAGTCCATAATCATGAGAACCAAGTAGACGGAGAGGACCCAGGATATCCGCCTTCCGCATTCGACCTACGAATGAACCGAAATGTTGCCGACAGGCAGGGATGATCTTTAGATTCGTGACAAACGAAGGTTTCATTCCTTGAAAAACGTCGTTTATGACGACCATCGGTTTGACTATGAATTATTATTGTTAATATTATTATGAATATTTTCATCATCATCATCGTCATTATTCTTATACTGGCAAAGTACCGATATCATACCTATTATGTCCATAGAAAAAACGCGGAGAAACCCCTTCGACCTCGTATTGATTTATAAAAGACCCCGAATTACCTCTCCTGGGATCGTTGGCTGGGTTAATACGTCAAACCCCTTATACCTCTTTTGCTCCCATCGTTTACTTATTCTCCTTCGTTGTTCAGCGTAAATACTACGCGCGTGTAACGTACCAGCACGATCATGAATCATAATCTTGGCTCTTTAACGAGGCGCGTCTCTTTGATTTCCCAAAAAGGGGTGTTTTGTTTTGCTCAGTTCTACCGACTCTTGGCATACACTGGAAAACAGGGAACTCTATAGGGTCATGCCGATTATTTTTATTAATACAAAGGATCGTGAAACCATATTAAGATCGGCACCATAAATTTACGTCTACTACGGAAAAGTGTATACAGAAGTTTTAAGGCCGCTGACGGGCTAGCGGGTATATGCGTTACTCAAAATATCCCAAAAACTAAATTGTACATTATTATAACATTTTCACAGAATATCCGGAATAGTGAATGTCCAAGGTTTTACGGTGTTGCATGAAAAAATTAAGATACTTACAAATGGTAACAAAAAAAGAGGACATTGTCACGCGTTCGGTTTACGTTACAGATGTCAAAAAATGCCAATATTTTAATATCAAGTTTTGAATCGTCAAACTCTCAAAAATTACACAGACGTTCAGATAAAATCGTGTATGAAGTTAAATCAATAATGTTAAGAGAGCGATTTAACGCGATAACTAACTAAATTATTTTCTGGGTTATATACCCAGAATATTTGTAATATAAATAAAAATTTAGTTATTATTATCACATTACCACGATGTTTGGGAGATGGAAAAAGGATATTAAGTGCTGTTCCAGTGAGAAATGTTTAACCAATTTTTATCAAGAGACGCGGTAGCTTCAAATATTAAAAGCAAACTGAAAAGTATTAAATTCTCCTTATAACGTCACATTGATCTACCGACATAGTTAGACTCTACTACCGCTACTCTATACCGCTACTTTCATGTTTTTAAATGATATCTAAAAAATTGGATTTAACAGAAAGTTATCCTTCTACCGGTTATTCAAGGATATAAGCTATGAGAAATATACATTTTTCTACAGCATGACAGCTTTATTGTTTTGAATTATAATAATTCACTTTGCACTATGAGGAAGCCACAATTGATAAAACCATTAGCCGTAGAGGAGATTCTGTGGGTTGGCGAGAGTCACTTGCTTCACTTGTAAAGGAATTTTGATTATTTTTTTCTAAAAATCTGTTTTAGTAACAAATATACGAATTTTCTCTCCTGTATCGACCCCTTTTTCCCCCCAAGTAAGAGCAGATTTCATGGAAGCAATTAAAGCTTCAATCAACCCTCTTGTTTTTTTTTTTTTTTGAAAGCGAGAAGTTGTCTTTTAACCAAAAACTGCCGTCATGCGGCGAGAATAAATAGAATTTTTCTTAATCCCATTGTTTTCTTTCTTGTTCCTATTATTTCACTATTTGAATAACATGACACGCGAGTCTCGAGTTAACGAGGCGTTGCTTCTTGAATTCTGTAAGGACTCTGTAAAATTATAACCGTGGTAAAGAATCTAATAATTTTTATATTATTACACATCACCTTTTTTTATAGTATATAGTATAATCCCCTCATGTATATTTTAACATTTTCCTTTCAAAACGCTCACTAATTTGAAGTATAGACGAATCCAAGGAATTTTATTATAGAGATTTCTAGTGCTTCTTATAATTCGCTGCGGTTCTTTCGCCTGATACTTTTAAACTTGTCTTCATTTAACTCTACAGTTTCTTATTAATCAGGTAGATATGGGTCTGACATAGTATTAATTCATACTATCATTTATTTTTAAATATACATATATGTATAAACTTTTAACTTTCTCCCTCCACTTCCACTACCTCGCCCACTCGGAAACTTCGATGCAGCTCATAAATAAAATATTAAGCAACCAATTAGAAAGTCCCACCAAAGAAATTAATAAATCCCGTGCAGAGGCTGCAGTGGAAGGTGGGTGCGATGGTGCAAAAGAGCCGAGAGAGAGAGAGAGAGAGAGAGGGGGAGAGAGAGAGAGAGAGAGGGAGAGAGAGAGAGAGAGAGAGAGAGAGAGAGAGAGAGAGAGAGAGAGAGAGAGAGAGAGAGAGAGAGAGAGAGAGAGAGAGAGAGAGAGAGAGAGAGAGAGAGAGAGAGAGAGAGAGAGAGTGAGAGAGAGACTCGCTTATTCACACAAGAAAGCATCTCATTATCGAAACGTTTTGTCGATATGTGATTTTCGAAACCAGCTAATATAACCACCTTGCTGTTAGTTTTTTCAAGGAATTTTTGTTTTTCAGCATACGTAGAGGGACAAATACCGTTGAACCTACGCGTCGTGTTCGAGGAAGTTCGTTAACTTTTTTATTCGAGTTCGCGAAAGGTCAGTCGTGTGGCTGTTGAAAGAGCCGCGAGGCTTGAGTCGGGGGATCAGGGGATCACTCGTAAAAGCCATTTCCGTCGTGACATATATACAGCAAAGTATATAAATAAATATATATATATATATATATATATACATATGTACACACTATATAGCGAAGTAGTGAATAGAGGTATAGATAAATTATCCCCGCTTCTGAGATACTGACAGTCGATAAGGGGGTCGTTTTATCGTGACGATCGGATCGGATCGTTTTAATGAATCTATGGGACGTGCGGCATGATCAAAAAGTTTGTAGTTGGTATACACACCTACAGTCGGTCCAATAGTGTGGACGAGAGAAATACAGAACGTGTTTGCTCGTCGTGAATAAGATTCTCAAGAATTATTACCGATCTTTACTGCTGATTAGCATCAAGAGCATAGTGGATCTACGTCTGGTCAAAATTCTCAATCATGGAGAATAGAATTTAGCTTCCAAGTTTCTCACTATCTTCAAGGTCTCAAAGTCTTGCTAAGCGGCTTATTTAATTGCAATATTCATAAGACAGTATAATAAAAATCGTTAAAGTAAGTGAATATCAAAAGACATGAAAGGTAATAAAAGTAAAAACAAACGTTTCAGCGCTGAAACTGCCTAAAGACAAAAAAACACATGGAATTCCTTAAGCGCATCCCTGATGTAATTAAAAGAAAATAGATTTTATGGAAATATGTAAATTACCTCTGACCTGCACCACCACTTTACATTTTGTCTCTGGTAAAGAAAGAGCCATGAAAAAATACATGAAAGTAAAGTAATCCAGCCATTTTGTTCCCGTGTCACATAGCTCCTTATATTCTAGACAGTACCATTAGATAGACATTGCGAAGTATACATAGAGCGTATATAGACCAGATAGATACATAGATAGATAAATGTATATAGAGAAGAAGTATCCAATTTTTTTTGTAAACACTAACGATACCGAACTCATCTGAACTTTTAGTGAGATCGATAGCGATACGGCTAACATTCTCGTTCTCAGTCACTTATTCCACGAAGTAGTATTCCGATTGTACGGAATAGCTGATGCATGTAGATGCATACTCGAGGAAAAGAGCGAGCGAGCGAGCGAGCGAGCGAGCGAGAGAGAGAGAGAGAGAGAGAGAGAGAGAGAGAGAGAGAGAGAGAGAGAGAGAGAGAGAGAGAGAGAGAGAGAGAGAGAGAGTATGGTGACGATCGATTATGCCTAGTCCTGACGTAGCTCAGTTTAAATTCCACCGCTTCCATCTCTACACACACCACCACTAAAGTTTGTGCACACTTCCTTCTCTACTTATATACATAGCTCACCACGAACGTCCGTTCGAAATTACCTGTATATCTTAGCGGCCCATCGTCCTGGGCTGTGCGACACCTTCTATTACCTATACTTACATAATTTGAATCCAGCGTTACAATTGTCTCGTGACACGAGACACACTGCCAACGATTAATTATTGATGTTCGTGTTGTTAAGAAAATAACTATAAAATTGTTGTCATGACACCAGATCACTTTTATTAACTTAAACAAATTTTTTTTAAACATATTGAATAAATAAACACGAACATTTGTATTTATGCAACGAAACCATCTCTGGTTATACATTATAATGAGAGATTCAGAGTATTTAGTGTTGACAAACACTCGATAACTACCTTAAGGCACCACTGTTACGACTCCTATGTAAGAAAGAACTACATAGCATATTAAGGAGAATGTACTGCTAACGGCGTATTGTCAGCATTATGTCAAACGTAGGCATTATTTCCATCTTAGTCTAACAACACGCGCACGGTCATGTGAATGTGTGTGTGTATGTGTGTGTGGGGGGGGGGGGGGCGCGTTTGGGTAACTCGTAGCTAAATGATGACTATAATTTACCTTCAACTTCAGATCCTCTTGGTATCTCAGACTCCGATCATGGCGACGTGACACGTGCTACTTGCTACTCACTTTGTACAAACCTTCGCATCAAAGCTTTGAGTCTGGCTCTGGGCTCGGTCGAGAGTTTCAGTAAAAAATAACAAGTCGAATCGTAGAGCACAAACAGGAACAGCAGTAGTAACAGGATGAGGGGGGGGGGGAGATATGAGAATCACAGAGTTCCCAAGAACAGGGAATCCACTTCATTCTACAGGAAGACTACAAAGATTATCTTCTTCCTATCCCTAGCGGCTGCCACAGCAGTATCGGTGAAAAAAACGAGACCAGACAGCGGCGTTCTCGACTCATCTTGAGGTTGAGGTAAATGCGATCGTTGCACCTTTTTTAATGGACGATTTCAAGCCGTGTTGATCGTAGCTACAAAGAAAAGTGGCAAAATATAGTTTCTTTTAATTAGAGGAAAGCAGCTATCCTCGAGCTTGTTAAATTTTTTCTTCATTCTCTCTCTTCCTCTAAATCCTTTTTTTTTAACTTAACCAGAAAGTCTGTTTTAAACTTTCTGAAGAACAGATCGATATTATCAGTTATAATACCACGAGAGCTTGGAAATTATCAGGTATTTCTTGATAGTTTCGTTGCCTAGCAACATGTGCGCGAAGTCTGCCGGATCAAAATTCAGAGCGCGTGCGTGAAAACATTTGTGCCAAACTACACGCTCATGTCGCTAGGCAGGGAAACTTGAGGGAAATCTCTGATTAGTTTTCAACCACCAGGGGTATTCGGCGAATTATTTTTTCCACCCGAATTTCAACCGATAAGAGTTTGGTATTTAACATTATCGTGGGAGAATTAGCTTTATTGAAAATTTCATGAATAAATGTATTTGACGCTTCTGACATTCACGCAGGTTACAAGCTATTGAAAATTTTTTGTTGATAACTTAGCAACAGCAGGGAAATTATCGAAAAATTACCGATGTATTCGTCCTACTGGTACCACGTGATGTTAAATACCATGCTCTTATTGGTCGAAATTCGTGTAAGAAAAATTATCAATATAATTATTAAAATTATACTTAACGTTTATTAAAAAATATTATGAGATGAAGAAAATTGAATAGTGCTCGTGGTACGCAGGTTTATTCGGAAATTACATTCGATAGGTATTGTCGATACGAGGAGAGAAAGTTCTAGAAGTAGCTGCTATAAAAATATAGGAACGACTCCTGTACAATACAATTATAAGAAATAATGTATATTCCGAAAATCTGGTAACGTATGCTCTGCACAAGGAGTTTTACAAGAGAGAAATTATAGGAAATGTTACTACAAGTATGTTATCCTACACTGGTGGATAACGAAAATTTAAAAAATTCCGCCGATAGGATTTCCAATCGCTCTAACTACCTTAACTAACCGACTCTCGCCTATGAAAACTGGAATAACGTCTGATCATATCGTTTATCCACACATTCGTCTTACACAATACATCATCATTTTCTTAAACAAAAATTTTCGTCCCAACCCCTCTGATTGTACACTCAAAACATGCCCACATACGCACAGCAGTTATCTATTTTTAAATATTAACGGAATCCCTCAATTCAATACGACGGACTTCGTATACTCCAACTTTTAATACTTCGACTATTACACACAATACAAAACTTTTTTGCGCGGGTAGTTACCGATTATAGTAATAGTTTCTATACATCTAATCATCGATTGTCCGATACGAAGGTATCGTAGTAACTCGACCGTGACCTATAGAAAAAATGGCGCAAATGTTGGTGCATCCCTCGACTACTATTGATGAATTATTATCATACTCTTCTCCGCGTGTATATATTTCGATACGCATATTATGCACATCACATAATACTTCCTGGTGTAATCGACGTACCGAACTTGGAGACTTTGGATGCTCTGGGTTAGAGGATATGTATATAGAGCTTCGCACAAACGACATTCCGCAAATTCTCCGGCAAACTTGCGAGCGCACTTTAATGCCTCACGAGCACAGGCGCGTTCGTCATTTTATGAGGAAGTATAACGTGGGCTTCGGCAGACGACAAACGCTATAGTGTATAGTGTATGTACACAGCGAAGTATACTGTACAGTATACGAGAGAAATATTAATACCTGTGGCGAACTTTCAACGTTACTAGCCTTAAGATACCGAAGCGACGCACATAAGGTGTTATGGATGGATATATATGTGAGGAAATGCAAATTACGGTGCATCATGCTAAAACAGTCGCTATGAATATCGAAGTCTTTGAGCTTTAACGTAATACGCAACCCCTGCGTTTTAACAATAAAGATGTACGAACTTTAATTAGGTAAATTACTTATTTAATTATTCTTTAATTACATTGGTTTTTACATAAAAATGTCTGTAGATTTTGTGTTGTTTGTTATTAAATCCGAGGTACGTTCGATGATGCAATTATAAACAAAAATGTTGATGCACCATCCAGTGCAGTGTACGAGTGAATATATTTACGCAAAAGCCATTTCGTAGATTTGACTTAACGAAAAGAAATTATTGATTGGTACAACAAATTTCCAAGGTTATATTTAACTACAAGGCAATTAATATGATTAGGCTAACGAATTAATCGATTACGTCAATAAATTAGTTGGTTGTCGATCACTTGGTTGATTGCATCGACAATTTAATTTATTTGACAAAACAATGTAATTGATAGATCTAGCCAAATGATCTCTTGACGTAACCAATTGATAGGATTATAACCAGCTCATTTGTTTGTACAATCATATTAATGGAACCTGGAGCGTATTTTAACCTTGCAGTTGGTACGAGCAACAAAGCCTTTTTATTCGTGATGAATTAGAAATAAATTCTATTCGGAATTTTTCAATAAATTCTGTCTGTAGGCATTCGAACGTATTAGACTCGAAGGAAGTTCCACTATCCACATATTTCCGTATTACACAGCAACGCGCAGTAGCCGATATTCTCGGTATTGATAAAATAATGAGTGCATTATTAACTCGGCTTAGGTTTATGGGCTGGTATGGTGGGATGCCGAGGCGCGGTAATGTAATGTGTGTCGGCATGCGAGGCTCCTCGCGACCCGTTATATTACACTTCTACCAACCCTCATTCCCTCCATATACACAAAGGACGCGTGTTCACGCTCACGCATCGGGCTGGGTACATGCCACTGTACATACCGCACATAGAAACGTATACTCTTGCAGCATAAGCATTATCGACGCGTATTAGCCACACACGCGCCAGCGCAAACTATTCTACGCATTGGTAAATGTGTTCACGGAGAGAGGGTGGTGAGGAGGAAGGGCACACAAATGCGTGAAAGCTAAGAAGTAGAGGTGCACGTGCACACGTTATACGTTTATATCGATCTTATAACGGGGAACGATGCGTACGTGCGTGCCGGGAAACAAATCACACTTTTTTTTGCCACTACGACTTTGATCGCCCTTTTCATTTCTCTCCCACATTTCAAACGTTCCTTCGCGCTTCACCCCTCCGCACGTTTTCGCTCTCCCCATTCGTATTTTCTTCCTTTTTTTCTCTTCTTTCGCTCGATCCATGTCTCGACTACCGATACCGTTGGACATTCGCTGGATGGTCTGTCTTCTATGGTCTTTTCTGCAATTTCCCTTTATAACTAGGACGTGTTTCACCCTGAAGATATACCTGTCCTACTGCATGGCGCTTGTGTGAATACAAAAGCTCGTTAAGTAGAAGAATTTGAAACTTTTTGAAGCAAATATCATATTAAAGCTATATGCTTCAAGTTAATTGAAACTTAAGACGGTTAATGAATCAGTTTTTTGAGCTAATCATATAATAATTGTTACTGTGGTGTCGTGGCTAGCATCCGTGACTTTGAACCATAGTATCGGTCGGTCGAGGGCTCGAATTCCAGTGCCGTAGTTGCGCTAAAAATAAATATATTCGGACGTGACGTAGTTACGAGTATATTAAGAGACGCAGTAGCATCTCGAACTAAAGTATTAAGCGGCTAATTCTGTAATTCGACTAAAAAATTAGGCAATAGTTAGGATTTTTCTTTACACAATAAATAATAAATTAAATTTTTTTTAAATATTCATTGTAACACTCGTAATATGTAAAAAATTATGTGTAAAAATATTAATATTTTTTTCAGCCATTTATTAATGCGTAAAGAAAGATTTTATTAAAAAATATTATTAAAATAAAAAATTGTAAATATCAACCATTTTATTAAAAATAAGTTTTGTACAGCTTAAGAGTGCTATAACAAAGTCAAAAAGTTAAATGAAAATTTTCACTGTAGTCCACGGAAAAAAAATCTTAAAGAGTGCAACTTTTTTTCGCCGTGTAAGAAGAATGAACTTTAAAAAAATAAAAATGAATTTCAATGCTTTTTTTAACGAGGTCTTGCAGTTTGTAGTTACTGAGTATCCTGTCGTCTGAATGCTTACATTTCAATGAAACACATTCAATGAATCAAGACAGGTTTTCCGCAGTTTTCCTATATTCTTCAGTCGCTGTACGTAGGTAGCGTCAAGAGGCGAATGCGAAATTGCAGGAGAAGCCGGTTGCAACGGACTCGTGTAGAGAGACTGGATCAGTCGGTATACGCGAAACACATTGATAGATACGACAAATTGTAAAAAAACAATCGAGTCTATCCAGCTATAGATCCAAGGTCTAAAGAGCGGAAAGACAATGCAGAAAAAAGAAGTTAATCAAATATTTATTGATATCAATATTTCATTTTCTTTTCTGGCTCAGTGAAATACTCAGATAGAGAAAATTCGTCTCCTTCGACCGTAAAGGAAAACAAAGTAAAACTGATCGAGTGAAATAATATAGAAATGTCAAGACCCCCTTAATTTATCAGTAGAATAATGTTTGCCGATAAATCTGAAATTCAATGTAATATTATGATCGGAAAAAAATGTATATCTACCGACGACGACCATTATTTGATCGTCGTTCACGTTTATACAAACATTTATTACAATATGTACGGATCGTAAGCGTATGCTTGGGTGGTTCATTATAATCGCATACTTTCACGAACGGTTAATGAAACATTGAGAGGAAAATGACATAAAATGAAAAAGGGTTGTTGGAAAATTATCCACAGCAAACGAGACGGGCACGCGATTCTCGTGTACTTTATTTGCGAGCACCGAGGGCTTCGAACCAGCGGGGTAAGGGTGGTAAAACTGCGGGGTAATCGTTATTCGAGCGTAAAGAAATGAGCCACCCAGTGTATGCGTGCGATCGGGGCGAGCGAGTCCATTGGGGGTTGGCGTTCCGCACCGCGAGGTCTGCATCCCCGAGGGACAAACCCGAGCACACCTGAGCCCTCTCTCCGACTGCCGAGCACGCTAATTCTCGCAGACGAGGACTGTAAGCTCCGTTCCCTGCGTAACCCCCGTCTACTATACCCTGGAGCCGTTCGAGAGAGCTAACTAGTGCCACTCTTATTGTGCAGTAATACCGGAAATGTAATGGCGCATTAACCAAGGGCGCGAAAACATGACTTGTACTGTACGCCTTTTCACAATAAAAGTAGTCGTGTTACGCGTTTCAGGTGCGGGACTCCTTCAGACAAATTTTCCGGTATTCCGTTGATGGGGAATGGTGAAGGAATGCTTTTTTATTTCGCAAAAGCATTCGTAAAATATTGTACTTTTTTTTTTTATTGCCCAAGAAGATTCCGATTGATTTGAAATTATTATTCTAATCGATATTATATCGACGTGTGAATTTCCATTTGGAGATTATTCATCTTAAACTGATCATTTATTCCCTTGATAAGTTTTGAGAATGGTAACTGATGTATGGTTGAAAAAAAAACTAATTAAATCCTTGAAGTCTTCTTACAATGACCTGAACTTTAGCGATGGTTTTTCCGTACGACGATTCGATGTTTAGTAAAATTGTAATTACGTGAATGTACCAATTAAATGATTCCTGACACTTTTTTTATTACTAAATTTCTCTTAAGCAACATTTATTGCGTATTGAAATTTTTTTGGTTTTTATCAAAGTATACAATAACTTGAATCTACCCACTAATTACATGTTTCTTGAAATTTTGATGAATCTTGTTGCCCTTCGTTGATGTATACTTCATTCGTGAGTGGGTTTTATTTTTTTGTAAACTAAAATACATAATTACGTGAATTTACTGTGAAATTTAATATATTTTCTTCGATCAGGGTGTAACTAGAGCGAACTGTTCTCATTTCTCAATTAAGTCACACTGAGCATAGTATTCCAGAGATGGAAGCTTGCTGGCTGTTGAACGAGGGCAAGGGTTCTCCGCAAACGAAGTAGAATCAATTTGCTTGACTAGAGCCTTTGAGTCCTCGACAAATCCTGAGAACGTAGTTTTCCCAGTAGCAGTGGTAGCAGCACCAGCGGTAGCAGCTGCAGAAAGCGGTAGCTCGGCTGAGGTATTAAAACGTCGAGGTACACGTTCACCGACACCAAGGTGTTCTCGTGCAGAGAACGAATCGATTTGAATAAAAATGAGAAATGAGCGAGAGAAAGAAAGAAAGAAAACGAGTAATAGCCACGGATGAAACACGAACATTTTGTAAGAATTTTTTCTCTCCAACTGTATGGCAAAAAAATTCTAATTCCGTCTACTCCCGCTGGTCTACTTGGGTTCGCACTTTGCACTCTCTTTTGCGTCTTTTCGTAGTAGACCATCCCGAGTGGTAATCGACTCAAGACTTCAAGGAGTCTCTGGCTCTCGTCCTTTCTTCGTCATCTGCACCGCTCATTCGGTATACCGCGCAGATGCACTGGAATACTGCGTTTCATCAAAGCTAAAACGTAACTCGCTCATGCAGCACTTAAAGACCCTGAAGGCAATTCGCGTTTCAGGTCGTTATACACACTGAAATACTAAGTTCCACAAGCAAACATTTTATCACCTTTTTTTCGAGTAACAAACCTTTTTGAAAAATATTTTAAATTGAAAAAATCAAAATTATGAAAAAGATTCATAATTCATGAACTCTGGGTATACACGATTGGGTCATTCCTGTCGAGCGCATTTCTTTTCTCCGTAATGTCAAGGACCCTTTGCTAAATAACGATTTCTGTCCCTTCCCTATAAAAATATTGCCAGGTGGGGGGAAGCCATGTTGAAATGTCAAAGAATGTGTAAGATTCGGTAAAAAAAGCGGTTGACTTGCAAAAGTCATGAAAATCGACCCAGATACGAGTGAACCAGTTTTTAGAAGGTTTAATCGATATGTGCTAATTTTTATTTCGAACAGAGATGAGTCTCTGGTACACAATAAATAAACAATGCTTGCTTAAAAAATGCATAAAGCGCCCATATTAGGTTCGAAACGATATTGAGTGGCGTCTGTGGTTGTTAATGAAAAATATTTATCATGATGCGAAGCAGGGTAAGTACCTGCGGTGTACATCTAGGAATTGAAGGAGGCCGCATACATCAAGGAAGTAAAGCGGGGCATCAAAGAGCCTCATAATTGGACGTCAGATTGCTCGAACTCGAGCTTTAGGGCAATGTACCTGACGACGAAGACACAGTCTCTTTCACGAAGGTAAGGAAACCGCGATAGATGACGTTCCATCGGCTTCGGTCGAAGTAGTTAGGTTCTGTAGGTCCGTTAGATCCTTTTTCTTCTTGGCTAGTTCCTCAACCGAGAGCCTCCAGGCAGGCAGACCTCTTAACGTCACGAAAGCCACGAATTATTGCACCATTCCGGTCACTTAGGGTGTGACCGGCCCTTATTACGCGAGCACCTCATCCACGCACGTTTCTTCCCCTCGCCACCCGTTTCCTTCCATTCCTTCTTCCCACCACTGCCCTTCTCGATCCACGCCTCCCTGTCTTCTACGTTGTACGCGTCGCTCTGGTATACGAAATATTCGTCCACGATTTCCCTTTCCTATATAGGCCTCTGTTTCTAGCACCTTTTTACCCTTCGGCCCGAGCACCCCAACAACAATCGATCGACCTCCTTAACCCTGGAAATTCGGGTGACTCGATTCAACTTGGTTTTTCCCCTAAAGTCGTGTATACACTCGCGTGGAAGACATATCTGGAACTCTGATATCCATTATAATCACATAATCGATTGAATAATTAACAAGGAGCCTCGTGAACGAAGAGCTGAAGTAAAAAACACGGACTAAAGGTGTAACAGCGACCAGTTGACGCAGCAATAAAAATATCTTTGTATTGTCCTACAACATACTGATTAAGGGGGCAAAACGTAGGATCATGGATTGGTTGATTTTAACTGAAATTACCCTTATTCAATTGAATTTCGTGGAAGAAGATTTTTGGGTAAATAATATCGTTTTCGTTAAGACACGATTGTATTATAACTGTAATCCTCTATTACAAATATAATAATACAACACACCAGCTCATATAAAACTCAAGCACGTGAATAAAACGCGATGAAAAAATGTTATCTTTTACACTAAAGCACAGCTTAAAAATTATTATATCCAAGCCTCGACGTCGAGTTTGTGTTGTCGAGGGTGCGATTAACCGTGTAATTTTTTGCAAACGCACCGCCGCTTATGCTGAGCATGCATCGCACCCTCTCGTCGTTCCAGTAAAATGAGTTGGTGCATGTACTGCAACGAGGGACAGAGATGAGTTGCTGTGATACACGCGTATGAAATGCTCCGAGTTCAACTGTACGGAGCAACGATTATACGAAAGGGTTCGCACCCAACATTTTGTGCGAACGAGAGGAAAACAACAATATTTTGTGGGTGTACTGTATGCGTGTGCGTCTGTTGGACAACTTTCCAGGTTCTGCTGATGGGCTGTTGGTGCAGCACGACGTTGCCCATGCGATATCAAGGGTTAATACATGGAGACACGCACGTGCAATGCCCTATTCAGTGTACTACGCTATATACATGGTGTACCCTGTGTTTGGGATTCTGCGGCCTGTCCAAGCGCTCTTTTCATCGCGTCAGCGGAGCAAGCGAAGGGTACGCGTGTCTGCAGGCGTGGCAAGGGGAAAAAAAAGCACGAGCTTTTTGTAAGCTCGTCGCCTACGTGGTCCATGTGTAAATTGCTTCGCTGAGGCGAAACTAATAAGCGGTATACAAATGTGTAAAAGACGTTGAGAGAACCGCATCTCGAGTTATAACACAGAACTTTCATTTACTACGCTCAGGTTAGTACCCGCCATGTCAGTTTTTACCAACTTTAGATGAAAAGAGAAGACATCTCAATCTTTAGCGAAAGTCTAGACCAATCTTAAGGTAAATGACCAACGTTAATTTCACCACTGTGCCCTTTACCGGTTTTTTTAAATCTTGGATGACAAATTTAGGACACGTTCTTCGGTGTCTGAATATATATTTGCTGGATTAAGATTGAATTCTTACAAGTATTAAATCCAATTGACTGATCAATTAGATAAATCGATTAACAAATCGGAGTCGAAGAATTTTTCATTGAAAGTGAATGTAAAAACATTCCGATACGACTCGGACAGACGACCAAATGTAGCTACGCGATGAATATTTTAAATAATGTACGTGTTTTAATTCTGGAGTGATTAAACATTTTGCCCATTTAAATTGAAGGTAAAAGGTTGTTCGAAATGTCGACTAGGATTCACCGAAGGCAGGCCCTTGAGGGCGGGTCAGTAGAAAAGCGAGCAAGAACGAGAGAGCCATTCTGATCTTCCAGGATTATGCTCAGAGTCAGAACGCTCGAGCATAAACACAGCTTGGCTCAGAGTTATGTGAAAGATGGAAAGCAAGACGCGCACCGCGATCTTGGATTCAGTATAAAGCTATATGACAGGGGTGAGACGGGCTCTCCATTCAAGAATAGGATTAAGCCGACAGGAGAATTTAAAAAAGCAGCATAGCCGCATACGTATTTATGTATAGCCAACCCCTCTGCTTCACTGCTCCGCTGCACAGGGTTCTTCATTTCTCTTTTCATCCTTTTTCTTCTTATTCTTCGTGATTCTTTCTCATAGACTGGTTTGCCTTCCTTCACTCTGAATGGATTCGCTCCGACAGCTTAATACCCGATCAAAATCTAAACTAGCCATTTAGCCGGCGCGCGAAAGGCATCGCTCGATGATCTCTTCCTTCTCTTCTTCCTTTCTTTTTTTTTTTTTTGTTGTTGATCGAGCGAACGAGGGAACTCGAGTGCTGCTGGGTTCTGGAATATCTTGAAGGTCCTGAATACTTGTTGAAGAAAATCAGCCTTCGCTGATTTTCAAACTGCTTCCCGTTCTTTCCTTTTGGAACTTGAACCACTTCCTTATAGCTAACATCGCTTTTTTTTTATTCTTCTTGCTTGTTCGCTTCACCAAATTGCCGAATCTTCCGACCGTAGATATTCTGTACTTTTAAAAAAGTTCACCCTGTATGTCTATCTTGAATACGTCGTCCTTTCAAATTTACAGAATTTCATGAGAAAAATGCGTCGAGTGTGTCATAGATGACCCAGTAATTGATCATAATTTCAGGTATTATAATATAACGTAGAAAAAAATTCAATACTTGATTGATCTCCGATAGGTCGATCAATATCATACAATTAAAAGTATAGACATATAGACGAGACGATCCTGCATCACAGGCAGACTCTAAAACTCGCATCAGAGATCTCTCTTGTGTCATTGGTCTCGCTTATGTGTGTGATGATCTTTGTATTTTTTTTTTAAATGATATTTCATGTGGAAAAAGCAGAGTGGGCATTGATATGAAAAATGAATTCTATGGAAATACATTGACGGAGATAGACAAAGAATAAGGTTATTAAAAGTATAATAACGAAAGTGGGAATACGGATGAAGAAAAATGCTGGCCTCACAAAAAGAAGTGAAATATGTATCAGGAGTACAAATTGAAAATGCGGGATTTTTTTCTATTTTTGAACGTTTATTCTGAAAAAATGGTAACAAATGAATTATTCAAAGTATTGTCCATCGCTAGCCACAACTTTTTCCCATCTTTCTGGCAATTTACGGATACCGTCGCGAAAAAATTCGGCCGGCTTGGCTGCTATCCAGTCATCGACCCATTTTTGGGCTTCTTCGTAAGAATGGAAGCGCTGGTCAGCTAGGCCATGTGTCATCGATCGGAAAAGGTGGTAATCGGAAGGAGCAATATCTGGGCTATACGGCGGGTGGGGTAAGACTTCCCATTTCAGCGTTTGTAGGTATGTTTTGACCGGCGCTGCAACATGTGGCCGAGCGTTGTCATGTTGCAAAATTACTTTGTCGTGTCTTTGCTCGTATTGTGGCCGTTTTTCTTTGAGTGCGCGGCTCAAACGCATCAATTGAGTTCGGTATAGTGCTCCTGTGATGGTTTCGTTCGATTTCAATAGCTCATAATACACCACACCCAGCTGGTCCCACCAAATACAGAGCATGAGCTTGGCGCCGTGAATATTTGGTTTGGCCGTCGATGATGATGCATGGCCGGGGTAACCATATGATTTTTTGCGCTTCGGGTTATCGTAATGGATCCACTTTTCATCACCAGTGACAATGCGATGCAAAAAACCCTTCCGTTTTTGCCGTTCGAGCAGCAGTTCGCATGCAAAAAAACGGCGCTCGACGTCTCTCGGCTTCAGCTCATACGGCACCCAATGTCCTTGCTTTTGGATCATTCCGAGGGCTTTTATACGATGGGAAATGGCTTGTTGTGTCACTCCCAATGAATCTGCGAGCTCTTGTTGAGTTTGACACGAGTCTTCATTGAGTATTGCCTCCAATTCAGCATTCTCAAACTTTTTCACTTGGCCCGGCCGCTCTTTGTCCTCAACGTCAAAATCACCACTTCTAAACCGCACAAACCATCTCTCGCACGTTGAAACCGATGGAACATGACTCGGATAAGCCTCGGAGACCAATCGATGTGCTTCAGCAGCACTTTTCTTCAAATTAAAGAAGTAAATTAAAACTTCCCGCAAATCCTGTTTTGTTGGCACGAAACTCGACATATTGAGAGCTCAAAAAAACTATGAATTTGACACTGCGACAAATTGACACATACTGAAAATTAAAGCTATAAGACGTAGCTTTGACATGAACATAGTCACAGTACTGCCTGATGCGTATAGCGTTAGTAACGCCATCTGTTATCAAACCCGCATTTTCAATTTGTACCCCTGATATATTTTTTTAAAAGAAATATTAAAAAATATAGAACAATCGAGATCTCATGCCTCCACATCTAGATTGATCATCGCACTCTCACAATTTAAGTATTCCTTATATCACACGTACATATATCTATAATTTCGATGGACACAAAAAAATGCGTGTATTAAAATTCTACTGTGACAAAAAGTAATGAAAAAATAAATTCACGATTTTGCTCGTCGAACATTTGAAAAGAGTGACCAAGTTCATTTATCCCGTGGTTGGATACGTAGAAACATTATTTTTCGGCGAATAGACATTGAGAATGGTACTTATCTGATATATAAAACAAACCACGTCACCACCTCAAGGTGGTTAAAAACTTTGAGACTTGAATTATTGAAATTAATATGGTTGACGTATACCTTCGAAGTATGTTGAAGAACTCTGATTAAAAAGTGTTGGCTAATCTCGGGCATGAAAGCCACTAACTCCTGATTGAATAACGATGATCCCGCAATCTCAATAAAATATTCGTGAGAGTTCGGGCATCTACATCGGGTTCTCGTATCTTTCCCTTCTTTCTTTCGTATATGTGAGATCTATCTCTGTCGATACGCGGTCAATTATATGATTTCGCAATTGATATTCTACATGTATTAAAAGTTTATCAAGAGTCTAGTTAAATGTAACAATAATCGATTATACATTGTGGATTCAAAGTCTTGTTCATAGCATAAAAATGATATAAGCATTGACATACCGCAAATCACTTTGTGGTGAAAATCAATTACCGTATTGCATGGCTTTTCAATGTTAAATCGGACCGCTATATTCACAGCTTTGACCCTAACCTTCAAAGCTCACAGCAAAACCTTCATAGTCTACTAGTTACTTCCGCATGTTTTCGGCCATTATGACAAAAAAAAATGGTTATAGCATATCAGAAATATGATTGAATCGAGCTGAAATATATTATTTACTTTTATTGTATTTTGTAATAATACCATTACTCATGTCGCTTCCCCCGTCCCCCACCCCCCTCTCTCAAAAGCTCAATTGCCGACAAAGAATTGTTTATCGATGATTGGCAGTGTCCATTAATATCGTTGATGATAATCAATATAAATGTCAATAATATAATTGTAATATAAATGTCGATACTATCTATAGTTCTTTGGTATTATGTAAACGCGCATGAGGCGTTTACAATAAAAGTGTACAGCACGCGTTACAGGTGAAAGTGAGCAGAATTCTAATCAGATGAAGCTAAAGCATATTACATATAAAACACAATGACATCATAGAATACGTAGTAAATTCTAACACTCGAGTATCAATCAAATAATAGACTCTTTCAATTAGCTCAGTTACATTTATAGAAGTTGCTCGTATGAAAAGATTTTGGGATTCAAAGTTGTATAAAATAAATTTATAAGCAACTTTACGAGCAACTTCTATAAATGTAACTGAGCTAATTGAAAGAGTCTATTATTTGATTGATACTCGAGTGTTAGAATTTACTACGTATTCTATGATGTCATTGTGTTTTATATGTAATATGCTTTAGCTTCATCTGATTAGAATTCTGCTCACTTTCACCTCTCATATACGTTTAATACATTTACCTATGTTTGAAACAAACTTTAATACAACGGAGAGTGAGGTAAATCGCAAAGCTTTTTCCTTTTTTACGATTTCCGGTATAAAAGTGTAGTATGAACCGTTAAAATAAGGAAGAATTTATCATCTGTGAACCTTTATTTTTATAATAATGCACGGATGCGTGATTTTTACACGGAACATCTTCGGATGTCCACAATATAACATATATATAAGACGTTTTAAGGTTGTATTCACATTATTGAATGCATTTAATAATTTCCCTTTTAATTTATCGATATTAATATTTAATAAAGCCTTGAATCTGTACAGCATTTGTAAGCATATTACAATTTTGATGCAACCCGGTACACCATTTTCAAGTACGTAATACAACATTTTCTAAAAGGACCAACGATTGTACCGCGTATTTCACTTCAATATGAGACGACATAGTTTGGCGAAGCATACCTGGTTGCCGCCTGTTTGATCGTTGAAAATTCAACGTGCCGCTTAAGGGTGAAACTTACGTAGAAGAAAGCTAGATCGCGCGTATTGTGCTGTCGGCAAGGATTTTCATTCTCCCCATCTCTACACTCTACCGTAGCAGAATTCGCGTACAACGTAACTCCTTTATTGGGATCCTGGCAAAGAAAGCCCTACGGGCTGTATACGTATCGAGCTATTATACATAAACCTGGAATTGGGATACTACTCCAAGAATTTGATATCGCGAGCTAGACTCTATGGCATGGAAGACGAGGGTCTTTATTCGATATGAACTCTGTTAGAATTTTGATGGAGATATACGCGTAACTTCCAAACGTTCTCACTTTATTTTCAATCGGTGAAGCAAATTGAAAATTGTATTCCGGTAGTCCAGACGAGAAATTCAAGTTTATTCTATTTTATATAAATGTTTGGTAGATCGCGATATATTTCTGTAGGAATTTTATATTTTAGTTAAATAAAAATGACGTTTAACGATATATAAACCTCTGAAATTCTCATTATTCCTTGTTCCATTTTGCTCTCTCACCTCGAATTGATGAAAAACGTCTAGAAATTGATTGGCCGATTCTGGATGAATCGGCTTTCAAATTTTTAAAACTCTTCTCAATAAAAGTATGAATGAAAAATCTTTTTCACAAATACCGTAGAAAATTTTAATAATCTATTACTTTCGGTTCTTCTTATCTAACAAGTCAGAACTCCTTGGGTGCACGAATTTTCGATTTCACTGTGTAAAATCTCGACGATCCGTTGAAAGGTCTCTCGAGCCTTTAAAAGAATGTTATCCCGGCAGTCTGGATAATACTTCGACTCTGTTGGAAATTCTATGTAGCGCGTGAATATTCGGTAGGAAAATTCAGAAGCAAAAACTTTCCCAGCGGTATGGCGTAGTTGGCCGTAACTAAAAAGAAAAAGAACGTAAAACGGTTGCTGCACCTTATCGAGAATAAATAGTTACGGAAGTGTTTTACTCAACGTCATGACAGCCCCTCGGCATTCACAACACATGCAGACCGGACCACGACTAGTAGGGACACTAGGGACAGAATGTTTTCGTTTGAATTTCCGACGGGTTGGTGTCCCACGGCTTCGCGGGCATGTTCGACGTCTATATAGCACAAAGATAAGATTACATTATTATTCTACATTTATTGCTGAACGAGACACTGGTGTATGTCGAGTAAGAGCCAAACTGTGGATCTTGTATCATTGACCCATTAATAGAAAAGATAATTCGACATTATGCACAGGGAACAAAATTGTTAGTTGCTAGAACCGACTTTGGTGCTAGAAAACAAACAATAGTTGGGTGAACCAAATCGTATGTATCGTCCTAATTATTCCTGAAACTAGTTTTCTGTAAAATTATTAGTTGTGACAATCAATTACAATGTTAAATACGTCGCAATAGCCTTGCTGATTGAGTTAAGTAACTAAACAGTCGTACTAGCCGATAAATTAATTACGTTAGGAATAATTAATCACGCTAATGATTGCCACATCTAACCTCTTTTTCTTCGTCTTCTCTCCGAACATGGTAATATAAAATTAGGGGAATAATCTATTGAATACTGTATAAATCAATTAAAAAACTAATTACAAAGTATGACAGATATCGTATAACAAACAAAACTTTCAGTAGACGAAGTATGTTTTCTCCGATCAACAGGTTCAACGTTCATCGATAGATAAGATTGCACTATCATTACACAACAATCACTGTCTACGCTCCGGTATATCTAAATAGTAATGCGGCCAACGCTTTGGATATTTGATGTACTAACAGAAAATATAATTCAACATTGTTCTTAAAAAGTTCATGTAACTCATCCGTAAACTGCATTGCGTGAAATTGAATTAGTCGCAAAAAAAGAGCGGGAGACGCTGTAATCACGCTTTGTCTCCAGAGTGCATGAAAACTTTATAAGCGAAATCCGCGTGTCCTGATAGAATTAATTTTCTCCATCACAACTCCGACTGCGACAGCTCAGAATGAAAAAAAGACCGACGCCTAATACCCCTGTAACTTCCAGACGGGTGAAAGTTGAATTATTTGTTCGAGAAACCAATCCCAGGAAAAAAATAATGCTACGTTGTATCCGCGCAGGGGTGAATCTCCGACTAGCCAATGTATCTCATTTTTTTTCTGCCGCTTCGCTGAGGCCGTGGTACGGAGCCATTAGCATATTCGTTTTAATGTCCTGCCATCTATTCGGGAAGGAAAGGCTGTGAGGCCAACGTAGGAACAGCGGGAAGAAAGAGCACAGGGAGCAGGGACGATGGTGGGATCCCAGCTGGTAGCCCATTCCGTTTAAAAACAGCCTGAACGTTAGGGATGCCAAGGGCCGGGGTGTTTCGAGGTCCCTGGCGGTTTAACTAGGGACCTAAGGATAGGTCTAGATTTATCCTGCGCAGAACCTGTGCCCACCACAGGAATGTACCCTAAGTTGTACAGCGATTGGCCAGCCCCCGGTGATTCACAGCATCCGTAGCGAATCCTGCAATCTGAAAAAGGACACGAGTATATGCCGGTAACTGTACTTTTCCCTTTGCTTAGACGGCCAATCCCTGTAAACTTTATCGCTACAAGCGGTATAGGAAATACAGCAAGGCCGTCAATCTCCCGGTGGAGGCAAAGCCTCGAGCTTACCGATGTAAGCTTCTATCGCCACGTGACTATATCTACAGGACTCCGGCTTGGAAGTGAGACAGAAAGTGGTAGCAGCACGAGGCTCTCCGTGCTCATTCCATTCACCCTCCCTCGCCTACCGAGATATGGCTTTCTCGCCAAATCTCTGGACTAGCATATCGCATTTCTCATATGTGGCAAAACCGCTTCTCCTGTCTCTTGGGTAAAAGTCGAACGTGTGTGCCTCATTGTGGAAGGGGACTGAAGCACTGTCAGGAGACAGGAGATCGACGAGGAGTGAGTTAACCCACGATCTTTCGACATGCATCCCACTTCGCTATATTATTTTTCGACTACATCTCGTTAGAGACTCAGCTGGGGAATTAGAATTGCTTCTGTGCGAGAAAAGACACATCTGCGCACTTTTGGCTTGTGTAATGGATCGAATAATCAAATTTTATTACATGGAGAGGAGGCATGTCAACAGGAAACAGATTGTTGGATGGGCGTTACAAAGTTGACTCTAATCGATGATTCTACCTGTGTTTATTATGTAATGGGACAAGCGGGTGACAAGCAAATATGCAGAGGTTATACGATCCGACTATTTGCTTTAGTGCGTAGTAATATTCTTCAAGAAAAAAAATGGTACCACGATTATATTGAGACAAAGTCACTGTTTCCTGAAAGAAACAAAAAAAAAAACGTTTACGTTTCATCACGATAATTGTTTACATTAATAACGATTCCCATATCGAATTTTTGCATTCTCGGCAAAAGATTTGATATAACACGTAATCGACAGAAATATTTTGATCAAATATAATCTTTAAACTTATTTTAAGAAGTCGAGTACTTTTTTTACATTTTGAAATTATTAAAACATAAAGAATAATGATTTTTGTTTGAAAGTTCAAATAGCAATAACTTTAATCCGATTTCAGTTATTTAGTTTAAATAACTATAACGTTGCTCAGATTTAAATTATGTAAAATTATATTGTTATAATGATTTTAAACTGTTCTTCGTAATATTCAGTGAGTGCCGAAATTGATCATTCCAATATTTCTATTTCTATTTTTCATTGAAAATAAACAGAAAGGCGAAATTTTCTTGTAAAGATTTTTTTTTAATTACCGATTCGTGCAGGAAAAATAGAGAAATAATTAAATAATTTGTCTGTAAAACCTGTTACGATTCTACTTGTTTTATCACTTTATCACCATGTAATCAGCATTAAACGATAAGGATAAATATCACTATTGCTTCATGCGTCACCACTTTAAAAATAGTTGAGATCTCAATGCTCGTTGACCGTTGAAATTTGTCGGCATGACGCAAAAGAAAGATAGAAAAAAATGGGACCACCGGTGTTCCTTTGATATCTCTTCTTTAACTGAGTCATCCATGGGATTTTATACCATATTCTGGTGTACATGGATCTCGAAGCATGGACATATATCGCAGCGTAGAGAATTTTACAATATTTCAGGTATGCATGTCACTTTCCCGATAAGATATTTCAATATTGACACGACCGTCACTGTTTACCAACGCCGCGCACTACGGTCGTCGTATATTTCTCGTATCTTGCGTGGAAAAGAGTATTTGTCGTGATAGAGAAAGAAAGAAAGAAAGATGGAAAAACCAGCGAGAGCGATTGGATGTACGATGGAGTACATATTTGTACGGATTTCACTGGAATGATTGTACCACGTCAACGACATCGATGCTACGTGAATGAGTAAGATGGGATAACACTGCATTTCAAGTTCCATTGTATTCGATTCCAGAGATGCCATTACGACGATCTTTTTAAATTTTACGTGATCCAATTGTATAGATTAATTCTAACAGTAAAATAATTTATGACTAAAAACAGTTAAAATATATTTACCTAATCGTGTTAAAAAAAAATAATAATAAAATGTATATTTCTTACTTATTGCTAAGCAATTTCTATCTAATTTATTATAAATTTTACAAGTCCATTTGAATCTCCTTAAGTTATAAGTGTTTCAGGTCTGTTCAACTTGTAACTATATTATTTTTAATATAACGCTGTATGATTACAAAATTATTTTTGTTTCGTCTCTCGTTGTTATAGCAATAAGGCCAGTGCTTATTTTTCAAATCTAAAAGAAGACTCGACTCCCTTAAAAGCGAGTCAGTCAACCTTCTCCTTCAATCCAAGATACGTCTGAACTACTCAGTCAAACGAAAGCATAGAACAACTTAAACCTTTTTTCTCAGCTGAGGCTGAAAGTGATGCGACGATGGACGTCAAAGGTTCACCGTTGCGCCGACTAAACGATCATAATTCAGTCACCCCTAAAACTAAAATTTCAGTCTCTCATCTTCAACTCCTACTTTCGGCCAGTGAATGCTCTCTATAATTAGTAAAACCCTGACTTAAAAAGTCGTAAGGCTCCAGCTCGAAGATTCCAGGAGAACAGACGAGGAAGATCGAGGAAGCGGCGAGAGAACTCACCGCGGGGGCATTTGTTCCGAAAGTATACCTGTCGTCGTTTTGAGGGCCCGACGAATGCGAGATTTGAAAAAGAACCAGAGTTATATCGTCTCGACCATTGCAATGACGACAATAACATAAAAAAAGAGAATATTTTGTCGTCTTTGCTCGAGCCTCGTCACCGTGGAAAATGAAAGCCATTAGTCGCTACGACTCAATTAACGAGAGGTCACGCGCGCGGTCCAAGTACGACGGGTCTTTGGCCTTTGGATCTTTCATTCCTCTCTCAACGAGCTAGACCAAACTCCGCAGCGATTGACCACCTAAGAATACACAACGCACAGCCATTGGTACATCTGTGTCTCATTTCAAGCCGTTGGGAATATTGATAAAAAAATATCAAAGTTTCTTAAGAGGTCAATCTACTCTGGAAGTTAAAAAATATCCAAAATAGAAATGAAATTCGGTTGAGAATCTTCTTTTTTCCTTGAATTTAACTACTGTGGTGGTACAAACAGATATTATTATTGTTATTATTATGTGGAAGAAGAATTCGAAGCTGAATCTATTTTTGCTATTTAGCTAACTTTATAGCTACGAAGATGTGTTCCCGTGAAGGCTTCAACTTCGAAGCTATATTCACCACAATGATAATAATACTGATAAGAATATATTTTTGTACTACCAGAGTGGTTTAATAAAAGGAAAAAAAAAACACAATATTATTTAAAACTTTCTTTTTTTAAAATCATACATATTTGTCTAGCTCCTTAAATAGAATAATTCCTTATGCATTACTTTCAAATAGGAGCCAGTTGTTAATGGACAATTGTTCCAAGATACACATTTACCGTCAATAAAATCTGTTGATTTTACAATGCCCGGCCATATTATAATTTTAACACGATTAAAATGATTAATGTTTATGTGTATTCTACATGATTTACTACAGAAACTGCCGATCACTGTCTGGTGACCGGCGATGACTGTTTCCCTAGAAGGAAAATAGAGAGACGCGAACGTTGGCGTCAATGAAACACATTTCCTGGTACTTTGAAGAGCAGCTACGACTTTGAAGAGAAACATAGTAATCAAGACCAATATAATGACTTACAGAGCAACACTCTATAGAGTCGAATGAAGTTGAACCACTTTTAAACACTTCTTTAC
The DNA here is from genome assembly GCA_963942595.1 of Cylloceria caligata. Classification (NCBI taxonomy): domain Eukaryota; kingdom Metazoa; phylum Arthropoda; class Insecta; order Hymenoptera; family Ichneumonidae; genus Cylloceria; species Cylloceria caligata. The sequence continues at coordinate 43,552,544 of OZ012709.1, read as the reverse complement.
GAGAAGTTAACCTGATTTTCTCATACGCGAATACGACGTGTAATTCGCTTTGATAACAATGTTGATCGTATCGTTATATTCTCATCCTGCATAAATAAATTGCAACTTTACGAATATTCGTGTTATATATTCGCGTAAAGTAAAATTATGCAGCGTTGAAATAGGTGGATTACAATAAAATCGTTTGATGGACGAGATGGATCTGAATGTAACTCGTCGTACAATTTAAACAGAATTAATCCATTGTTATCGAACAAACAATTAATTTTATCGCTACTCTGGTACTCAATAAATAATCAATATTGGCAATCTTTCGATCATGGAAAAAGTCGATGTTACATCCAGGTTTGAATTTATTCGGCCAGAATAAGCGCCTTTCATTCATTTTCAGAATATTTAAGCTGATTTTAATTCGCTTCGGTAAAATTAATTTCTAGCGGCGAAAAATAATAATTATCATTCACTGTATGTTTATGTATTGAAAAGTAATTAAGATTCAATGGGAGTTTATCATCATTATTAGTAATAATTAAGTATCGATTATCGTCTTTATTATTTTTATAGTAATAACCTATATTTTCCAAGTCGTAGATTAAAAATTTACGATTTTTAAAGTAAAATTCTAGAATTTCATAATAAGTTTTACTATTTTACTTTTATTTCACTTGTAGGTGCAAATAGGCAGCTAGCTCAGTGTGTTCTGTGCGGGCACATTCATAATTTCTAATTACGCCTCTGGCATTAATATTTTAATTTCTCTATGTATTTCGCAAACTCCGTGTTACGGATCGTTGACTAACCTCTCGGTGGCTTTTGCCTCGATTTTAACGGGACAAGAGACCGTGGTAACGGTCGCATTATAAGAATAAAAGAAAACCGGGATTTCCTGAGCACCAGACGAACACCAACCGGTGGACGACGATGTTTTTAAGGTGCGCACCCTCGTGTGCATTTAGCACCAGGTTCTCTACTCTCGGGTTCAGCTCTACTCGAGTAATTCTCTCATGTTAATGCGAGAGGTACAGGGACGCAAAGAATCACATACTGCGCTTTTCTGAGCGAAGAAAAGGGCCAGCCAACGAGAGTGCGAGAAAAGTTCAACCAGGCGAAACGGTGAATTTAAAAAAAACGGTGGAACACTCGTGGATGGAAAAGTTTCGTTTACCACAGGGACAAAGGTCCTTCGTTTCCTTTTGGATAGCCATCAGCGACTAAGCCTAGTGGCACCGAGAACACTGGTAGCGCGCCAAGTGCCATGGACCTTCCATTATACATCTGTACCTTGCACCCATGAACCGACGAGAAAGCACCTGTGGCACCTGCAACCCTCGTTAGCTTCCCTGCTGCTACACGGCTTCGAGACTCGAACCTTTATTTCTGACAGTTTGCTGCCATTTCAAGAGAGTTTACGGATCTTGAAGCAGCTCTTGGAGCTTCTTTGCTGCATAATATTTACCGAAGATTAGCACAGTGCAGTGTTGCAGGTAAAATCCCTGTTTCAATTTTTAAATGCCGGTGAATTAAGATAAAAATTAGAATATTGCAAGAATAAATAATTAAAGACTTCCTAATAATTTGTAAATTAACTAAATATAAAAATTTTTTTAACAGCATTTTTTTAAATTTAACCCAAAATCACACTTAGAAAAAAAAGGTTACTGGCAAAGATTAAAAGTCTATTAATCGTCAATTCATCCAGCGATTTTTATAGTTACCGTAATAATCTTTAATTGTCGCACGGACTAACAATTAATAGTTGTCAGTTAACAATTGCCAGAACTATCTCGATTTCTCTTAATGCAGATGGACCTTTGAAGTTATTATATTTTTCTGTACGTACAAAAGCTAATATTTCCCTCTACCCCTTTACGCGGTTCTAAATATAAAATCAAATGATAACATCTCTGCAGAAACCAGAAAATTATATCCACCATTTATCCAAACATATCCATTCAATGCCGTCCACCGAACCGTAGAACGAGCCAGACGTGACGGAACGTAGAGTTAAAGTTCTCTAATTCAAGAGTTCTCTTAGTCCCATGTCGTTGACTATATTCCTTATAGCGGAGCAGCGTAACGTAGCCGTATGGAACGTATACGTATATACAGACATGTTGCGACACATACACGGAAGAAAACGTAGCGGAAGTCTCTCGTGAGCGTTGGGGCGTGGGTTCCCGGTCTTGGTCGTCCTCTTCTTCGTCGGCCTTGTGCCAAGCGCCACCAGCTCCACACTGGCATTTGTGCCGGTGATATCGCTTGTATTGGTGCACACACGACGTAGACTCGTAATATAATGTTTCCATTTAATATCTTTATGAGCGCCGAGCAAAAATGATGAGGTTTCCTGTTTTTAATAATGTACCCGCGAGGCCGCAGCACCTGAACCTCGTAACTCTCTTTTTCGCTCCGTCTCGCCTTCTATTCCTTCTTGGCTTCAACCCCCTTTTTATATCGCGTTACTATATACTGTTAGAATATATATGTATATATACATATATATATATATATATATATATATCTGTTCTCTCGAGCCTCGCGACGCACTTGGTCCCAACGTGGTTCGCCTCTTCCACCCTCCTCTTTCCCTTCTCTTCTGGTTTTCCTCTCACCAAGCTTCGCTTTTCCGCGTGCAGTACACTTTCGCTTTTGGCTCAACCCCCATGACACGCTCTTTATCTTTTTCTTCTTTTCCAGTGCACCCCGGACGCTTTAGAATCGAGCTTACGCAGTAGTGTATACACGAGAAACGGAAGTACGGACGTATGTCGGTGCAGAAAACGGACGCAAACACCGCTCCCATTTATTTCTGTTTCCCTCATCCCCCACTCTACCAACAGCAATAGTAGTTGTTATAACTATACGTAGCTCTCGCCACTTTTCCAGATATGCGGATAAGCGTAAAAGAGGTTGCGAGCCTCACGGAATAATTCCATACGTGTACGAGACGTGCATCGTTTATTTATTTGATTTTTTTTTCTGTTCTAGTCATTCCAGTCAACGCTTCCTGATTCTTCGCCGACATATGGAAAAATATTATTACGGGGATAACATTTTTTTCCACAGCGAATGTATGTGTAGGAATATTTAAGAGTTGCTTTCGGCTTTACGGTGGTCGACCACGACTCGTAATACGATCTAACGATTAATTCTCTATTTTATTTTGTGTAGCGTTTAACGAGGTACTTCGCGCAAGGAAATAATCCGATGATATGTAATATATATTTTCGAATGCTTATGGAGCTAGTTTCAAAAAAATTAACAAACTATTATATTTTAATATTGATTATAATTGTGTGTCTTAATTTTAATCGTTTAAATTCATTGAAATATTTTTTTTGTTAAATACAAATCATCGATGATAATTAATGTAACAGACGTCGAGTTAAAAATATTTTTAAATATGCGAAATAAGGTTGATATTTTTATCTTTTTTCGAAACATAACGATATAATCAATTTTCCGACGTTTAAGCAACGATATTAACGTATTCAATTTGTCTGTGAGCACTTATATTGTGGAATAAAAGATACGAGATTGCCTAGGTATCTTAATATCTCTCGAGCGTATCGGCAGAATATTTTAATACATCTTTATGGTACATCTTTCTTCTCGAGAATAATAGAATAATGAAAGTATTTTTCGACTCGAGCGATAACGAGGATTGCGTAAGGAGATCCGAACATACTTTACATAAGGGATATGCTCGGTAGAACCTTCCGATATGAGTAAAATCTTGTGGCGAGAGACACGCAGTGAAAGGACACGCACTTCTACGCACCTATTTAAGAGTGCGCTGGCGTATACGTTTTACGATCGAATCCTCGAGTGTACAGTCTCGTGCTGGCTCTGAGAACTTACGTGGGTATGACGTTATCCAGCCGCCGTACCTTCGACTCTACTCGTTGTACCCCGTACGGGCACGTAACAATGTGACGACCACGATCATTTTTGTGTAAACACTAATAAACGGGTGGCTATCAACCGGCGAGAGGATAGCAACGTCCGCTCATCGTTACAATCCCACGAGATCCTTTCCTCGTCTCTCTACTCTGGCCCTTACTCTTGAAGCATCTCGGATGATGTTTTTCTCCGAAAAAAAAAAAAAAGAAAGAACGAAAATTCATCCCGAGCCAAGCAGCTGAGTTCTGTACGCGGACAGGATGCCAAGAGAAGAAGAGGAATATCGAGATACGAGGGTTCAGTCGATTCATCCTACGGAACGAACACTTTCTTTCTCACAATGGATAATAGGCTTGAAATCTATGGACCACCTCGTCGCACTTTACTTCGAGATATGCTTTTCTATTTTTAATCTTCGAAATGGATGAATTTTTCATGGATATCAGACGTTATTAGCGCGTCTAGCGCGTAAACTCAAATTGTGTGAGGTATTTTAAGAAGTTAGAACTGAGCCGGTAGCCAATAGCCAGATGTTACCAATTAAAGTTCTTCTTTTTCTTCTAATTTTTTTTCTTCAATGAACACTTTATTGCCAGGGTAAACAATATTTATACTTATAAACACAAATAAATATGTTTTGTAGACAAAGTATGCTGAGGTTTATGTTTATATCCTTCAAACTTTACTGCTCTACTGAATAATGTAAACAGAATTCGGCTACATCTGGACCAGCTGCTGCGTGGGCTACTGGCTCGTGCTTGAACATAGCATATGATTGTGTGGTTTACTCGAGACTTTGCTGTAATAAACATAGGCTAAGGTTTCATTTTTTATTCTACTCTGGCTTACTCGAAAGATTCATACTAGTTTAAAAAAGACTAATGCACCTCAAAGATTTCAAAGAAATTCTTATTATTTTTAAATCTGTAGCAAGGTTTTCATATTTGAAACAAATTTCAAAGAATTCAAATTGAACAACCTGATTTCCTGAGATCTCATTTTATTATCAAGGATATGTTTTCTCGTTGGATGTAATTATTTTCATGTTTATCATCTTTCAGAGGAATCACTGATTCTAGTTTACAGTCGTGGTTTCTTTTATGCACGCAGTCTCTGTAGCGTGCGTAATGGCCAATTCGAACGGAATCGGCTTACGAGCAAATACAAGCGTTTACTCACTCTCGCACGCTCAATTCGTGTTCCTCCGCTGTAGTATCGTTCGTTCTCTTTCTTTGATTTTCATTTATTCACTCGACACTCGTCGCGAGACCTGCTCAATCGTAAATCAGCAACGGAGCCGTCTTTATCGATCGTTTCCTTCCCGTCCTATCCGCCGCCGTTGCTTTGCGCTTCGGTGCGATCACGTGGACCGTGGTTATGCTAGTGTCTCCTACCGTAGCACCGGGTGTACCTCGACTCGGCACCTCCTAGTGCGGTGTTTATGATCGTAGTAGGAATCCATCGAGTCGATTTTCCGTATTTTTCCTCGAGTGTTCGTCGTCGGTTGGTACTCGGCCTCGGTGAATGGTGTATCCGGGTGCGTTTTGTCGTCTACGTGGGAGTAGAGGCGAGCCCATACCCGCCATTTTAGTCAGGGGCAGGATTTCGCAACCACCACCCGAGATAACCTCAAACTTTGCTTGGTGGAACTGTCAAGTCCAGTAGGCTGCAGATGAGAGTATTCGTAGTAAAAGTCCTCTTCGACTTGCAGGTTGATCGTGGTGAGTCGTTCGCACCCTTGGTGGTACCCGTAGCGGAGGCGACGGGAGCTTAGTGGAGCGTGGTACGACGTAGTGGAACACCCAGCAGTTGCTTCGATAGATGACAGTACAGCTCCGCTGGGTGTATGTATGTGACCATGTCAGAACATATTACTATTTTTTCGAAATTAAAATAGTTCTATTACAACATTTTTATAATGCAACTGTCATTAGATTTATCAGTCCGCTCGTTAAATTATGAGGCCAAAATACTTTGCATCGGTTGCATTGCATATTGATGGAGTTCACCATTCTTATCAAACTTATCAAACTTAGCTGACAACATTAGAAGTCTCGCGTATTGATATAAATAATAACACAAGATATATAACTTATTATAAAAATTCGTATCGATATGTACAAGAAATATAGATATAAAGCCCACATCTTTCTAAAATATCCAGAGAGTGTGTGTGAGAGAGAGAGAGAGAGAGAGAGAGAGAGAGAGAGAGAGAGAGAGAGAGAGAGAGAGAGAGAGAGAGAGAGAGAGAGACGTTGCACTGTATCGATGACAAGATAAAAAGAAATGTTTAAAATCCAACGTTTCCACATTTCTTCACCCGGAGTGCTGGCTGTCGATTTTAGCTCGGAATCAAGGTCACGCATGGAGCGAATAATTGTTTGTGTTATTAGAATAGGCAGTCGGCTTTTTCCTCAAAGTGAGAAATGAATTCGGCTGCCGTGTAAAATCTCAAAATCCCAGGAACCAGTCAACCAACCCTCGGGCTACATTTACACAAAGGTATCGTACCGGTGGATAGGATGAACGGCTCCATGGATACTCGTAGACTATAACTGCGGCATTACAAACGAGCAAGGTCTGCAACTAATTTGGAACGAGGCTGAACGACAAGGATCCATAGCAGCAGGCAGCATCGTTAGACGAGGTTGAGCTTAAAGAGAGAAAAATATCGAAGGAAAAAAGGTACACGCGAGTGATCTAGGGAGCAAAATGGTTAGGGTAGTATGGTGACGCTTAAGGGCTGCCAAGCTAGGAACGTAAAGTACACGGCATATCGAGATGGAGGTCTGAAAACGACTACATCAGGACTTAAGTAAATCAGAAGAAGTGGATAGAGATCAAATTTACTTTTTTCCCCTTCGAGTCGAGCCGAAGAAAAAAGAAGCTGCAACTCGTCCCGTTTCGATTCGTGTGTCAAGTAAGTATCGGATATATTCGATGAGTGTATTGAAAAAGGAAGTACGAGGTAGCATAGAGGAATAGGAGGTGGGGAAGCGACAGATAAAACGCAGAGCGAAAAGCAAGTGCTCGGTAAAAGCACTGGAAAAAGACTTCGGTACTCTAGCTCGATTGCTATATGGGATGATCGTTGAAACGGAAAAACTGCTATTCGCAAGAGTTGCTATAAGAGCCGATGTCTAATTCACTCGCAATTGGCTTTCAGTAATGTTGATAAATAGAATGAACATTACAAAAAAACCTCACTAAAATATATTACTCGAAAAATTATTTTTTAAATTATTTAATTGTTTTAAATAGAGATTAAACATAATTTTTTACTAATAAAATTATTGAATTATTTTTAAAAGAATTGAAGAATCAATTAGCCACAAACTACGTTTGTACATTTTTTTTTAAACGTGTTTAGAAATAATGCTATATTTGAGAACTGTGAGCAATGCCGATAGAAAAGTTTTAATACCTGGTGACAGATTTTCAACAGAATTGCTTTATATTGTAATATAATTCAATGCACAGTATGATTCGCCCTCTCGGCTATCGTGTTTTGTGCTCATAAAAAAATTCTTATAGCTTCGGCTGGCACACCTGATTTATCGGACTGCCGCGTAACATGACTAAAATATTAAGACTCCGCGCGGGAGTTTATCGATCTAGTGTCCGCATAGAAAAAAATCAGAGCATGAAAAATAAGGTGTATCACGACACAGGGGAGATTGCTTATATAAAACGCAAGGGAAACTTCCTTGGGTTTACTTCTTCACGTGAAATAGAACGCAGTATATTAACTTTTCTTTTAAAATTTTAAAAAACAATTTTTCGTTTATCATCATTAAATAATCAGAATGACAGCATTTTAACGATAATTTGTTCACTGCATCCACACACAATAACTTAGTAACTATATTGTCCGGTTTCGGCTTTCAAAAGCCAATAGAAGGATGACAAACCTCCATGACTTTGGCTTAACAAGCGTACGAGTTTTTTTAAAAAACATTTATTTCCTTTTCTGCGGTCTCGCATTCATGGAAAGGCGAGAAGAGGAACACGCCTCTAGGTTTCGTTAGCCGTCGACAGGGAAACGTGCGTAGATCATTGCTTTGAACGATGGGGCAGCAGCGGGAAAGGCTTCCGGTCGAGGTCCGCCAACTAGCAGCTAACACGTTTCAAAACAAGATCGGCACTTTGGTCGAACCTTTTGGTTGGTCCCTGAGGGTGTAGCTCGTTCGTTTTGTTACCTTACGAAAAATGTTGTTCCGACAAAAAGGTGCAGGCTGAAATATATGGACAAACTGTATAGCCACACGTGCCTGAGATCCGAAGTCGCACGCCTATCTGCCCGAAAGCATTCGGCATCGTGAAGCGACATCGCTGGGACTATCGGTTTTTCCATTCTACTCGGTAAAACGAGCTTCCGTTATCTAGGAACAGAAGTAACTGCAGAGTTGCGTTCAGCGCTCAGGACACTGAGTATCGTCAAAGAAGATCGAAAAGAGAGTGACCGTGCTGTTCGGAATGGCATCTTCGTCGTTTTTGGTCTCCTTTTGAAATTCCATAAGGCAGTGCGAGGTAAAGTCGAGAAACTTGTGGTATCTTTCAGGAAGCATTTTTGGTATTTTGCCAGGCATACGATGTAGGACTTACTTTTCTCCGAAAGGTTTTTTTACTACCTTTCTCTTCTTTTATCTGTATGTTATACGGAGAAAACAGAACAGTAAAAGAGTCTGCCGACGCTATTACTATAGACTGCTATAGACTATATATTGCTGTAGAATTTTGACTGATTAACTCGTTAGAAAATATTGAGTGAAATAATCTATAACTTTTCGTTTGAATTTTTAAGGGATAGGGTGTGAGGGAGGGAGCGAGAGAGAGATAGAGAGCCCGATCTCAGTTTAAAAATCCTGTTTTATTTGTTTTTACCAGTACAAAATTGTATTAAGAACTCCCAGTAATAATCATTCGTGTGAAAAAAAATGTCTGCGATAGAGCGGTGCGATCAGTCGAATCTGTGCTGGAAAGTACGCCGTAGCAGACGTGTCTCGACTTCACTTAAACGTCAAAGATGGCATTTGAACACTTATTGTACTCAACCCCTGAATACCTATTATGAGTCTGTAATCTATAAAACTATAAATTTATCGAAGAATACAGTTGTATAGTAAACTTTGTGTAGATTTATATTCGTCTAATATCATATTCAAAGTTCATATTAAGCCTGGAAAGCACCGATCGATCGCAACAATTTTTTACCGCATGGTAACATTGATCATGATCATGAAAAAAAATATCCAAAACTAAAAAATTGTAGCAAAAGTTAAATTATTAAAAATAAATAATAATATTGCAAAAAAATTAATGTCCTTCAATTCTTTGTATTCGAATTTAGGTTTTTTCTTTCAATGATCAGAACACTGCAAGGAATAATCATTCGTGGGAGATTTTCGCTACCAAAAACAAATAATTCATTTTTTTTTTACTTGAATCGGGTCCCCGGCCTCTTAAATCGCAGCCTGGACCTACGCGTTGCCGCCCTCATCGTTCGAACTTTCATTTAAACATCTGTATAGCAACTTTTCTAACAAGCAATGAGAGCATGAAAGAAGGCTTCACAATGCGCTTTTATATTTTCGATATTTTAAGGTAATATCGTGACTTCAACTTATTAAGAGAAATCGTTGAAAATTCGACAATGTATTAAATAAAATTGTAGTCCGATAAACTGTGTAGTGATAAAATGAATAAAAACAAATGAAACGAATATTCATATATACAATAATTTAGCTATTGAAATATAATAAATGTTGGGAATACAATTATATCATTAACGTGCAAGAAAAGGGACGAAAAAATGAGCATAATAGAGAAATGAAGATATGCAGAAATAAAGATGATAAAGACAAGAAAAATGGAAGAACCGATGTACATGGCTGCTGCTGCTGAGTGGAACAGAGGGCAAAAAGTAATATCAACCCGAAGCAGTTTCAGGCGTAGGTATTTAGAAATCGTGTACGAGCTGCTCATACGACCCTGTTTCCCCTTGCTTGTTCACTCTGTTACCCCTATCCCCCCGGTGCCACTCCACTTTGCTGTACTCACAGCACAGATTGAATCGCTACGAGAGCAAGAGACAATGGCCCAGAACAATGCCAAGGGAAAGAAAACGTCTCCTCCGAGTTGTCTGCAGTTACGTACCGTACTACAGCGCAATATAAGTGCACGAACCTAGACTGGTTGCGAATAGGACAGCGGGTGTTTATGGCAAATTTGTTCTACCGTGAAAGTTCATCCTTTATAATTAACCAACAACCACTACGCTTCTTCGTGTCCTTCAGCTCTCTTTCTTCTTATCTTTTAACGCATACTGCTGAATTCAGAATAAAACAACGGGCAATCAATTTTATTTATAGCTACGATATTTTATAAACGTATCTTAACGACAATTGTACATTTATGTGTGTTACAAAGTATGGAGTTCACTATCCTTCCTATTGTAGTGACTTTTTACACGCTTCAAGTGTGATACCTTTATGCAAGAATAATACTGCAAGTGCTTAAAAATATACCACAATAGATACTACTACACAGTTTGTAACACACTTGGATTTACAATGGAAAGCTAGTTATTCTAAATTAGAGATTTTTAGAAAACGGAAACATTTTTATTTTGCATCCTATGCACAGTAGTAAAAAGTTATTGCGTCTCTCGATAGACGAAAATGCATTTACGGCTATGAAATATGATATGTGGGGATACTAAAATACTGAGCTTCCGAGTTAAGATGACGGTGACGTGTTCTTCGATCCCATATGTGCCACTTATACGCGTACCACTACCTGTATGATACGCTCGTAGACACCGCGGTGAAACTCGGGTATCGATACTTGTGAGGATTCTCTAGCGTATCGGTTTCCTCGTTGCGTATACGATAGATAATTTACGAGCTTGTCGGTTCTGCATACGATCACGAACTTTGACGTAAAGACAGCAGATTTAATTTTCAAACACGATAAGGTTGTTTCACAAGTCATTACACGCTTTGGGACTTATTTTATCTCGATATTCATATGGCTTGCCGTTCAGGAGACTTCGAGTACCGTTCAGTTCTTTGGATTCTGCTCGCAAGCATTTATTTCTATGTCCGAAGACGTTGTATTAAAGTTGACGTCGCCCGTGGCAAGCATACGTGCTATAAACAAAAGGGAAGAATTTGAGAGGGATGAGATGTGCTTCGCGGTTGTGAACCTCAACTGGAGAAGGATATATTCAGAATGACTTATATATGCTGAGTGTGGCATAAGGGATGCTTCAGGAGCATTCAAATATACAGGGAAGTATTATTTATGACCAAGAATACGTTGGAACGCTAGGGATTCTTCCGTGGTCTGGAAAAAGAAAGAATAAAATTCTTTAGTGCTTGTACCCAGTGACTTTATATGGTTCAGTGATAGATTTTCTCCAACTATTCCATCTGCAATGCATCTTTCAATATCGGCATAGCTTCTACTACTAATTGCTGTTAATTTTCACATTTTATCTTCTATTGTTCAGTAGCAAAATAACACGAACATTAATTTAATTCTCAATGAATTATTTCTTGGCAATATTATTAATTTTTTGAATATCATTAAATAGTCATTAGTCAAATATATTGTAAAATAGGTTTATACATTTTTTTCAACAAACATTAATTGTTATTTTGTTTTCATTAATAATATGTGCAATATTACATAATATTTGTAATGGTTTGATTTAGAGCAAGAACGTATGAAATATAAAACAAAATGTTACTCCTATCAGCTAATCTTATGTATTTGTTCATAAATTTGTAAACAATGTACATCGTGAAATCATATTTAGAAAAAAAAATTCGCTCGCGCGATGAGCTTGCAAAATTGTAATGAATATATCTCGAGATCGTATTATTCGATCATCCTGAAACTTTGCATCGGGTCGCAACCCACGTTTGCTACAATTTTCTGCCAAATCGCTAACGGGTGTCTCGTTTAATGATTTTTTGAATTTTTTGAAAAAAGGAAGTACGCTCTATAGCTTTGGTAAATTTTCAGCAATCGGGTTAAAATTTTCTACAAGAATAGGACAAGGTTATTCGGAATATGAACAAGAATCGATCACGGCGTTCAGAATTTATAGAATCATGAATTTGTGTGAATTTTCGAAAAAAAATCTATTGTTGATCTAACTTTCGTAAATTTCCATCTATCAAACTGAAACTTAGCATAGAAATTGGCTAGAGTACAATGATACTTGGTCTTGAATCTATGAAAGGGTTTTGATTTTATGAAATTTGCAATTTAAATCAAATTTTCAATAAAAATGAAAATTTTAATATCCCTCCACCAGCCATAATTGAGATAGCCATTCCCCATAGAAAAGAATCTTTGGATTGGCGAGGATCATGACGAAATAATGTGAAAAATAAAAATTTACACGCATTTTAAAATTTAATTTAATGATCATTATTTGAATATACCGTCAAATATTTTTCAACATTTAATTTATTAAAATTTTTTTAAATATAAATATGCAAAATAATTCAATCGTCGTTCAATATGAAACAAGAGCATACGAAATTTTTAAAAATCATATCACCTAATCATATCTATTCGGTCATAAATTAACAAAAAATGTACATCTACCGCCGCAGTGTTAACATTCTTGGTCATGTACACATCTATTCTAATGATTAAGTGTATCCATTTTGTATATATTGTCTACCATATAGCCCAAAGTAGATACAGCTTCTATAACATTATTTATGTATAAACTCCATCCCTTGCGCCATTTCAATATTCGCTCGCAACCTCTATCTCTCACCACCAAATAGACAGACAGACAGACAGACAGACAGACAGCTCTCATCGCTGTACTCGCTCTGTATCCATGCACCCCGAAATGAAATAGCAGTGTGACAACACTAGTCTCTCGAGAAGCGATACTCGCGTACACGTAAATGGCAATGCAACTCGCATGTGCCGCCAGAGCATACAACATTTACCGGAGAGTCGGTTTTCGGCGGGAGAGGAACTGAGGGATCGGTACACGATACTCTACTATATACTATTAAACTCTTACCCTCTGTACCCTGTACAGTGCGAGTGAATAAGTGATGAAAGTGGGGCAAGACGAAATAGTTTAATTTGTCCATTGCTCACAACCAAATATAGTTTTGACGCCTATCACAATAATTTCCATTACTTTTACTGAATGTTTAATGGATTTAAAAAATGTATTTGCATCAATATATACATGAACACAATGGGCTTTTTGGATTATAGCTGCCGTAAACCATAAAGTGTAAAAACAAAGTAAATCTTTTACAATAAACTTGTATCATTTTTTTAGATTATTTTTCATCTACTTTTTTTTGTAGAAAATATTGAATTCGCACATTTGTTGTATGTTAATTGTTTTACCATAGTAGTTTTAGGCTAGCGACTGTATAATTTTTAATAATCATGCGTCTATTCGCAGTGACCGTAAGATGGAGTTTACTTGTGGGTTTCACTTTAAATTTAAATTTCGCGACTAAATTCATTTATAAATCTTAAAGAAATTATGTCAATTAAAACTTTGATGCTTTAGAGGATTTTAGTATTTGGCATCAAAATGGTTTTAAAAAATTACAAAACATGATGCAGGCTCGAACATCGATGCAGGTTCGGCTATAACATCGAAGAAATCTGCGAGCTTCGCGGTAATATATGATTGTAAATTAATGTGCGAAAGTAGATTGCTTACATAACAATTGCCCAGTTCAATTGACCAGTTCGTATTGACCTACAGTGATGCTACGGGAAATCTAACTTAACGTATATTGCACTTCACCTCCCTTCCATCCGGCTAGATCACAGCTAGCGCGATTCCCCCACTATCGCGCACAACGAGGGTAGTAGAATCCGACATCTGCAAGAACTGCAAGTGTGACCGAATGAATGAATCTCCATCCATTCGCTGTCAGCCGGCAAAATTTCAATAAGCCAATTCGGGTAATGGATTGGCACGCACGTGCCCCTGTCCGTCGGTGGTGCTCCGACGCGGATCGACGCGTCGCTGTCCCAGCAAAAGCGACACACGCCGTGCTCCGACAAGCGATGGTTGGTCCATCTACCCAGCTATATAACTACGATAGTTTGCCTGTAGCGCACGTAACGTAACGCCGTACCACTCGTGTCGAAAGTATTCGAGCATTGTTCGACCGCATAATAAAAGAAATATTCTGTCTTGCTCTCATGCTCTTCGAGCTTTATACCATTTTCTGCTATTGGGGCAGCGAAACGACAGTGACACTGCAAGGGGGATTGTTCTATGTCACAATTCATATATCACAAGGGGGTTTCGAGGGGCACCAGGTCCAGAATAATCGTGAAGTGGGAATGATAGTTTTCAAACTATAGAAGTACACGATTGTTCACCCACGAGCGATATATGTACGCAAACACGGAGGTTAAGTGAATGTGCCGCTGGTCGAAACGAATTAATTTATTGGCGGAATGCAGTTAACCGATCGCCTGTTCCGAATGATTTATCGATGACTCTGTTTTCTGACAGAAATTTCAGGATCTTCTCTATAGTTCAGAGAGAACAATGAAGAGTTGTACAACGAAAGCGTGAAATTTGTTCTACCTCCTGCAATATTGTAACTTTGGTCATTTTCGTGACATTCCAAAAGCAGATGCGATTTTATTGATCAAATAAAATAATTGCCATAACGATCATTCGTTAAAGTTACAATATAACCGAAAACCATCAGTTCCATTACAAATAATAAGAGACGTTTTACGTCACCGCATCGTATACTTTGACTCTATAGTCAACGGAAGAAAAATATTGAAAATCATTTAACCTCGATTTATGAAACTTTGTGATACACATTCGTGTTCGATACATTTTTTTAACTTTTCTTAATTATTTAGATTTTAACGTCAGGTACGATCAGATGGACTTTTCACATCGTGCATTATTTTCCAAGAGCGAGGGTTGCATTTTCTCGTTTTTCGCCAAGTTAAGTGTAGAGAAGACGCAAAAGTCGATTCCGTCGATATTAAATTAGTGGGTTGCTGCTTTATGGTATATACTTGAAGGAAGTTATAGTTCATCGGTCTGTAGACAATAGGTGAGAAAGGCAGATGGATAGAAAGACGTTGCACAAAGGAGAGATACCACCCAATGCGCCGTGCCAATTTGCATAGCGAATGAAACGAAACACCGCGCGGCGATAGTATGGGCTCGCGGTTTATTCTCGGTCTCGCTCGTACAGTCCACGATCGAGCCACACGCCACACGCCTGCTTGGACGTTTAACGAGCGACATTCGGTAAATAACGTACGGAACACCGAACGAATATCCATACGGTACACTCTACTTGAATCGTCGTGTGTCGTGAGCCATCCACTTTGAATTTGAAACTGCTGCAACCAAAGCTCGATCGAGGCCCCCTCTCCCCCCTTCGTACCATCGTGCCCACGTCCCCGCTTTCACGATTTTATGGATTTGCCAGTATTTATATGCCGAGAGAATACGCTGTAAATCGTGGACCGTATAAAATATTTGCGATACGGTCGTCACTATGCGAAATATTACACAGCGAGGTAAACATCAGACATGAGCTGGTAATGGACAACATATACAGTACTGACGCTCGAAAAGACATCCTGAATATTATAAATCGTTTGTCAAATATTTATTCTCGGTCATTAATGAGGTAGTGAACTCTTTTTCGATGGTTTACAATCGATTTTTTTTTTTTTCAAATATCTTAAAAATGAACTAAATAGTTATTCGTTCAATGAAATAATTATAGAAATAAAACGTCGATACATATATTTATTATGGTTTAGTATTATGCACAGCTGCTATTGGTTGACGCAAAAAAAAATGAAAGTATTTCTTATTCGAAACAATCTGTAAGTATATACCTACAGTGAAAAAAAGATTTAGTATAATTGATTGCTAAATCTGTTTTTGGGAACTATCAAACCAACTGAATGCAAATGGAAAAATAAATAGGAATAATAATATTACTTGTACATTGAAAAAATAATTCTTATAGTTCCATCAAATATGGATACCATATTTGAAATATAAATGTAATATATCTGATAATTATATTTATAAAAATATATGTTCACTCGATATTCAGACAAAAATATTTAAATAAAATTTTTTTTTTCCGATGAAATCTTCGATAATTTACATATATTTTTATTCCTATAGAAAAATCATTTTCAAAACTAAATATTTTGTTAATTAAAATAGGATTTTGTCACATTAATAAGATATTTAGTTCCACATCCGAAAAATGAAGAATTCATCGATTTTATTAAGTCTTTCATTGTTTTATGTTCAGACAAACGAGTGTGTTAAAATTATTCAGCTTCCACCTAAAATCATTTTAAATATTCATACTTGGGATGTGTCAATGAAAATCTATAAATTGTTAATCAATCAATGCAGAATTATTGCACGAACAAAATCGAAACACGTTATTGAATTTATTTAATTTATTTTTAAGTAAAATGACAATGAACATCGGTCGTTGACAATGTCGTCGATGTAGATTCACGTGAATACTTCATAGAGTTGTTTAATAAAATCGGATTTTTAACGGTGTCGTTGCATGGGAAAAGGGAGCATATTCGTTGCGGAGGATGCTTTCTACCCCTTCTGCACGTATTTTATTTCGTCCAACCTCCATCTATTTTCCACCGAGAGATGTACGTACTACCTACATTCGTCGTATTTACGAGCTTACGAACAAAAAGTATACGATCCGATGGTACATGTATTCGGGTATCGGATAAAGAGGTGGACGCCGATGCGAAGCACTCGCTCTTCCGCGATCGAGAAAGTTTTATATGAGTCTTTCGTCCATCGTGCGATCTTTGCGAGCTCTGTAACGTCAGAAGCCAAGGAACTTCCTCTTTAGTGCGTCCCTCGAGTTTTCCTATGGGACAACGTATTTTCTCTCTTGGTGTTTAACGTCGATCGTCTCGCTGTATAACGCTACGATCGGTTGCCGCTTTCGAACACAACAAGCTTCGACTTTTCTGTACAGCGATGAAAAAACCTTGGACTAGCAGCTCGATATTCTTATTAATGTTATTATTATTATTGCTACTAATATCATTATTATTGTCCTCAGCAATAGAGATTTCTTCTCGAGACTCGTTTAATGTATACGAGGGCTGTAATGTCGCACGCAACAGTGATCATCGATAAGTAAGCAGGAAGTTCGATCATTAACTTTGCGATAAAGTAACGCTGTACTGGCTGTAACTCTTGATATGATCAGGGAAAAAGAAAAAAACTGTACAATTGAGTAGTAACACCAATAATAACGCTACAACTAACTTCCGATTGGAAAATCTTAAATTGAGTATCAGGTCAAACATTTTTATTTGCCTCAAGATACTCATTAGCTACGTATGATCCCCTAAGTAACCCGCAATCGATCGTTCGTGCAAATGAACTGATTAGCTAAGCAAACCGATTTCATTTTTTTTTTCGTATAATTACAAAAAAATATGATTGGCACGCGCAGATGGTATCCGTTTCCGCATGCGTATCCGTTCAAAAAAATTTCATTTATATAAGTTTGCGACATACTTACGAAGAGGTTGGTCTATGAAAAGTTCACCAACTGGGGCTATCGAAATTTGAAATATAGACTTTCCGCTTACAGCCACAATCTAGACCCAGGATCTGGGTTTAATGATATAGACTTATGTTTTTTTTTTAAATTTATTTACATACGTGTAAATATCTGCTAGTGCAGATAGTTAACGGAGTATGAAAATTACAGTGCCGACGTAGGATTAAATTTTGACGCGGAATTTCCATGAATTCTGTTGCTTCTTATCGATTTTATCTTCCTGTTTGGTTGTTTCTATAATCCATTCGTATTATTTATGCTGCGAATACCTCGACCAGTTACCGGATATCGCGGAATATCATAGCTGCCGGAGTGCAAAAATACGTATTCACTCGCCGTTCCTGTCGTGACACTTTTTTCTTCTTCTCGTCGTATACTTCATCGACTGACAAGTCCTTCTTTCGCCTGCTCGAAAGTTTACGGGAAACTTAACGGTCTACTTGTCTGAGCGGAAAGACTCGAGGGCAGCAGTACCCCCTTCCAATCTTTCCCGCCGCCACTTCTCGGTGGTCGTCTACTGGAAATCACGAAAACTTTTCGTCTATTCCTCTCAGTTCTGGTTAGTCCATCTTTCTCGCCCTTTAGAGAAATTCAGAGCAAGCTGGCAATTGCGATGTCCATTGTGTGCCTTCATTTAGTTTGATATCAACGTAGATGTGGCGAGAAGAACTAAAGGAAAAGCTGTACCGTGAGTTTTCCACCAACCATCTTCTTCAGTTCTGAAGATGTATACCTGTAGCACGCAAATTACATAAAAGTGGGCCTCGTGAGAGCTCGAGGTGACGCTGCTGGTTGGAAGCTCCCATTTCTCCACCTTGCTCTCCTCCGCAGGAGTTAACATTTTCAGTGCTTTACGACTCTCATAAATCTCACAAGTACTTCGGATACTCTCGATGTAACAGTAGGCTGCTGAAGCTGCTTGTGCTGCTGGTACCGTATCGAGGAAACTGAAATACGTTGAAAGGAAGATGAGATGAATCTGACACATTCAGAAAAGGTGTTTTCGTTCTTTATGCAAAAAAAAAAAAATAATTTAAGTAAAAATTATGAAATATATCTTTCACAATATTAATAAATAAAGTAATAAATAAGCTTCCTATTCAATGAATAATTGTTCAATATACGAATGTTCGTATATTATAAACACCAAGTTTTACATTAATGTTTATAAAATTAATTTGTATATTGCTTTTATCACCTGTCAATTAGAAATTCGCTAAGTACAAGTTGATAAATGAGCACGCGATCGCAAGTTTCTCAAAATTCGTGACCGAGCACTCAACTCTAAATGATTAATCGATTAATTAAATTATTCAGCCGATCAGAATCGATGAATTTTTTATTCAATGACAATGTAAAAAAAATCTGTCAAGCCCCCCTTGTTTCCTTCTCTTTATGAGTGAACTTTTTTCATAGTTCAATTGGATTCAAAATTCGTCTCTTCCAATTGGTTTTTCAATTTAATTAATTCATAATTATTTAAATAATTTAGATTCGATATTTGTAACGATTCAATTTCTATCTTTAAATTGAACGGCGATAGATGCATTATACAATGACACATTAAGCACATAGCGTTTACGGCCTACAACACTGTGATTAATAATTATAAACATTCAATAAAATATTATTATTATTATTATTATATTAATAATATAAAAATAATAGTAATCGTTTTTTAAACCATTTTATAATTATAACATCCGTTTATAATGGTAATTATTAATTAAATTAAATTGAAAAATTAATGACTCGCTTTTAAATATTTGGATGCGACTTTCACTTTAATCATTTTGACCACAGTCGACTGTCTGAACCTTAGTATAACCCTTAGTGCTATGCATAAGTGAAAAAGTGTTTGCTACAGGCAGAAGATAGAAAGAAAGAAAGAATGAAAGAACGGGAAAAAAGATAAGTGGAGAAACGATCTCTGTGCCGCGAGCCCGAAAGTGCGACAGCACAATTACAATAAAGTGTAGAGGCGTCGTGCGAAGCTCGGCGAGGACGGGCTACATGCACGTTGACTGGATGGGAGTGAAAGTACTGCAGTTTCAACCTGGAACGGGTACAGTGGAAGACAAGGATGCGAAAATGTAGATCCTACAGTGCTCTCGACGTGCTTTCCGTGCTCAGTGCAGCGCGAAACCGAGGAACCTCTTCAAATTAAATCCGGCTAATGTAACCCAGCATGTATTAGACCTCTCTCGGAGGGAAGGAAGCCCTCGAGGCTCTGGTACCGCTACTTCTCTGCCTTCTGTTCCTTCTGCCAGGGAGGAGCCTCGAGGTCGGCAGAGATCGTAGCGGATCCTGTGAAAGGACCAGTGATCCTTGTCGTCGTGCCCTACTGTGCCTTGTGGGTCCTGGCTTTTGCGCTTGGCTTTGTCGGTACGCGCTATATTATGTTCGTGCTTAGATCCGAGACTCGTGGACGTGATCGCTGGTTAATTCCTTGCGAATTAAAATTTTAACTGTTCTTGACAAACTGCGAGGGTGACAATGAACCCGACTTTTACATTCACAAGAACCCTCGCTCACAATCTTAACATTTAAATCGTGTACATACATCATTCAGTTATTCTGCAGATACATTAGAACATTTATTCATTTAGTTTTAAGAGAGCTGATGAAAATAAGCGTGAATTTTCTTTGTCTCTGTTATATTTTTATGTAGAATGTTTGAACTTTCGATAAAAGCTTAGTACGGTTCAAATATGATTGATAATTAAAAATAACGAATAGAAAGAAAAATATAATATGTATAATAGCAGACCAAGAGCTGGAAAAAGTACAGAAAATCTTGTAAATGTATATTAAACAGGACAGATTTAATTCCTGACTCAAAGGATTAAGTCTTTAGGGCTGAAAGTAATTTCCTTACTTCATAGGCACCGTACAAAGTCAAAGGGAATTTTACCTGCGGCCAGCTTTCCCTGGGTACTCAATGCCTGTAGCTAAATTGCTATCCTCTATGTTTTATATTTTATGTATTCAGATCTAAGAATTCTCTTGGTAAGATTCCCTGGAAAGATCGCAGCCGAAGCTCTGTGCCCAATTCGATACTATGCCATTGATATATAGTATCACATTACTTTTGCATTGGTCTACCGATCGAAAAGCTTACTCCATT
Organism: Cylloceria caligata; assembly: GCA_963942595.1. Taxonomy (NCBI): domain Eukaryota; kingdom Metazoa; phylum Arthropoda; class Insecta; order Hymenoptera; family Ichneumonidae; genus Cylloceria; species Cylloceria caligata. The sequence continues at coordinate 43,531,877 of OZ012709.1, read as the reverse complement.
ATTCACTCAACTGTTTCTTTATCGTACGTACGTACGTACTTATATCTGGTCTACCTATGCTGTAATCACACACATACCTAGATGTATATATTCACGTATAATCATATACTTTTATAAAACGTTTTTACGAGACCCTGTAGCAAAGCTAGCTCAACAGTTCTTGATTTAAGAAATGACACAACATCTATCTCATAAGCCCAAATACGTAAATAATAATTTCGTAGAACTCAAACTCAGAAATAAATTCTCATCATCATTGATTCTCTTTTCTTGCTTAACCAAAATATTCTCACCATCAAACATATTATTTTCTTTAGCTCTTACCTCGAGACCGCAATTAATTTTTTCTCTACATTTCTGTTCCTTAATAACGTCTAAATTACGCGAGAGTGTATGGGATTTCGGTTTTTTTTTCCACAGATTAATCTCAGAGTTGCGGATGATCACACTTGTTGTGCAATTATAAAAAGGAATAGTTAGCGTGGAGGAAACTCTAGAACGCAAATTCTTATTATCACGATTGAAAAATACTTTTATTAATGCACACGTACGTAACGATTAAAAAATTATCGGTTGTATGTAACAGCATTTGTCACCGCCCATGCATACATGTGGATATGCATAGTGTAGTACCTATTGCACTTTATTAGATTATAGATGATCTTAGATTATAGATGATCAGAGTAGAAAAAAATAGTACAGTTACTCTGCCGTGAAAAGAATCACAGAAAGTGTTTAGGAAAGTATCTCATAAAAATTCACGTATAGAATCCAATCAAAACACTTTTCATGAATCCCTTCATCCTGTTTCGCCGAGATATCTGTTGTTAGTTTTGACATATTTCTCCGAAACGTCAGTTTTATATATACTAAGAGAATTTTATGGTAATATGACCTAGATTATATTGAAAATAATCTGTAAACAGTAAATGTGGGATGATCTGAAAATTTAGGAACGTTCCCTACACCGTTTGGATAAACTAAATGAGTCGGCAAAAGTCTAGGATTTATTTCTGTTTCGTGTAGAACGGCAAAACGATTAGTAACCAAAGCACATTGCAGACAAGTACTATGCTATAAACTCTGCATAGTAATAGGACGCGCCTATAAAACATCTGTAACGTTCAATAAAATCAATATGTTGATTAATTATTAATTTCAGGAAGTATCTTTCACAATGGGCCGTTACGATTTAATAATAATAATAACACAGTTGTTTTATTAATATTTATAAGGAATAAAATCACACACGCGCGCGATTTTTTCTCTCTCCGCGAAGTTACGTTTGCGGGATACTAACTTAAGAATATTCGTCAACAAGAATATGCGTCAATCACTAAACGACATGGACTACATGGATTTTTCCTACTTCAATACATAATAGCTGTATTGAGGATAACAGTCACAGAAATAACAGCCAGCAGAATTTCGGGGAACATAACTAAATATTCGACGAACTGATGACTGAACACTAACTGAATTATCGTCTAAGCAGGCAAATTTTTTTTCATTTGTATTTTAGTATTTTTGATTCCATTATATCTATTTTCTGTTTTTAATACAAACAAACATTTAGCTAATTTAACGTCAATATGTCAATAAACTCGTTGAAACATACATTTTAATAGCAAAAAAAAATTTGTAGATGTGCTTAAGTGTATTGTTAACAATATTTTAACTTAAAGTGTTGATATCTCGCTGTGGTTTAGAATCCGTTTTTTATTTATCTCAATCGACGTAGGTTCGCATCGATAATTTATCTTGAGTGATGGACGAAGTAAGTGATGGGACGTTCGACTTTACGTAGGTTTCTTCAGTTAGTTCCGTAACGACAAAACAATAAAACATGTATGAAAAATACTGCAGTGGAGGAGGATCAACCTTGTCTCGACTGAGGAAAAACCCATCTGCGCAATATTACTCGTTATATTGCGCCGAGCTCTCTGGTCTCATTACTTTTCGACTAGCGGCTTAGTACAATATCAGTTTGAGCTTAGTACAATACCAGTCTTAACTTAAGTTGCCACCGCAACAACACCACTCCCACATCATATCTCACGTCGAGAAAGCGTAAAAATTGTTTTACGCAGGACACGAGTGCGCGCGCACTGCTGCCGCGAATCGAATATTATGTTGATACTCTTTTTCTAATGCTTATACCATGTTCTTAAAAAGCTCCTTGAATGTTGATCTCTTACCAAGTACTACAGAGCACATAGCGCTTACGTAGAGTACAAATTACTATTGTTGAAAGCTACATTAGCTGGGATTTTAAAGTCGAAGAAAAGAAAAGCAAGATCATGTATCGATTCGAGAGTAAACGCAACCTATTTTCGTAATTTCCTCAATTACTCTTATAGTTCGAACTATTCAAATCTGAATTGTCGTCTCGCATCGACATTTTACAATCTTCGCTAAAAAGTCGACGACCTCGGAGTTATTGTCTGTGATTCCATTACCATCCGCTGCCGTATACAATTCCATTACGACTGTAATGGATTATAATTGATTTGAACCTTCGACTTATGAACGAACCTCGTGCTACCAAACGGAGAGTTGAAAGTTTAAAAAAATTATCTTAGGCACTAGAATATATTCTTCGTTAATTATGAAAAGAATTGATATTATCATCTCGATATCATGCGATAATCATTTCCAGCGTATGCTGTACCGCAAATTAGTTACAGAAATCAAATTGAAAAAGTATTGTCAACTGGTTTCTATTGGTTAATGAAAAATAGTACGCAAGACCAACGACTTGGTTCCTGCAACCAATATCAATTCTGTGATACCACAAATATATGTAGATAGCTGCAAAACCGCAAAGAGTGAATTCATTCAGAGTTCTCTCCAGCCTACAACGATATCACTGATGACGAGTCAGAACGATGAGCAACAGCCGGAGATTCGTAAGAGGCTGCTGGCTCGCTGCTACCTGGAATTGGGCGAACAGCTCAAGGCTTTTTGATCCCCATCGTTCTATCGTACTACATTGTGGCTATGGAACACTGTTATGTTATTATGTATGCGTTGGATATGCTGAAACCACTTCACGCCGATGCTGGAACGACGTCCTTAAACTCTGAAGGAGACGTCTTTCCTTCAAACTCTACGAGGATCTCGGTGAGATTTTGAAAGAGGCTCTGCCAGGAAGTACGACAAATTCTGGACGAGAATCTCGATGAGAGTCTCAGAGAAATTCTCGCAGGATATCTCGAGAAGATGCTTGGCAAGAATCTAAAAGTCTCGGTAACAACAGTCTGCGAAAAAGTTTCAAAGGTTGCCGTTTTGGACTTTATGGACGATTCTTTTTAGACTTTCTCCGAGTGTCTGAGATACTCTTTTCGGAGCTGAGACTCTGACCGAGACTCTTACCAAGACTCTCACCGAGAATTTTACCGAGATTCCTTCCGAGATTATTTTTTTCTCCGAGGAACACAAGTATCGAACCTTTTCCATTATTGAAATTTTTTACAATTGATGACAACGTGTAATTAAATTAATCTTCAAAGTTCATATTTTTATAGAGATTGAATTGTATTTAAGTTTTTATTTAATCACTTTATATTGTTTATATAACAAAACCGTGACCCTCATTTCCCACTGATCTAAGTTACCTTTGGCATATAATGGCGCTGTTCGACCGAAGGCGAGGATGCAGCAAAGGCGGGGGTTGAGGATAGAAAGCGAGTAAGGGAGCTCGGGAGGCAGGGGTTGCGAAATATGTTGTAGAAACGCGGGCTAGAGGGCCGGCTACCCCGACGTATGCCAACCAGCAGCGGAACGGTATTCCAGGGTGTCTACCGTCCAGCTATCGACTAGGGATTTTATTGATTTTCTTTCCTCGCCTTTAGCGCGCACCCCGCTTTTGCGGAACGCAAGCGGTCGACTGTTAATTATCGCACACGTTGGTATATAGCAAAACTGAAGCTCGAGGGTGCGAGGAACCGATGGCGCAACAGTGCGGGGTAAACGGAAATAGCTCATGGGATATCGAGTGGAATTTCGGGAATTTTTAGGATCCTCTCGGTGCTATCATCGATTAAAATGTGTAACTCGATAGAAACCTGCGGTTTTCTCTAATTGTTCAAATTCCGTGATAAGACCCACTGCGGTCTTCGGATTATCGTTTTGGTTTTCATTAGCTCATTTGTACCTGACTCGTGGGTGATAATATGCACTGAACAGTGCAAACTATTTTAAGTATTCCTAAAGTTACCGATGGATAGCGTCACACAATTTATTTACAGGTTAATCAATGATTAACATATTAATAAAAAAAACTGTATTATAGCAATTAAAAAATTATTCATTTACACCGCACACATTTTTCCTCTTGTTTCATTCATCACCATACGAATAAGTAAATAACATATCTTTGCAGCAAGTTAACATTTCACAACACAAATGTATTGAGTGATTTCATAAACTTTAATCCAAACAAGGGTACATCGGAAATTGACATTTATTATAAAACATTGGGCTCTAAAAGACACTTCGTATTGTTATGGCGATATGTAACAAAAACATTATATTACAATTTTTATTGTTTTCCCTATCAGATAACTTAATTTCGATTTTGTTGAAAAACGGAAAAAAAATGTTCCTTACATGGCTCGTGTTGCCACAAACGTTATGTTCGAAGAACACACCAGCTTCGCTTGCTACACGAATCCTGCACCCCCCCCCCCCCATGAGAATAGCGGCCCTCGCTCTACCGCCAACCCTCGACTTTTTTTCGCGAAGGGATGGCGTACGAGCGGCTGAACAAGTTTGTCTCGACGCCACTAGGTGGCAATGCCGAGACCGGCTCGTTCGGTCTACCGCTGTGCGACGGCCCTCCGTTGTGCTCGCTCTCGAAACGGGATGTCAGTTTGTGCCGCGGCGCCACCACGGTAGGTTACGCTATAGGTCGGTCGTTTGTTCCTTACGAACGGTATAATAAATATTCGCGATAACGTGTTTCGTGTTGCGCGAACAATAAAAATATTCCATCAAAAACATTTAATAAAGTGCGTTGATTTTATTACAAGTGTTAAAAAAAATTTTATAATATTTTTTACAATGCGGTATGATAATCGAGTACGTGAATTGTATAAACAATCGTAAAAATCTCATCGATCCTCGGTACAATTATTGTTTTTTTCACAATTTTTCAACGGTGCGAGTGTTTAAATAAATTGTAAATAATAAGATTACTCAAAAAAAAAGTTCTGAAACTTTTTCAAGTGCGATGATCAATTATATCTGTTATTCTAGTGAGTTGTGCGTGAATGATTCTGCATCTTAAAGTCGGATAATTGGTGCTGAAGATAGGTGAGTCATAAATGAAATTTGTGATAATTAAAAACAATTTTTTATTATAAATATTAGTTACGCGAACGTCGTGAGAAGTTGTATGAAAGGTTCCTGTTGAATAGACTGAGAGAGAATCGATTTTCATCGATCTAACCTAACGATTTTTTTGTTATTATCATAATAACAATAATCAACGATAGAATCGTTTGGTGCACAACATCGATTATTACTCCAATCGAGAGAAGAAAAAGAAAAGAAATTACTAAAGCGTAGGATGATCGATTCTGGTAAATTGCACAGGAGTTAAATCTAGATCGTGGGGAGTCGATCGGCGTCGATCGAAAATTGCTTCGATAATGCGCGAGCCAACGGCATTTTTCTTCATTTCAATCGTCCCCTCGACCGTGCTGAGCGGTGTTCCTGCGGTTCGGTACCGGCAGCAACATTCACTCGCTCTCTCGAGACGATCCCTTGGATTATCCGCGATGGTACACTCGCGTATACAGCATCCTCGTGTTCGAAAGTTCTCACTTCACTGAGATCTGATCCAGTCGAGCCGGAGAGCTGTACGACGATTAATCCTCTAAGCCAGGACTCTGCCCTCCTTCGTCCTTCTCTCGCACGTAAATTCCTACTGAGCTAGAGCGAGTGCAGGAAAACGTGAACGCGAGTGAGGGATTAGCGAGACCCTTGGTGGATTCGCGCGTGCTCGCTTAGACGAGGGGACAAATGAAATTTCGCCGTGGCAAATTGTCCGAAAGTGAGACGGAGTCCCGAAACCAGGAGCAGAAGTCATTCCCAATCCTTAATAAAGTACGCCAATTCACAGAATCTACTCATCGGTAAAAGGATCTTAGGGGAATTTACATTCATTCCATTGTTCAGCTTATAATTGCGCTTTCCTTGCGCGTGACTGTCAAAATTGCAAAGAGTGTCATCTAACCTATTAACGTTGATTGAGAAACGTTAAAAGCTTTACTTTCGTCCGAATTCCACTCCTGCGTTAAGATATCGAGAAAACAGCACAGAAAGTAAAATATCATATGTAGGCTTTCGTCGGTTGAAGTAACGATAAGTTTTGAAGATATAGAGTGATATGTTAAAGATGGCCAATATGTCATATTTTCATGGAAACCCGTAATATAAATATTTATCATTCACACATCATTAAAAATTCTTTAATAAAATTAATATCTTGCATGACTCTAAGAACTTATTTTATCTTTGAGATATAATTTAAAGTCCAATGATATTAAAGTGAATCGAACACTTTTTTTCAATATTTAGTAAAATAAAAACGCAATACGAGAACAAGCAGTGCTTTGTATCGTCAAATTGACTCGGTGATCGCTGTTCAACTCCCCTAAAGGGTATCGTGGAAACATGTACTAATTTCCTATAAATGTTAGCTTTTCCGTTAGATCCGTACCGACGGGTCAATATAGCGTGGCTCATAGCACTGTACTACGGCATATTTTAGAGAGATCGTGTAGTGATTGAGTCCGTTCGTTAAGACCCGAACTATAACCACGCTCACGTTGTCCAAAATCGTAAATCTTAAGCGCGGCGCAAGCGAGACACACACAGTGCTCTCAGAGCTGTTATTCGTTCGAAACGTGAATCGCCTGCCGATGTACTCGTTATAAGAGAGCTCGCTTTAACGCCAGGTCTCTGTAGCGCCTTCCGTTCTCTTACATTCTTCTTCCTCTTCTTCTCGCTCACGGAAATTCCTCACGATCCTTCTATCACACGCGGACCTTATTCTCACCCTCCACAGAGATTCGTGAACGATCGAGACTCTCGGCACACGCGCCGTGTAATAGAGAATCATTTTTTTCTTTTTTCAAAATTTTTATCGTGACCACAGCGTCTACATTTCAACTGCTCTCAGCTGTCATTTCTTTTTTATTCATACAGCTTTTCACTTTCCAGTCTCGGTCCTTGCGGTCATTAATTCGCAGCTAGGCACGAAACGATTAATCTTTCTGTTTTCTATTCCACGTCTATACGTTCAAATTTATCTGCTCCTTTCACACGGCTCTCGACTACTTTTTTGTCAGCACGAGAATTTTTGTGCTTCAGCGGTTTAATAGGATTTATTATTGTTATTAGTTGTATTATCATTATTATTACTACTCATACAAATGGAATGGATCCCTTTCTGTTGCTATTTACCATCGAGTTCGATTATTTTTTTAAATATTAATACAATTTTGAGGTTCTGGAATATTTAATAGTGGCCACAACGAGCCATCGAACTCTACCAGTGAAATAATCGCGAGGCTAATCACTCATGCGCATAATTAACGCTCGAGTAATAAAGCGAGGCTGCCTCGATGCCTGACCAATGGAGCTCCCCCCGCAATGTTTGCTCGTGCTTCATATGCCAGGCTGCGAGCTGCGGGTGGAGATTAACGATATGTGCCTACTGTTAATGTTCTGGGTTTTCAGTGTTAATTCGCGGCAGGATTGTACTGTCCGTTAGGAGATCATACGCGAAATACAGTGAAGCTTGATCGTCGAATGGGTTATCAAGTGTTTATTGCGTGAACCACGTAAACGTTTCAATAATTTTGACGTTTCGAGAGAAGTGAATAATTAATATTTGCGCAAGCTTCATCTTGTTTTTCTTTTGCTTCCGCATAGAGAACGTTTTGTATACATGAAAAAAAATCCGAGTTGTTTGCATGGTTGAGTGCTTAAAATATTGAAAATATTTATAAGATAATCGAAAAATTACATTTAGCAAAAAAATTTAAGAATGGATATGCTCCGGCACACTTATAGTTAAACACATAAAATTCAAACATCAATAACTTTCGAGCTGAAATTTTACAGCCACATAAAGGGTGTAAACCCTGATATTTTCCCTGATAGTCGCTCTATTGCATGCGTTGTAACAAATGTTATTTTGTCTTGAATTTCGTTTTTAAAAATTTCTACTGTCGCTCTAGCTCGTACAATTTTTGAGGTATCGAGATAAATAATTCTGCACAAATGGATTAATATCGTTGGTACGGAATTTGACGTAAATCAATCAAATCGTTGAAATTTTAGTAAATTTTAACATTTCCAATTTTAACAAAAATTACTATAACGATTCTTAGTCTAACAAATTTCGAGCTATCGAAATGTTATAAATGTGTACAAATGTTCAAACGACTTAAAGGATTACTACGATCGAATATCAATTGCATAGATGAACGAATTTTACGAAATTTTCAATGTTTCTAATTTCATATAAAATTATTACATAGAATCCGAGTTTTTCAAATTCAAAATTTTGAACAGAAAAATCTGCAAAGCGCCTAGTATATCCAACATTATACAATTTATTCAGTGTAGTTGAAAAAAAGAATCTGCAAAGCGGTACCTTGCACATTGATTCTTCATTATTTTCCATCTTTCATAAACCTTCTTCTAACAAGGAAGCCAAATTACATTAACGATCTACCTCATTGAGATGAATTTGTGAAAGATGGACAACAATGAGGAAGAAATGTGCAAAATGTTTCACTCGTATATCGATAATACGGTAAATAACAGATAAAAACACAATCAAGATTTAACTAAGTTTTTAAAAAATTCATGTTAGTTTTGTCTCATTGTTAAAAATTGTGTGTATTATATGCTGTCAACTGAGTTTAATTAATTAAATGAAATATTTCTCTTCACTTTTCCTTAATTGTTCCTTAAATTCCTACGGAACTTCTAACTCCAGTGTCCTTAAGTTCGAAACAAACCCCGAAGCTCGCACGTAATTAACAGTCGTTCGAGCATCGCACAGAAAATCCACAAAACAACGAAGCGTATAATCACCCTCGAACCTGGTGTGCATTGCATTGTATGTATTGGTTATATCGGTATACCTGCAATGGCACACTTTGAGTGTACAGCACGAGTGTTAAAATAGTCGCCCGGAAAGGAATAAAACTTTAACGTCGATTCGATTGCGATTTTACGATCTGGCGTTAAGGATAGTTTCACTCAACGATCGTCTCGTTCAGTTAGCTTCAGCACTGGCGAAAAATAAAGTGAATGAGTGACTGCCCGAGCCATTGCTTCGTCAGAATTAAAGCAATTAAAGAAACAATTGAAAGGAAAATTAATACTTTTTCCGTACTTATTATTGTGTTTTTCTTCGAAGAAGCTAAAATTAAATAAAAATTCCATTTCGCACATTACAAATATTTTTTCGAGAATTTTAAGTTGTGAAAATACATAAAATTATCCCGGAATTTAGGCAATTCGTGATATCTCACCCGCATCATTATTATTCCAGCGATCATACATTTTTCGTTTCACCGATGAAACGTAAAGTTTTTGAATCAGACTGCAGGGCAGAGATTTGACACCTCGAGTTACAGTAAATCGATGTGTCAAGCTTTTGTACAGAGGCACAGAGGCTGTAGGGGCTGACGAGATTGTTATATTCCCTTTGGACGAACACTATCCGTGATAGTTTAGTGAAAACGTTAGCGTGATGTGACACGGGTGACCCGCATTCTCCCCTGGATAATACGATGACATGGCCAGTCAACGTACATACATGTACATATATACATCGTATAATGTATATATATATACATTATACGAGATCTACCACTGTTGGTCGCTCGTGGGACTGCCAGCATCTGGCACAGACAAATTTCGCGGTGAGATCCGATAGCGAGGGGTCCGGGCACCTGATCCTGGACACTAGCAAGCGCATCCATCTGCTTCAGCATAGCCAGAGTCATAGATAGATGGAAACTGATCCCTTAAGGTGTAGACGAATTTCTATGCTGTACTGTACCGTATACATATTGTACACACCGATGCTCCGGATTGCTGTAGGATTAATGCGAGTGTCGCGAACGATACAACCAAGCAGGCCGAGATAATGGTTTTCTAATTGCTCCCCGTAGAAGAGGCTTCGTGGCTATTCGCTATACTCCTTGCCATATAATGTGTATATATGGAGTTCCTCGCTCGTTTCGCACTCGCGCTCATTTTCAAAAGATTAAAAAAAATTACAACAAAAAAAAAAGGATAGAAAAAGATTAGCCGGCTGGCAGCTCAAAGGAACTGTGGCGGTCCGCGCTGCGCTCTTCTTCCTCTTTATTTTCTTTTTTCTCTTCTCTGTTCTTCTCTTCGCTAACCTTGTTCTCCTCTCGTTGCTCGCTAAGTGAAACCAAAGGGGAGACCGCAACGAGCTCGACAACTTTTACCGTAATATCTTCTGCTTCTTCTTCTTCTTCTTCTTCTTCTTCTTTTTTCCTCTGGTTTTTCACTTATCATCGACGACCACGACGAAGCTTTAACAAACCGTAGAACAAAAGTATAGAAAAAAAAGTTGACTCTGTCGATACGTATAGTTTTCAATGAATTCAAACCGCAAACATTTTATATCGTTCGACCATTGAGTACAGAATCGGTTGATCCTGTGTAACATATTGCGTACTTAAAATTTTTATTATTTATACAAGCTTACATTTCTATATTCGATTTTCATTGAACGCAAAACATACGAAGAAAAAAGTGCAGTCGTCACGGACAATATACTTTGCTTACGTAAATTTATCGAATTATCAAGAAAACAAATTTGTTGTATTTTATTCGAACGACAAAATTATTGATTAAGAATATGCAAAAGTAACTGAATATTATTTATCTGCCTCGTTGTCTTGCGAACATCGAGAAATACCATGTTATCTTCTTCTTCTAATCCACATGAGCCTTGAGCTAAATAGGAGAATCCGTTTTCTCATGTCGTTCGTTGCATTCAGTGAGCGACACAATAATCCGCTTCCAGCTTCCACACACATTTTTTTTCCTTTCTCGTTCACCTCGCTTTTATGCTCTACGAGTGAACAATAAAAATAAAGGAAGTAGAAGTGTAAAATATGCAGGCGTGAGACCGAAGGATCCTACCGAGGGATATACACCTGACGCTTTCAGGACGGAAGCCTACCTTTATTCTCCCACTGTGTGCTGTAGCACACAGTGGTGCACCACACGCGTTTTCTCTTGTGCTGCGTATACGATACGTGCTCGACTGTACAGAACGAGAGAAGAAGCAGAGCGGCAGGAATGTATCCCTTCGGGATAAGCTCTTCCCGCTTCATAACTCATTCTAAATACTCGTACGCTATAATAACGTCCTCGCACTGCCGTGACTCTGAGCGCAACTGGAAATTTACTATTCCTCCGGTGACGAGCTACCAAACGACTCCTGCAGCCTCTGTTGTCTCGGTTTAAATCATTCTTTTCTAAGATCTTTATTTTTGAACATAAAAGTCCGACGAGAAGTTTCAACTCGCATTACTCACGGTTTTCGGCTTTGTTCACCTGATCCGGTATTATAATTAGCACAAAATTTATGTGAGTGACGCCACAAACATCAATTCGTGCTTTCTGTTTCGCGTTGATTCGAAAATTGGCACAAAATTTGATATTAAACTACCATTTGCTGTGTACCAATTTATTTTTGACATTTAATAATAATAATAATAATAATAATAATGTCAGTGTACAAGTTCTTGTGTAAATTTTAACTTTTCAATAAAAATAGTTATTTGATGCAATTTGTAGATATAAAGTAACTGTAACGACTGTAGCGTCTGCACCATTTATGGTCACCCGTTACATTTTATAGAATTAGACACTTTACAAAGTTATCTAATGAATTGATTAAAAATATAAATAATAGAACTTTGTATAAGCGTCAAGCTTTTGTGCTCGCAAGAAAGTTAAAATTTGTTAAAATCACCTAATAGACACAACTGGTGGTGGACTTCGTAATTATTCGCTTATCTTATCATTTTTCAGGGAAACTTTAACATTTTTATTGTGGGAACATTAAATTATATTTTATTACGAGTAAAATGGTATAAAAACGAGTCCGTTTCAATAGTTATTTCTCTAACTGCTACTCTCTAAAGTTTGGAAAAGCTAAAGGGTGACCACAACCTGTGCAGATGCTTATTCCATCAACCTTATTCCATCGACAATTAATTAATGATATTTCCAAATAATATTATATTTGATAAGAACTGTAGAATACCGACGGATAGCTTAACACTCACTGTATCAATTCACACATAGACACTCGCAAAGTGTATTTGATAAAATAACTGCTTCGTTAATTAATGCTCGCCTCTATCGTAGATTTTTAATTGAGTTCGAATTGATGCCGTAAGCGCATTATCGGAACTGTCAAGTACGAAGCAATTGTCCGTCAACAGAATTCGATAATGCTCGTATAATTTCATCCCTTAGTGTAACAGTTCATATATCCGATGATTATAAAACTGAACATGTATATACGGTATTGACCCTACTGGATCACTTGATTAGTCCGACGCTTCACGTTTACAAATTCAAAATTAAATTAATTAAAGCTCTGAACTATTTTTATATTTATTATTTCCAACCATAAAAACATAGTTCATACATTTTTTTATTCAACAAATTGTAACGAATCAAAGAAACGAAACATTCTACGAATTATACAACGTGTGAATAGAAACAACGTCCATTTAGATTTTATGTTTTTTTATTAATTGGAAGAAAACATCATTTTAATAGGAAAGCGTGAGACAACGATCTCTCTCTCTCTCTCTATCTTTCACTCTAACTTTGCCCATGTGGAAAAAAATGAGTTGCCAGTTAGATGCTATGAGAACCAATAAATTGTTTGGAACAACCAACATATTGATCATTTTTACTAATGGTCAGTAATTGCAAATAATCTTTTTTATTTCTTTGTGCAGTTGGTAATACTAAAAGATTTGTATTATGCACTGTATAATTTATAAAAGCGGAAGGACCATTTTGCCCTTTTCGATTTGAGTAAATTCGTGTCCCGGTTATGCATAGCCAGATGCCTAAATCACTAACCCCATGCCATCATTGCACCGCACATGCAACCATGGTTGCGTTGCACGATTGTCTCTAGAATCTCTCTAGATCGCTTGGTGCGTTGTATAGCCCGTCAATCAATCTTGCCACAACGAAAATTGAAATAATCGCTGGGCTGGCCGTGCGCTCGATGGTAAATTCATTCGTCACGGGGCTTCGCCTTCATGCGGTACGCGTTAGTACTAACGCTCGACGGTCTAGCCGTAAATAATTTGACGGGGATATATAGTTTACGTTGGAAAGGGTGCATAGGGTGAAAGGGTAGAATACCCAAAGGTTGGGGATACCAAAAGGTCCTGTCATCTCTATCTATGGTGTTGCTCAATACATTTTTCCCTCTTTTATCACGATATACAGATGGATCTAAAAAATTGAGATATATATTTTAAGGGGAGATGATACTATAATTTCTAAAGCTCGTGTGTGCTGCTTTACATATAAAAATTAACGTTTGAGCAACGACTCAACTGTAAAGAATAATTTTTATTCATACAATTTATGTCTTATCGATTAGTTAAGAAAAAATTTGCTCACGAAAATAAACTTTTTTTTACCAGTTAATCACCAGTGAATTAACGAAGACTTTTTAGAGGATCATGATAATTTCGGATAATTTAGATCGTTATTGTCCGATAAATTCACCTATTTTTGTACTATTTGCATTCTTCATTGAAAGGTTTTTTTTTATTTACTTGACAATGAAAATACGATTTTTTTTTCAGTTGTTGAGCACCTTTTGTTAATGGGCTGATGAAAAAAGGGTCGCAGCTGTTCTGCAACCATTTTTTTTCGACAAACCCTATAATAAACAAGCAGTTGCCTGACTGGTCCTCCCTAACAGGTAATTTACTGATGATTTTACCTTATGCTGAAGAAGGATCAACATAAAATTTATACTAATAAGTAATTTGCTAATTTATTTAAAAGTCTACGATGTTCTATCAATTTCCATTTACTTATATTTCTTTATGTTATTGTCGGGTTTGAAAATTGTTTAACTTCATAATGACAAGTAATAAAAAAGTAATTAGTTAGTCACTGAAAAAAACTACTACCTCAGTGAATCTGGAAGCCTCGAGCAATACGTTTTTCTCGAAAAACCGTGTGCTACACGAAAAAGAAGATAAATATAAAAAAACCGAACGGACCTCTTATCTTGAGGGTGGTGAATTTACGGTCGGTATCCGCCTTTCGTAATTTACCTGCCCCACATTCTCTCGTGCAGCATAGTATAACAGTAAAAGCACTGTAGCTGCGCAATTTTTGTAAACGGAGGGTAGGTGTTCGTGGAGAGAGAGAGCAGAAAGGGACTAAATCACGGATAGTTCTCGACACTAGGCGTCGGCGTCGTGGGCCAGTAGTTCGCCCTTTCCCTTAATTTTTTTTCTCTTTAAAACGAGTTTGGTTGGCGGATTATTTTTCTACCCGACAGTTTTTTATTCTCTTTTTTAATTTCTCCTTTTTTTCTTAGTCCCTACTTTCTAACTCGTTTCGCTTCCTCCGACTCTCGGTCGTTCGTTCTACTTATATTCTCACTGGCTTTTTTTTCTTTCTCATGCCACTTGGGTGCACGGTAGCAGTACGTAGGTACAGTGTAGGCGAAAGAGCTTTTCTCGAGTGAGTGCGCTCGGTTCGTCGAGTGCCGAAGAGACTCACGACTCACGGGAGGAGCTCAGAATTGCAACGACGGTGAAAGAGATCGAAGAATTTCGTCGTTCTCGTCGTCGTCGTCGTCGTTTCTCGAATCGTACGCGGGTGGCCGATTCGCCGAGAGGTTCACCCTTTCTTTTCGCCTTCTACCTCGTCGTTCGATTTTTTTCATTTTTGATGTTTCTTTCTACTGCCGTAAACTGCAATCAGTATCGTAAAAGTTGCAACGTACGTGGAGCTATATATGTATACGTATACATACAATAAATATACATGGATGCATATATATATACACAATGTCTGTAGATATTGTGAAATCGATGCGAGAAAAGTTTTGGTCGTCTCGAACGTCGGGTCTGACGAGTCACCGTTGTACACTACGCATAATTCCTACAGATCCGTCAAGCGAAGAATAATCAGCTGTACGAAGGGGGTAGAGAAGTTCTCGAGAAGGACACGGTGAGGCGCGGGTCATAAAATATTCAGAAGCATAGGATCGGAGGAACGAGACGACAGTCTCGCTGCCGACCAGCAGACAACTGCCACTGGTTCCTGGATTCACCCTTCGGTCAAGCCAGCACGTGACTGACTCACGTACATACCGGACGTACGTCAAATTACCAGCGTGCACGCCGGAGAACCGTATAGAGAAGAAATCGTTACTCTTTAATGCATGCGGGCTCGTCCTTTGTGCCTTTTGAGGATTTTCTCTTCGCATGCTTACTGTATTCATGTGAGAGATTAAGTTAGAATGTGTATATCTGTATAGTTGAAAATAAAAATTTAACACTTTTTTTAGTAGCTGAGTTCAGCCCATGACCCTTTCACTGATTGGTATTTAACTACTTTAACAAGGAATTTTTTAAAATGAAAACGTATTACTGACATTTTTTAATTGACCAATTTTTTAATACTTTATATTATCACTTTTTTTTTGGTTAAATTTTTCTTTACCGACCATTGCGAGGTTAACGACCGAACGGTTAATCAAAGTGATAAACGAAATTATTATTTATGTTACAAAAACTATTAACAATTGCTTTTGACTTATTTTTTGACTTATCCGAGTGAGTATAACAACACTCGATGAGCAGCGTGCTTGCCTCTTGAGGAATGCATGGCGACAGAAATATACCAAAACGGAAAGAAAGAAAAAAAAATGTAAAGGGGTCAGACAGAACAGTGGGACAACCGGACATAATACGCGTGCCGCATATATACCTGGTATACTCGATGTTGCACGTAGTAAAATGCGAGAAAGAACGACGTAGCAAAAGCATGGATGAAAAGCCTTGATGCCTCCTGAAAAGGGTGTGGAGATCAAGGAAAAATAGGAACGTAAAATACAGAGGGTTGTGGTTCGCTGTGTGGTGGTCGATATGTAGCG
This sequence comes from Cylloceria caligata, assembly GCA_963942595.1. Taxonomy (NCBI): domain Eukaryota; kingdom Metazoa; phylum Arthropoda; class Insecta; order Hymenoptera; family Ichneumonidae; genus Cylloceria; species Cylloceria caligata. Next base: position 43,515,640 of record OZ012709.1, on the reverse strand, counting down.
ATGTACGGTTGGTGAAACGCAATGGGACAACGACGACGACGACGACGACTCCGACGAATACGAATACCACCTCGAAAACGACAACTGCAAGGGAACACCTAGGCGAAGGTGGTTGTTGGACGATAGTACAGAGTAACCTGGACACTATACCGTTTGCAATGAACGAACGGGCGTGCTTTTACGTTCTCGTTTCAACGACACACAAGAAACTGGTGAGGTATATACGACGAAAACGAGAACGCCACCAGCAGCTCTCGTCCCTCATTCCGTATTCCATTTCACTCTCGTATTCTCTTTGCAGCTTATGTGTACACAGAAAAAGAGCGACATACACTTACACACACACATTTCTCTCATCCGTTGTCTACTTTTCTCATATTGTATGTAGGGATGGGAGTTAGACTCCCTCGCTTTGGTCCGTGTGCCTGGCCACGGACTACCGCCTAATTATCGGACGAGGGAACAGTACGTCTCGTCGCGCAAGTCGTATAATACCACTCGTATTTAAACTCGCACACCGCCATTCGCTAATTGACACGGTCCCCGATATTCAAATAAGAAAGGAAGGGAAAAAGCTGGTCCCACGGTTCGTGCTTGTATACCTTTGATATAAATCCTCTTTTTTATGTTTAATGTAGACACCGCCTTATTGTTAATTATTTATTGTTGGGTATTGAGCAATTAAGTCGTCTCATGAGGCAATCGCATTCAACATGTAAGCACATATAGCGAGCTATTGTTATCATCAAATAATATTTAAGTAAAAATATACAATTAATTTATCATTTTTTTCTGTTACGTTCGTCATTTTATAAAAAATAATTTGTTTGTGAAGTTTAATTCAAATAAAAAGTATTGTTATAAACAATACTAAAAAGATAAAATATATAACTATAGATAGAGGAGATAATTTTAATGGAAGAATTAATATGAAATAAATTGTGGTACACGAATACGCCGAAGCCCTACCAAAAGTAACATAATTATAACTTTTATTCGACAAAGCGTACTTTACATATTAAAAGGTTAGAAGATGCTTTGTATATATCTTTTTACTTATTCTTTTATTCAATAACGAATGTCGCACCTCACGCGGTTGAATAAGCGAGAGACGACTCCATTGCATTATTTATTCAGGATATTGTTATTAGTTTCACAGACGGATGGACAGATAGAGAGACTTATTCCACAATCGTGGGTACCGCGATGATAGAATTGAGTGAAGTGACGCGACTATAGATAGAGGAGATAATTTTAATGGAAGAATTAATATGAAATAAATTGTGGCACACGAATATGCCGAAGCCCTACCAAAAGTAACATAATTATAACTTTTATTCGATAAACCGTACTTTACATATTAAAAGGTTAGAAAATATTTAATATATATACCTTTCTACCCATTATTTTATTCAATAACGAATGTCGCACCTCACGCGGTTGAATAAGCGAGAGACAATTCCATTGAATTATTTATTCAGGATATTGTTATTAGTTTTGCATACGGATGGACAGATATATAGACTTATTCCACGGTCGTAGGTACCGCGATAATTGAATTAAGAGAAGCGACGGGTTAAAATCCACTTAAAAAAATTTGCACGTGCCCTGGCGTCTATTTTATTTTACCCTTTTTCTTCCACCACAAAAGAGCGATAGCTTCAACCGAATTTAAGAAGCAAAGGGGTTGATCCGGTTTCCCAACCGACGACGGTGCGAGGATCGTCTTTCGCTGTCACGTTGCTCCTATAACCTGACAACGAGAACGCGCGTGTACGTATTCATCGGAACAAGGCCCTGCTGAGACAGAGACGAGCTTCTTTTCGAATAAGGTCTCTATTAAAAGTAGAAGGGTGTAGGATAGCAGCAGCGGGAACGCAGTATGGAAACGTCAGCGACGAATTGTTCCATTCGCTACCAACATTTTCATTCTTCTCGCTTCGGGGATCTCGACGCGACCCTCATCTCTTCCTTTCCTAAACTCGGCCCCGTCAACGCTGATCCCTTTGCGCTAAACCTTCACTCTTACCACAATTTATATGTATACAGGATATTTCGAGCCGAGTCAACTCGACCCAGAACCTTACTTTTTCTACAAATATTACGCTGCAAGTGCCAGAAATACAATTTTTTAAATTATTATATTAAAAAATGGTTAACGGTATAATCGTTTTTGATAACACAAAAAAGAATTGTATTTTCATAGTAAGTTACTTTTAAAAAAAAGTACTGTATAATGCAACTTTAAATCTTACGGTTATTTACTTGTAGTTTAGTTAGCGTGGAATGCCCCGTATAGAATCTTTTCTACGGTAGCCGTTCTTTTTTATTTGTCACTTTGTACAGTAGCCAGTTAAGCGTTTTATTTATCACTGTTGAGAATTGGTATTGTGTGGGTATTGTGGGTATAGCAGCTTTGGATTTAAGTCCTTGGAAGCGGGTACACAGCATACCTAGATGAAATGCGATGAGTCCGATGTGCGTTTCGTTTCCATTCGTTGTACGATATTCTACTCCTTTCCTGTAATGCTGCTTACAGTGCAATGAAGTTCTTCGTTGAGGCGCACCGAATGCATTATTCAAAATTGCCTTTCTCAGAGCATCAGTCCGCCTGCGTCCACTTCCATACGACCATCCTTAACTATATGCCAGCCAGTTGTTGCAGAGATGGTATTACGGCTCTTCTCGTGCGTAACTGACTGAGACACTCTTTTGTTTTATATCTTTGAGGAAAAGACGTCGATCGAACGACCACTTACCGATTCAGTCGTATAACCTAAACTTCACGAAACTTACGGTAACTCGAATCTTTCTTCCAATTTGTTCGATAGATTTTTATTTTGTTTTCGACAAAACTTATGATAGATTTGTGATCAATGTTTAAGTATTACGAAAAATAATATAATTAAAGTAGAACTAGTTTAGTCTTCGAGTCTTCAAGACTGCGAAAAAATCATTTTTTTGTTTAAAAAATTCGAATTTTGTTGATCTTTTTTATCAAAAAGTCTTCTATCGTTCACCAGTTTTTTCGTTTTTAAAGCAACAATAAATTGCAATATTTGTTCGGCTTTTCTTTTTAGTGAAATTACTATTCTATAGCAGAAATATAATGCGATCGATACCTCGTTTTTGAATCACGTACGTTGATATATCATCGAATTAATTGCGGATGGATAGCTAATTTCTGACGGAAACGGATCGTTATCTTCCACGACGCCCCTGATGTGCACTCAAGCGTGAAATAAAAGAGAGATTTAAAAAAATAAATAAAAAATAGCAAAGCGGTGACGAGTCGAGTCGAGCTCACGGGCGAGTTATTTCAGTGATGCACTGAAATCGTGGAGCAACGATGGATGTCGATCCGACTGCCACTCGCACGTGACGTTTCGTCGATCGCGGAACATTGACTTTCAACGGATGTCGCCCCGGATTCGCGTTAATCCCAATGAAAAGTCGATATTTTAAGAGCCGAGAGCATAAGGACGAGCTTACGTCATATGTAGTTGATGCTAATTGACCTTTCGCAACGAGGCATCGATGGACAGTGAGCCAACTAAAGAAAGCGATGACTCATTTAGATTTTTCATCTCTTCCAATTTATATAAATAGATGGTCATTGTAGAAATTTAATTAAAAATGAAGTATTTAACAAAAAATTTCCATAAAACAACAGTAATAACTTTTTTTTTTTATAAAATGATTTTGTTTACTAAAATCCAATCTTTTGTCCTTTTTTAACAGAAATTTTATTCCGAATAGATGATCTGATATAATTTTTCACGTTAAACTACAACTCTACCAAAGATTTGTCTGAAAAAATAAAAATTTACACAGTAAGTGGGGGAAAACATCAAATACATTGATCACCTTTTAAAATTTATTCAATTTACTGGACTGGCTACAGACATTGAAATTCCCAATTTCAATACAGATAATATGAAAAAAATACAAACACACACAATATAAATACTATAGAATGACTATGTCGGTTCGTACTAAAGATAAACATTATTATAATTTCCTTTCGTGCGGATTCTTGGTAAAACTTGTTTCTTTTTTAATACATTTTATCTATATACACCGGTCACATACACCATATAATAATTTTACAATAAAAGGTAACAAACAAAAGGGTGAAAAGCGTAGAAAAATCGTAATAATCGTAAGACAGAGAAAATCCTTCGAACCTTCTTAAAATTTCTGTGCCACTTCTACTACATTTTACGTAACATCGATTCAACTCTCACGCGCAGCTATCCATTCGTGGTCTGTCGGTCTTTTCGACGATGACCAAGACAACGGCGTAGTCGATCTGACGTGATACAGATAAAAGTTTCGTGCGAATTCGGTCGTCCGGATTCTTTCCTCGCTCTTGTTGATCCTTTTGGCTCTGAAAAGCTCGAAAGAAGAATGCTTCCTGAGGAAGAAAGAACGAGTGGTAACGAGTTATACGACGACCCGTAGAAGTAGAAGCAGAAGCAGAAGCAGCAGCAGCAGCAGCAGCAGAAGCAGAAGCAGCATCGGCTTTCCGATCTCCTTTCCTTTTTCTCTTCCACCCTTTTCCATGATGCTGCTACGAAAGAAAAAGTGTGACACTCCCATTGTATCTACAGAAAGGACCGGAGCGCCTGTGCAACTATTCTCTCAACCACGTTTCATCCCATCAGCATCGTTCTATTTTCTTCTGCTCTCCTCGTTCATTTCGCCTCGACTATGTTTTTTCTTCGTTCTTTTTAATCTTCCATCTTGCAACACGGAAGAGAAAGAGCTTCTCCGGGAATGTTACATATCTGCAGAACAGTTTCCATCGGCGTGTTGCACCGGAAAAGTGTTGACGCCACTTTGGACAATGGGTCTGGTCGTCTCAGCAGCGATTAAGACCACACAAGCACACGCTTATTTTTTTTTTCTTCTTTCGTGACCAGATACGAAGAATTCAGAAAACTATTATATAAGTCATAAACTCAATTGTTTTAAAGTGCTTGACGGGTGAAATTTAAAAACTCTTTTTTCATACATTGTAATTAGTATTTTTTCACATAATCAGATTAGGCATGGAGAAAACATTCATTTGAATTACATTTTGTTTATAATATTTCATCTTTAAAGTAAATCTTGCATCGTAACTCTATATAGTATATCGATGATTCCTCTCTTCCGCTTGTGAATACGTTAAAATTTTGAAGCGCAAAAGGCAATCGAGTAAAGTGAAGATCATGAAAATTCTACTTCGAACATTGTTCTTCGTCCACGCAAAGTACAAATCTTGATGCGAATTTGAGATCAACAGTGAGCATATTATATTGAAATTTCAAATCTAATGGACCCTTAATGGTTAGAGGAAAAAAAAGCGACAAAGAATTTCTTTCGTTGCGATCGAAGGCTTCATCAAAAGAAGATCCCGGAGACCGAGAAAGGATATTACGAATCGTGCGGCGGTGGATTTGTCCCGAGGCGATTCCTCGTCCCGACTCCGATAGCTGAGCATTCATCCCTCTTTTTCTCCATCAGAATCTAACTTCCATTCGTACTTATATATTATTTGAACAATGGTCTAGTTTCTCCCCTCTGTTGAACGTACGGACGTTTAACGGTCCTCTGACTTCACTCACGATCCATGCTCGGAACGACGACGACTGTACCTACTGACGCGAGTCTTCGTTCCTCGATGAAATCCATCCTAATCTGAACCGCGTGACGACGCCTCTTCCGCTAGAACGACGAAACCCTCGTGAGTGTGTACGATCGTATGTGAGTGCCCCGCCTGGGTTGCTTCAACCTCTACTCGCTTTTCCAGCCCAAGCAGAAGCATCCCCGAGTTAAACCGGCAGCAGAGACGACGGTTCAACGTTTTTATTACACACCTGGCGATCCCTGATTTCGGGTCATGTGGGGAGAAAAATAATGGAAGAAAAAAAAACAGACGTACAGGGCGCGAAGGGAACCGAGTGTGAAAGAAGAAGCGTGACAGAACGATTTTTGATTTTCCGACTCTGGCACACGTCGTGCAGGCTCGATTAACCAGCAACTCCAGCCAGGCGTATGCTCTACACACATCAGATGGATTTTCCAATAAAGTAAACTTCCAATAACGTTCTTTCTATTTCCTCGCTGTAAATGCAGAGAATTATTCTTTCTCTTTTGTACCTTACTTGACTTTTATTACATTGCCTTTGTTTTTTTGGTTGATATATCAAGGTTATTCAGTTACACTTGAAATTGTAATAAGAAATTTTCCATTTTTCATCAACACGAGAATATAATATATTTGGTAGACAAAATTGCCGAATCAACATATTTCATAGTATTTACAATAACAAAATGATTATTTGTTGCAATAGTTTGAAAAGATATTCGATTTTTTAAATCTTTTTTTTTTTTTTATATATCATATTTTAGGAAATACAGTTTATATATATTTTTTCCGTAAAATTGACCATTTACGATAGAATTACCAGTGCATAATTGATCATCGTTGTGCATGGTATCATGTTCTCAGGATTCATTACTGGGTTTATTAATCTCCCAGTCTCATTATGTCAGTCAACGATCCCGAGGGTCCCTATCAAGATGTCAAATTTTCGCTTTTCCTTTGCGAAGCAATATGACTCTCATATCGTATTATATATATATCTATATAATATATAGTGTGGTATAGCGTGATATTTGAACAGAGCTCGCCGACGTCCCCTTTCAGCCGTTAACGGGCGTCGGACGTCAACGTCTAGATGAGATTGTTTTGTGGACCCTCTCTCGTTCGCGGTGTTTCTCTCCCTACACAACAGAACTCGTAATATATCTCACACATCTGCCTCGAACGAATCGACTTTTTTTTTTTACAATCGCAAATATAACGTTTTAATCCATCCTCGACCAGTCGTTGATACAATAATCTATGAATTCCAAGAAGTTATAAAAGTATCGGCAAATGTTTGCAAGCCAATCGAAAGCCAAATTGATTGTCTTTGATAAAAGCCGCGCTGGATCGATAGCGGTTATCATTTTTTTTCTTTCTTCGGTGTTCTTATCGATCATGGAGCCTTGCGCGCAGTGAGATATTTGTCTGATTCTTTGGTATTCGTACAATATTTTATCGGATTGGGTAACAGATGTTTGAAATGTATTTTGAAATTATTTCAACTCCTATGATGAAAAAGGTACATTTTCAAACTTGCTCTTTCAATGCAGGAAATATATAAAGGTTATTTATTTAAAAAATATTAATATATGAATTCAAAAGTAATTTTTTACCTATTTTTAATTTTCTAACGAATTTATTCAATTGGATAAATATTTCACGTACGGATATAAGTTTTTCACTGAGGTAATGAAAATATATTGCAGTTAACTCTGTGCATCTCAATAATGCTAGTGCTAGTACGTCGTACAATGTCAATAAAAACTTAACGTGGCAAATATACTTTTAGAAATATTTGAAAAATGAATACGCTTGTGTATAAGAAGCATAATCCAGAATATTAAATTAAATACATAACTATAAAGCAATATTTAAATATATCAAAGACAAGCTTTTCAATATTAATTAATTTTAAATCATACTTGTAAATTTAATAAATCACTTTATATATAAATCCTTCACATAAAAGTACATTCTTACACTGTATCTATACGAAAAAATGAGGTACGTACGAAAAATTCAGGCGATAAACCACTTTTCGTTCGCTGCACAATGTCAGAGAAAACTCGACGAGACGGGTAAACGAGAAAACGAGGTGTATGCGACAAATGCAGGTAAAACACGAGCCTTCGTTACATCAACTGCACAAGACGTGTTTTATAAACTGTGCTTCGCGAAGTGAACGCAATACAAAGACTCTTGACGTAGAAAATTAATTTTCCTCGGGTGAACACGGAGAGCAGTAGAAGAGCGAGGTAGAGACGAAACGCTGTAGTCGGTTCGTGTCTCCTGTTCCCATGTCGGTGCACATACAGAGGCTCGAATATTTAACGGGAAATTCTCCACTTAACCATCACGCCCAAGCTGCACTTGAGACGTGTCATAGGTGCTCTCTGCGCTCGAGTTTAAACGTCCCACTGCCAATGTTCCTCCGTGTATGCATCACATACTTTACTATCGTTCATGCGCACATTGTACTTTTACACACATGTTGCACAGAAAGAAATAATTTTATTGTTTTATTGTATTAAAGCGGTTTTCGAGTACACTTGTTTGTGTACTGTTACAACATCAATGGGAGGCATTGAAATCTAAAGTCAATCATAACTTTGATCCATATCTTCCATGCTTAACAAAAAAAATGTTATCCATCAACGAATGGAACAATTTTTTGTTGTTTCGTCAGAAGTAAATATTCAGGTTTAAATATTCCTATTGTATGTTACTTAAAAAATAAGTTTTTTGATTCAGAAGTTGTATGACGCATTATCTTGTATAAAACATGATGGAAGTACGTCAAATTTTTCATTAAATTCCAAAAATTTATAATAAAAAAAATATATATACAATGATAGAGCAAGTGTCATTTTTGTCGTGTAAGCGAAAGTGTTATTGTCAGAAGGGTTTGAACGCCTGTACATTTTTTTTCTATCCCAGCAGATGATCCCAAAATCCCCCAGGATTTTGTTTCAAGATAATCGGCTTACGAGCTTGACGTTCGAGAGACGCTTCATCGAGCATGCAGAATTGTCGAGTTAGCTTTGCCATAGCCGTCCCCCGTGGAGTGCAACAGATTTCCTACTGCGCGTGCTGGACCTCTCGTGCGAATAATAAAGCTTACGCATATATATCAATGCGAAGGTGACGAAGAATTAGAGGATGAAGTTTCAAAAGACATCAGGCGGTATTAGTCACTTCAATTTTATCAGGGTAATAATAAATGTAGTGTAAGTATTACAGCCATGTTCTGTATCGACTGAAGTGGGATTTGTGATGAACCGTCGTTACAACCCCTTTAAAGCGATCGATGAGTGCGTCCACGCGTTACTTAGAATGTGGCACACGACGACTCAGTCAAAGTGGCTTAACTGGCTCAGTCATTTCGGGATTGTACACCGTTCATCTCGATATCATCTCCGAGTCGAAGCTGAAGCAATAATGCACGAGTGTTCGTTCTTCGTCGTGCTGCGAGGCGCCGAGTGAGCTCTTTAGAATTTATACGGTGTCGCGGACAATGGCAAAACGCTAGGTTCGTCGTGCACTCCATAGCCCGCAGAAGACTGGGGTTAGAAACTCGTGGGTTGCCGGATAGATGCCTCGAGGCATATACATCGGGGTCGTACAGGAACTCTGCAGCAAAGAGTCTTACACAGAGAGTAGAATGGAGCAGAACAGATCGAGCGAGTCTCCAGCCTCGTTTCCAGCTGCCCCGTATTATGCACGCCCTACTGCTCCATTCGATATCCCCGCGGGGTTTCCAGCCCAGTCCACACTCCAGAATGGAGCTCGATGTTTAAAGCTCGCTTATTAATTCACAGCGCGGTTGGGCACGGCCGCGTTGACGCTGAGCATTATACATTATTTTTTTTGTTTTTTTTTTTATCATTTACTTTTTAGATTTATTTCTTCTATTATAGCGCGCGTAGCTCCGGGGCTTGACGACGCGAATGGCAATAGAGCCATTCGTTATTGCACCCGAGGAGAAAGTGCCTGGTTAGCTCTTGATCACTGCTGCAGCGTTTCAATTTCCTCAGGAAATATTCCTCGACATACTTCCCTCTCGCGGATTATTCCCGATCGGCGCATTGGAAAGAATAAAAAGAAAGAAATAAGCCATGGGCATCGAACTGTGAGTGATCCACTTGTAATAAATTTCCGGTTGATTGCACAGTGAATTTAAGCTGGACAGAAGAGCTCGTCGACGTAGGTGCCTCTTGATTTACGAGGGATCAATTCCCTCATTAAACGAGTTGGCTTTGTGATACTCCAAGGCCCATTAATTCTTGGTCTATAGCTGGTTGATGTATATAGTGGCTGCTGTTGGTCCCATCGATGAGAAAACTTACTGGCGAACACGAGAGTCTCTATTGCTGTGGCCGCTTGCCGAGATGGGCTGGCCGAGAGGCTGAACGCGAAGCGTGACTCTTGCTGCTGCTGCTGCTGTCTCTGGTGATGCCGGTGGTGGTGGTGCTTCTAGCTCTGGCCGATCGAGCGAGACACCCCGCGAGATAGAGGTAAAGACTTGATTCGTGATCGGCGAATCGAGGGACCAAACGCGATTTCTCAACGATTAGGATCTCGCTTCTATACGGCTCCTCTATCTTGCTCTCTGATCCTAAATTTTTTCTTCTCTTGATCTCGAGGTCTACTGCGCGCAAGAGCACGAAGGTACAAATCCCCCGGGCAATGCCACCGTCGATCGCCACTGCAATCCGTTATAGGCGCATTATGAATACCGTGCCATTTTTTTGACTCTCTCAGCACCTTTCATCACTTTCGATCGATAACGATTTCGCTATCGAAGCTTCAGAACCAATTTCGTAAACTTTCGAGACTGTCCCATAATTTTCAAAAGCTAACAACACTTTCGCACTATATTTACGTACAAGTACTTCACTAAGAGCTTGACGTCGCACTTTATAGAACGACAGTTACATCCGATAACACGCTACAATGGGTAAATCGTTTGTCATTGGAATTCCGATAGCTCGATCAGCGCATTATTAATCAATTTTTATTCTAGCGGATGTACTAATCGGATAATAAATTCAATCCATAATTTTGCAATATCTAATCATAGTTATTTTTACAGGTTTTTCAATGGACTACCTGGCTTAATTCCGGTGAAGTTCCATCTACATAAAATCGGTAAGTCTTTAATTTATCTCCAAAGCTTACAAATAATCTGAGTGTGTGAAATACCATCAGCGAAGTTCGATGCTCCGCCCACCAAGCGCTCTGCGGTAGCCGATTTTTCCGACTGTGATGAATCGGCAGCGTGTCGAATAAGTAACTGAATCCTACGGTGATCCACTCGCATCTGTTCGACACTACATAGCATCCTACCAGCAGGAAATAGTAGCAATATATATACATCGTACATGTATATCACTCTCTGTGGCTGTAGAACGAGACAGATAGAATATTGATCGTTTACGCTACACCATTTCGAATACCTGCAACCACTGTGGGTCTGCACGCTTACCTATTAATGAGAGGGGAAGCGAACTATCGCCCTGTGCGGAGCACTAAAGTCTTCTATAGCTATACACGAATCGTAGGAAACTCGGGGGAAAATAGCTGATAGTATACGACGAGGGAACGATAGCGTGACGAATGTCGTCGTTTGTTACATCCTTACGTCTATCTATGCTTTCGTGACGCATCCAGTTCTGTACGATCCACAGAGTTTAAGATACGAGCGGAACTCACACTGCGGCTTTTCGGTTCGTATGTTGAATCCAGCGCATCAAATAAACGAGGATAATACACCTACTTAACTCTCTGACACTGTTACAGACGTGAGCTTCTTTGGAGAATTAAAAACCTCGAGACCCCACACATTGACAGTGGTAACGCCTCGTGTGTCTCTTGTGATCTTGAATCCAGAGAGTATACGACAGCAATAGCGATCTCTCATTAATAGGAATTGTGGATTTGGTTGTACTAAGTAGGGAAGGAAAGGGATTTTAAGATACCGACACCGGAAGTGACGAAACTGTGTGATCGACGTTGCTTTATGGTACATCGTAAGATGTGCATTCAACGTAGTTTCATTGCAGTAGAAAGTTTGAGAGCCTTCTGCTGGAAACCTTCCAGTTTAGTGATGTACGGGACGTACATCAAGTGTTTTTGTGCGATGTATTCGTGAAACCCTTCACCAAAATTCTCAATGCTGTGGGGATCTACGTAAATCTGTAAACTCCGAGATATATCGGAAGTAACACTTGATATAGTAGGCTATCGCATTCGCATTCAGGATCTCTGGAAGTTAATGAAGGCTGTAGCTGCATTGCGATACACGAGCGACTGTTTTAGAGAGAGTTTAATGCCTAGCGGAACTTGAGTACGTTTTGCTGTATGCCTTCTGTACAACGCACAACATTGCAATACGAAATACATATACCACGGTGGAACTTCCGCTCTTGGTTGGAGATGGCAAAATATCTATGTTACGTTCTAGCACAGTTACCCAACAAACTGGTAACTGCGTATGTTAATTCACTTTAAAATATATTTACACTATGCGCATTCATTTGTCTGAGGTGAATAGAAGAAGTCGTGGAGAGTAGAAGACTTTAATGATTAAGAGGATAATGGAAAAGGGAAAGATTATAGAACCGATCCTATTACAGATATAACGCTGAAGGAATTGTTGGTCAGGAAATGGGCTTACGTTCAGGGTAAATTGGGGCAAAGCGGTAAGCGATATAAAAAAAAAGGTTATGTTTCTTAAAAACGACTTTATACAGTTTTTCAACGTTTTTCAAAGAAGCAAAATGCTAAGAACGAGTCAACTTTTTTTCATTAGAAGAAAAGAATACTGATAAAAGAAATTATCAACTATTTTTTTCACGAAATATTTTTGATAAAAATGTTTATTTCTAATGGACATTATTTTTTCGTATTCCGACCATTCCATAAGGTCTCGCGGTATAAAAGGAGTCTTCGCATACGATGGATTCCCACTGTGTAATCTCCACCAATAGCATTTATTCGTTCGTGAGAATCCATCAGTTTTCAACCACTAGATGTCGACAGTTCTGTAAGCACCGTGAACAGCGTTACCGCGCGTCCGTAACTCTTCTCAGTGAATCTGTTCATTTTGCTCGTATGACTGGAGTGGTTGAGATCGAATAGAGAGAAAAGACTAGCGGTTTTAATTGCATCGCCGTATCGGCAATGGTCGATTGAGGGGAGGCAGTCGAGAATCTAGGGGAAGGGCAAGATAATAGGGGAAACGTAGAGTCGACCAATCAACACAGAAGTTACAGGATGGTCCATGTATATTCTGCAACGAATTTGTTCTCAACCCACTAAAAGTTGTATTCACTGCAGTAGTTTGATTGAATCGGACCTATTTGTCATGTGCTGTAATCGATGAGGACGATATATCCTTGACCTACGCATGTTATTTCTATAGAAATTATTCTACTATAATAGGGCATGAATGGTATTTTACTTGATATTAAAATAAAAGCATAATTGTGGTAAAGAACGCGAAGATTTGGTAATCCGGTTTCATTCCCTTCACATTTGCCGTTAATTTTATTTAAAAAAAAAGCGTTTTGTGCTCCGAGCAATATTGCCCCGCTTAGCGCGATATAAGTGAAATAGGTACGCGCCTAAAGCTGCGCGTTTGTGGACGATTCAAGTGAATGGTAACATAATGACAGTAAAAGACAAACAATTAAAAAATTGGATGGTTATAAAAAAAATGTAGGCAACTTTGGTTTATATTGTTGAGTTCTTCGGGTTTTAAATAGTTGGAATACTACAAAAACTAAATTTCGGTAAAATTATCTTTTAATCTTGGTGCCCGATTTGCCCCAATTTTCCATTTATAATTGAAGTGTCAGTTCTGTCCCTCTGTTCGTATTGTTCACATTTTCTTTACTTCTTGCGTTAATTAATCGGCGTCGTATCTAGAGAAGAAGTTTCAAGTATTATGTTGCTGTTTTTGTGTTTTTATAACGAGAAGTTCAATTCGCGATTTGATGTTCCGATATTATGAAACGAAAATGTGATGAAATTGAGCCAGGAACATTTGAGGCTGGTTCTTTTTTAGAAGTTCGATTATAAAACAAGTTTTTGTTAACGACTTACAGTACAAAACAATTTTAAAAAGTACTATTTTAATCCGTAAACAGCCAATCGACTGGTGTTCAATCATTGCTTCTGGCCATGACTCAAAATCGAATGCAACCAAATATATTATTAATATATTATAAGTATTTTATTAATTATTTTAGTATATTTATTAATATTATTCCCAAAGGAGCATGAACGAACACGCGAGTGAGCACAGCATCATCGATGCAAGTCATATTAGTCTCTAAGGTCGATATAACTTTATCGACAGCGCACGTACGCATTGGATTCACCCTCCGGTTCAGGGCGTTGGATTCCTGAGACAAATGCACCGTGTCCTCGTCGTTGATCCATACAAGCTGACACGATAGATAGAGAAAGCCATTTAAGATCGATGAATCGTAGGGTTCGATAGGTCGTTCGACCCTGCGTACTCCGCGCATCACGTCGCGGTGTGCCAGGCAGATACAGGGACCAGCTGTCCCATTTAATAGAGCAATAAAGACGTGAATGGAGCTCTGATTTATGCGACTCCCATTATTAACAGCCGAGGCTTAGACGGATAATGCGTAGGTAGACCTCGTGATTCTCTTCATACGTTTCGTTAGAATGATTTTAGTGGTACAGCAGCAGTAGTCGTTGTTGTTGTTGTACGATATAGATGACTTCTACTCTGAGACGGTTAAAAATTCTTTATAAGATTCTGTCGAGTCTCGATGCACAATGGAAATAAATTCTCAGAAGTCTCTTTTCTTTATTTTCAGGTCGACTCGCGTTTCTTTATTCGTTCTTATTAAATAGGATATAGTTTATAGTTCAACGAACTAAACCATTGGATCGAAATAGGGAGCTGAAATTTTATGAGGATACGAAAGAAAAAACTGGGCTTTACCCTCCAGCATACCGAACGTTGCGTATGGAAGCCGAATAACGCGAATCTATACGTCCCGAACAAAAGTCGAAATAAGCTTATAAAAGTATAATCTTGCTTTTCTCGATAAATTTTTATTGTTGATTAACCCTGAGATAGAAATTGGTGCCTTGCTTGCGCATTGTTAAAGTTCTTCCAGGACATGAGAAGAAGACGAGGGGATCAAAGTAATTGAACGTACAACGATGTCCTTCTTGCTTTCAGAAGACTTTCAAATATTTATATCTGTTCTGGCTAATGGAATTTACAAAATGTAGAGAAGTAATTTTTTTTTTATGAATAAGATTCAAAAGTGACTATATTTTTATTGAAAAATATTATTAATTCATAATATTTTTTGAATATATATTTCGTAGTCGATTTTATTAAATTAATTCAGGCTAAAATTTCTAATCACTCGACGCGATGTCTTACGGTTTCGAATATTTTTTAATTCAAGTGTCATGCAGTTTCAGTATCACTGAGCGTTAATCATAATGATGCACCTGTCCCGGGAATGGCTTTCTCGTTAATCCATGCGACATTGGTCGCGTGCCTATCCTATCTGAGAATAGTACGAGACCAGTGATTCTCGAATGCATGCTGTGCTCGTAAGCGTAAATTCTTGCTGCGCTTGGTTTCCTTCCTTGTAAGTTGCTCGAGTCTATGTGTCGCGATACCAAGAGGCGAGAGACTCGAGGAGACTTTCATGTGATAATCAAGTGACTCGTTGTCGAGGGCCACGGCGCCAGAACGGACGACTATATATATGTTGGATAGAGAATGTTATTTCTACTCCGAGTTCCTGGCGCCTACCGAGATTCGAGCTGTGGAAACCTCTGCATATCCAACTTTGCACTGCAGTTCAAAGTAATGCTCTACGAGACTCCAGTAAGATATTCCGTCGAGTGTCTACCGATGAGTGATTGGGATTCCGAGCTTCTCCATTTGCTTGTATACAGAAACGCACTATTGGGTACGCACAAGAAGCATGCGGAGCTCTGACCGCATGAGAAAAAAGACATTTTCTGGTGATCGCGATATGTTTGCCGGTATTTATTCATCATTTATCCATCGCTCCTAACGCGGAAGTTAAATATACGTTCGTTCTGCCACATTTTAATCAATGTACAAAATGTTTTAACTGATTGAGAAACTAATTCAACTGATTCTGAACGAAATTTAAAAAAATACTTTCACGTAAAACAAAAATATATATCGAGAGTTTCAGTTAAGTTGAATAACTCTAACTTACAAACAATGTAATTTAATTAGAGTAATTAGATTGATTAGACGCAAAAATCGTCAAAACAAAAAATAAACTATTTTCATTATTTCTACTGAACCTTAATCATAAATGTTTATTTAAGGGGACAAAAAAATACTTCAATTTCTCTATTCGATATCCATTATAAATTTCACTTTCAATTGAACTTTCAAATCGTTGAAATAATATTTGCAACCTTTTCCATCGTGGACGCCTTATCGGATTTATATTCGCTTTTACTACAACAAGTTTCTTTCGTGTTCTTTGACGAGGATTCTCCTATTCATCGTTAGCAATGATCCCCGAAGGTATATAGCGGTCTTCTCTTCGTGGGCTTCTCGATATAGAATTTCGTATTCCTTCCATGCGAATATTGAAACTGGATGGATTGAATACGCGTTTTCATGCTCTCGGGAATGCGGAAGAAACTTTGAGCCGGCAAAGTTCAGAATCGGCAGATGAGAGAATGAACGATATATATATATATATATATATATTGACGATACGTAGACGTGGAGTCTGAGTCTTCATCCTGAAACATCGACGGTTAGCGATTTGCGATTAAGGACGATAATCCTGGATCAGACT
Organism: Cylloceria caligata; assembly: GCA_963942595.1. Lineage (NCBI taxonomy): Eukaryota > Metazoa > Arthropoda > Insecta > Hymenoptera > Ichneumonidae > Cylloceria > Cylloceria caligata. Next base: position 43,499,146 of record OZ012709.1, on the reverse strand, counting down.
GTTGATACAAGATCGTGAACCAACTAAGAATAATTCGTGTTTCCAGTAACTGGAATATATATAGATTGTGGAATCGTAAATCGTTTGTGCATTTCTGTGAAATATCTCCGAAGCCTCGAGGGTCTCCTCGAATCTGCCCAAAATATATTCCACTCTCGAATTTTCGATAAATGCAAATCCAGCCTGTTATTCCTTCTGGGACGTATATACCAAAACCATAGTTTCATAGATCCCCATTGAATGCAGCAACGGAGATACATACATTCATGTATAACCGGGAGAAATAGGTAGAAGTAGGTATAGCGGAGGAGCAAGCGACGCCCTAATACTTGTTGCGAATCGTATAACTCGGGGATTACGCAAAGCCGCGTAAACCGTTGTAACGCGTTGAGCTCGGTGCCCTAACACACGCACATTTTACCGGTATTTGCTGTATAGAATGTTAAATACATGAACAAACACAGTTTGCAATGCGGTAAAATGCTGTCAGCCACCCTCGAGATTTCCTAGAATTGCTCGTATTCGATATAATTTGATAGCAACCCTTAATATCCGTCTTACTCAAGGGGAAAGTAATATCTCGATATCTTCCGTCGTTAAAATATCCAAAGAGAAATTTCCTCGGTCGTTAAACTTGACATCTCGCACATACATTCGATGTACTAATGCAATTTAATGTCAGACAAACTGTGGTAACTTGCATAATTCAATAAAAATTTATCGTATATTCACCACTTGAACCAGACAAGATGAGTGAAAATGATCGTATTACACACTTAATTCGTACTGTATGCAGCATTTTAATCTAATAGATTTCGTTGCATATTGGTAATTGACGTAATTATTTTTGTATTATACATTTCGAGACGTTCATCTTGTAGTCTTGTATCTTTTATATCGAATTATCTAAATTATTTGTAAAGAGATGATTCAGGAATACAAGAAATTGCCTCTTCGGCTAAGAATTACTTATTTAGCCTGTTTTAAAAAAATGTATTTAAAGAACGAAGAAAACATGTATCTGGTGGATAATTCATCAGATCTCGAAACGCTTAAATAGCTCAATACAAATGAAAGGCCTAATTTTTTTTTCTACATGAAATCATGAACCGACCAGACCGACAGATGATCTTAGAGTCCTTAATCCTTGTACCCACTTATTAATCTAATTTATTTACTTTATTTTTTCCGTTATTAAGACAACATTACTAATAATGGAAGAATCAAACTGTGAAGCGATGAATAAAGAGAGAATATGCAGCGTTGAATAAAGAGAAAGAGTACAGCATGACGCTAGTAGGCTAGCTGCATCCCTTTCGTACTTCACAGGTTTATTACAGAGTTTGAATTCTAAATGGTCTGTTAATTTCGAAAGTATTTCAAAAACATGTTTGAGAAACGAAAAGAATATATATCTAGTGATTAATTCTCGGTTCATGAAAAGCTCAAACAACTCAATACAATTGATACGCCTGTTTTTTAAATTTACTTTTCTTAATGAAATCATGAGCCGACTAAACCGACAGTTGGTATGATCGTCTTAAATCCTTGTACAAACCTATTAATCTAATTTATTTGCTTTCATCGGTCATTGTGCCTTTCAAATAGTCGTTGAGACAACAGCAATAATAACGAAACGAATCAAACTCTGTGGAGCGATGAATAAAGAGCGAACACGAAGCGTTGAATAAAGAGAAAGAGTGTAGGCTCGCGGGCTAGCAGCATCCCTTTCATAGCTTTTACAGGCTTATTACAGCGCTTGAATTCTAAATGGTTCGTTAATTTTGAAGGTCTCTCGTTTGCTCAGCTGGCGATCGATTACCACGCACGTAGCATCGTCTACAGGAGGTTTTCCAATGAAACCTACCAGAGCATAGTTCAACAACGTGGTATAGCAGTATATTTACACTCCGTTCAGAGTTCGAACGATCATGGGGTTCGTTCCAGGTCGTTGTACCTCACGACGAGCGTAACCAAGCCCCGTGATCCTTCACGATTTTAAAGTCGCTCGACCTCATCAATCTGTGAGCCTCGAGCATTAAAATGCATTAGGCTTCGAAACTATCGAACCTTGTGCTTCTGCGATACCGAGATCGACCGAAGCTGCTGCCGTTGCTGCTTCTATAACAACGGGACACAAAAGTGCACAGAGTCTACAAACAGTCTGGCATTACTCTCTGTCCTCGATTCCCTAGTCTTTCACTGTTTGCCACAAAACCCTGAGAGCGCCGACTGTCGCCTCTCCGCTCGTCGTTCCTTGTTTGAACAAGTATTAGGAACCTCAAGGGTAAAAAAATAATAAAAGGGCTACAAGATCGAACCTCAAACTGGAGGACATTAACCTTTGGCAAAGAATTTTCTGCTAAAAATTAACGAAACCTATGGTGAACCTTTAAATATGGTTTTATCAGAAAAACACAACAGAAAAAAAAGATCAAACAATTTTTAAGCGAAATCAGGCTTTATTTTATCATTTAAATATAGACGAACAAAAATTAAAAAATGTCGAATTAGTCTGTTGATATCCTGAAAGAAAAGTGTATAAAAATTATTTTAAAAAAAGTACATTCCTTAGAAAGTTGTTCTATGAAAGAAGCATTGAAAACGTTATGGTGTTTTACAAACTAATTTTCAAAAAAACATTATAAATCCATTAGTGAGCATATCACCGTGCTTAGAAATTTTGAATAATCTACAATTTACGTTATATTGTAAAAACCCTATTGGAATAGGAGGAACGTGAATACTTTCAACTGAAAAATATTCACGATTGACGAAAATGGTCGGATTTTTGTCTACCGTTGAAAGAAAGTTGTACACACTATATTATTAAACAGCCGAGGAGCGTCGTGCTAATTATTTATACAGACACTATGTAAAGGGGAAGCGAGTTTCGTGTAGACACAAAAATAATAATAATCCAGGAGGTGCTATAACAATACCTACACGGTGTATAGATATAAATATACATTAGGGCTACCGTTGACCCACCCACGAGTTTATTGTTATCGGATACACTTTGGCGGCGTTCACGCTTCTTATTTTCTCCGTTCGTTCTTGCCGCCCAAAGAAAGAAACAAAATTAAGGGGGTGGGACCGCCGAGTGAGTTAGAAAGCACGAGCTCCCATGACTGTTAGTAGCATATATAGAGTCTGCGTGAGGGCGTTATGGGATTCGAATCACGTAGAAGCCACGCTTCCTGAACGACGAGAGCCTTAGCCACAGCTCGAGCAAAAGCGTATAACCATAGCAGTAGGGTTCACAGTGAAGACTATATAGTTATAGCAACGGTGAGAACTTGTAGAAGGCTTTGACGCGGGAGCGCGTGGTGCCGAGAGCTTTTTTCTATGATCCGAGCGCAACGAGTGAGATGAAAAGAGAGATGAAAGACGTACGCGACTCTCCCCCGAGCACACGATCCGCAGGACTGCCTCGTCGCGTGTGTGCGTTATAGGGTAGAGAAGGAGGAGGCACGTGCCAGCCGTTATGACTTCCTTCGCGACGAAATTTAATTTACAACCACGTTCCAGCTACGCTTCGACACTGCTACTTCAGATGTACACGAGTACAGCTCAATTTTTACGACGTTTCTCTATTTTCTTTTATGCCATCATTCGTATGCGTCATTGACAAAAGAACAAATATTTATTGTTATTTTGGGGAAAAAGAAGAAAATTTTCAACAATTTTAGTTTAATATTTAATAGAATAACTAATTAATGTTTCTTCGAGTTAATATTCAAACGAAAACATTTATCGTTGGAATAGTTTGATGAATAATACCCATTACCTCCGTCGTAGACCAAGCAACCCCTCGATAGAGAGCGTGTGCAAACACCATAGCTTACGAGTTCCTGTTACATTGTACCTTCTATGTATATATACACGTATTCTGTGCTACATACGTTGGCTATTGTACCTACGGAGTGTGCAAAGCTGCTGGGAAAAGTAGATTGTTCGAAATGTACGTAGAAGCAATTACGAGAGACTGTTCACCAGTTCGTACAAAAGTTTAAAGAGGGGGAAGGGCGGAGGCACGAGGGGTATGTACTACCACGGTATATATCTATGGCCTCGAAGCCAATTTACGGCCTGTCCGCTACCACGTCGACTCGTTCAAGTCCCGAAACGCGCTCAGCCTCAAACCCCCAGAGCAAACGACGATACGACGACGACCTTCCGAGTTTGTTAATATCGATCAAGAGGTGGAGGTGCCGAGAGCTCGCCTAAGCATCTCGTTGCGCTTTTCCAGAGCCTCAATCTCCTCCTTTTACTCCGCCCACGACTATTCGTGATATTTAAATGTGAACGACCTCCCTCGAGGACCAAACTCCGATCGTACACAGCACTGTACTTATGTACAGGATCGTTACTCCTTGTCTCACCCCATTTTCCACAAATTCCACGCTCCAAATAATCTGCTGTTTGTTTGCACTCTTTAGTGCAATACAGCTACAGCGGTACGTCTAATCGCGAACCAGTCGTTGAACCGTTTCCACCACCATCACCACCACCACCACCACCACCACTACCCATCAGAGAGACTCTGCAGACAGGGTTTCGATTATCGATAATCACAAGCGAAAAACAACCTCGCGTGGACTGCAGGAAAAATAGGCTGAAAAAAAGAAAGACTGTGGTGAATGGTTTGTACACTGGAAGAACGTTGAAAGGCAAATGGATGAGGCGGAGGCAAGGGGTAGAGAGAGTCAGTGCCAACAAACTTTATGTAGTTTGTTACATTTTTCGAATTCTCCAATTTACCAGGTAACTGTGCACAGAGTTTGGTCAAAACTAGGAGGAGGATGAGACGCAGAGAAAGATTAATGCTATTTACTTTTCCTTATGTTTTTTTTTTAATTTGCCGCAGATGCAATGTTGAGCAAAAAAATGTAATTCGTAATGGCGGAACGAGCTCGGTGAGTGGATGGGTGGTCTAGTGCATTTTTGGAATTCCAAAAACGTTTCTGCGCTGCGTTGCAACAACATTGAATACCAATCGGACCAACGGAAAATACACGAATGCATGCATGTACAGAATCTATATATGTACAGTAAGTGGAATATATTCAGTCTCGTTTCAACGATCAATCGGAAGTTGTCAATCGACAGATGAAATATTCGTATATGTATGTCGAGAGAGCGAATGAAAAAAAAATAGTATTCGTCAGATTTCATCATGAATTTCGACTCACTCCCCTTCTCTCATTTTTCAATCCCGATATATTCAAGTCGAGTGCATTGACTTGGTAAAAGGTTCGTTTATACGTTGAGCTAAAAAAAGCACTCGCTACTGGCAACGTCAATATTAAAAGTGAATAAATAAGAGGGAACGATTCTGCCAATGATGAAAAATAAAATAAATCACTACAATGAATCACTCGGGAGAGGCGCAATTGTGCGAATGAATCTTCGTTTCTCGAAGCTTAAGCGCGTCGATGAATTTGCGATCGTTACGAGAAAGACCATGGCCTCGTTGTTGCGTAAGTTAACAATGACAAAGGGATAATCAAACGTGCAATTAAGGAGTTTCTTAGAATCCAGTCCAGCAATAAAAAGAATGAAATTTTTTTTATTACAATCACAGTTGAAAACATAAAAATGGAAAAGTAAAATAAAATATCTTTATTTGTTATAAAAATATTTTGCTGCTGCCATCATCGCTTCTGTGTAAGGGAAACGAGAAGCCCTCACAGGCCCAGATTATTCTAAATCCCCCCTAGGTCTAGTTATTATCCCCCTAGGTATTGTTATTATTCTAACTGGGTGGAGAATCCCTGATATTTATACTCTTTGAAGGGGAAAAAAACTTACATGATGTAAGACTTAAGAGAAATATACAAATCATCTAATTGCGACGGCACGTAGCTTCCGAGCCGTACGACACCCTAGTGCAAAAATGAAAATAATTCAAGAATAAAGTAAAAATTAATAGGATTGTTTTGCTAAATATATATTTATGAAGAAATATTGTCCAATGTTAAGTCTTGTACCATTTACTAAACACAATAGACAACGTATCATTGCCATAAATCTATTAATCAAAAAAATAGAACGTGGAACATTGTCACATCAATTAAATACCGCACACAAACGTTTCATTAGCTATCGTCTCTGTTCTTTGTATCGCAAGTCTAGTCATCAAGAGGATCAAACCTCTACTTGTATTCGTCATTACAACATATACGGGATGTAGCTTCGTCGTTTCGTTTCCAGTAACTAATTGTTGTCGTATAGATATCCTCGTCGTATATCCTGCGTCTCCCTTCATCTCCGTGGCTCCTTCGTCTTCGTGACAACGGCTTCCACTGTCATCGCTTTATACTACGCTGTAAAACAGGCGGTACTATATATATATACACACACACACGTATACACACTGTGCACTATCCTAATTTATATATCTATATCTATACATTCGAGAAATCATATCCTCCGGTTATTAGCCCCGTCGCTTCTATGATTAATGCTTTGGTAGAGCTCGGTAAATTGGCCTTCGCTCTCTCGTTCGCCAAGGTACATAGACATATATATATATATATAGAGAGAGAGAGAGAGAGGGCTCTATATAGCATCAAGCCCGCTTGGAAGAAGCGCCGGATAAATGCGCGTCACGTGCCTCAGCTCTGTGCCGTGTGCGCGAGCGAAGGGACGAGGAAGACGACGACGACGTGCGTACGGGTGTTGATGAAACTTGTGGGTGGGTACTATGAGAAACGCCGTACATCGAATCGCACGAAGAAGAAGAAGGTACTCTTCCTCTTCTTCTACATCTTCTTCTTCGTGACTGAATATATGGTTCTGCTGCTGCCGTTGCAATTGAGTGCAGAGAGAACAGAGGTGGAAATGTGACGGAGGAAGAAGCGAAGGACAAGAAGAAACGGGACACGTATCTGACAGGAAAAGTTCGCGTGTTTCATAAACGTTATACGACGTCCCAGTGGACATCCGGTCTTGCTTTAAATGCTGCCGGTGATCGGTTGGACGTTCGTGTACGATATTTCTCTACGTGTGTCAGATGCACTGAGCTTCAACTGGAACAACACTCCAACTATTAATTCTATCATTTTTTTTTGCGCATGTTTCAATCGTTAGTTAAGAATTGATTTAAGTTAATGGAGTGTCTCATAAAAAATAATTATTGTAACAATTTAATTTATCGATTAAAAGATAAAATCGAGGGTTGATCAAACGTTGATCAATCGATGATCAACCGTAGACAATTTTTTTACTTCGGTTTCTTTATCTAATTGAAAAAATAATATTTCTTTATGCCAATAATAATTTTTCAATAGTATGAAATTATTTAATTAAACATAACGGTTCGTCATTGTAAAAATGTTAGTATTTTGCGAAATTGTAAGAAATTTATTTTCAATTGCTAGTAGGGTAACTGAAGATCTTAAATATTGATTTCTTTGCTTGTTAACTACTCAAGGCGTACACATTTTATGAACTATTCAGAAGCGTTTCGTTCATACCGATACGTTTGTCTAGACAGACAGAACTCTTTTACACACGGTATAGGAACTCCCATGTACATACTCTTCTGAATGTATTATATATATATATACGTATGACGCCAATAACCCACCAGACAAATTTATTTCAGACTAACAGCAGCGAAAAATGCTGTAAAGGAAGCTGACCGACAGATAGCGCATTTCTCCTTTTCAAGATTGCTTTCTAACGGGATTGCTTTCGAAGCCATTTAGCGCAACGAAGTGGACGCTGGACAAGATCCACGCAGACTTTGCACTATGATTCTACGAGGCCGGGAAAGACGTCGAGACCCTGGGATATCGATTGGGATAAAAGAACTGAGAGATGTATATAATATATATATATATAGTATACAGAGTTCAAGAAAGCATGAGGCCTGTTAGATGCTCTCTGCTTTATCATTGAAACGATCGAGTTGACTCGACGTGGCGTGAACCAGACCAAACTTTGTCTTTGACAGATTTTTATGTGTATCGACTTCAGTGAGGCGTACGGACATAGCGTATTCTTCAAACGTGTCAGTTGTATGTACCCTTTTCACTTACACTCGAGTCTTATTATTTGGTAAAACGATTTACAAAAAAAAAAAAAAAAATGTTTTACGCTAAAATATCATTGAAAAATGTCCGATAAAAGCTTCAGCTGTTGAGCCACATCAATTACGATATAATAATATTACTCGGAGTGTATTCCTCACCGAGCTTACGTGACTGCATAGTAGAGCAATAATACGATAACGATATCCGATTATTCGATCAACGGTACAAAAGGGCCCACGAGTGCTCGAATTCACCGCATTGTACAAGAAAGAATTTCTGCGTTGAGACGTGGAAAGTGAATTGGCTGTGTGGAGTGCTATAGATTCGATTTGTCACATAGGGCTGACTACTCAAGAATTGAGTATACCAGCATAGACAGCAGAGTCAATAACGAGGCAATGGTCCCCCATGAGTAGAAAAATAACGGTAATCGTATTAGCTAGATATTGATATAGAAGAATAAACGAAAAATACAATAATAAGGAATTAGGAAAAAATCGAATTGTGGAAAATCAACGTAACACGATTTTTTTTTAAATAACCAGAATATCGTAGATCAACGTATGCGTAGAAGAAACCTAAAGTGTGTGAAATATTATATTTCATAGATTCTTGCTCAGCAGGTTTATCGTATTAACATCAGCTTTTCTGGTTTTCTCGTTTTACCTTCACTCTCCACTTAACAATGTGAATTCTGCCTGCTTGCTTTACCGTATGGTAGCGGTATACTCATTATTACCATGTTTCATTCCCGTTTCTCCTTGCTTTATGGTCCTACGGTAATTATCGGGTCGAGTCCGAGTCTCGCAAGCCGCGGACCATTGTTGAACGAGGGGAAAACATCGGGGCGAGACACGCGACGACTCCTTTCTATGTGGAGCGGTCTCCACGAATATCCGGTAAATGTGCAGGCCAACAAGAGAAAGACCGAAAGCAAAACATCAGAATCCCCTTGCACCGTACAGACACACACACACACACACACACACACACATAAGAGAGAGATAGAGAGAGTTACACCAGTAATGGTTTAATCTTCAATCTCCCCCTTTTCTTTCATTCGCACGTTTACCAAATTCGTATCATCGCCCTTCACCCGCAGAACGTTGAGATATGTAATTACATTTTTCAGCTATGCTCTCAATTTTTATCTTTCAATTTTGCCGGATCGAATTTTCCACAAATTTATGCAGGTACTCGGAACGTTTTTCTTTTATGTTATCTATTGTATGAGCAATTTGCGGAGACTGGTGAATACGTTTTGGCTTGACTACGTAGTTATAAGGGAAAATGGTCCATTTACGAGATTCACATAGAATCGATGGGAGGTTGACTTATTTTCCACAGCTGTGACTTCGCGTCTTCCTTCGCTTTCTCATTCTTTTATTTTTCTTCTTACTTCTCTATTGCCTCGAAACTTTAGCACATATAGAAACACTTTTCTTCACGGTTGCTCGACTCGCGCTATCTCGATCGTTATGTCGTCCATATACAAATGAAACACGGCCTCGAGAAGTTTTCGACTCTCCGGTACTGTCTACTTGGTTACTGTCGCTGTGGCTGCTGCTGCTGCTTCTGGAACGGTAGGCGAGAGTTCAACAATCGTATATGCATTTATGGTGTCTTTTTTGCTAGTGTCGAGCGTAGGCTGGGCAATAAAGAGTGCCAGCAGCTTTGAGGGAGTGGAATATAAGGCGTGAAGAAGGTGTAAGAAGGCGAGAGGTACTGAAAGAAATGTATGGAAAGAGGAGTAGCTACATTGCCAGTTGAATATGGTACCCGAGGTGGCGATAAGACACCACGATCGTCCATGACAACATTTATTTTCACTTCACGCGCTTCCATCCTCGATGACACTATTCCTTTTCTTTTTTTCGTACTAGTCAGTGTCTCTTGCTCTGGTATTTAATGTCTGCATCCAGAATAATATAAAATATGTATGAGACATAGAACTATAGGCATCATGACATTTAATAAATCATTCGAAATTCATATAAAATAAAAACCGGGCAGGCTAAAATAATTATTATTCTGTAGCATAAGTATTTAAAAATTGTATAAATACTTTTGAAATTTTCAATTCAACGATTCAGAACAACGAAATGATTATTGTTTTTACGAAAATTTTTCTTCAATGGCCCCGTGAAATACAAAGAAATCGTTTAAAATATTTACTGTAAGGAAAATACAAATATTCAAGAAATATTTCAAGAACAATTCTATTAACATTTTTTTTTTTTAAATAACGCTTATTAGGTCTGAAGTGTGCGATATATGTTTGTAGTAGCGCAAACACTTCTTCGTGTGTGTATGTGTGTGGGTGTGTGTTGGACTAGAGGTAGTAAATGCGAACGTGGGTACAGGAAAAATGGAACTTTTTCTTTTTTATCTGAATCGCTGAAGAGCCACTACCGGCGTTACCGGATCTGCTGTTGCTCTGCACCTGACCCCACGTTAAGTCCATTGCCTCCGTGCATCGTGCTCGAGCGCGCGACAAAGCGGATTTTATCACATCCTTTATCGAGTGGCGTTGACGATTCTCTTGCGTTCATTCGTTCGTTCGTTGGTTCGTACCGGCAGCATGCATCGACAGACAGCCAGGGAAAAAAGCCAGGTGGTGTCGAGTCGCAAACGACTCGATTACCGCCCGATTTCGTGGCGATATTCCTCGATGTAGAGACTGACGGATATCACCGGTATATCTGCACAGTTGGTTGTTGAATATTCTGGATGGTATTGGTGGAATATACATACATCGTACGATCGATAACCGGGGACATTCCGCCACACGGAATTGTCGCTTCGATTTCATAGAAAATTATTGCTCCTGAACAGTGCGCTCTCATTCTCATACACCAAGTTATCACTGCCTCGTTCACTCCCACTGGAAGCACGCCTCGATATATCATGAAGTAATCGCACTATGATTTGATTTGATTTTTTTTTCTTCTTACTTGGAGATCTGCACCTGAATTATCTAATAGAATCTGCAATTCGATAGTCGATATTAAAATGCGATTACATCATTAACATAAGATATCGAACAATGATGGATTAATGAGTAAATCAGTATTTTCAAGTAAATCCATTCAGAGTTGGTTTTGTTGTTTAAATATTTTTAATCTTTCATGTTTGTATATTTTATTAATTTTTGCTTAGTTCGTAGAGAGAAAGCTTTGTTTTCGTTGAAAAAGATATTTCGAAATTTTCATGTCAGGAGACTCCATATGCCAAGAAAAGTGGTTTAGAAAAAAAATTTTGTGCGTGTGTGTGTGTGGGTGTGTGTACTATATATTTCGAGATATCGGACTAAATTCGTCGGTACAAATTGACTGACATTCATCAAAGTTTCAAAGCAATTAGTTTAATCATAAAGGTGGCTTTTTCCAGTTTTTCACGCAGTTTGTTTTATACAATTATCAATTTTTTGGACAAATATTATAGAAACCGAGTGAAATAACAACCTTTGTAAGTATAAACAGACATCAAGAAGTTTAAGGAAGTGCATGTATCGAAAAATAATGGAAAAATTCAAGCAATAGCAAGCTCCACGATCGTCCATTCTTAAAGAAAGCTTCGAATTACATTGAACGTGTACTGTCAGAAAGAACAGTTGGTTGGAGCAAGCAGCAATTTTTTCGCTCGGCAAACGTGAATGTCTCATATTCTCGGTGATTGTCTCGCGTCACGGAATCTCATTCCTTCGTCATTTGTTTTATAGTGCTTAGTAGTATGTCGAAGAATCGTTGAGACGGGGGTACTTTACGAGAAAGAAAATTGCGATTTGGTTCGCGTGCTACTTGGTGCGCTCGCACATCCGATATGGTATTTCCCCGTCGAAACGAGTATATGGTTACCGGAACGACTTTTAGCTTCTATAAATCGAGGTTGTAGGTACAGAGGTGGAATATAGACTAATCATGGGATAAATCGAATGTTCGCGTGCTGTGCCAATTAATTGGCGCCACGGCGTGTCGCATTACATTCCGTGGCCTCGCGCTTGATACACTCAGTGCCCGCAGCGGTGCAGTCGCGCTGCTTCACCGCGACAACCTGATTAAGAACTGATTAGCTCGAACGCGATAATATAGCGCTGCACCGCCCCCCCCCCCCCCCCTCGTTCCCACCCACACACATACACACAGGAAACATGTAATAATATCCAGCAGGCATTTTTTTTATCTCTACGCGACTTCCTTCTGCATGGCAAGTTGCTCGTTTTACTGTTCACCAACCAAGAGAAAAAAATAAGAATTGCATGTACTACCCGCTTCTTAATGACATAAAATAACACGAAATTGCACTATAATTTAATGGGTAGCTAAGAAAGGTTGTGGCTGTATTTACGAGATGTTGAACATGGTTGTAGTTATTTTAAATAGGGTATTTCACGCCATTTTGATCTGTGAAACTCATAATTCTTTTATTTTATAAATTTTGTAAAATCGGTGTTGAGCGTTTTTTTACTTTCATTTCCTACAACATAGTTTTCGGAGATAATATAAAAGTGTCATGACCAGTTCAATTGGATCTGGAATACCCCGTACAAATTGTAGTATGGACATGAGGGAGTAACTGAATTTTTCCACATGGCAGACGCGATTTAGATCTGATTAGAGAAAGATTAGAATAGTTGAGGCAATGATTAGCACAGCGTGCACGGTGGCTGCGCGAAGGAGGCAACGCCAAGGGCGTGTTTTTAATCGAAGCGATTTCTCAGAAGGCTCTCGGTACAGTCAACGAGTCTCGTCGACGAATAAAAATATAGCCGTGGTAATCAGCATGGGCGTATCACTAACGCGTGGTAATTAGGATGATTAAAAAAAATAAATAAGCTCCTCGATCGTTGCACTTCTTCTTCTTCTTCTTTGTTTCTTTGTTATTATTTTTTTTTCTTGTGTACGCTGAATGTTACGTACGCGCCTCTAATAAGTCGCCGGAGAGGCGATAAGTGGTAGGTAGTGAACCACCGATACTCCTATATACTCCAATGATTGAGGATCAAGATCTTAGGTTAGAGATATACAGTTGTTGGCCAGTTACCAGTCGTTGATCGTCACCTCGTATATATCGGCATATCAAAAGCAGTAGATTGTTATCGTTCATACTTTACTATGCGTTGCTGAGCTTTAATTAAAAAAAAAACAATAATTATTATTCGGTAATTGATTCTTTTAAAACTATATTCTAAGTCTTGTGATTATACCACAATATTTTATTCATAAGAAATTCTACATTCTCTACAATATATATGAAATAACAATAATACTCATAATAAATGATATAAGATATCATTTAAATTATTTAGGATTTGTTGTTGGTATTCTATTTAATAATCCCTCGTAATCGAGGGGTCGGAGCTATCGATCGAAGCGGAACGTTCCCGATTTGAATACCGATCCAGACTCTCCGTATGCTTTTCACATTATTTTTTATTTTCGCGGTTATAATAGAAAGTTATTTGGATTGAGAAAAAGTGTAGAAAAGACTCGCAACCAAGAAGTCTTTCTTTAAAGTGCCAATCATTGAACAAGCTTTAGCTTACAGCAGTGAAAAAATTGCCTCGATGGCCGCGAGCTTGGCGACGAGAAATCGGTGCAAGTCCTGGAGCCACTCGGCACAGTGATAATTATGGGACCCGTATGTGCCGTGGTGTGTGTCTCCGGCTTCGTGCGTACCGGTGCGAAGGACATCAAAGACCGAGCCGCCGCCTCGTTTGTAATCGATAACGATCCTATACGATGATAAGGTACGACGGGCGGATTGGCCTCGATGCTGCCGCATGAGCGCGAATTTTTGTTAAATGGAGACATTTTTGTACGGGTGAGGCTGCCAACGGTGAACGCATACTTTCAATACTGAATGTAATACCACGCCTTCTCGTAGGTATTACGAATTAACTCGAAACGACGAGAAAGACGACGATACCTACCAAAGGAATGCCGTCCGAACACGGAGATGCACTTTGCGCGGCACTTTTAGCTGCACTGCTGCGTAAAAGTTAATTAAATTATTTCAAACATTCCGTGGATTCATTTTTAAGTTTATGTAAGACCTGTCGAGCGTAGCACAAGATCTGATGACAATCGTACACTGAGAGAAATATTTAACAAAATTAAATATAAAAATATCGTACAATGTTCGAAATATAAGGAAGAAGAAAAAAATGGATAAAGAGAAAAAATAGAAGAGACAGTGATTGTCCATGATACTTAAAAAACTTAATAGAAATTATTGGTGGGGCTACTTTAATTAATTTAGCTACTTGACCATTGATCTACAAAATCAAGGAAATAATTTAAAAAAATATCATCCAACATTATTAACAGTAAACAATTATTAGTATATAAAACATATTGATATTTCAATAAAATACAGGAAAATAAATCAGAGTAATATATGAAGAAAAATAATAAAAACGTTATTCACAATATAAGAATTTACGTTAAGTTTGAAATATTCTAATGTAATTGGGTTTTACTTCTCATAGTGTAACAAACAACTGAAACCTGTAGCACGGTATCAGTACAATTTCAACAGTTTTCAGGATCTCTAAGATTTTTCACGAGGATCGTCAGCAGAATCGAAACTTTTCGTATTTCTTGAATAAAATATACGTTTTCCGCGTTCCCAAACCTGCTCCCTGTAAAATACTTTAACGTTACGGGGCTCTCGATTTATTGCACCGAAAGACAATTCCAAGACCGGGAATACCAGTATCGCAAGTAGTAAAGTCAAATCTTGGGGATGTGCACCGGTGTAGATGGTGTGGGAGGAGCCAGTGGTACGCGAAGGAGTTGGAGGACCCTTCGAAGGAGGTTTTAGTGCGAGGTACGGTGGGCACCAGCTCGGGTAAACGATCGGGATTGGAACCTGGTGGTGTTGCTGACGGGGGTTGCATCGCAGCTTCGCGTTCGTTGGAGAATCCTAGAGAGCTCGGGTTCTTTGGGGTTTATGGGTCGTCGCATAAACCGAACGAAGGAACGAACGAAGATGACACAGGGAGGTCGACGTTGGGAACGTATTCGGAGAGAGAGGATCGTAGGCGTTCGTTCGCATAGAGCCCGATTCGCGCGGTCCGAGAGCCAGAAGTTCCAGAGTGCAAGCAGGACGAGACTAAGAGGAGATAGCGTCGTCTTCGTTGTCGTCATTGGGGATAGAGAGGGTACGCGTCGGCGGAGAGCGCCGCCGTCGGGACAGGGCCATTATGCCCATCTGCCGCCCCTAACAAGCCATAATTGAAATCTCTATCTCGGTCTCTTTCTCACCGAGCTCTCGTACTATATACACGCGATAACTACTGCTGCTAGTTCTGTACAGCAGCAGGGTACGCATATATGGCTTGGTTTCTCACGTAGAGACACAATTGGCTTTATTGTCTTGTCTGTCTGCCGGGCCATTTGCAGTGTGTCTCTCGCGAGCCGCGACGATTGCGAAGAGGCAACGTAATCCTAGGAGAAGACGACGAAGAAGTGGTGGAAACTGGACTGGCGCCTCTGAAGCTATGCATCTGGGTCGAAGACCAAAATATCTCCTTCCTCTTCTCAAAGTTATACAGAACCGATATACCCAACAGAAATTAAGCTGAACAAGGTAAAAATTTAATTAGAGTAATATATTATTATGTTTATAATAACTTTATGAAACATTTGCTTTTAATATTTCATATATCGAGTACTTTTTACTGAACAGCAAAATATTTATTTGATCGAAAAGAAAATAGAAATATTCACCTTCTTCGATCTGTACACAAGTTGATGCAATGAATCGAAGGGATATCATCCGGTCTAGCTACAATATTCTCGTTAGCGAGACAGCGATACATATGCGTTTTATAACAAGTAGAATCGGTATGGATATCGCTATAAAAGCCTCACGAGCGAAGATCAACGCTCGCTTGTTACTTCGTATGTCCTCGTATGCCCGAGCGCGGTACTCGTTAGACCACGATCAAATATTTTGTACATCCCGTTCTGGTGTTGCTCGCTCCTGGATCGGTTTACCGCTCTCGTACGTGTGCACACAGAATAACGCAGGACAGAAAGGTACGAAGCACGCGATGTTCGTCGATACATACGTGGCGATCGAGTCGTAGCTAAAGGGGAAGAAGAGATAGAGATAGAGAAATGGAGAGAGAAAGAAAGAAAACAAAGATACAACGAATCCTGGCTCATCGTTCCGTAGTCCGAGTTCGTGATCGTTCGCTGAGATCGATCGACGAGAAAGAATGTGCCATGATCTTTCCTCGCGGTTTGCTCGCAGTGAGAAGTACCACACCAACTCCATCGATTCATTCACCCTGTGATCGTGCGGCGCACCCGCAGTTTCTACAAGATCGCGAGAACCACTCTCAGATTCTTTGCTCAAATAGATTCGATATACACACGACGTTATATAGGAGTAACATAATAATATAATATTTATGTTGCTCCATTTATGATTCGTTTCATGAATAATTCAATTAAAAAGTGCTCGCTGTACCTTTTCATCTGGCGGATCATGGCATACATAATTAAAATCCATGAGATAATATGTATATCGAAACGAGAGATGAATATACTAAAAAGCAACTAAGCATCTGAATCTTGAATTCGTAAGGAAAAATTCGTTCGATACGTCTTTGCAGCTTCCTGCGTAGAGTCCGGTCCCTGGGGCCCGATTGAAATATATCTATATCTATAAATCTGATTATTGCGAGAGTTGAATTTTCTCGAGACTCCAGGGGACCCATCGATCAATCAAGCTCATCACTTCCCACCTCTTCCTGCGTCTGATTCGTCTGCCTTCTCTACGGCGCGTTCACACAACCGAGCTGATGCACTTGATCGATGATAAAGCAGTAATCATTGGTCTCGTCGACGATCGTCGACGAAAATCTTGCGCAGCGCAGCAGCCTCTTCGGAGACGAAGAGGACGCGAAGGACAACGTCGGGAGACGCCTTAACGACCTTCTCATCGCTATCCTCTTGAGGGACTCTTCTCTACCCGCACCATCGTTGTCGTAGTCGACTTCGAAGAGCTACGCGCACAGGCGAGCGCGCTTCGCCAACCGGTAACTGGTTTCTTACTTTATCAGTAAGGCAACTAGCTACTAGATATCTCATGGTGCTGGCTTCGCTCGGCACTGGTGGTGCAAGGCAAGAGAATCCGCCCGTCGTCTGATTAGCCAGACTGTAGGAGGAAGCAACAGTAATCTCGCACCCACTGGCGCAGCTGAACCCGCGGTAAGACGAACGCAAAGCGAAGCTTACCCAAGCAGCCAAGTAGCTATAAGGGGTTGTACCCGTCGGAGGAAAGTGGAATCTCGCCGAGCCAACGCAGCACCTAGAGATAGCTATGACAAGACGAGAGTTTATACCGTAGACGCGAGTAATTAGATCCAAGTTTCGGCCGAGTTCTCGCCCCTCTGAGCTTCCCGTGTGCATCCACTTCGTGCACTCGTGCGTTTTGCCTTTCTCCCGAGTTCTCTAGCTCGTGCTCTATCCATGCCAACTCACGTCACGTTTTCCAGCTTCGCAACCATCGAACCGAGTTTGCTAGCTATACCGACTCGCTATCTTCGTGTGTGTGTATACTCTTCACGGTTTCCATCGTTGCACATTTCCATCGACTGTGCATACCCTCGAGGCAGTCCAGACAGATGAATTAGCCAGAATGCCAGAAGGGCACACGAACAGGATAGTTACTACTGCCAAATGGCGATCAATACCAAGTATAGCAATAAGTACACGGCGAGAAGGATCCAGAAAAAATTACCATTTACTTAAAAATTGCTACGATGTTCATCTGGTTTTATGGGAGTATGTCGTACTCTGTTACCAAGTTCAAGATTTAACAATTATTTTGATCACATATAAAGAAGTAATGTAAAAATAAATGAATATGATCTAACTTATGGAAAAATCTCCCACTTGGTTACAGGTGGCCACTCTACCAATGCTACCATTAAGAATTTTTCTCTGGTTATATGATCATTTTTACTCGATCCTTCTCTTCGGACAATGATAATCTTTTAAAGAAAAGCCACATTACACAGTGACAATTAACGTTATAGTCATTAAGATGAGATATACAGTTAGAACTGAATATAGTTGCCCATACCTCATTGCCACTAGCCCATAATTGAAATACTCCAGCCATGAATACATAATTGTTGAATTTAGAGAGTTTCACGATGGAAATAATGAGATGAATGCTAATTTTTAAGTTTGTCTCTTCTCTAATAACAATATTACTTTCCCCAGACAGTTGAGAATCTTTGCCGAGCCAAACAGCCCTGGGCACGAGTGAAAAAGGCATGGAGGATATATCTGATTTTTCATTCGCCACTTCGACCGGATGTCGTCCATCCAATTACCAGTGGGCTTTGTGCTTCCACCTTCGTTCTTTCAAGGCGACTTCCATATATTTTTTTTCTCTTTCACCTCCTGTCTTTCTTATTCTCGCCAACGACAGAGGGAGACTGTGCGATGTGGTACGTGGGCGAGCGAAACGTTGACCAGTGTGAAACAATAGTAGAAAGGGACGTGCGCAGACCCAAAGCCGAGAGACGAACGTAATTCACGCTGCGCATCAATTATACCGGTGCGGTCGACGTAATTATCTTTGCATTTGGCGTGGCCATGAGCAAACCGAGACCGGGACGCGCGTACGTGTACTTCCGGTCGATATGGACCGCGCTCGAGATCGCATACAGCTCAACCCGGAGTATCGTAATCACGTACCACACAGAAATGCCAGTCATAGTTGCAACGTGGACAGCCACAGGCCTAACTTATTAAAGAATTCCTTGAATCTCGACGTAATAGCGACCGCTTTGACACATCACAACTGGTTCACCGCAAACGAAAAGATAAGCCAAGTGAAATTCCAAACCACCGCAGACATAATCTGTAATAATTCATGCACAATTATATTTTGAGTGTATTATGTGATATTCTCGATATCAAAGGATGCGACGGTATAATTTGAAACACTCGGCATGTAGATTGAAGGAACGAATGGCTTGATCGTGCTTTATTGTCTCATTCGTTTCAATTATGATACGACACAGGAACTGCCGGTACTGTGGAGATATCTCAATTATTCTGGTAATTTGTTGCGCAGAGATATCTCTTGATAAAAAAAATGCAATATTTGCGGTCAAAGTATTACTTGAAATGATGTATAAAACATATAATAAAAAAATAATTGTCAATAATAATTAAGATAAGATATTGATAAAAAATTTGAAAGATTTTATTGAAATTATAATATTTATTTCAGTGCGTATAGGAAATAATTATTCGGTGCAATATTTCTATTGTTTATTATGTTTCATTGGTTTTTTTTCTTTGATAGAACAATTTGTCACTTTTGTCGTCGATTTTACCGGGTTTTTAGCATACGTGATAGTAGAGACATTTCAATTAGTCTTCGAATTTCTTGCAAAGGACTTACACCAGATCAGTTCATCTTTCTCTTTTTTGTTTGCCGAGTTTTCTATGGGGTATCGGATACCTCGACGCGCTTTTTCATCTCTCGTATCTACTTCTTCGAAGTTTCCGTCGACTCTCGTCATACCGCGTGCCCATGGATCGTTCTTTCCTATTCTTCTGGTTCTTCCGACGGTTCTCGTCTTCCTCCTCATCTTACTTTACTCTGTCGCTCGGTCCTCTCGAAAATACAGTGCCAGGCTGGCGAGTGCGCGCGCATCCCAAGTAATGAGATTTCTTCGGGGAGCGAATTCAGTAATAAGAATTCTTCGGCGAACTCGCAGAAGTGCACAATAAAGACCCTTCTCGGGTCCCTCCTGGTACACACTGTGATGCTTCTGCCCGTATTCGCACTGCCGTTGGAAATAAAGAAAAACATTGAAACAGCCAGATGAGAACGCGAGTCGCGTCGAAAAAACGTAAGAGCTAATATGCTGGAAGATAAGAGAAATAAATAGAAACTGGCCCTCGATTCCTTTTCTCTCGTTCCATCTACCTAGAAAGAAAATAAAACTCGATAGTTCACAGCAGCCTGGAACTATTTCACGCTTTATTTCTATTTGTACTGAGATACGAAAGACAGGAGATATACGTAGAAATCATTAAATAAAAACCGAACGGATACGAAACGAAAAAGTAAAATAATTTTATCGTAATCTATTGTGCGTCTTGCTGCACAGGTCAAAGGCATTTCTATCAGAAATATCTCATTAATATAATTAAAAGTAAATTTTAGTTGTGTGGCTAAATATAACTAATAAATAGAAAAATTTTTATGTGAAATGAAATGAAATATAAATTATTTGTTGATCAATGAAAATAATTTTAATCGAATACATTTTGTTATAATATTTAAGAAAAGTGTTATATCATTCTGAAATAAAATCAATTTTGATTTGTCTGCTAAGATTGTTCGTTCGACTCGTCGTCGAAATCGTAAAGCACGAATAAACGAGATCGTTCTCTAATTGCTGTATTAATTAACGATCGAGGTTTAATCGATTCTGAACTGGGTGGCAACGGTGAAAAGACCCGCACGGGTGCTGGCACAGGTGAAAAAAGTTTTTTAACGTGTCGCGAGTCGGTTAGTAGATATAGGCATCGACGAGGAGAGAGCAGAAAACCGACTGGTTACTCGAGGCGACACTCGTAATTGTTATCTTTACATAGCGATACATACCGGTTTCTCTATCTTTATGATGCGCGTAGGCAAAGTTGAACGACGTACCGGTGGCGGCGGTACATGTGGCTGTATTATACAGAACGGAGCATATATAACGCGCGTGGAGGACTCCCGTGGTAGTTCCCGAGGGCTAAGAAAGCGATAGAAAGAGAGAAGTCAAGTCGTTCCAGACATCTGTTGCTCACAGCAGCACCAGCTCGTCTCTACTACTTCTTCTTCTTCGTCTTGTTCTTCTTCTTCTTCCTCGTCTTCTTCTGATGTTGCTGCTGCTGGTGGTGTTGCTGCTGGTGGTTCTGCTGCTGGCCCGCAACAAGGGGCATTTGCATAATTATAATCTCGCGCCTGGCGTGCTCTCCTCTTCTCGCTAAAACTCTATGGCGTAGCGAAACATCCGTTTCAGTCTCTCCAAGTCCAAGAGCCAAATAAAAAATAATAATACGCGGATAGTAAGAAACGAAAAAAAAAAAAAAAAAAAGATCGAAGAATTAATAATAAATTGCTCTCGTCGACGGCTGCGAAACGAGGCTGCGCAACAGGAGCAACAGAAACCGGCCGCGGCAGGAGCTCGTCCCTCGTGTTTCATGCTGGCGCCAATTGAAAGAGAAGGAAGATTGCCAGGAAGAAGACGAAGCCGGCAACAGTATCGAAGAGAAATTGGATGTTACACCGAGTCTCGAGACTCGACACTCCATTCCGGGTTTCACTGCAGTCTTGTTTCTTCGAAAGTAATAGCTGTGCGAGGACACAACTGCCTTTATATGAGCTATTTTATCACGTTTAATCACGCAATATAACTTATCACTTTTTTTCATTCAGCTTAAAGTAGTAAATAATATAATGATAATTTGTTTTTTTTTCCTATTTAATTCTTTCTTCATTTTAATTGAGATATTGCTCAAAACATTATTTCCTCTTAATAATAATATTGTAGTAATAATTTAATAAGTTCACCCACGTACGTAAAAGAAATAATAACAGCCAGAGGGTTACTATAAGCACTTTGCGCTGTTCCAAAGGGAAAGCCATCGTCGTGAAATCCTTGACTGTCGAGAGTAAAGTAAAGCTTTGAAAATAATATAACGCTATAGAAAAATCTTTATGGTGTCTCGATATCGACGTCGCGGTTCGAAGTATGGAAGCGCCTTTGGATGCCTCGGAGGCATCGTTAATGCACAGTATCGAGTGAATGAAATGGGAGGTCGTCCGCGTCAAGAGGTGGAAAGCAGTCTTCCGGTTTCGCGCTTCCGTGGAGATGGTCGCGGTCGAGGGATTAAGGGTGTTCAGGGTGAGGATGTTTTGTCGCAACGCTGTCGCGTAACAGGGGCTAAAGCCCCATGAAGAGTGACGGAGGGAAACGGAGTGGAAAGTGTAAGTAAAAAAGAAAAAGAATAAAAGCGAAAGCACATACTGAGCCGGGGCATCAGTTCCTCGAGTAAGAGAAATGGGAAAAAATGAGAAAAAATGAGAATAACCGTGGAGGAGCGCAATAGATCCCTCATAGGAGAGGCGAGGGGATGACGACGGATTTGCTGCTGTCGGAACGCATCCTGACCCCTCGTTATTTCGTACTGACCCCACTTGCTCTTATCCACGGGACAGTAAGAGGAAAGAAGAGTAGGCGTTTTGACGTTGAGCTCTCGAAAAGATACGAAGAACCATGTCGAAGTCTTTTCTCATAGTCTTAAGGGATTCCGACGCCGCGATATAATAATTTTTCTTCTTCTCACGCGAAAACAAGACTTCGTCGACTCATTTTCCGTACTTCTGTCGATATTTTTCAACGGAATGAGGCACTGGAAAACTATTCGGCAATGCCTGAAATTTCTATCCATTGAATCTCTACTCTCCCTTTCCTTAATCTTCCTCATTGACTAAATCTCTGGCGCGCACTCATCGAAAAGCTTCTCCACACTTTCTATGCCGATCTCGCAACAACTCCCCTTTCTATATTCTTTTCCTTTCTTTCTCCCGAGGCGCCGCGTCGACCATTCTCTTGGGTTCTTCTTACGTCTATCGGGTGTCAAATGATGCGTATAGAATGGACTGGAAAGCCTCAGGGAGGGGCAGGGAGGAGGGTTAGATCCATTATCGATCCTCCCACTTTCTGTACGAGGCGCGCGCTTTGCCGAGCCACGCCGACGGTACCGGTTCGGAGAATTCGACCGAGCGAAACTCCAGAGTAGGAGGAGGATGGAGGTTGCACGCGCAGGAGCCGGAGGGTTGAAAGCGATGGAAGAGAGAAAGGCTGAAGGACGGAGAGTGCGTGGAGGCAGAGAGAATAACCACCGCCACCGCGAGTGGAAGTTCGCGTAGCCGCTCTGCGAAGGGTGCAGAAGGGTCACCACCCCCATTCGCGCGAGTCTTTTCCTTTCACCCTTCTCACCCCCGCGAGAGACTTTGCTACTGTCGGGGCGGGCGTGCGCGTGCTCCCTCCCTGGATGACTGCCCCTCTGCTACTTTTCGGAGGGCTAGGATGAGGGCTTGCTACGATCCAACACCGTGCCACCCGGTGATACCGCACCTCGCCTACCACTGCGTCTCATACCAACCTAACCGAGACCGCAAATTGCCTCGGGACGTCTGCTGGACTTGCCAACTACGGCAAGACGAAACTTAAAGAGTGTGGAACGAAAGGAGCAGAACAAATTGTGGGAGAATACCCAGA
The DNA here is from genome assembly GCA_963942595.1 of Cylloceria caligata. Classification (NCBI taxonomy): domain Eukaryota; kingdom Metazoa; phylum Arthropoda; class Insecta; order Hymenoptera; family Ichneumonidae; genus Cylloceria; species Cylloceria caligata. The sequence continues at coordinate 43,475,782 of OZ012709.1, read as the reverse complement.
ATATGGTCGTTGACTGTTTGATTGTTTCCTGCCAATTTAAGAAGGTTGTACTTTCTAATTCTGTGGCGGTATACCAACTATGATTTGACTTGCAAGATGTGAATTTTCCAGTGGATTTAATATCATAGGTCATACACGTGACACTCGTGTCAAATTTTAATTAATTATGTTCTCATGTAGCATCGCTTTGCATGCTGCCATACTCGTTTAATTTGCGGCCATATCTAATCGAACCCGAGTTCTGCTCAATGCAATCGAACCCGAGTCAGCTTGTTCGCGGAGTAGGCATTCCGGTCGCATCCACTCAACGAAATTGCAATTACTCTCAATGCGCTGTAGAGAAGGCTCTTTCTCTATTGCTCTCCGCTTTATTGAAGTTTGCGTTAAACATTGGCAGAGTTTAAGGGAGCGGGAACGAGTGTCCGGGGATCTCGATAAAAAAAAACTGTCCTCGCTCGATCGACTACACTCGGCCAAACGTCGAGAGAACGTTGGAATGGAGGGGAAAGTAGAAAGCTCACAGAGCTTTTTCGTGTATGGCTATACGTTTGCTTCAGCTCGTTGGAATCGTTGGGTGTTTGAGGAAGGGGAGGGGATGGCGAGTTAGCTCGCGGATGTTTACGAGCTGGAGTCGTGAGCGCGCGTGCTGCGGAGAAAAGCTAGCCAGAGAGCTAACCCAGAGCTACAGTAGAGTAATAGAGTAAGGTATAGCTTCGATCGCCAGATGGTACGTGCACACACCGAGTACGAAAGAAAGAAACGATGGAGCGAGAAAGCATAGGGCTAGATTTCCCCGTAGACGTAATAAAAATAGGGGAGGGGGGAATCGGAGGAGCCTGTGGCCTCTCGGCGTGCACGCAAAAGCAGCAGCAGCTATGGTGCGGAAGCACCGAGTCGACGGGGGCTTAGGTCTCAGAGCAGAGGCTAACAAACGATTCTGGCGGACCTTCGACCCCCAGGCTATATAACGCTACATACATATACGTAGACAGATATATACACTCGGTATTCCTACAGTCGAGGATAGTACAGTTCGGTAGCTCGGCATCTCGCAACGTCCTGGCATATATTGGATTATGCAGATACACAACCGTCGAGGGTGCTCGGAGCCTCGGCCTAGGCCCCTTTCGTCTGTACGTCTGTAACCATCCCTTCGACTACTGCACCTCTACTCCTCCCTCCCCTTATCCAACTTTGCTGCAAACCCATCGACTCACCCATTCCACATCGAAAAATATTTGCATTCAACTGGTAAAGCCGCCAGGAAGAATTTCAGATAGCAAAAGCACCACTATCCAACACCACTCGCCTTCTTGTTTTTCTCCCGTACCACACATGCTCCTGTTTGCATTGATCTTAAGCCGCTTCGACTACTGACATCACTACTGCCAATACGTTTTTGAACATTTAAATTAAAAACTACCCTTGTCTCTAATGTGGATACTGTTGGGGGCTTGGTGAAAGTGACTGAATTGATTGCATAATGATATTTCGTTATTTTTACAGGGCTGTCATTCAGAACCCTCGTAAAAGGCAGTGAATATACCACTCTGATTAACTATGGGGAAGAGGAGGCAATTTCGGTGATGAAATGCGAAGTCCTACTCAATTTTCTATTTATCAATTCGTCTGGTTTATCGTACACGCTCGCTGCTAGAGTTGTATTTGCGAAAGAGTACCTCTGCTGCATATTACGGTACCCATTGATAGAGTACCTGCTATGACTATGTGTTTGCACAACTGGGACGGAAGATTTGATGGATGAGCTCGATGAAGTTTCCGCTGGTCTTCTGTTGCGCTGTCTATGTGTGTACATGGCGAAGGGAACCAGCCACGTGGAATATAGACCGAAATCCTGGCTCTGCTCCATAAATGCTAGCGGCATTGGTACGGTGCGATGTGTGTGCACAGGATTGCACTGGAGCACGCTGATGCACCCGATGCACATAACACCCTGCTCAACACGACCCGGGAGATCGTAAAGTGTGCAACACCGTACCGATCGCAAGTATATATCTGCAATATCAATAAAATAAAAAGAGAAATAGAAAAATTTAACATACGGAGACCGTATTTTTACAAACCTTACATTAAGGTATGGACATTTTACCTAGGACTCCGCATTATATGAAAAAAACTTTAATTAATAATATTATTGTTACTTAAACAAAGTGACATACTGCTAAGAATCCTTTGGTCTAGCACATGCAAGCTTCACCGACTTCTTCGAATGCATTACTCTTCTAATCTATTTCAATTGGACATTAAAAATAATTCGTCTTGGTTCAATGTAATGCGTAGAGAACGATCATATAATTTTGCGGTTGGTGCGTGTCTCGTGAACGTTCGCTACGTCTAGACTCCACGAAGCATTCTCTAGGCAATTTAGTCACGGCCTCATTATCTCGTTGTATGTTGGTCATCGTTGAAATTTCGTGTGGTCCATTTGGATTAAGGAGATTGGATACTGTGGTCAGGACACCAAGCTGTATCACGCGTCTTGACTTTGCCCAGCAGCGTCAATCGTTACAGTATTATTCCCGAACGGAAGCGGTTAAGTGTGAACGCAATTACCACGAAGTAACCACCTACGGTGGTATCGAATAACACGTACCGAGAGCCAAGCGTTGACTCTGTTTCACTCTTGGGCTTTGGATGCAGTTGCTGTTGCACCGGCGGCATTCGAGCATCAGAAAGAGTACTAACGAGCATGCCGTCGTCTCTCAGGCGACTCTCTCTCCGCTTTGCCTCGCTCTTTTACCTTTACGTTCATTCGCTGTATATCCACTTCGCTCGCTCCCCGTATACCTGGGCTCCTGCGAACGCGTTCATCTTCGGTCATTGATCGCAATCTCTCGCTAACGAGCTTACCGCCGGGTGCGAAAATCTTTCCCGAGGCGCAAACGGGCGCGCGCGCGCCAGATACCTGGCTCTACACCTTTTACCGGTGTCTCTTTCAGGTGTAAAGGAGACGAAAAAAGGGACCTTGTATGAATGCCATAGGTGTCGAGATAGCGAGGATAATGAAGGTACCTGTTCTCGAGTAGAGAATTTTCTAGTCTAGCAGGTTACCTGTTCCTATAAGAGTATCGAAAAAAAAACAACCTAGAACTGCTCATGCGACGACCAGACAACTTCTTATAATCCTTTCGCACTCAATTCATTAAAAATGTATGATAGCATGCACAGAATAAAATGTAATGATGAACACAAAACGTAAGTGTAAACCAAAATGAATAATATTTGAAAGCTTTAACACTGCTGAACGGAAAAGACTAAAATAAATAAGCATGAATGGCCAAAAAAGCAAAAACACTACCAAGGAATGTGTCTCTGACACGAGAGAACGAATTTCCTTGCTCAAGTACAAAAACATACCTACAATAAGTTTCGCCACCGTTGTGAACGAATTGCGCGCATCTGGTGCAATTCGTCCCGCTCGACATGTGGGATGTGGGTTTTCGCCTCTTCGTCTAACCTCTTGTCCCGTGAATACGTCCACGTCAATTCCGTTCTTCAGTGCTTTTGAGCTTGAAGCGAAGATCGAGTTCTGTTTTTTTTTCCCTCGAGTGTTTGTTCCCCGAAAGGTTCTCCAGATCGTCCACAGTCGACGCTTAGTAATAGGACAGAAGGAAGCTGAACAGAGCTTAGACAATAAAGTGTACATGTTTCAGCGATTTCAGATCAGTTTCGATGCGATACATTAAATTACCGATGGTTTACATGCACAGCAAATCTTAAGGGATACATAGATTCGGGGGAGTCTAGTGTGTACGCGACACAGTGTCGTCCACGCCCTCGCAACCGACTAGCAGGGCTCATCTTGTTCCCCAAGAGTCTCTGGTCCTATCCATCTCGCTTTACCTCCTCGTCGTCGTCCTGGTACCGATGCTGCGGCGGTAGTTAATTTCCTCTGTCCAAACAGCGTTAATCCCGGGTGACATGAGCCAACTGACGGAGGTCGCCGTTTCCGAGCTCTCTATACCCCGAAGAGGCGGAGATACTTGTCGGGAAGTAGACCAAGACCGGACGAACACGTACCTAAACGCACGATAGCACTGCTGTCCTCTGCCCTTGGATTGAATCGCGTAACGTGAAAGCACGATTTCGTTTGAAACGAGATAACGAGAAAATCCCTGGTTGGTCTTAACCGGATGGATCTGACATCGCCGGGCAACGAATCCAGAACACCTGGTGTTACGTCACAAGCGTTTGGACAACAAAAGCTTTAACACTCTGGACCATAAAACCCTTCGTCCCAATTCTATTTTCCCTGTTTGAAAGCTTTTTCCAAGGGGGAAGGCGCGCGTGAGTGAAGTCATGTGAAGCTTTGTCTCTCGAAGGACCGGTGGAGACACAAGGAGATGTAATGGGATTTACAGGCAGAAACTGGGGAACTCCCGGTGAGCCGGAATTTCATTCTCCACACCCGCGAGCATCTGAACGTCATCCCATTACGGGTAATCTTAAGCCTATTTGTTTAGGAAGCAAAAGCTGGATCGCATTCTCAAGCTAATTGCGGTCTACTAGGATACTTGAAAGATGTGATCATTGATGCTGTTTCGCTTGTCTTGTCTTGTCATGGAGTCTTGTCTTGTCAGGAACACAATCAATGAATTCATAATTTGTTGCTTAGCTCTGAATCTTTAGGCTTAAGACACTTACGTTATCTTATGAACTGGAGACTCTGCTGACATCCATGACAATTGAGGCTCAACTATGATAGGAAGGGCGTCTAGAGCTTATTATTCGGATAGCTGCATTTAATTAGATTTTTTTGCAATATTGTAGTTATTCTTAATTCTATACCGTTTCTGTTTTGATAAAATAAACATACGATGTGCATGGCAACTCTTAAATCTTTAATTCTATCATTAGCCTTCATACCCATTGGTTTCACTTGAAAGCATGTTATTTGTTAAAGAAACAAACGGTGAATTTGAAGCTTATTGCCTGGCTAATTAGTACTTTTACACTTTTGTTTTTTCTGATGCTATTTTGTCTGTCTCCTCCGATGTCGGAAGGCACAGAGATAGACATCACTCTTAAACACCCAGATCGCGTTCTTTCGTGGAAACCGGACACTTTGCTTACAATATGCTAGCAAGTCAGAATGGTCGTAATCTCTCGAGTTGCAGGCTGACAACGTGTCTTCCATCTTTCTCACAGGTCGACGTGCCACTTTCGCTTATTCGTCGTGTGTGAACCGCTAATGCCGGTAATGCTCGACGCACGTTAACGATATACGTACGTTCACTACACATTATTAAACTCTACGCTATAGGCAGTCAAAGTATTTACTCAACTAACAAGCCAAGGAACTTCCACAGCCGTTCGTCTCTCCGCTCGACTGAATGTTTCTCGAGGAAAATATTGGGAAATCAGGAAAACGAAAGAAACGCGAGAGAAAGGCGAAGCGATAACGAGATCTTGGAAAAGGCCCTGTTGGCCGTCAGTGGCAATGCTTTCTGGGAATTCTCTGTGCCTGTACGAAATAAGGAAAGGGTTGTAGGGGAACGTTCTAAATATAAATCAAAATATATTCTTGTCTAGCTGGCTCTCCTTCGTAACTCTGAGTGACGGGTAACGTGAAAAATAAATAAACTTCGTTCTTTTACACTCATCTCTCCCAACTGGGCAGGCTGTGTTGCAGCGTTTGCGATGGATACATGGCATAAGCACCTGCGTCTCCTGTGTGTGTTGCTTCGAATGAGAATCTTTCGCGTTAATTGATAGCTGCGAAAACGGTGGTTAATTATACGAATGGCGCACAGGGTGCACCGGCTACGTGGAGGCAGATTGCGTGACAGTGAGAAAGGGATCCAGACGGACAGAGACGGAAGGATACACGTTCGGGAGAAGTTAAAACGGGACGGAAAGTAGGCTGGAGTGTAGCGGGACGAACGGTTTAACACGACCACCCTTGGAATATCGTTCGACGCGCACGCCAGGTACAACCGGATATCACTTATATATATATATATATGTATATGTATACCTAAAGCTCATACGTATCTACAATATATATATATATATATATATATACATTCCGGCTGCTGTGTCCCTTCGAATCGATCTCGACTATCATCCATCTTTTGAGGCTAATTGACCGTACGCCAGCCGAGCAAAGCACCGGTCTTCTGTCTCCGTTGAACTAACTCGCTCGCTCGATCGTCCCTCGATCCTAGACTCACTACGCGGTGAACACTGCGGGGGCAACATCGACTATAATGTACTCTATAGGATATTGGTCGATGTCCTCGCGTACAGCTGCTCTCCTCTATCCGTCGTTAGAATACGACAGAGACCACTTATCGAGACGCGCGACAGCGCCGCCCACTACCCGTCCAGCTTAGTAAACTGTCCATTCTGTAAATTCGTTAAGCCACCGACGAGAAATCGCTACTTCGTCTTCCGACACACCATCCGATATATAATTTTTTTCATTATTCTATTAGGAATCAATTGTGATTATTTTCAATGCAGATTAAAAAAATGTTTTTCTCTTACTTGATTACAGGTGGTGCTTCTTTAAATCACATAATTGTGATTTCACAGGATCCCAACCGTTTGGAATTGTGGTAAGTTACTTATTATAATTATTTTTATAGTTACTAGCAGCAGGGATTTTATCGTCCGTACGATTTTTTTTTTTTAAAGATTTTGGTGAAAAATTGCCACACATTATAAATTTGATAATATTTGCGAGATAGTGGGTGCCGTAAACGAGCTTTAGCTTTAGTCGTGCCAATTTATTTCAGTTTCGATACGATCGAGTTACTGATTTGTTGCAGAGAATAATATAATATAATAATATAACAAAATATATTTTATGGATTATGTTATTACTGTTATCGTAATTCAATGAAATTTGAACGTAAATAAATTTATTTGGTGCGGCAAAACTTTCGCAAAAACTACTTTAATCATAAATCATTGTCGGACGAATATAAATATAAAATATTTTGTCTATAAATTTGATTGTGTGGGTCCCAACGAAGGTATTTTACCGACTATCATGATAGTGTTTGAGTAATAAATCTTAGAGACAGTTGTCAGGTGGTGACGAGTTGCCGTGGACTAATTAATTTTATGGTGGCATAAGAGACACGAAATCTCGTAGGAGCGGCAGAAGCATGTCGTTGGTGAAGCAAACCGAATGTTTTATATTTAAATTTTCGGTTGAATCATTCGTCAACGTCCCGTCTAGTCCACGCCTTTCGAATGTCAGCTCAAAGCGGTGGAACGCGCTAGGAGGATCTTCCTCTCGTGCTCCGTTACGACGATCTCTATCCTCCTCGCTAGTTTCTTAAATGACGTGTTCCGCCTGAATGTGTATGTGTGCAATCGCAATGCGTTTCTCTCGAGATCTCGCCTTTGCTCGTCGTGTAACTCGCGCTTTTGCTAAAATACCATACGACTCTGCTGTTAGATATATTCCTGGCTAAGTGTCCCGCGATGACGTTGGTTCGCGAGTGCAACGCGTCCAATGTCCAAACATACAGCATCGCACCAGGCAGGCGTCGTGCGTTTCTCGTGCCTCCCGAGCTCTCAGCGAACAGGAAGCGTTGCCATAGCGCGAAGACGACGTCGACGACGTTATCTCTCTTAGAGCCGGTTTAAACGTGGACGCGGAGAACCTCTCTCTAGACGGCACTGCAGTGCAATAGGTCTTCCTTGGAGGCACGAGGATGAGATCGTGTGCTCCGATCGTACTAGGTGCAAAGCAACGAAAGAGATACAGAGAAAAAGCAGGAGAAATATCACGAGTCCATGAATTTCCCTACTATGCATCCTAGCCGTTTTGTTTTCGTGCACGCAACTATACTCTCAACGTATATTCGAGATACACGCGAGTCGCACGGATTATTAGATATAAAATTAGCTACGCGTTTCCGTCAGTCTTCCCACCAAGCTTCTCAGATACTATCCTATACGCCTCGGAGTAAATATGTAATTACCGTGAAGTGTACCTTCGGAGTTATCATTCACACCATCAGCTACTGTACTGCCGTACTATAATCCTTCCAGCAAAATAAGTTTCTGCGCTATAATTCCAACAATTATTCCAAATAAAATAATTACAATGTGCTTGATGTAAGTAATATTGCAAATTTAATTACCCATTTTACTTATAGTTATGAAAATCTTAAGAATAATTATTTAGTATAAATATAGAGTTTTACACTATTTCAGTTAATTTATTTTCGTGAATTAGTTAAATCACAGGGTTGGTCTTCGAGATGTTTCATCAATTTTAACACAATGAATAGATATAAACTTGAGCTTACGGTAAAGCGAAAGAGGTTAATTATTTAATTGGCAGGTGCTGACGGAAACGTACATCTCGCGAGTGAACCAGGTGAGAGAGACGCGTCGTATTACCTTCGTGTACTATGCATATCCGCGATATACACGAGAGGAGAAGTTTCGTGTCGAGTCAGACGAGAGATAAAGCTATCCAGGGGTTCCAGGATGGAGCTTATCCCGAAGGTACTCCTCTCGTCCCTTAAACACCACGAGGAAGCTTCACGAGCCCCGTTCACCGGGTCGCATTTACACGCTTCGTTAGCTTCCAGCTAGTTATGGTAAAGCTAGTTACTAAAATTCAAGCAATTCTCTCCCTTCCTCTGGCTAACTCTCTCGTACATTCTCGACCAACCTTCGTACCAAACTCTCTCGCGCACCTCCCGTATCTCTCGGCCTCTCTTACTCGCTGCCCGTTCGCGGCCCGTAAATTAGAGATTAGCGGCGAACCGATACCGCGACGAATTAATTAATTTATCTACGAGGCAAGCGAGCGAACGAGGGCAAAAAGTCTCATTAAAATTAGTCTCCTATTTATGTAATTAGTTGGTAGTTTATCCAATATCCTTGGTAAGATAGTGACGAGACTCAAAACATGCTGTACCGTAGCATAGTTTCGTGGAATTTTACATCTAATACAAACTTTAACGAGGCTGTTAGCTGATACCGGTTATCGTTTCTGATTTAAAAATTACTAATGGAATAAATGATTGCAGGAGACAATTTTTTTTTATCTCATCTAATCTGTCAAAAAAAATTCTATAAAGTCCATTTGTTAATCAATAAGTAGCAAATGAATTGAGATTTATCGAGATATTTAATGCTTTGAAATATAAAATGTTTGTCTATGATAATTGACTGTTAAATTATAATCGCCGGTCGTCTCAAATTTATTATCATTAACTTTTTTTTTTCACATTGTATCAAATGTCTTTGGCAATGTGCCAGTCATCATTAAAATATTGAACAGTAAAGTACTAAATACGAGTTTTAGCATTTGTAGAAATTCTAGCATGGGATCTAGCGATAATCCAGTGTTTCATGTGAAACGAGCTGAATCGTCTGGTCGTGCAATTAGAGAAGCCTTGCAGCACACGAACAAGCGAAAGGAAAAGGGAGAAACAAACTAAGAGAGAGAGAAAGATTGAACTCAAGGCCCGATAGAACACGACGTATTACAGTGTTCCACCTCGTCGAGTGTGCACCGAGATTCCTTTTCCTTCCCTTACGCTCGCTTCTCCTTATTCCTCTTATTCTTTATTTTTTCTATTTCTTCTCTTTTACCAAGACGCTCGAGCAGCTTACTTTGGCAGGAGACGCGTGAGAGTACTAATTGTAAGGTGCCGTACCGCGTATATACGTATACGCATCGAGCAAGAAGAAGGGATTTACGATGCTCAGACGCAAGAGTCGGGTGGTAACGCCTTCTTCTGCAGAACTTCTCGTGCTTTTCAAGGATTTCCTATTTATTTTTTCTTTTCCCAAGATTTTTCTTGTTTTTTTTCTTCTTCCTTCGTTTCGTCAGATTGACGTATCACTGCAGGATAAAAACAAATAAATATAAACAGGTTTTGGACTCGATTGCTCTATCTCTGTTTGTCTAGGCTCAGTTTCAACGTTTGCTCTCGTGACACGTGGATATCGTTAGTTGTCTCTCGTGATTGCATGTACACCTCTACCACTAAGGAAGCAAGGGCCATTGGCGCCAATATATCTTTCATTTCGGGATGGCAAACGAACGGTCTACTTGTCTAGTAATACGAGATCGAAGGTCCCCTCGTGACTTCGTCTGGACACTGTCGAACTTCATGTTGCGAAGCGTGGGACGTGTTTCCCTTCGGGGTTCGGCCATCGCCGACAACAACAAAAAAATCCATAATTCTAAACACGCTGAGAATAATACTTCTCAAAATTAACAAACGTTTCGTTGAATCAAGTTATATTTTGTTACGGGTATTATTAATTAATTTGTCGATATTTCGTTGAACCTTTAATTGCATTGTCCAGATTATAATTGAATTTATAACATTTTTACATCTATCAACGTGTTATTTCTATTTATTTTCTCAGTCCGAGTTTAAAGAGACAAGATAAGAATGGATTGAGATCCGAAAGGCAATCGGCGTTTTACCATATGTGAATCGCACCCGCGAGAAAAGAAGAGAGAACAGCGTGGGTGGAATTTGCTGAGCATATCGTTTCATTGCACGGCTTCCGTAACTTGAGCTCTCATTGCAGATGCATGCATTCGCTTCGAGGGATCATAAACCACTCCCTAGATTTTCCAAATTTGGAAACGACACCAAGAACGTTCATTGCGAGAAATACTCTCACGAGAGGGCTGACGTACTTTCGCATACACAAGAAGTAAGATTGTAACAAAATGGCTAGATCAAGCTGCTCGATCTTTTCAAGATAAGTCAGTCAAAGATTAAGTTTCAGTGAATATTCGTCGAAATAAATAATACAACTATATCGTTGTTTATATATTTAATGATACAAAAGTATTGTTGTAAGCTGTTGAAAAACGCGTAGATTTGCTTTCCCACCGAGCTCTATCTTTACTGTTTTCACAATATCTTTTTAAAATTTTTTATTCTTTTCCACCAGAGTTTTTGGCGTTGCGCCATGCGATGTAATTACGCGAGGAATTCAAGGCACGCGAGGTTTTGATATCCCTCGCGAAACACCATGCCCAAGTACGGAAGATCCGTTCCACGGTGCTTACATATATAGCACTGTGGTATACGCAAAATCATCTCCAAATAGAGGGTAGCTCGTTGGGGCATCCCTTCCTACCATCACCCTCGGGGTTTTCCTTCCACTATACCCAGAGCACAGGCTGTGAAATTCCAGACAGAATAACCGAAAAAGGTTTTTCCCTCGTTCGAATTCATCGCTGATTCTACTGCACACCCTACTCCAGGACATATTCTTTGAAATACGAGGTCTCTATATAGATTGCTGGATAGTTGATTTTGATAGAGTTCAGTTTAGCGTACAACATTACTAACAGACTGTTGCAATCAAGCAGGCATAACTCAATTATATATCGCTCCTGACCGCCAATCAAGCTCATTTCTACCCTGAACTAGCTTTTGCCACTAGCTATTGGCGAGTTCTATCATTGATAAAGGGAACATATTTCAGTTATTCAATAGAGTTGTGTATAGTATAACCGGATCAATGAGGGTAACAAAATTTCATTTCATTTGGGGAGTCCAGAAAACAAATATTCTGCTAACAAGAAAAAAACGTCTCTGTTAATTATTATTGACATAAACCTCATTTTTTAAATTATATCATAGCGTAAAGTTAGGTTAAAAGAGCAAAAGAATTGTAGTTTACTTCTATATCGAATATTTATTAATGTATTGCATTGCATACTTTTCCTGAGTAAGAGCGTGTGTCTTTCTCAAAGCCTTTAACAATTTATTTAGTTGAAAAGTATTTTCTTCTGCTTTCTCATAGACAAAGCTATGTTTAAGTGAAAAGAACGTTCTCGAAATTTTGATGTCAGAGTACTTAGAAAGTTCCAAAACGTCCAAAAATCATATTTAGAAAAAATGTTCGTGCATGTATGTGTGTGATGAGCTTGCAATGGATATATCTCGAGAACGGGTTACTCGATAATCCTGAAACTTTGCACACGGATCAAGTCGCAATACCCATCAGTTTTCTGGAATTTTCGCCCAAATCGTTAAAGGGTGTCTCATTTAATAGTCTCTCTATATAGTGTCTCTAGCTTTCGTACATTTTTAGTTATCGAGTTAAAACTTCCTACAAACATAGGCCAGGGGGCAAGGTTGTTCGATATTGAGTTTGGCAAGAATCGATTAAGGCGTTCAGATTCGACATAATCATGAGTTTTTGTAATTAAAAAAAAATCTATTTTTGCTCTAACTTTTGCAAATTTTTATCTATCAAATTGAAACTTGGCATACAAATTGGCTATTGTATAAGGATACTTGGTTTTGAATTTGGTGAGAATCGATTAAGGGGTTTAAACTTTATGAAATTTGCATTTTTATCATTTTTCAATTTTATTGAATATTTTATACCACTTCATCTATGAAGAAACCAGAATTGAGATAACCATTCCTCGTAGAGGAGAATCTGTGGGTTGGAGAGAATCATGAGGAAGCAATGTCAAGATTTCAAATGTCATTATCGTGCTATAATTTTTTACTTTCTTGGACCTTAAGTTCTTAAAATATAAAATACAAAGTTAGAATAACTTCAGGGAAATCTCTGAATGTAGTTTGTTTACGACGATCGTGGTATTAATTATGGCAACAATCAATAATTGTCACTTTTAATGGTTGCCAATATTATATTTTGTTTTTTTTTATATATGTCCACTTCCATAAGACTTTGCAGGAGGCTATGATAAACGTTCGCAGCAACTCTCGCGAGCGAACAACTCATAAAACAAGAATGACATTTCGTATACCGAAGAGTAAAGGTAGTTGCAATAGTTTCGTAGCAGTAGTCGTTGGTCAAAAGTGGCCATTGATGTCCCGTGGGAAAAAGTTTCACTCTACTGGTGCTCTTACATTTTTTTTCATCTTTTTTTTCGTCGTCTTCGTTCGTTCGCTCGTTCGTCTCGCCATCTTCGCATTACTTTGCGAGAGTCCAGAAGGCGCGCAGCACCAAGACGGCAAAGTTTGACTTGAAACTTGTGCTATTATTCAAATTGTATGTGTGCCCCATCGAAAAGAACGTTTACAACTCTTTCTCGACCTCCTCGGTTCCCTATATTCGTACATATATGTTACAAAGAGTCCGACTAAAAGAAATTTCCATACGCGTGTATGCGATTTTGAATATTCGAAGGTGTGTCGAACAGCTGAGTATGACGTTATTATTAACCCAAACGAAGCCTCTGAAGTCTTGAATAGTGGACATAGAAATCCATTTGGATACCGTTCTTTCTCGGCTCCGAGAATTACAGAAGCGATCCTACATTTTTTCATTTTGTCGTAACATGAAAGTGGAGAATTGAAGGAAACAAAATGATCTTTGCAATGTGTCCTTTATTTTTTTTTCGGACAATTTCTTGAGAATGTAAACGTATGGGGCATAAGGTAAATCGTTAAAGTTGTCGATACTTTTCTAACATCTTCTGCGACATTTCTCTGGACATTCTCAGCTCAACCCACGTGGAATCGTCAATATACAGACGAGGAGTTCTCGTTTGTTGAATTGCTGGGAGTCTTGTTGAGCGTAACGTAACTCGGTCGTGTTATCTAAATGGGAAGTAAAAAGGTAGAAATCTTGGAATGAGAATGCGAAGAAACTGTGAAGGTTTCAGCTGCTGGTTACTGGTTGTGGTGCTCGTTACGTCGAAGCACTTTCGCATAAATCCTCTTACGAGCGACGAATGAAAAAAAAAAAAGCGGGAGTATATATAAACGAGAAGGAAAGAATAACACATCACGAGGGTGGATGACTTTTCTGAGAGAGCGTAAAGCGCGATGGTAAGGTCGTACGATGTACAGCACTTAGGAACCTAATAAGAATACCAATCGCAATAAAGAAGGATTTGCATTTGATAAGCATCGTAAAAAAGCGCAACGCAAGGTTATTATATATCTACGAATGTGCTGGCGCGGTCCTGCCTACGCGTAAGAGAAAAAAAAGTGGGAATCCCTGAGCTGGGTACAACCGCAAATTATTTTTAGTTTATTACAGGACATGGTACTAGTTGGCTTATTATTAAAATGGCCCGTCTTCACTTCTTGTCCTTTCTGACAAAAAGTATATCTCAGAAAAATTACTTTTCGTAATTGGGACAAACCGAATTCTCACGATCATTGGCATTTTGGATTATTGAAAAAAAAATTAGATATTGGTACAATGGTAATTATCAACTTTTTTTTTATAATGCTCCACATTTATTTATTATATTTAAAAAATCAAAGGCAAACTTAGAGGAAAAATGTCAAATATGGAAATAGTTGATGTTTTTTTTTTTAGTTCTCAGCATTGTATACCGTAGAATAATGGTATTTGAAAAGAGAGAACTAAAATAATGCTGAATAGGTTGCGTTACCATTAACGAGCCAGGGTCCAATTTTTAGCGTTTCAAAGTTAGTCTCGGTCTGTGACAATCGCCATGCGAGGAAGACGCGTGTCCAAGCGAAGCAGAAAAGCAGAATGTCTGCGAGTTCCGCGGGTGCGGAAGCACAACGGGGGTGACAAAGGTTTTCTGTTCAGTTTCGCCACGGGGTGTCCGCTTGTCCGCCTCACTGTCCCGTGTGTATATCACGAGGATATAATTTATGGTACTTTGCTGTCTGTTGTATGTGCTATGGGTACCTGGCACTGACCAGAAATCCTGTTACACCCGAATGTCCACTCATCGGTTTCAATGTGGTCCTTGACCTGCCGTCCATGATTTAGTCTCTTGGCAATATTTCGATAATAGAAATCAAATGGAATTAGCCTTATCAGTTATTACACCGAAATTACGATAATAATTGGATCGAAACTATTTAATTTATTAAAGACAAATGTTGGCTTTTTGATTGAATTTCATGACTGATTATCTACGATAAGGAAATATGATATGTAAATGAAAGTATCTCCTTTTCGAATACCACAGCCAAGAATTTGTTTGTCTATTGTTCTCATTCCCGAACAAATTGAACGGAACTTCTGACTCGTGTTATACCTAGTTTTTTATTCCATTTTTTTCAATTCTATGGGAGAAGCAGGTGAGAATAGGCGAGAATAGGCAAGAGCATCGTTAATTATGTCGGAGGCTAATTATCAGGAGCACGCGACCTAACCATAGCTCTCGAACAAACCGGTTGTACTTTGTGTTTCTCCGCAGCCGCGAAAACCAGGAGGCGACTGGCCGGTTTATTTTTGCTTTACATTTTGTTCGTGGTGCCCGCATGACGGACTCCACTGGATTGTTCGCAAATACAATGGTAGCTCTATCTCCCGTTTCTTTCTCTTATTTTTCCCTTGTTCAAAGGGTTACACTATTAGGAAGATACACTGTGGATTTCGAGCATAAAGAGCACCGCCAGAGTCAGCGGCAGAGACATCGGCAAAGCGCAGAGAGCTCAAAGGATGAACACAAAAGCTCCGAAAAAAAATATTCTTTGACGACTTCCAAAAGCTTTACAAACGTTTGACGGACAGAGTGATCCAGTTGCGTTACATAATTTCAAATAAGCTGAACTGACGTGATGTAGTGACGCAATGTATCGAGCTGACACAGAAAGACGAAGAAAAAATAGTAGAAGTAAAAAAAAATTATAGCTGCTCGCGTCGACTAATGATAATTACATCGGTCCGACACATTGGGAGCTCGAACCGTCTGTTTATTTCGACTGGTCGAGAAAACAAGAAGATTATATGCTGCGTGAAGACCGACAGCGAGAACGAGTAGCAACTGTAGCCACTCCAAATTGAAGGGATCGACTCAGGGTACGAGAAAAGGGTTCGCGTTCAGATCGTCTTTATGGAGGTGGCGTGCGTCTAGACGATTCGTAATGGAATTCGATGATGTGATCGAGCGCCCTTCACTCATATTACTTAACCCTTTTGCTACTGACAACGCAGTCATCGGTACCTGGTATTTTAACCGTTCAGAGACGGGGAACTTTTGTTTCTGGAAACGAACAGTGTGATTTGTTTGTGTTCGGAGGAACAACGGATCTGTGTGTAATAAATGTCCTCTTGTACAATTAATGAAAATACACTTTAACGTGGTTCTCCAAATTAATTTAGAATATTTCTGCCATACTTTGATGATTCTCAATACATTACTTGTCCTATTCGAGAGGATTCGAATGATGCATCAGTACGTCACCCGTACTTGAAGTGTCAAACTATTTGTATATTCCTTAGAAACTATGGATTACGACAAATTACTTGCAAAACAAAAATGTTTCTCGTACTGCTATCGTTGCTGGAAAAATATTTTTATTTTCATTAGTACGATACTGAAGTGAAGAGCAGACCGAAGTGATTTGCGCTAATTATTCCGCAATTTATTTTCGTGATTCCCGGATTAGCTCAACGTTCCTCCTCTTCGTTTTATATACATATACTTTCTCGCGCTCTCGAAACTTTCGTTGCAGTGAAATGCACGTCAGGCATCACCGCCCAAGTATCATCCAAATGATCCACACGTGATCATTTCAAATTTCAATTCCAGCTGGTGAAGCTTTCGGGAGTAAACTTTCTTTTGGCTAATGGGATGCACGCGCGCTTGAGCATAGCATGCGGACCACACGTGCGCAATATAATGGGCATCGGGATCATCGGTGTAGTGGGCGTACGTTGGCACACGTTTACAGGACTGAACCGTAAACCGGACGGAAAGGGACAGAACCGAGACAGAGGTGATATACCTAGCCGAAGAAAGCTGCAAGGGATTCCGTTGGTGCGTCTTTTTCTCAGAGGGCAGAACTCGAGTCAACTTCGAGGCGTTCCATCTGCTTCTGGTTATTCAAAGTTATTAATTAGATGGACGCAAACTTACAATTTTGGTTCCGAGAGAACCATAAGGCGCTTCTGTTTTCCCTTGTGGTCGGGGAAAAGCAATAGCGTCCGAACAGTTGGATAACGAATTTGATATGCTTTCAATACTCGTTGGGAAAAGAAAACGTAGAGAACCGTTTTTATTTAAAACAATTATACACACACATGAAAATAACAGCGTAATTCGTCTGTTTAATACATCAATCTTCTCAGTCGAAATTGTTACAAATCAAATAATTGTGATCTCCATAAATAACTTCAACTAGTTTAATAAAAAAAAATAATAAAATAACTTGTATTGCTCTATATAAAGCGCAGGCGCTGTATACTCTCCCGTAGATATTATTATCCCTGCTGATTAAGAAATGGCAAAGAAATATCCACAGAATATCGGCAACAAGTCACGTCAAAGTGTCGACGAGTTATTTCACTTATACACGTGCATTTCCATCCTCGGTGTTCATGAACTCCGGGTACAAATCCGGTATTTAATGAAGACGCAGTGTGCGCAGTTTCTTTAGGAGGCGTCGAGTGTCCGGAGGCAGCCAATACGGGCTTCTCGTCGATGTTAAATAAAAAGAAGGAAGAGAAAGAAAAGGATTATATTGAGACGGGGAGACGGAGACGGAGTGAAGGAACGAGAAGGCTTGCCCATCGAACCGGTCGTACCTGTCGGCGATAAAAATGCAATTAACCCTTAAACGGAGCGTGGCGCGTGAGCTCGGTGCATACCACCATAGTCAGTGATCGTTGCTCGGGGGTGCGTCGTTTCGACGAAGATGGTCGCTTTCGAGTCGTTGCTTCCAACGCGTAGATTTACGCGCGTTGCTGGTGAGGTATGAAAGGGACGAGGAAGGACGGACGCATTAATTTTCTCACCTTGCTCCGTCGGAATAGAATGGGAGTAAGGGAGATAGAGAAACCGAATGAAAGCTTCACGATGACTCGAGAGCTTTACTCGCGAACGTCTACGCACGAGTGTAATTTGTGGGGTATAATTTATTCAAAGTAATTTCGGGGTAGCACGCGTTCGTCTTATTCCTCGGTGGTCGGGGGCGCCAGGAGAGTAGAGTAGATTGTTTCCAGACGGGTCCCGCAAAGAGAAGCATGCATAGTTATGTATATACATATATATACATATATTGTACATATGCCACGAAACGTATAGCTCACGATATACATAGTAATACCAGTAGTATATAGCCCCGTTGCCTGGTGCCGAAGTCCTGAGTAAGAAAAAGTACGGTTTCCTATACAGCTAAGGCGCCTCCGTACTCTATATACGCTAGCGAGGAAAGGAAGGCGAGAAAACGACTTCCGGTATACGGTATAGAACCGCCACGGAAGTACCGGAGCGATGACCCACCATTTCGTTTCTTTTATTTCTCCGGCCTATCCGAAGGAAAGGAACAAAGCTCAAGGCAAGGAGACCCTCGAATCAGGATTGATTCAAGACTATCCCGGGGTAAGACCACCTGGCGCGTTCGCGCTTAGAGTCTCGCATTTCTCTCGATCTTGTTCCACCTCGACTCTTATCCGATCGTCCGCTGTTTCTTCCCTTCGTAAATATTGGCACGATTCCACTAAAATCTAGATTCAAGTGGAAATAATGGTTAGATAAATTTTATGGGACATTTTATGTTTGAAGGAATATCTTATAACGAGTCCTTCGAGTCAGGTGCATATATAATATCAGTCAATCAGCAGATTCGTCATTCTCTCGACCGTCATCGTCGTAAATTGTTGAGTTCCCGTTCACAGAGGTCTGTCATGAGAGGAGCCATCGTCGATCAATCGCTGCGGAGCGGCCGCTTTCGTTGCTCTGCATCCGTCCTCGTTACGGTAGCAACAGCGAAGCGTGTATCATGTGTTCACTCCAACAGCAAGGATTGATTTCCACAAGTCCATCGGAATAAGCCCCCATGGTGCGCACCGTTTAGAGCTTGAATCGCAGGGTGCACTCGAGTAACAGTGCGGTGCGCTAGGGATATCTTTCTTCCATCGCACAATACATCCACCAATACTTAAATGTACACCATGAAACTGCTAGGCCGTTTACAGTGTCTTCTGGTTAATCTATGGTAAATTCTGCATGGAATCAGTCAACTTCACCATACGAATTACCGTACAGATACCAGTGCACAAGGAAACGTGTCGATATATCGGTAATAACAAAATGCACGGTACATCTACACGATGTCTACACGAATAACCGAGACGAGAGAATACATAAAGCCGTTTTCGCTCGGTGCGCTTATAGACGCCCGCAGAAATGTAAATACCAGTTGGCCAATCAGACTGATTGGTCCCATTCGCTCGAATGCTCGTCATTCATGGTAGACGTTGTGCCTCCGGGTCCAGCGACTAGAGGTAGAATGTTGCTAGGTCGTGCGAGGGGTACGCGGATGCATACAGCAATGCTATACAGTCGAGTATGTACAGGGCTACTGGATCGAGAAGCATTGTTCGCGATATGGATGTCGTACCGACGTAGGTATACCATCCAGGGATACAAATACCAATGCAGAACTGGTACGTACTCGTATCGCACTGATCCGTAGCAAGAGAGGTGAATCTTGTCGATAGAGCTTCATGCACCGTATACGCATAGAAAGCAGTGGTTGGAGACGCTGAAACTAGCATAGGCGTGCAGGCAAGACAATCAGTCGTAGCATGCGAATGACGGAGTAACGGTGCCGTCCCACGTAGTAACGTTTACCAACTATTCTGAGCTAGTTTGTGGAAGGCATGAGACACAACGGTGTAGTGAAAGGATGACACCGTGGTGCTGAATAAGGGTCGTTCCTTCCTCGTGCCTCATTCCCTTCGAAAGCTCCAGCAGATTCTCTCAACAATGCTACATCCAGCTACGGCGAAAAGCATTCACTTCGACTCGCTTCATCGAAACGTGGAGTAAACCTCGACCAGGGATAAAAGCTCAAGAAGGGCACGAAAAGTGGATGGCTGTCTGAGAAACTCGCGATTTCAGTGTAACTGGAAAACATATATTTCCATGAGCTCGGGAAAGATTTTTCGATACGTTAACTGGGAGGCAGCATGTCGAAGATAAGGTCTGGCCATCTTCCAAAGTCTCTTAGATCTCTTCACAATCGAGTCTACCTAGGGGTAGGAAGAAGTATAATGCAAGATGTGATACGAGCATGGATTTTGTCTCGAGAACCTATCACTTATCGATCAAGAATAATTCATGTTATGCTTTTATCAGTCCTTGCCCACTAAAGACCTTCATCCAAGTACAGTACCGATAACACCCTTACTATCTTCTCAATGCACATCACTATCCGGCGCTATACATCAATCTAGAGTACACCCGAGACCCGGGTTCACCAAGCTTACGAAACTCAGTTAGGACTATCAGGCACAAGGTACATAATCGTCCACTTTGCAAGGCGAGACTACCTACGGCGCATGGTCGTTGTAGTTATAGTGCTGTAGTTGTAGTCTATGAGGCCAACCTGGCGCTTTGCAGCAGGTCACGATCGATTAACCCTGACGTGCTAGCTTGGGTGAACTCAGAGGCGCCACGACGCCTGGACGTCTGGGGGATGTGCTGCTGGCCTCGATGTGCGCTGCATTCTAACGTCTGTACCGTAGCGGTATGGTGATATTGACTTCCTTGGTACAGTTTCAAGTTGAGAGTTCCCAGCAGATATTGTAGTTATCCTGTCACCTTCGAGGTACGAACCTAGTGCAACTACGAACTTCATATACGGGAATATATTTAACCCACAATGCAGGTGAGTCTCGTATGCCCTTCGCTACACCATTACCCTCGCGTGCATGCTCCGTTTCCTTCCCTTCCTGGTAACTCGCACCCTTCATAGTTCACCTATTCGGCCTTTCAAGCTTCGCGTCTCCCACGTTGCAGCCGGAGCATCGCAAACCAAGAGAAATATATGTCTGTGTAGTCTGCGATATGCGTAAGGCGGCAGGCATTCGATGAAGGCTGCATTGCGAGCCAAGGGGTGCACGAGGTCGGAACTCTACAGAATCGATTAAGTATGGCCTGCATAATCTATTGTACTACATTTAGGAAAACAGACGACGATGTTCCTGCTAAAATAACTGAACGTATCAGTTAAAACGGCTATGTTCCTGGAAAACTTAACTGAACGTATCAGCAGATTCCGAGAATTCCGTAACACGAATGAAAACATATTCCAGCAAATTACACTATGGAAGATAAATCAGGAAAATAGGGGCACGCACGGAGGTTCATAGTTATCGTAATGTAGTACCAATTCTGCCAGAAGGTATCATACTTCTGAGCAAACATTGAGAGTAAGGGAGGAATATTGTAGGCAATACGGCTAAGGTCGTTAGTGCGTTCGTATAGGCAAAAACGATATCTATTCTTTATTGAGCAAGATAAGGCAAAGGAAAAAGATTCCCCGCCTTCTGACTCACTCGTCTGGCATAAGGGGGATGTTTACACGACCTCGAACGGCTTGCTGGGGTTGAAAAGAGTGCTCGAGCAGAGTCTTCTGTCCCCAGACGTCGACCCTGGTGCTGTTGCTGTGACCAGCAAAAGAAAGTAACGACGCCACTCGAGAAGATGAAGCGCAATGGAAGAAATTCTGTCTCTATTTCTCCGTACCTATATTATTGTCCTCTCTAGGTATAGCGTTTGGGCTATTTTCATCTTCCTTTATCCCATAAGATTTTCGATGTACGTTTTTCTTCTTTATCTCTTTTTATCCCCACTATCCTCCAGCACTTGCTCACTTACGTTCAGGCACATTGACTTGTTTTCTTTCTTCGGTGCTTGCTCAAGAGGTGCTTTTCCTTACGCTCGACGCTTTCCATTCCATGGACCGTCGCAGGGTGGTTATACGACCAAACAGTCTAATCTGGTTTAACTTGTTTACCAGTCCTCTCGATAAAAGAGCAATGCAATCCGGGAGGAGATTTTATGTCCCGTTCCACCGAGCGGTGTTACCTCTTTCCTGTGTAGATCTGACTTGGAATTTATTATAGCGGTAAATATATCCCGTCGGTAAAGAAGAAGGTGCAGTTCATCGCTGCGAGAAAAGTAGTCGAACGAGTGGATCAATTGTAATTACGTGGTGGAAGTTTCCATCGCATTGAGTTTCGGTTTATTTAGTTTGATGTCCAATACCCATTAATGAGAATGTCTGAATTTAGTATTATTAACAAATTGCGCAAATTAGAGCGATTGCGGTATCAATTTTCGCATTTTGTCACACATTATACCATATTTGTTTTAAAGATTAATATTTATATATCCGTTTAAGGATTTCTTAGTCATTTTTTAATGTTATTTCGTATTTTAATATTGGTATTAGTAATGTTTGAATCAGTTTTAGCATGTTTGTATTGATTTTGACTTTTGTGGATCAACGCATATACCAGAAGCTTGCAGTATTCAATATAAAACAAATGTAGGATCGCATGCGAGCCTTCAACAAAGACTTAAGGACAGGCGAATGCTGTTGTACCAGTTTTTTTCGAAACTATCGTTGTATCATGGCAAGACGAGACGAGCGAACAAGAGCCGGCAGCTGGCAGCACGCGAGCGTGTCGTCTTCTTATTTTCCTCCACCAACTCCGCAGCATCCAGCACGAGGCACAAACCAGAAAAGAAAAGATGAGGAGTATCTCGTCGCAGGAACTTCTATGCGCTTTAACGAGGAAGGGGAGGGTACGTTCGCCCGGTTCATTCAGATGCTGACGCGGTTTTTCGGGTGACCATGTGACTCATTTGACTCGGTCCCTCCGCTCGACGAGGGGCCTCGTTGTCGTTTCCTTTAACTTTTCTTTTTTCTGCCTTCGACTGTCGAGAAACGCGAGGGCCACGCGCCTTTCTTCAAGAACATTCGTTCATGAGGAATCCAATGCTTCGCCCGCATTTAATTCTACTCACGAACCGCAGTCACCTGCGTCCTGCCAGTTAATGAACCACGATAAAATCATATTTACGAGACTTCTCGACAAGAAGCGTAGCTGCCTTACGAAAGAATGCCAGAATTTTTAGGCTCCATGAACGTTCACTCCGTTACGTGAATTACATTGCTATTCATTCTTTTATTTTTTGCAATATATTTTGTGCCCTATACATGAAAAATGAGAAAGTTCTTTGCGAATGAAACGTATACCTCTTGGGCTCGCTTACTTTAGCTACGAATCTTTTATTAACGTTTCCGTTGTATCGGCTGAAGAAAATAAAAGTTTCTTACCACTTTCAACGAGATAAATTTCCAAACTGGCTTACCAGGATTGCTAGCTTTGATACTGACGATGAGAAATGAATGAACCGGAACCAGAAACGTACTTTTTTTTATGAATGAAAGGGATAAAGTCATTG
Organism: Cylloceria caligata; assembly: GCA_963942595.1. Taxonomy (NCBI): domain Eukaryota; kingdom Metazoa; phylum Arthropoda; class Insecta; order Hymenoptera; family Ichneumonidae; genus Cylloceria; species Cylloceria caligata. The sequence continues at coordinate 43,452,627 of OZ012709.1, read as the reverse complement.
TCAAGGAGAGCATTGAGTGCAGCATCATTGAGCAGACCAGAGTTCTTATTAGGAGTTTCAGGAAATGATTGCGTATGTACAGTGTATTTGAGTACAACGTTCAGTGAAGTTTGGGTGACTAACGCATCTGGCTCTCGTCTTTCCGGTCCCTCGAAGTATTACAAATACTCGAGCGTGTATTCGTGCATCCCGTCTGGTCGAAAAGCATTTTGCGTTCGACCAGCGATAGATAGGAATGGTATACGAGGAATGAAAATAAGTCGAGTCGACGAGAGCAACGGACGAGAAGGGTTCGCACGAAAAACGCGTTCGGTGGCCCTCACATTTTTTCCCCCCTGTAGACTCTCCCCCGCGAGCACTCGAGATTCCAAGGATTATCCGCCGTACGCTCGTTTCTCACTACTTTCAAGTCTGCCAGACGAAGATAAGAGACACATAACATCATAAAAGCATTTGAGAATTTCGTAATGTTCAGGTCAGAACGCTTTTCTTCTTTTAAAAAGGCGAAATTTTCACAGACATTTCTTCACAAATTTTTTACATGTTACAATTATTTATCCAAAGTTTTTATTAAGAAGGAAACAGTATTTCTACAAATTGAATATTAGATGTTACCTGAAAACACAAATAGTTATTCTGCAAGTGTATTCTCTACGGCAATAAATAAAATACGTAAATATATATATATTCTTGTTACTATTAACATTAACATAACAAAAATGTAAATCATTTATTATCACTAATTTACAACTATCAAGACGCAATTACGAAAAACCTTTTAGAATCCTTATAAACTTATGATGTTTTGTTTCAAAAGCAAAAAGTGTAACATTAGTCGTACATACATGGTTTATCCATTCGCACCTCAGTTTTCAGGGTTTCTTCTCAAAATATAACAGCAAGGTGAACATACGTTATGAAGATATAATATCAGCACACGCGTGATAATGAACGAGACTAGCTCCGCTATAACATCTCCTGTCTCGTTTTCGTGGAGGCGTCGGGCTGTATTTCACTATAGTATATGTATGTCGTCGTCCTCCTCATCGTCGTCGTCATCGTCGTCTGGGACAGGGGAGTAGGAAGTGGGGCGTAACGAGCTCGTGGGTCTTCTGGGCTCGGGAGCAAGCTCGTCTCTTCTTTTCTTATTAAACGACAAGGGCGTCACGGTGTGCACACAGGGCTCTACGAGCAGTGGCTCCCGTTTCGTCGTCTCATTTTTTCCCCCATTCTATTTTTTTTTCTCTACAGTCTTCGTTCTCACTTTTTTTTTCTCGCTCGTGCTCTGCTTTCGTGATATGCTATGCCCCCTCTCCTACTCACTTTCGCACCCCCAGTTACATTCTTTTTCTCTCATTCGCTGCTCTGCATCTCGCATTCCCGTTGCATCTCCCAGAGTCGAGCGCACGCAAGCCAGTTGGTTCTCCAGCACGCGAGAGCACACACGCCGAACACCGATAGTGATAATGCCGGGACGAGTAACACCAGAGATCGGAATAATATATGTGTGCAAGCGAGAATGGAGTATACCTATAAAGCTGGGAGGAACAGAACGGGAAGGGAAACGAGTAAATTCAGCAGACCGTAACGAACTACCCGAACGAGTAAAATGAGAAAAAGGATGATACGAGAAGGTCCTATCTATCTCTCATTCTTTTTCACCCCTTTTCCTTCAATTTCTTTCTTTTTTTTCCCCTTTCTGAAGGGATCGATAAACAGCAAGGCGACGAGTGAAACGAGGATTATTAAACGCACTTGAGGCATCAAAAACTCCACTGCCTTTTTTCACAAATCAAAGTGGTTTCGCTTATGAGCCTGATGAATTTATCGACTGCGGTGCGTGAGTCGCATCGCGAGGAGCAAAGAACGAGTCGTGGGGACCATCACGCATGTTTTAAGTCCATGATATAATCATTCGTTCTGAATTGATTTATAGATAGATGCCTCTACGGTCGCTCCCGTACTAAACCTCGTACCATTTGCCGTCTACTCCTCTTCAAGTATTCCTGAATGGTTATCGCTTGCACACGTTCTACGTACTGCTGGGAACGATTCCAACGAGAGTGATATATAGTATTTTAACACGGCGTTATTGGAGTCAGACGTGAGTCGAGGAGCAGCTGTGACGAGTAGTTGTAATACTTTGTGAACGATAAAATATTAATAAATACAGTGTATCTGTTTTATTGGGTCAATGGGGGTATTAAAAGTTATTTTTATCACCAACAAGAATTTAGTGATTTTTTAATTAAAAAATCTTTATTTAGCTTCTCCAGGTTTCCGATGGAAATGTTTTTTTTTCTCTTTCTTTTCATCTTTTGCATAAAGTTGTTTCATTTTCAGTATTCGATACGTATTTTCCATGGTAAATGTAGTATTGCTTTTAAGGTTCCTTCAGTTCGTATCTAATCAATTGTATGGAGATAATTTTTAATAGAAAAAAAAATCATTTTCCCTAGGGTGACTCGCATTTCGCAGATATCTATCTCGTGCATTCAGTATTCTCATTCATTCAATTTATAATCACAATAAATTCGCGATACTGCCTACCAGGTGGATTACTCTCTCAGCGGACATAAAGATTTCACTGAAATTACTGTGAATACGGGTTGACGGGATGGTGAACGAGATTCTCGAAGGGAGTTTTTTCGCTTTCAATAACATCAGCACCTAGAGAATGGAGAGTGACTTGCGGATCGGATTGGTTGCTTGGGAACAAACTGGAGTGTGCGACAGTGAGGAGAAACCACCCTTCTTTGATGCAGCAGCCCCTTCGCGTTGCTGTGAAAGAGTAAAGTGATCGAATAATTCTCGTGGAAGATAAAGCAGCAGACGTTCTCGAGGTAGCGCGTATACCGGATATCGAGGTAGAGTGAAACGATTGTGTACAGCTACGTTGAGCGCGAAGTGAGGAGAAAAACGAGTAAGGAAAGACGAATCGTCCTAGAAGGAAACTGTGCGCTCGAGGATGTTCTCCGGTAGTTGCTTCAACAGTGTAGAAAGTGACAGCGATAAGATGGCAGAAGAAGCACGTGAGAGAGATGGCAAGAGGAAAGGGGAAAAAGTAAGACACCAAGTGGATTCGATCCGTACACACGTATTTGAGCGTGCCCTTTCAAGAAGGGCTTTGCCAAGAAAGATCTCGCGTGTACATTCTGGCCCCGGGGACTGCTGGCCTCGACATATAAGTCACCTTTCGTCTCCCGACGACGATTCTTTCCTGCACTGTACCGTACGCGGAACAGCTCCATACGTAGAATGGCGTATCCCGGGGATCCCCCTTCCTCTATCCCAGCTACGACATAAACTGTTTTCTTAGGTACTTGAAGGCACTTCAACATATCCTAAATATTTACTCGGCTTGTGTTGGAGGACCCCCGGACGGACCAGTGACTGGACCCCGAGAAACGACACTCGTGCATCTGACGCTTACTAAACGATGACATTCTCTCGGGGCACAGAGATATCTTCTTCGAGACTACGCAACGCGACGTCGTTGAGACCCCCCCTTCCCCCAGCTGCCCCCGCCGCTCTTGTAAAAGTAAAGGACGGATTAGAAGCACCCGTGCCGGAGCTCATACTTGAGAATCTTCGAATTTCTTTGCGCGATACGCTTTAGGCGTGAAGGTGCTTGTGGCTAGAAATTATTGATTTACAATTGTGCCTTTCTCAAATGGAAAAATATTCAATGTTATTTGTCTAACCTTTGTCTATAAATATTATCAAAGATCCACATCCATTATTCAATCCTAGAATTCAACTTTGTCTGACGTGTTCACGTTGCATGAACGTCAGAGTTAATTTTTCATATAAGTTAACTGGTGGCCATATCTGAGGTGATTTAAACCGAAGATTCAGTTTGCTAAAATAAAACGGTTATATCGCTTTTTTGGATTATAACTATAGTTATAATGCTAAATATTGTATCTAACAGTTAAAAGAAATTTTTTAGTACGCAACAAGAAGCTTATTACTTGATATTACTAGATTTTGAGAATTGAAAACAAGAGTTTTACTGTGTTCTTCACTTTGAATACTGTCCAAGTTCGATTTTGTTGTGAGAGTTTACGAATGTTTCACATCCGGCTAGATTTTTATCTTTTCCTTTCTCTTTAAGGTGTTACCTTTTTAGTTTATATATATATATATATGTCTTCTACTGTATCGGCGTTCGTCGAAAAACACCGACCGCCCCATGTTCCTAACGTGCGACGAGACGATTTCTGTTTCCACTTGCATCGCTTTTTGGCTCTTTTATCCATCGTTTCAGGTATACGAGGGTGAGACTGCGATGCAAAAGCATTCCCTTGTTTCTTCGAGCCCTGCCCCTGCCCTTCGCCACATCCTTTTCCCTCTTCTTCTACTTCTTCTTAGCTACGGCGCTTGCCAGTTCGTTCGCCCCGTCTGAAAGGTTTGACGGGAAAGTTTGCCAGTCTTCTTTCGCCTCCCGACGCGTTCAACCAGTCCAAGATATCTGAATGCTGCCTTCGGTCTTTTGCATTAAACATGGATAAACGATTTATGGGACGGCGTACCACGTGATCTGTAATAAAATTCGAAAGAAGAAAAGAATCGACGAACCAGAGCTAAAAGAACATTTATAGTTCGTTAGATTTCAAAACTTTATGATCTAACGTAACAAAACCTAAAACATTTTCAGAATATTCTAAAGTCGATGATTGTTACTAAAATACAACAGTACACCGTGATCTCTCATAGCTTTCATTCTTATATCTACAACGGCGTGGTAGTAGAGCACATGCATTTTTCATTAGCCATATCAACGTATGGACACGACAGAAGGGAAACCAAGCGAACCGTCCCTGGTTCGTGATTGGCCCTTTAGTTACAATACTCCCCCCCCCTCATCTTTTCCACGCATTGCGTATTTTAAGTATTACGTATGAGAGTTGTTACTGTATTAGTTCTAAACGAAGATAGGATTTGTTAAAAAAGAAGTTCTAGATGAAACAAATAAAAACACTTATCGATATTCATCATTCGCTTGAATATGTAAATTTATTCTTCCTCTTAATCCAGAAGAATTTTTCCCTTCGACACAGACTCGTCTAAACGATTACTCGAACATTCCTGATCCAAATCTGCAGCAAAGTCCTTCTCGTTATTTCCCCCTGCGGACAATTAATCCCCTTCGCACGTAGACATCAACAGTGCCGAGAGTGTTTATACGAAAACCGAAGCGAAGACGACGAGAGCCTCATCTTATCTGCTTTGTCATCGCAAAGGGGCTAATAACTCTTCCTCTTCATCTCTCGTTGAATGTAGCAAAGAGAGGCGTGCACGCCGATCATCGCTCATCCGAACGCGCGCGGCGGCGCGGTGTGCCTTGTGCAAATAACCGATTAAACCACCGAACGAACGAGAGACCGAAGCAATGGAGTGTTTCTCCTGTGTTATATTCTCCCTCGAGGAACGTTGCCCAGGTAATCGAGGCCGTTCTTCTCTCCTCTTTTTTGCCAGACTCGCGAGGCATCCAAACACTGCCAAGAAATCGCACTCTCTCATCACGAGATCCACCAAGAAACAAAGGGCGGACTGTGTATTAATTTTTTTGACTTATGACGTTATGAATTACGAGGATTCTCGAGAGACAGAGACGGAAGAAACAGGACGAGGGGGTCTGCGATTGGATCTAAAGAACGGTTGCGCCTGTATTGCTGAGTATGCAAAGCACTTGAATTTCTTCGAGAAGAAAATTGCTCACTGCGAAAGGTCGGGCATGTAATTTTCAAATAATCCTTAATAGTTCAATACAAAATAAATCAGAAACGTCTTCGCCTTCGTTACTTTAGCCAACGTCAATTTGATTTTCAAACAATACTCAATATTCCGATATATATGGTTCAGTATCTTTCAGAGCTTTATGATGATAATCAAGAAATGTAAATAACGATTTCACTGTCTACATAAATTCGTTGATACGAAATCTAATGTAGTGCTTAAGAAACTCGTAAAAAAAAAACGAAGAACTCCGGTGAACAATTCCCAGGGCACTCTTGCACTGCGATCAAGGTGGAAGAAATTGCTCGGATGATGCTCAGCGACTCATTCGCTCCCACGCTGCGGAATGTAATTAGCGAGGGCGGGCGCGAAGCGATGATAACGGGTCTCCTCGTAAATCCATAAGCTGTGTGCGGTGATTGTCCGTCGTCGGCATAGTCGTTGAAGCAGTCACCACTCTTTCGTATAGCTCGTCACCTCTTCGTCTCTGTTCCTCTCGAACTGAATTCTCAGTACATACGGGTCCTCGCTCTCTTGCTATCCTTTTTTCCTTCTTGAATCTCTCGAAGGAGAATGGCTACTTCGACGAACCAAAACGACGGATGTCTCGCAAGCTTCGTGCTTGGTTTTACGTCTCGCGTTTCGCCGCTTCTTTCTCATCATCTCTCATCTTACTTTATCTTCCGCATAGTTGTTGGCCACCTGCCAGTGATTATGCTGTCACGTTGTATCTGTAAACGGAATTTGATAGAAAGTAACACAACGATGCCAATCACTGATAATACGACGGTTCTTAAGAGAGGTTCATCAATTTGAGTAAAAGAAAAAGAGTTTTTTATCGGTTAAATAAAATCTTATTGAAAATTCTAATACGATTGATTGTTCGTAACGGCGTTTTAATCTTCTTAAAAAATCCCCAGATCCAAATATAAAGAATTGTACAAGGAGTTCCACACTTAAAAAAAAATTATAATAATATTGGAAAAAATTTAACTACTTCTAGAATTCGCTATATACCGATCAAGAAACTTTTTGACATCATCAGAAACCCGTTATGAATAGTCAATCACATGGAATATTGAATAGGATTTTTTTTTACTAATAAAAAAATAAACTTTCATCTCAATGAAATCGTTGGAAATTGTTAGACCTCGTTCAATTCCTTAACGAGCCCAATCGCTCTTGCATAGCATTCGATGATTGACACCTCAGGCAGCAGTCTTTAATTATTTACATACTTTCAAACCTTTCTATCCAATACGATTTACTTGCCATCCATGAAAGTGTATCGATAACAACAGTAACATCTCAGTCTACGTTGCGCCTTTTGATTATTCAATATATTTGGAGCTGATGGTCCTCAATTATTAGCATAGAACCATCGACTTCTGAATGATACCATTGACTTGCCAGTCATTATATCGTAACCGTGACTTGGTTTTATACATTGGCAACTCCGCCTGTAGCTCGCAGCATATAAGTAAGAAGCGACTATCTTCCTTGTTGATCCTTAGTCACGTTCCAGCCACTACTCGGTGGACGCCCGAGGTTCGCGCACCTTGGCCAGATCAAATTCCCGATCATAAAACCAAGAGCCAAAGAAGAGGCAGACGGAAGAAGGTTCAGGACGACATTAGAAGTTGACCCTCACTCGCTTTCTCTGCAGTTCCTTAAGTTCCTACGCATTCACAGCCATTCACATCCTTTGTCTCTTCTCCCTTCAACGCGATCGTGAAACTGCGGTAATTGACGCTCGATTTAATCCCTCGTTATTGCACTCGCATCCCTCCCCATCTACCGCGGAGAACAAACTTTTGAGTCCTGCAATATTCTACCGAGAAGTTCTCCAAGTTGAGGAGGACATTATTTCTCAAAGTGTTGAGAGTGCCAAAAGGGTTGAAGTTGAACGTAAGCTTTTCATACCAGATTTTATAGTTCCTCTCGCATCTGGTCTCTTCCGTGAAATCATGGTACTTTTGAAATTACTTTCCCTACGATTCTCTTATTACTCTCGCGTCGTCGGGATTCAATGTTTTTATTATTTTCCAATATAATCATGTCGACCCAGGACGAATCATGCAGGGCAAGAGAAATTTTCTTGGGTCAGGTGAGAAAGCTATTCGACAGTAGAAAAGAAAGTAGTAAGAAAGAGAGTCAATTCGATTCTTATACTGTTATTCCCGTCCGGCCAATCCGATTTCGTGACACCGTAGTAGCACGTCTACTATCTGTCCGATTGTCCGATAAAATTTGCATGCCGAGTCACTGCTTCCATCGAGCGGAGGCGGAGTGAAACTCTTGAGAACTTTGCGCCTTTTTTTCGTTTTCTTCTGACCGCCTCTCCGATATCAACTGCTTTTAGAACGACGTCATTTGCGCGTCGAGAAGGCGCACGTAAAAAAAGAATTGAACTCGATCGACAGGTGAAAGAGTAGGATATGAAATGAAAGAAGAAGCCGAATAGAAGTTAAAAAAGCAGCGCCGAAGGTGCTGCAGATCTACTGCTACATTTTAGTTGTTCAGAACATAAACTGTTGGAAAGCGTAGATATAAAAATTTCAATCGGTCCGGGCGATGTTTGCTCGGTGCAATGTACAGAGGGATGACCGAGTTGGACAGGATCTGGTGAGGAAGGTAAAAGAAGAAGATGAGAAGAGTATCGCCGACGGCGTACAAAAATAGAAACACCGAGGGAAGTTTCAAGCAAAGAGGAAACGGCGAAGTGGCTTCGAACTCTCAAAAAGTAGTATACAGATACAAAGGTACACGTATATGTTACCTACACGGTCTTTCTGTCTCCATCCTCACTTCTGGCTATCGTTCTTTCACTCTCAGCTCTTTTTACCCAGCACCACGCTAGCTATATTTCCACGAGGTTACATCCAGCGTTCGTTTCGGCACTGAGAGTTGGAAGGAGGCTGCGCAAATGTGAGTAAGAGGGAAGAGAAGCACTCCTTTCACCCTCAGCTCTTTTTACTCGCCTCCACGCGAACTATACCTCCACGAGGTTACCTCCAGCCTTCCTTTCGACGCTGAGTGTAAGTGTGAGTGAGGGATAGAGGAGCCCCGAGGCAAACTGCATAATTCATGGCTCGGCTACACCGTCCTTCGCTCGGTGCCCCTTTGCCTTAGCCACCCTTTCCTCGGTTCTTCCTCTTCTTCCTCTTCCCCACTCTCCTCTACTTTCTCTGGACTCCCTCTCTCGGTCGTCGTTCGCCTCGCGACTCTCTCGCACAGCACTTCGTACCCTCTCGTCCTCCTTCTCCTCCAGCAGCAGCGGCAGCTCACTCGTTGCATCGCATGCATTGTACGTCACCGCATACAGGGATAAAGTTGGCCCTCAATGTGCATCCGCCACGCGGAGAATGTAGGCGAATATTTTGGCTGAGTTATGGCGACTGGGAGGTTGTACTACAAGAGAGCTCCGGGGCCATCCGAGGTTTAGAGAAGAATGCTGTGACACGTTTAAGATATATAGTATTTCAAGAGATAGTTTGACGAAAAGCAGGTTCTACGTTTCACAGAATTGTTAAAGCTCGGTTCATGTTTGTACTATTCCTATAATTCTGATACGTGATGTTTCGAGTTGGAATGGCGATTAATTTGATTACTTTTAATATTTTATTACTCACATACTATTTTATAATTTCCTGACAAAATATCTTCGTGCTATTGCTAAGATGCGAATTTTAACTATGCTCATGGTGGTATGAATAAAACGAAGGAATTAAAATCTACTTTCCCTTAATTCTACAGCCGTATGGCCGGTGATATGAAGACTGCCAAAAAACCACGCCTTCGTATATTTAATGGTCAAAATAACCAGATCTACTATACCGGTTTCACGTGAGCTGAATCTCTGCAGAATATAACGAGAGACGAGAACGACGACAACGACGACGTGGAAGGCGACGCAATGCCATCTCGGGTTCCCATCGCTTTAAAGATAAACATCGGCTAAAGCCAGGTAGCACGGTAGTCAAAGAGACTCTGGTAATTAGCCGGGTGGGTCTCTTCTTTCTCTGGGCGAGCTATCGCCCCAGCGAGCATGAGGGAGTGCACACGGGAACCCTGTACAGACGCATCATGGAGCCACGATGTAGGAACAACTGCATCGTGCTGCAGTCCTTCTTCTTTTATACTCCATGTCCTTTTCTCTCTTTTCGCTTCGTCTCTCCCTTGGTGGCCGATAAAATCGGCGATTATCTCTCCGCGGGCTTTTTCTCATCCTCATAGAAATTCTACCTCCACTCCCTGCTCTCCTGCGACGCTTTAACCGTGATATTTCACCAAGAATAAAGTCTCTTCGCTGGTTCTGCTTCTGCTTTTCTCTGCAACAGCGGCAGCTCACCAATCTCGTCCACCATCTAGATCTAAAATTGTACAGTGAGTTCATTTTTCTTATCATAAGGGTAGAGAAAGCGAGAGAGAGAGAGAGATGGAGGTTGTTATCCGCGTACTAACAATATAACTACACTTCTGCCTGCAGAATGATGACAACGTATATAATAAAAAATAAAGAGAATAAAAATAAAATGAAATGAGACGACACGAAAGATTGTTTAGCCAACAGGTGCATTCACTTCTGGAATACCAAATTCACGTATAAAAGTCTTTTTCTGGCGACAGTCCAACTGCAAACATTCAGTCAGACGTGAGAAAAGCACGAGCATCAGGGTCAAAGTTTCATTCCGTTTCCCCCTTTCATAGACTTTTGTTGACAGTGCCAGGTGACCCCGTCAAGCATCTCGCAATTATCAGTTTGCACGGTCATTAAAGTCGTGTAAAATTACGAGAAAAGTGTCAGGGGAATATTGACCAGACAACGTATCTACGAAAGCCCACGACAGAATTGTCGAGAGATCGAATTATGTACTCCAGGCAAAATGTGCGGTTAACGTGTGTGGCTTCTCGATGGTTGTCCAAAAACTCGTTCGTCGACTTTTAATTTTCTCTCTCTACCTCATTCGCTTGTTCTTTCTTGCTGTCGTCTCCGTGATATGCACTTCGTCGTGGAACAATTTTGCACGATATTCACGAGATTAACAATAACAAAATTAAATTATTTAATTTTTATTTTTAGCTACATTACAGATAGAAAATTCATTAATTTCATTAATAATTTGTGTCTTACTTCAAACTACTTCCATACAAATTTTTTTACTTAGTTGTACCTGTAAAAATGTATACATGGTATTATGAAGAATTAAAAATTTTGAGTTGACAGTAATCGCTGCTTTGTAAATACGACTTACTTCTGAGACGAAACTATTATGGCCAGAGACTGAATTCTGGGAACATCACCCACAGCATGGTCACTATCACTGGAGCTCGTCTCGTTGACTCGCGAGTTGTTGAGACTGAACGAGTCAGAGCCTAACAAGCAAAGAGCAAGAAATAATACCGCGCCGAGCTTGCATCATAATCTCGTGCATATCGCATATATACCAAGCGAGAGACAGGGACCAGAAACGTGCAACGATCACAAAGACTTTGCGCGAATCTCTGCTTTTCTTTTCTCGCTCTCACAAGTTCGCGACCTCGGGCCAGCACGTGATGCAGCTCTCGCTGTTTCTCGTTCTTTCTCTTCAAGCCAATTCGCAGAAAGCCATAAGAGCATCAATGAGCAACAGTACACAATCTCGAGTTGTTTCGCGACGTATTTTACGATCGAGAGTCTCATGTTCTCGACGACGTTTGTCCTCTCGTTTGGTGCAAGTCATCCGCTATTTCGGGTTTACACGGAGAGAAAAATATTGTGAACATTCTAAGATTCGTATAGAAGTTGAAGGACGAAGTAGAAATTACATTGATAAACAAACGGATCTACGATGTTACTACACGTAACTCGCTGTACTGCCATTTACGACGTATGCGTCGTACACATCGTAAATGGCCATACAATCTGATAAAAGAGATATCTAAAGTATTTCCATACATCGTGCTGGGATCATATAAAATGTATCAAATTACTTTCTTATTAATGGCTCAAAGACTATCAACAGGTTGTACAGGCTTTGTAATGTATTTCTAAAATTACCTTCGATTCTAGAAGATTTTCTGAAATATCATAGGCGTTGTTAAGATATTCGTATGTGTTTGAACTGTGCTAAGAATAATCCTACACGTTGAACATTTCACTGTTTGGTTCCAACAGTTACCAGCTTATTCCGAGACAGCTTCGCATGTGTTTCCAATTATGATGAATTCGTGATTTTCGATCGATACGTAATTTCTGAATAATAACGAAAAACCATTAAATAAACGTACGTGTGCCGAGGGATGAGTTTCGTGCTTCCTCATCTCGGATTTTCATAAGATTTTCTTGTACTACATTTGTTATGTTGTTTGCAGTATATATTCTCCGACTATTTTAAATGGTATTACTATAAAATGGTCTTCATATGCAGACAACGAAACAGAAAGAAGAAAAAAAAGTGTAATATACGTTACGACAGAAGCAATTATAATAACTTTATAATTATTGCAAATTTATTTTCAGCAGTTTACTAATTTTTTAATTTCTCAATAGTCACCGAAAGTTTTCGTTAATTAGTCAAAAATTGAAGAGATGAATCTGATTATCTTTTTTCTTAGTTCGCCTCGACCCATCTCTTCTCGTTTCGCTGTATCCCTTTCTTTTCATAATTTCTTCTTGGTTGTCGTTCTCGACTTTATTTCTATTTTCCCCTGCAGGGAGTGTAGTCCCTTCTTTACGAGGGACGTCCAACATCGGATGCATAAAAGTATCCGGGCAGGCTGGATCGAAAGAAAAATAACTGGAAAAAAGAATTTAAAAGAAAAATAAAACAAAACAAAAGTGAGGCCATAGGACTGCACGGTCTCGTCGTTCATTTCCAGTCCCATCAGTGGCGTGGGCCCTTCGTTCATTCCTACATGGCTGAAGTGCTGCTTCGAGCCCTCTCCATCCCTCTTCACCCTTTTCTCTTTTACTTCCAATCTTTCTTTCCCGTTCTATACAGCCACTATACACAGCCGTGTGCGCGCGTCCGATCCTAATCTCGATAATGACGCGTAATGGCTGCTAGCGTGAATGTACCTCTTTGTCCGTCGCTCCTGTAACTTGGACGCGAGCTGAACGGTCCGCGCGTCCAGTCTACCATCCGCAGCCAGTTCGCTCGTATATCTATCCATGCCTTCGGCTTGCCTCGAACTGCGCCATTTCACCCGTCGAAAAATACGGGGAAGCCGAAATGCGAGTCTTTACTCCCCCGCCTTACCCGGCCACCCTTTTTATCACTGCAACGAAAGCACCTTCCTTTCCTACATCCCTGTATGCCCTATACGTATACTTTCTTCAATATCCCCTTCAGTTCTACTCGTTTCTTTTTCTCGAGAATTCACGATATCTAAAGAGCCAAGAAAAAAAAAAACGTCGGAACGGAGCGAACTACCTACCCCCGTGCCTCGACTATTTTTTGCACCCATTGTTTTTGCCGACAAGATTGAGCGCGAGAGAACGAAAGAGATGCAAATTTTCTGTATAAAAAGCCATAGCTTGCGGACATGCACAGCTTAGCAATAGTTTCGAGAGCTACAATCACCGTTCTGACTTGGGACAAAACTTGACTCTTAGCAACGACGATTTTCTTCTTCGTCACGTTGTTCACAGTTTGGGCATAGCACAGAGATATTCAAACCCAAAATAAATAAGATGTCGATCGTAATTAAATCACTGCCTTACCGCCTGGCTAACATAAGATGGAGAAAAATTGTGAGTCGTTAGACTAATTTAAACGCCAGAAAACTAACGAATAGTTGGGTCAACCGACTTATTCGTTAGAAATATTAGTAGTTCTCTGATGCTAAAACTGTGCAGCTCACTATTTTTTCTCCATGAATCTTGAACACGTTTATGCCATTCATAATAGATGAACAAATTTGTATCTATTGCTAGGAACTCAAATGAATCTTAGCCAAACAAAATAAAGCACACGAATGCAAAAGACAAAATTTGTCTCATCATCCATATGTTTCAGATCTACCCAAACTGATCGATGTGTTCGAAGGTTAAGTCGTCAACGCGAATGCAGTCTTAAATAATTTATTTCTCTCACTTGTATGTTTTCATATTTACACCAATCTCATTGTATTTCATTTGACGCAATCTTTCTTTTGCAGAAGCTGTTATGAGAGCCCGATGACCAGCGGTCCGAGGACTACCATCAATACCAGAATTTAAACCATCAGGAGGATCTGCAATATTGCCGGTACGATAATGGACTACCCGCGGACGTGCCGCCGTGTTCTCTACCTGCTGATTCTTCTCAGCACCCGCGGCGGATGGGCCATAGACATATGTAAGTATCGTCTGACGTGAAACACCACGTTGCGATTGATTTATGCTACCGAAGAGAACGCCGCGTTTCTCGCGCTGGTATATTACTAGCTAGCCAGCCGTTCGCTTTCGCGTCTTGTCTTCAAACCCCCCTCCTCCATCCCCCCTCTCCCTTCTCTTGTAGCCAAACATAAGTTGTGGTAAACGTTTCGCGCGTTCCAAGATAATACACTCGAGTATTATACATCCACGATGATTTATGCCCATTTCTCGCCCTTTAATTCGATCAAGCGCGTATTCGTTTCTCCCCTGGGGTCAAATTGGTACTTCTATAATACAATATATGGCCCACATAGAATATATTTACCTTAATTGATTGCTATTTTCGATTTCGTTCTACCCAATTGAAAGCATTGATTTTATATTCGAAAAGTTACAAAATAAATTAGCATATGAAACAGATACCTTGGAAAAAAATCCAATCGACATTGTACGTTACCCTCAAGATAAATCGTTTACAGTTTTAGATCTTGTTACACACGATTGATAATATTTCTGATCGTTAAGAAGAAAAATAATTAAATTTTGCATCTAAATTTAATTAAATCACTTTTAACAAACTATATCGTGAACTTTCAGCTTCAATGGAATGCCATTTTCTATTGCTATACAATTGAAAGTATTCTTGATTCAGAAATGAATAAAAACAAAGTTTCTTGGCCACGATGGTCAAAGAAAAGAAAAAGTAGATGCCAAATGGCGCGAATCGTACCTAAGACTCATGAATATACTGTTCGCCCTATCAAATGTGTATACACAAATGGTGTAGCAGTACATCGGGCCGAGTTTCTCCTCGATACACTCCCACCCTGCTCTTCCGTTGCAACAAGAAAATCGGCGGGAGGATGGGGGGCGCCAGGGCCACAGCAGTAGAAAGAACCGAGCCGACGATATATACCGGTGTGTTTGCATGCATCGGGAGCTATAATTCTGGCTTCGCTGCTAGTGGATCTCTCGATAAAAACCGACGAACGCATCCTGTGTCTGTGTGTATACACTATATAACTCGGCTGCTGATGCTGCTTTGCCTCTTACTGCGTGGCAAACTATAGGAACCTCATTCCGGCAAAGGATAGCGAAGGATAGCTATCTCGCTCGCTTGTACATTAGCCAACTCGACCCCTCGTTGTAACGGGTTTCTGCTCGGTTTGGTTTCCAACCGATCGAACATCGCCGGTTGAGAAACATCCTCTCACCCTTTCTATCCCCCCTTCCCCTCTCGCAGCTTTATCAGGTAAACAGATAGCGGAACATTCATAAAGAAGTCAGAAGCAAGACATGAAATATCCGGCATAGGGTAGCAAACTACATTATTACAACCTACATCGAATTCATTATTTATTCAAGCTAATTAAGGCTATAGTGAGTTTTGCATTTATGAACATGGTACACAATTTATTGGACTATTATTCTTGTCAAGTTATTATTCATTTTCGATAGTATCCGTGCGGACAACTCTACCTGCATTCAACCGGATATAAATCTCATGTTAATACCAATTTCCAAATGATTAATATAATTTAAATCTTAATATTCATATTCATCAGTTTTGTTATGCTAAAAAAAACCTAAGCATTGAGTGAATGTTTAATTATTTAAGCAACTAAATTTTAACGGTAATTGTAAAAAAACAAAATTTATGGACGCAAAACTCGAGATTTGATGGAATTTTTATTTTGACGACGGTTCGTGTTTTTTTTTTTTATTCAAACCGTACAAGATTTGCAGATTTTTTAATGTTCGCGCACCGCTATCTTAGTTCGTTAAAACTTTGTAGTATTGCAAAGGTGTCAGTTTCCTAAAATCAAATTAATCGTTAAGAACAATTACAACTTTTATTCAACAAAATACAGTTGGCTTAAAACTACGAGTCTCCGATCAATAAATATCTGTCTCTCGTAGATTATGTAATGAATTCAAAGTTAAATTGTTATTGTAATTATTCCAGTAGAAGTGCCAAACGATAATTAATGATGAATATATATAGAACAGAGGATAGAACAAGTTGATATTCCGCGGTAATGTGGAACCGTAGCCGCAGCCTCGCCGCACAAATTCATCAGTAGAATCGTTGGTGACGTTGAGAGTACATGCATTCCTACTCCGCACGAGCGCTGGTACAATACGTGTGCCGAGCGGCACCCGGCTTCAGCACTTTCCGAACTGGCATTACCTTAGTAAAGATACACTCATTGGCCACTTAATTCGACGATGAATATACAATTATTGTCATAGTTGTATCTCATTCTATTCAAGAGAATTCACTGCAGAAACTACCAATAACTAGCGAGTTACCAGTTACTGTGTCATTTGTCTATACAATCCGAGCTCTGGCTATAGCGATATATAAATAACGTACTTAAGAGTCGGAGAACACAGAGACGCGGTAGGTCCCCTGTGGTGGCTGCACTTGTACATTGGGCCAGAAACCGCGAGACCAAACCCGAAACGAACATACGTGCGTTGGTGAATTCGCGGTCGTGTAAGGGGGTGCCGAACGGCATCGTCGGGCGCCAGTGCAATGCTGAGACTCCGCATTGCACTCTGGTTGAAGAGATAGAAAATGAGAGGGAGCGAGAAGGACGTAACATCGCGCGAGGACAAGGAAGGGCAGATGCAGTTAAAGCGCGCATAAATTGCGATGTTAATGTTGCCGGTAATACATAAACATGTTGTATACGCTGGTCGGATTGCGGTTTGCTCGATAGTCGAGGCGCGTGCTTCTGCTCTGTTCCTGCTTTGCCACTACAGCATACTCTTGTGCTCGGACCAAATTCACGTACGATAATGGCAGACACGTTGGTATAATATTGTTCTGTGGGTACGACCGCGTATAGACATTAAAAAAAAAAAGTAACATTTGCAGCAAAACAAATAATTTCGTTGCAGAGATGTGTAGTTGAGAAATGAACATTTTTTTATTCATGATGTACATTACTGTTGTTGTTGTTGTTATTATTATTATTTCACGTCTGGAGTTTTGGTAAATTTCATTGCAAAATATTGACTGCGAAAAATGTTTTAGATAAAAAAATATTTCGAGCGATTGTCGAAATTAACCAACAACAATGTGACGAAATAATGTCTATCAGTTACGTAGTTGATTTTATCATTTTTTTTCGGTCCACAGCCAATACTACGAGTATATGCTTCAAGTTGCACATTCGCATAAAGTTGATTAAGGTGTTCGGCATCGATGAGTGTCAATGTACAAATATTTGCGAGCTTAAGCGCACATGCGATATTGTATATTCACGATGAGAGCACCATATACGTGCATACGCAGAAAAATATAGGAGTACCGGGGGTTTACTCCTGGGTGGTAGATCATCCCGTTTTAGAACAAACTTTATATTTTTTCTGAGCTGTTCCTCTTTCTTTTATTGTAACACAAGTCGCAGAGATGTTTTTATAGAAATTCGCCAGGACAGTATTCAATTTTTCACCCTAATAACATTATTTATGTTGCGCAAAGAAAAAAAATTACTCTTGCAGTACACGTTTGTATTGGTATTCTCACAAAAAATATATAAATTATTCTGAGATATTGGCTATTTGTCAGGTTGACTCTGTTCCTTTATGCTTCCACTCTGCCTCCGTTTACCTCACCACACCTATACATAGTCTTCATGGAACACGCAGTGTCCGAGAGTGCTGCGCCTCCAGTAGCAACAGCCGCGTTAAACGGCCCACACAAGCTGGTGTATTCGTAGTGGTAATAGTAGGTGGTAGCTTTACGCGCGTGTAAACGCAACCAGTAGCAGCCGCACGTCGACCGCGTTATAGTGCACTCACGTTGCCTTCGCACGTTCGTGTACATACGGTAGTACACCCCACCTAGATGCCTACTACTGCACAACCATCGGACGTATATATACTTGTACAATAGTATGTTCACTGGATCTATGTACGTTGATGCGTATGCCCGGTAGTACGTGCGTACGAGCGCAAGGATTACACAGTGCTTACGGTAGGAATAGACAGGAACTATGTACATTCGTGCATACGTGCGGAACACGTACGCCTATGTTCGAATGCCCACGTACATTGTATGTGCATGAATCCTTGCACATACACGCATGTCTGTGGTGCAGATATAGAGATGCCTCGCAATAGACAAGCTTACAGCCAGTCGAATGCCATGTACGACAGGAGTTTACATTCGTAGTTGTGTCCTACCACGACACGGATGACTATATATGGGTTTCTGAAGTAAAATGTACAGTGATTGACCACCTTTGGCAGATTAAAATCGCTGGGAGGTGGTCAACTACTGTATCGTCTTGCCATATATGTACTCGCTCTTCTGTATATGAAGGTACGCGTCGATACGCTTAGAGAATATCCATGCATACGGTCATACGCTTTACGTGTGCGCGAATTGAATAGTCTAGTCGTCTGTTACGCCGTTCACCACCGTGACAAACCTACCAGTTTTCCCTCTATCGCTCTATCGCTTTTACTCGCTTAAATCAAAGCTGTTCCGCGGCTGCACGCGCGTTATGAAATTGTCATCCACCACCACCCCGTTGTATGTCGTACTCTGTACCCTTCTTCCTTTCTCTGTTTCTCGTCCCGTCGCCACAGCCAAACCACTTTCCAATTACGTGGCCACCATTAGGCCCTCGTCAACCACTGAAATGATCGTTTCATCCCTCGCATATACCAGGCATTGAAGGTATTAACACAACAAGTCAACCTCGCGACGATAAACAGGCTGACCGTGTTGACGTTGATGTATATGCCATGTTGTGTGCGGTAGGTGTATGTGAGAGTCAAGGCATCGAGGACAGGAAATTGGTGGCTGTTGTCGATTTTTATTTTCTATTAAAATCACACAAAAGCTACATTTATCGGTGTAAAAATGTAGAGACGTGCGTAACGCTTGAGATAAATCTGGTTAAAGTACGAATATGACTAATGAAACTCTTCCATACAAATTTCAGATTTTCACTGTGCGTGGGATAAAGAAAATTTCGCGTTCTATTTTGCTACGTTCTATATAAAATATTTGTTTATTCTATCAGAAAAGAGAATTCTATAATGACGTTGTCTTGATGAAATCCAAATATGTGAATGCAATAACAATGTGTTATCTTTTATTTAATGAATCCATGGAAATAATGTATGATACGGATTCTTTTCTCCTAAATCTTATGAAAACGTAACTTACGTCGTATTTTCTACAACTACCGCAAACTCTTTACTCTTGGAAACTCAAAGTACCGCGGAGTTTGTACCAACGTCCCATCCGAGACGCTAACAACGTTTCATCATCCGTAGAGACGAGACGAGAAGTATATTCGCCTCTCGTATAGTCATGACGGAGTTTCCACTGCATCAAAGGATGCGCATCCCTCTGTGCGGGGTTTCGTAGCGACGATGACGAGAGAACGACATTGCGCCACTCGTCACTGTCGTCCTCGTCAAACTCCCGGCTCCGGAGACGAGGCTCGTGGAGGCACGGGACTAGCGCGGCGGTCGTTCGCAATAATCTTTTAGAGGAATGACGCCGCGTCTCCTTCGGGATAGAAAATCACGCTTCTCCGATCCCAGAATCTTGAGTCTCTTCGGCATTGAACAGCCTGTCAATTTGGATCCTGTCGAATCTGATCGTTGCTTCCTCCGCCATCGTTTTTGACGTTTTTCCTGAGTCTGCCTTCTTGGAAGTCAGTGCACATTGACGCTGAATGTAGACTGCCTAGACGCCAAGAAAACAAACAGCCCGCAATACAATCTACCTTAGTAGGGGCCTCTTCGTCGTCGACGTTCCCGCTCGCGTTTTCGTCACGAAGGGGTTGAAGAACCCTCGCCCTCGCTCACGCAACTCGAGACGGTGATTTCGAGCCTTGGAAAAGGGGCAAAACCCAGGCTTAAAGCGAAAAGGATAGAAACAAGTCTGTAACCAGCGGGTAAGAAAGATAGAAAAAATGCGTGGTACGTCGAGAAAGGGGCGTAAAAGTAGTACTTCCGCTTTGCCAGTCGTCCGGGCGCCACAGGATTACACGCATGCGTTCTCTACCCTACAAATATGCTCGGAACCAGGGAAAATGTAGTTCTTGCGAGTACGATACTCTGCATTTGAATTGCAAGCATCTATGGAACTTGCAGTTTTAATAATTACCTTACATCAAAGATAATCTAAAGTTTTAGTTCTCTACTCACTAACGTAATGATTAAAAAAAACGTGAAAAGTTAGTTGCTCATGGAATGGATTCGCATACAGGTGTCACAATAATGAAGTAAAACAAGTAAGAATAAGTAAGAATTTAAAATTAGAAAAATGTCCATACAATCCAATTAAATTACTTGTTGAGTTTTTTTTACATTTTTGCGCAACTTGTCAATTTTTTTTCACTGGCAAACTCTTCGTTACATATTTTATTTCTCATTTCTATGAGCTGTTAACTTTTTTCTTCCTAATAAAAAGTAAGAATTGGTACTCGATTCGACAATGTACGGGAAATAAGAGTTGACTTTAATTCCATCGTCGCGACATGATTTGTTTGGCTCTGGGTTCTTTGTATGTGATTTTCCGTCCTTCTCTTACACATTTACGCTAGCTCATCCAAGCTTTCGGGACGAAAGGTGACGACTGGAACGAGGTTTTTGGTGCGGGTATTTCGACGGTCCTTTTACCGGAACGAAAGGGAGTATCACCGGGGTGGTCACAGCGAGCTGTAATTAAAGTTGCATGCGTTGTATACAGTGACAGTTTTTTGAAAGCAGTTTGAGCCATGGTTTTACCGGGTCGTGGATGTTTTTGCATAGTATATGGCTTTCGCTAGGTGACGGGGGATGATGAAAAGTCCTTGAAATGGAAATCGGAGAAGGATTCGTGCTTTGATGAGAGAAAAGGACAAAAGACGAATACATTTTGGGAAATTCAGTGCTAATGATGATGATGATGATGATAATGATGACAGTGGTGTTTTGAACTTTGTAAATGAATTAGCTATCTATAGCGTCTGATTAAGTGAAGCATTTACTGTCATTTTATACGAATTACCTGAACACTGCTCGCCCATTCGATTAATTAGAAAGAAAAAGAGTTGGAGAGAGGGCATCTGGCGAAGGCAGCGGGATATCAATTAACTAAAAAGATTTTATACTCGGAACATCGAGGGTGAGAGAGAGACGAACCAAGCTTTGAGCTATAGCCAGAACTCACGCGAATAATATTTTGGGGGGTTCATTCTCGCAGACAAGCTTAATCCCTGGAGAGTGAGTCATGATTTATGCTTTAATATCGCGCCGGTGCTGCGTAATAAGGTACCGGTACTGCTACGCTTAAGATGTTTTTCGCACTTATACGTGGCTTTCGGCCGTTGAACAAGTGAGAGAGACAGACTGGGCGCGAATGAGATAGAAAGCGAGAGCCACGGCAGTAATTAATTTACATTCACGCGCCGCGTGAACGAGAAAAGCGACCGGGCGGAAAGGGAAATGAACGCAAACGCTCGGTACAGAGCTGCGAGAACGAGGAGGCGGTTAACACGGTCTGGTGTACCGCAAGAGAACAGCACCAAAAGCAGAGCACGAACAACTAGCACCACTGGAGCAACGTAGCATTCTCTCTCTCTCGCTCTCTCTCTCTGCAGAATATGCAGTCATTAATAGTAATCACGATGCAACAAAGACTCTAGACTGCTTTTCGTTGCTGAGCAAACAGATTTGATCTACTGAGTGAAAATTTTCTTCCGCACCACGCCTGCCCGGCGCCCACTTGCTCAAGCCTCCCTGCTGCCCCTCAGCTTTTCTTTGGAGAAACTTAACCGACGAAAAATTTCTCTCAGTTTACACTCTAGTTCATTTTTTATTTCATGCTACGTTTGATACATCGCGAAAATTCTGAAAATAAATGTTCTCTCGTGATGTAGGAAATAAAAACAGGCTTAAATCGTGAAATAGGAGGTTCACTTCTGGTATATCAAATGCTCTTAACTTTGTGTGAAAAATGGCATAAAATGTCTCAAAGAAAACTTGGCATTCGCATGCCAGTCATTATATAACCGCGTAAATGTTCGAAAATATGTTTTTTCATACTTCGAAATCATTCTTCATTTTAATTTTTTTTTTTTTTTTCCACGACTAGTTAGAAGATAAATCTTGTGATTCGCCGAAGATATTGTAGACTTTTCTACATAAAACTAGATGTTGGTAATTTAATAGAAAATAATCTCTTAATATCGATGGAATAAAAGTACTCTTAAATCACGAAGGTGCGAAAAAGGTTCCGGTACTTTAACAGCGATCGAACATACGTAACATCGAGGGTAGGAAAAAGCAATGAGATAAATATATCACCGTGTAAAACAGTGCCACGAATTATTGAACTTTGTTCATCCGTGGAGATCCCTCCATCCCATCGCCAATTTTACCGCAAACTCTTGAAATCCGCGCGAATTATCGACTTTGAGAGTTTTCGTGAGGGTACGAGAGAAAAATCGAGGGAGCGAAGTGAAGAGAAAAGGAAGATTAAAACAAGTAGGAAGTAGTTGCACGCGAGAGCAGGTATTCCCAGAAGAGCCTTAATCGTAATTCGAAGAACGTCGGAGAAGTTTAAATCCCAGCAACTAACTGCAGCGGAGTGGCCGATGCGAGAAAACCTCGATTTTCTTCGCATGGGTTTTTTCAGTTCTCAACCAGAAACTGGTGCCACAGTCTTTTATCTCTCGTTTTCTACGGTGGTGTGTTTTCATCACAGATATTTAAAAAGAAGAAACGAAGTACATTCCCGTGCCGTCAATTTTTCTCGAGTCGATGCTCGTTCGTTCGGAAAAAGAGTGCATAGCGCTTATCAATTCGACAGTGATGAGCCGACAGGTTGCCACCCTCTTTGTGGAACTGAGATAAACCGCACCGAGGGATGAACGGATGAAACCGGAAGAAGCGAGTATATATTCGAAGCATTGAAATTTCCATTCCCTGGCGGTGTAAGAGGTAAAGTTTTCGAAGCACAACAGCGATTGGCCATCCGTCACCGTGTCCTTTCAAGCGTATTAGACAGAAAGAGATAGTCAGATGCCAATGATTAAGAATTTGGCGAATGTGTACGGAGCCAACCGCTGTGCCATTTTTCCTTATAACCTAGTAGATACCAGGTTGGTTTGAGCAGCAGCATCGTTCCGTTCGGGCCTGTCACTCCGTAGAGTTATGGTGGCGGAATGAGTGGCTTGGGCGGGCGTGCAAACGTCGCATAACTTACTTCTTCGTTGTCTCGTCCCTCTTCTTTCTTCTTGCTCACTTCTTTTCCAGGATGTCTATAAATACGATGGAGAGATCGAACCTCCCACGCACGATGTGCTTATTTCAGCAATGAACGCTCTGGCTTCCTTTCTATCAATGTACTCCAAGTACTTAGAAGCTTCGGATTCCACTTACTAATATCGCGTAATGCTTTTTTCGCGACCATTCCTTCTGGTTTCCAAGCCCCTCGGGATGTAGTCAGTGGACGAACTCTGCAAAGAACGTCTTTCAGACGTTATGTCCCAAATTTTCCGACCCTCCGACAACCAAGCCCGTAAGTAAGGCACCGCATCGTGGCAGACGGGTACGAGTCACGCCGGAAGTGATACTATCTCTACGGCGAGAGCTACTGGCTGGTTTTGGTGCTTCATACGGCCCCCCTGAAGACCTGAATCGATACTCCGGGTCTAGTCTCCAGAATGTCTCGAGGGTTCTCAACTCTTGACCCTCACTCAACTTGACTCACCACCTTCCCAACGGATATATTACAAAGAAGGAAAGAATAGAGATATGAGAAGAGAATACATGCAGTGTGCACAATATAATGAAACGCTCGTGGAGGCGTCGGCAGAGCCAACAGAAACGACCGGACAACGCTCTCGGGCGGCGTATATACTCGTTGCGCGCTAGGAAAATAATGATACGCGTGTCCGTTTGACGTTTGCGGGGGTGTCGGTCTCTCGGCGGGCCCAGAGACACGTTAAGTGATTTTTAACGGCGGGCTCGCGCCCCCGACGTGGAAAAGAGTAAAAACAGAGAAGCAATGAAACTCCGAGCTGTGGTACACAGATACCTCTAAAAAAAACCAAACATAAGCAAAGAGGAAGGGAAAGAAAGGGAGATGGAAAGTGAGAGAGAGAGAATATGTGAAATTACGTGAGCGCAGCCACACCGCCCGCCGTCTGGCGAATGAAAATGTTATAAATCTCGCAGAGAATCCGAGAGATACGGAACGAAGAGAGCTCGCGATCCGTTATGTCCTGACGGAATAGGTGCGTGCACCCCGCGCTGCAATAGCAGCCACCTACATCCCTGTGTAGGGGCATTTTGGGGCTGACAAACCTCTGAACTATATCATACTGCATCTATGTAGTGGTAGCGTCAAGTCTGTGGCTAGACGGCTATGGTCACGCGACACAATATACTACACGATGAGCAGGATAGTCATTGGTACCGTTAGTTTCTCTTTCTCTCACCTTTCATTCGCTACGAGATGCCTATCGGATAGAAAGGGAAAAAGTCTGCCAATAACTTATTGTTGGCCTCTCTCAAAACTGCCAATCATTGTATCATTTTTAGAGACTGTTTATCACCCCAGTAATCCATAATAAGAGAGAACTGCCTTTCTGTAATTTCCTGTACTACAGAAAGGTGGTGTATGGGGCACCATATATGCTATACTGATCTACTATAATATGCTACACTGCACTATACTATATATGTCCTTCTTGTTTGCTTTTGCAGCACAATGCATCGCTTCTCTGGGAATGGAGGCCGGAGTAATACCGGACGTCGACATCACCGCGAGCTCGAGCTTCGATAGCGGAAACGTTGGACCCCATCATGGACGGTGAGTCTCCTCACTGTGTACTTTAGATAAGCTTTTCCTTCTCCCCTCGTCTTAACTAAGTCACCCCTTTGACCGAACCCTCGCTCATAGCTATCTTTACTCGCGTTGCGAGCACTTCTGAACTCCTGAGACCTCGGATCGTCTAAAGGAACATTAGGAAGTAAAGCGAAATACTTGGCAGACCCGAAACATTCTATGTTCTATGTTCTATGTCCATCCAGACTCTTGGAACGTCGATCGAAATGTTAGCTTTTTTGTAACTCACCACAACTAACGATAATTTAGCCACGTCGTTCGGTTTTTTTCTTAAAGAACCAAGAGAAGTTTCGAGGAATGGAGATAGATCGGTTTCTAGTCTGAAATACTCTGCGAGTTTACTTCTGCCCTCATTATTTTAAAACTTTAACGATTAGTCGTACGATCCTTCAACCAGGTCTACTTTAGTGTCTGTTGGTTTCCAATGATGAGCTCCATCGATCTATCGATTATCCTCGATCAACGCAATGACTCGTCTAACAACTCCTAGTAGCTCTTCCGGGCATTGCTTCAGACGTGTTTCCACTCTGTTCTTGGTACTCAGGATAAATGTAAAAGCGCTCTTCTCGCTGAAACCTTCATTTATTTCGTTTGCTACCCAATCCGTAGTTCTGACCCAATCAGGAAACGTTGGGTAACTTTGCTGTTAGAGTGGTCAATCGACCACAATTTTTCTTGCAGTCTACAATACACAACCAACAAGGATCAAATCTAGATCATGTGCCCGGTAGTATTAATCGTATGTAGCTTCGCATTAATCATTCAGTAAAGCGACGAGAGAATAGCGTTCTACACCTCTAATTCAACCACACACGTATCCACAATGAGAATTAATGATGGGATCCGGATCCCGCATGTGTGCGGTCCAAATGCAGCAACGGCAGCACTGGTACCATGTGACTCGTCACCGATGGTTTGATCGTTGTTGCTTCCTCTGTCTCCCTTTATTCGTTCTATCGTCTCATCCTTCATCCACAGTTTGTGTAGCCAGTAGTCGAGTACAGTGTCTCCGTATCAAGCGTGCCGAGGCTTTTAAGCGACATTAACGACCATCTGGTTCTATCCTGCAATTATCCACCCGGCGCACTGACCACCCCGCTTAATTATATCGATCGGTACGTCATCCGAGTTCCTGAAGCCTCGCCGAAATTTAATTTCAACACACATCATGCTCTACCACTGAGTCTCGCAGGTAACATCACTGTTCTCAACCTTCGGAATAACATGACTACTGAGTCTCCCTGACATTCAATTTATAGGGCTTTCGCATTACTCCTGGTGTAATTTGTCGAAACAACATTCACTGGAATTTGTGACTTTCTCCGAGAGCTCGTGACATTCTGTAATGAATAAGTATCTGAAGCTTACCCTTGAGGAGCTTTTTCAAATTCATTTGCGTCTATCAACCGACAAAGAAAAGGATCTTGTTATTGTTTATTAAGCGCATTATCCTTAGGGGAGGTATTGCTACTTGAGGATGAGGAAAGGAGACAATGCACTGTGGAAGGAGAGCCACTTCTAACTTCGACAAAGCTTGAGGCACGCGCTTGTCTTCGGAAGACGTTTACCTCCCTATCCTATTATACAGGATCCGTGACGCCAGTAAAGTCGATTACCTCACTATCTTTCGCTCTATCTCAGTCTAACGCTGCTTCAAAGTTCCTAAGCAAACTTAAGATCCTACTTCGTGACTTGACGACCTGCGGTATAGACGGAGATGATGGTTCTCGTATACCAGAATGTCATTTCGGCTTGTACTTTGAGGCCTCGATCATCACAGGATTTTTAGATGAAAATCTTAAAAATGAAACATCGTGTCTGTCATCTTGCGGTAGTTGAGAATTTAAAATTCAATTTTATGGCAGACGGTCAAAATAAAATTTTCGTTAGAAAGTAAATGATAATGTTGATGATTTTTTTAGATGTTAAACATCTTTGTTAGGTCAGGCATATGCTTATATAATGATAGTAAACGTTAAAGTTATTGCTTTTCGGAAGCTTTTATAAAACCTGATCAGATTTTTCACTTTAAACGATCACTCGATTTCCTAAAATTCTCAAATGATAGAAACATTCGTTTTTTTTCTTATTCTCTTCAATATTATTGCTTGAAGCAGACTACTTGGAGACCCAGTAAATGCGTAAACGTAATTCTATGTCATTTTACGAGCAGTTAGATACGCCGAGACGATTCTTACGACACGTTCTTTAATTACGCGTTTGGGGCATGCTTTGACGACCTTGCAGACAAATACCGGGTGTACTCAGAAGTCGTTGCGTTTTCTTATCTAGTTCCCTCGTTAGATTGAATTAAAGACCCCTTACGAGGAAGCGAATACCCTAGCTCGTGGTCCACACCAAAGAGCTTAAGATTTTACCTAGTAATAACGGCGGTCGGCGGTCACTTTCACTCTTTGAGACGCTGAGACGGGAGCAGATGGGCGCGACGAGACGCGAACATAATCGCCCCCGCGGTGATTTATCGTCGTGAGGACCCTTTAGAACGGAATAGCGCAACACGACCAACCAGCAGCATGCGCGTTCAGGGCAATGTCAGCTGGACTACACGGGTTTTGGAATGTCTTTGATGCGCGGACTGTATCAAAGTGGTTCGGGCAGTTCGAGTTCTCTTAATGGGCTATGAGTTATGACTCCGATGGTTCTTCTACTACGCATGTTTCTCCTTCCGAAGCGCGGGTGCGTGGACGATTCTTATATAGTAAAATAACCCAAAGACTCTAAACGGTCTTTCATGCAAGAGAATGAGAGAGAGAGAGAAGAAGAAAAGCAAAGTCAGACCGTTGGATTTCTTTACCACCGCACGAAAATGCGTAGACTGCATATACTGTCACTTTGCGTTGCAACACTTCACAGGAAAATAGTCGACGTGCGTACACATACTCCTCGAGCTTTTACTGCTTACCATCTTCTCGATCTTCCATCCTTTCCTCAGACGCAAAACCGCTTATAATTTTTTTCGCCCACTCCCCGAAGCCTTCCATAATTTCCGACGGCCTCCCGGCGAGAGTTCACTCACGGTGGCGGCAGGCCGTTCTCTCGAGACCGAATTCGTGCATCCTCTGAGGTTGCACTAGAGGAGGATCTAGCGCCTCTCAATGCTCGTAAAGCTTTTGCTCTGGCTTACCGAAGCGATGCTTCAGCGGGACAGCAAACGAGAGTTAGGAATCTCCTAGAAGCGCGTGCGGATGCTATGACTCGAGCAAGTTCTATTCTCGGATGAGTTGGCTTCGTGTATTTCGCGTTGAGGGTATGCGATGATGACCAAATCATCGCACAGAATTGCTTCTTACCAGCGAGGGTTTCCCTTTCATTTCTGTAGTTCAAGATGTATACTTGGTGAGCTTCTGACGATTCAATGTAAGCAGTTATCTGATAAAATTAGTTTTTGTACGCCATTGTATAGATAGCCAAAAGTAATTAATTGCATTTTTTCACAACTAACTTGGAGTGTGTAGATTTATATGTCCACAGTTTATATTATTAAATTACAAAATTTAACATAAGTATACCATACATTTTGAATCGAAAATTATATTAACGGGGATCCTTGTGGAATATCATGTAGACTACAGGCTAGTTGCCAATATTGCATCGTTCCGATCTATCCTGTATAATCAGAGTATAATCCAGTAAACGGAAAGTGCAAGAACTCTGAAATGAGAGAGGAAAACTATTCGAGGCAATTATTAGCAGCACTGTATAGCCTGCAGGCGTGTGCAGTTACTTCGACTGCTACGGGTCTGTTCGCTTCCTCTCGTCTGCTCCGGTTTTGTGTTCTTCTTGCACACTCGCACGGAAGTACTTCTCTCTGCTACCCCTCTCATCTTTAATTCATGTCATCCTGTTTCTCGAGAGTCGATCGATAAATCTCGAGCTCTCTTCTCGTAAGAAAGACTGAGAGGGAAAATGAGTGAGGAAAGGTTGTAACAGTGAGGGCCGGGGGGAGAGTGGTATGAGAGTGCGACAGAGTGACGGTTATCAGCAAAGTCGCGAGGGGGTTGGGCCCGGCCCGGAGTAGCCCGTGATGCAGCCGTCCGCATATTTATGGGGTGGATTTCCCTCGTTGCGCGAAACGCGACGACGCAAACTCCCGTACTTGCACAGCATTTTGTATGTATGTATGTATGTATGTATACTATTCTATAGATATATGTATAGATGTATGTATATATATAGAATAGTATAGTAAAACAGGAGACTCGTTTCGCAGCACCTCTTACGCCAATTAGCGCAGTTCGCACGAGGGAAAATCCAGTTGCGCACTCCCGAACATACCTACGCATACTGTACTCGAATAACTATGATCAGTCTACCCCTTCCATGACTCTGGCACAGCTTTCGAACGTCATGTTCAATCTAAACTGATTAATGCTCTCGATATTTTATCGCCGGGGGATGATTCGCCAATTTTATTTTAATCGACGCGAAAATTGTCAGGGAAACAGCACTTATTTAATCCATTTTTGTACTGCTGTCTCTTAATTATATATTTTCCGTTAGATGTAAATATAATATTTATTTTAAACATAATAAACATAATTTTTATTTCGCACTCTTTTTTATTTTTCTTAATCTTCTAAAATGATCCAACTGAATTAATGTTAGAATCATTATCGGTAAGTCAATGTAGACTCAAGTTCAAAGAGCTGAATTTTATAATTCAAAATTATCTCTTTTTTTTACTGTAATGAGAAAAAATAGCGAGAACTACAAGGATAATCCTATCCTACGTAACATTTCTCGTTGATTTCAAATCGAATTATCTTGTCGAAAACCGTAGACTCAGATGTTACCAGAAAAAAAAAACAATTGAAAATTAAATTTCTAGACTTTTTATATTAACGTAGATAAAATTAATCATTTTTCCACAATGGCAGATCACCCGATCATCACAGAAATTTAAAGCCGGGATTTAGCCGAGTTATTGTGGCTCGAGTACTCGCGATAAGAGTTTTAGTGTTTTGATACTTCCGTACCGAGAGTGCTGCTCATCTACGTCTAACAACAGGACAGAAGTTATTTTCCTATCTCGGAAGATCGTGCTTGAAAAGAAAAATAAATCTTGACATAGCTACCCAGCCAGTACCACAGCTTGGTGATAATTCATAAAAAAATTTTTATGTTTTCAGTCTGAAGCACGAGAGTCATGGAGGTGCGTGGTGCCCGAAGCAACAGATCACACCGGAGCCAAAGGAATGGTTAGAAATTGACCTGCACACCGTTCACATGATCACAGCTACCGGAACTCAGGGAAGATTCGGTAATGGTCAGGGTGCCGAGTACGCCGAAGCATATCAACTGGAGTATTGGCGACCGAGACTCGGCAGATGGGTCAGATATAAGAACGTCGGAGGCGAAGAGGTAATTCAAACGATCTATTAAATCATTTATTAATAATCTAGACTATTAACGCGATATCAGTGCATCGATTCAATTGAGGGTAAGACAGCGTGCGTATTTCCCCCAAAAAATCAGAACTGTGGATCGAGACGGCAGAAACATAGATCGGGAATGATAATTCGCATAAGTCAGATATGACTTATGCTGACAAACCAAAATTTTTCCTGTAAGAAAACCATTTTTTTTTTAACTCTCTTGGGTAAGTGTAAATCGTATCAGCTGTAACGACAGTATTGTTAGAAAGTCCCTAAAGCTCCAACAAAGTGTTCTTCACTTGGAGTTCCATCTGCAACAACAGAACACGCACTAAAGTGATATTCGATTGTTATACGCGGAGAGTCATTGAGGCAATAAGGTAACACAAACAAGAATCGAGGGTTGAAAAGAAAACGTCACTGAAATCTCTCATACTTCGACTCTCTCGACTGTTGTGCTCACAGGATTTCTTCGGAAGTCGCGAGAATATAAAGAAAAAAGAGAGACAGTAGCGGAGCGACGAGGGTGTGCTTCTGCTCGGCGTTTATTTGTATAGGAGGGCTTAAGCGGATCAATAAAATGAGGGAAGGTCGTCGCGTGCACCAGAGTCCTTGGGCTTCGGTTTACCTACCTCATCGCGTGATACACCTATAGAAGCTGATTCAGCATAATATTCCTAGCAGCAAATTTCCTTTTCCCCGAGTCCGACTGTAAAGCCAAAGTTCTCGAGCAATGTTACAAAAGCCTTTGCAGTTAAAAGGGTCAAAGACTTACATGCGCTGTTGAAAGGCTACCGTTGCAATAAGTGCGTAATCTCTCGTCACTCGGAGGTTGTGACAAGGGTCGTCGCCGTCGTGCAGCAAAGGAAGCTACGACGTGCGAGAAACGAAGAAAAATAAAATTAATAGAAGCTGTAATAGACGTCACGATGCGTTACCATATAACACGGGCGTTGGCTTCACCGCACCTCTCATCGGCCACCAACAGCAATCGGGATTTGCCTACGAATATCCCGAAATTAGTGAGAAATAAGGAACCGGGGTCGAAAGAGAAGAAGAAGAAGAAGAAGAAGAAGAAGGAGAAGAAGAAGAAGAAGAAGAAGGAAGAGAAGAAGAAGAAGAAGAAGATTAAGAAGAAAACATCGCCTACGACGAACTTGTCGTGTATAATTTAGGACCAATTACACCCGACCATACGGAGAAAGAAAGAGTCAGAAGAGCGTGAGGGGTCCCCTCCTTTGCGACACCGCGCATCGCATGCCACACGACTCACTGTTCCCTCGTGTCTCTCGGGTGGGTGGAAAGATAAATATTGAATTTTCTCGACTTTTTTTTGCATCGCGAAGAAACAACAGCGCCCATCTTTCATCGCCTTTCTCACGACTCCCTGTGCTCTATTCGTCGTCATTTAACTTTTAAAGTACATTGTCGCTAATCATTGCCTGAACTTAATGAACTAAGAAAGCACTATATTTGTAATTGACCGATATTATTATTATTATTATTATTATTATTATTATTATTATTATTATTATTATTATTATTATTATTATTATTATTATTATTATTATTATTATTATTATTATTATTATTATTATTATTATTATTATTATTATTATTATTATTATTATTATTATTATTATTATTATTATTATTATTATTATTATTATTATTATTATTATTATTATTATTATTATTATTATTATTATTATTATTATTATTTGGTTAGACCAGAGCGATATGTACGAACCACAACTTCGAAATTCTTGCCAGACATACGTCACTTTTCCGTGCTAGAACTACAAGTACTTCTATAATACTTTGAGTTGGCGTGCTCGAACACAATGGAATGGTGAAGAGTGCATTTCACTTGTGTGATCGACTAAAACGCCCGATTGCACGCGCACCGTACTACCTTGCGGCTCTTCTCGTCCAACAATACGACACATTCTTTGAGGACGGTGATCGATATAGCTTTATGCTACACTATAATGCCCTCTAGCACAGCACAGTATGGTGGAGAGTGAAACGCACTTTCCGAAGGAGCCTCAATAGTATACTACTGTATAACCTACAACTAGCGTCTTACTAGAATCACTGCGAGGCAAAAGTGCAAATTATCGCTTGGATCATCGAGAAATTCTTGGAGTCGCGCCTGGACCATGAGGGTGGAAGAGAGAGAGAGAGAGAAAGAGAGAGAGAGAGAGAACCTGATGAGGCGAGACGGCGCGAACAAGGGTCCGTAGGACGAGAGGCGAATGCCGGCCCCGAGACGAAGAAGTACCAGGTAAAAGCCCCACGGGCGAGAAAGACAAAGACTCTCTTATTTCCTACTTAGCCCAACGTTGCAGAGCCGGTGCAACGCCACTTGACTCGCTCGTGTGCAATGCTACGGTCGTATGCATATCTATTTATATATCTATATATACAGTCGAGGTCCGGACTGGGTGCATGGGTTGATCTCACGTATGGTCGAGACGTGACCGAGGAGTACCTCCCTCGTTTTGCCGCGCTCTCTATTTCTCTCTGTCTTACTGTCTTTCTTTCTCTCCCTTACCATTTCTCTTGCTTGGTCGTTTCGCCTCTTGATATCGACAGGTGCAAACTCTCGTTTAACAACACACGGGACGTTGAGGTGAGAAGGTGAAAAAGAAAAAGAGAAGACGCCAGGTCGACTGAACGGGCGCTTTAGCTCCAGCAACACATAGTACGGAAAACGCCACGTAGTAGGTACCCGGGACACGTACCGCACCTCCAGGTAAATGACTTTCGTGTCCCTGGCCTAGCTGCACTCGTGAACACGAGCGAGTTCTACTCGAATCGCACGTTCAAAGCTTCTTGAATGTACGTACCCGCGAAGTGGGTAATTGCAGCACACCCGATCGCCTGACGCTACTTTATCTTTGTGCAATCCTTGGGCCTCGAGCTTCGAGGAAGGTGCAGAATCCGCTCACGCCGAAGGCGAAACGAGCCAGCACCTTAACTGCATCCTCCACTGTACATCTAGGAGATACTTTGGCGTTCAGCGAAGTAGCCAAGATTGGGTGAAAACCTTTTGTTATAATTCTTAGGTCAAAAGGGTGGATAACGGTAAAGATAACTAGAAGTCAATGGCCACGTTACAATGGGAAGTACGTTTGACACGATAGACCTTTGGTATTTTAATATTTTCTTTGTACAGAAGTCGACCTATCTACTCTGCGACAAGCTTAATAATTTTTTCCTTTGACTACCATTGATTTTAAAAAGGAAATTACAAAGTTTCCCTTTACTCGGTCATGAGGTATCAAATCGCGAAAAAATGTTCAATCGACAATATGCTTTAACACATTTCAAGTGAAATGCCAATACGATAGAATAATCTCCATTGGCTATCAGCTTAGTTCCTATGCTAACGAATCTTTCTTCGGGTCTCTTTCATCTTCCACACCTTTAAAATGTAGTTTATTAAGACAGAAAGGATACTTTTGTCAGGAGTTTGCGATACGGAATACTGCAATACGTGCACGAGAGGTGTGCAAACATAGGAAGTCAAAGGTTAAATAGAAATTAAACACGATTTCGTCTTGCAATATATTTTATTGTCACTTTAGAATATACTTGGTACGGAACAATGCCGTGGTATACACTTAAAGAATACACTTAAACAATACTTAAGTTTCGAAAACATCGGATGAATGATCTACCGCTCGATCGCTTTTGACATTTCATACACCACGACACTTGCATTTAATGTATAGTTGCCGTTAAATACACTACTAACGAATGTTTCTTTTTATCTGTTTTTTTCCCACAGGTGATAAAGGGCAATACCAATACGTATCTCGAATCGAAGCACGAACTCGACCCGCCAATTTGGGCCAGCAAAATTCGTTTCTTACCGTACGCCTTTCACAGACGTACGGTATGCATGAGAGTGGAGTTGTACGGTTGCTCGTGGAACGACGGAATTATCTCGTACTCGATGCCTCAAGGTGACCAACGTGGAAATTGGGAATTTTTCGATGCGACGTACGATGGCTACTGGGATGATGAGCTCCGTCGTGGTCTCGGTCAATTAACTGATGGTAGAACTGGTCCCGATGATTTCAAGATGGGATATTACGATTACGATCGTGGACGAGGCTGGGTTGGTTGGCGTAACGATACTCGTAACGGACATGCACTGGAAGTCAAATTTGAGTTTGATCACGTCAGGGAATTTTCGGCTGTTCACATATTCTGCAATAATCAGTTCACCAAGGACGTGCAGGTAATTATTAATTTTTTCTCTTTTAATCTGAGTAGTTGAGAATGAAGCTAGCATAGTGAAGATGTAATAAGTTTAATTATCAAAACGTTCTACGTAAAAAAAACGTCACAAGTCCTGCCTTCTGCTTATGCACTCTGTACGAGCTTGCCAGTCACAAAGGAGCAAAATAATAAAAAAAAAAATAATTAAAGAGATGTACAAGGCAGAACTAGGTTCGCTGTGCGTTAAGGAAGAAATCTTCTATATTCCTAGCGTGTCGTTCTTTAATCCACCCACAGAAAAAACGTAAAAACATGGAGCGTAGAAATAAATATAAAAAAAAAACACAACCGGGAGAAGAAAATATATATCAAGCCACTGTATAAAATCCAGTTGCCGGAACGAGCGAGTTCTGTAGGGTCGTGCGTGCCGCTTTCGCGTAGAAGCGAGGAATGGGAATGCGAAACGGTGGTTCCTGGATGTCGGCGGTACAGCATAGTTGTACACCCGACGATACGACGCTTAGTCTCGTCTCAGGACGTCGGAACAGAACGCGCTGAAACGGTGGGACTTTCTCGGTGCAGTGGGGATATGAAAGCTGCAGAGTTATATCGCTATGTATGACTATGCGCAGAATTGTGGCTAGGGGTTGAGGAAAAATAGAGTAGAATGCCGGGAAGTAAAGAATGAGGCATGCCACGGTTCAAAATTTTCCGGACCCTGAATCCATCCGCTTTCCACGACCACACACACACTTCATAGATTTGTATATACAAACGCAGATATACGACGTGCATACATATATAGAGAACATTTTATAATGGTCGGAAAAACACGGAGGTGGTATCAAGATTTATTTCAATGGAGCGCCTCATTACCCCAGCTCAGCGATTGTATGGTAGAGCGGACGAGCGAACTGGCTCGGGGGTAGTTTTGAGGTTGTATAGTTGAGGGGCCATGGGCTCGACGGTGGCTTCGGGTGAGAGTAAGGATAGAGAAAAGTAACAGTGTAAATGTGTTGAAAACAAGTGAGAAAGAAGAAGCGTCGGTGATGTCGAGGCTACAGTGGCCGGAAAAATAGAGGGGTTGGTTGCTACTGCTGTTGCTGAGTGTGTGAGTCGGTACGAGCGAGAAAAGGTTTCTTCACAATGGAAGAGAGTGAAAAGTGGGATGAGAAGTCGAGCCGCAGGACGCGACGAGCAGATACGCCACGTATTCAAATACAATACCGACAGTCTGGCAAGTCGCGAGAGGGGGTTAAAGGGATGTTGTATGGAGGGGATGTTCAGAGCTTGCAAGCCTCCGCGACGACCCTTTTATTAACAAGGGTGCGCGCACACCACGAGGATAGGACACGTCGGCCTGAAAGTCAGCACTTCAAAGCGTATAACCAACCCCGCAACCCCGCGGTCTATATCCTATGCGCTTGTGGTCTCAGTCGCTCATGCGGTTACCTCGAAAGTCTATACCCACCCGGGTTGATACCAGTGCGAAGACTTCTGGGTTCTCGTATCAGAAGTGAGTGAACGGCGGAGTCGAGGAATGAGGGACTGTGGGATACCAGAGTGGGGAATGTCACCAGGGATATAAGCGACGGAAGGGTGACTTCGTCTTAGTTAGAGATGATAAAGGGAATCGAAGGATAATCTCGGCTTTGTAATTCTCTGTCTCCAGTTTACGTTTCTACGGGTATTCAGCGAATTAACATTTCGCAAAACTGTTGCTTCGTCTAAAACGTATGTTGATGTTACTTTTCAGCGTCATCTTTTTCATTCACCTGTATATAACAAACCTCTGTGCTCGTGCCTTCCAAAGTTAACGTTGAGAAATCATTTTGCCATCTTTTTTGTTGTTATTTTCAATAAATCCCCAGAATATGTTTGTCAATGAATAAAAAATGTCGTATGCTTCATGTTTCAGGTGTTTTCTCAAGTAGACATTCTGTTCAGCGTCGGTGGCAAGTGGTACCACGGTGATCCAATCGTCTACTCATACATGGAAGACAGAATATTCGAGAGTCCGAGAAACGTAACGATAAAGCTACATCACCGAATCGGAAAGTTCGTGAAGCTGAGATTTTCGTTCGCCTCGAGATGGGTGATGATAAGCGAAGTCACATTCGACTCTGGTGAGCAACGTGATAACAATCTCTCATTCGTTTAAGAGAACCATTCGTGAAAATTAGACGAGAAGAGTATTTTCTTCCGAGTCATTAACGCTTCAACTGAATGACAATTGGAGCAATAATGCTCCGACGATCTGCGTTCTACCCCTGTTTCTCTTTTTTTCAACCGCGAAAGTAGAAGAACGTAATCGGGATCTCGCACAAGGGTAAAAAGTACCTTGGGGGAACATACCCAAAGGAACGCTTCTAGCATCTTCGTCTTCTTTCTCTTTTCTTCTCCGTATTTTGTCTCTGCACAATTCTCGTGTGCTTTGCAACCCCGTCGAAGGGTCACGTTAACCCTCGAGAGGTCACGGGTTACAAGTGCTCGCAGTGTTGAAGGAAAAAGAAGAACAAGTTAGGGTACTGGCGTGAATCGATTCATCACAGGGCATGAAAATGCTCCCTTTCACCACGAACCGTAATAAAAGTAATATTCTCAACTGAATCTACGTTTTATAGTTAAAACACTTTCAATGATACGTATTGCTGTAAATCCGATGTATGTAAAATTTAACTTATGGGGGTTTTGAGTGTTGTATCAATCCGTCGTAGTAATATATTTTTAATTGAAACGAAATTTTTATTCAAATACGATTACTTGGATTTAACCAAATTCAAGTCAACGATGAACGATCAAAAATTTATCTCGAAGCCGAATTAGCTGAACGACCACCAATCGCGGTTTTCTCTTGCTTCATTTTGCAGACGTGGCTCACGGTAACTTTACTCCCGAAGCTCCGCCCTCAACCGAGGCACCACGTACGAAAGATCGAAGTTCCGCGAGGGACACATTACAGCAATCGGAAATTCCAGTTTCCACGGCGAAGCAAGATGATCCAACATACATGGCAGTCATAATTGGTGTCCTGACTGCGGTTATTCTACTCCTTGCGGTCGCTATATTCCTAATAGTGTCGCGTCACAGGCAAAGAAAGAATTTCGCTAGTCCTCTCGGTGCAAAAAGTGCGATTCCTTCGGGAAATCATCAACACTTGTCGCCTGAATCGGCTTACGGTACAACTGAGAAAGATCCGTCGCTGATGACTTATCGTGTCGAGGAATACGACGATAGATATGCAGGTACGAAGCTCACCACACTGCCCAGAGATTTGAACGATCGTTTGCTTAGCGACGTAAGACTCGACGAGTATCAGGAGCCATTCCATGACAACAAATATCGTGATCCACCCCACGCAACCTACTACGGCTACAGCACTGTAGTTATCGACAACAAAGATCTACACGACAACATCGAACAGTCGGGTGAGTGGTCTCCGATCGATGTTTGCTTCTTTTCGAGTGGGATTCAACCGACGTACAACGTAGTTATCTGTCATCGAATGAGCATCGATAAATGTTTTGTCTTTTGTGGGTTTTGACAGATGCTACATATGACTACGCAGTGCCCATGCCTGTTCCCAGCGTCAGCAGCGATCAGGACAGTGTCTTCTCCAAATCTTCGTCGAGGGGCAGCGCAAAGGTGAATTTATCTTTATTTTTTTAACTAACGATATTTATTCATTGTGACGTGATCATTTCAACGCTATTTCAGTTTTATATTCTTATACTTTTGAAACAGCTAATTTCGTAATTATAGGTAAAAATTAGTTCTGTAATATCAATTTATTTTCATATTTTATATTCATAGGTCAGAATTTGTACATTTTGAGCGTAAAATGCAATCAGAAAGTGAATTACAAAAATAGCGAAGGGATAAAATAATAAAAGTCAATACCCAACGTATTCGTGAATCGAATGTCTTTTATCTAACGAAATGGGTGCTTGCATCAGGCTTGCTTGCAGAGCTTTTTCCCACCGCCGCCACCGCCGCCGATGAGTGCACCACCGGCTCGAGGTTCGAGTAACCTGACGTACTCAAGCCCACCGAGTCCAGAGCCGATTACCGAGCGAGAACGAAGGGGCAGCAAACGCCGTGAGCATTCCCTGCACAGATACGCGTAAAGAGTCGAAAGTACCGTTGTCATCCGGACCAGGAAGCCCTTCTCCGATTGATCGTTCTACCGGGACGCCTAAGAAAGGTAAATCATCCCATCGACACGATCGTGGATCCCGTGTTCTACGAACTACGAATTATTTCGTAAGAGCCAGCGCTCCGAGTTAATAAAAGAGCAAAAACAAACAAGTGAAAACGCAACCGAGAAAAACGTGCAGGAGCACGCGCATCATCACCGTTTATCGAATCGTAGCGAATAGACAGGAATAAAAGTAATGATAAATAACAATAATACAGGACGCCCAAGTACACTCGTTCGCAAAGCATCGACTGTTTCGGTAAATACAAGTATTTCTGGTATATAGTTAGAACAAAAGACGCGAATAATCGCAAATCTTCGAGAGATATTTAATATAGACCGAAGTATGTACTTAGGCGATCTCAGGTAACATCGATGCATCTCTCGGTTCGCTAATACTCCGGAAGACGTAAGAGAATCGACTGTAAAAGAGCTGCTGCTTCTCCGAGGCGAAGGTAGGCGTGATTAGGTATCGCGTTACGAGGTACACAATCCCAGCCACTCGGATATTATCTCATGCGTCCGATTACCTTACGATAGGCTAATCATACCTGGAATACGTGGTACGGTGAGTTATCGGAATAGGAAAAAGAAGTTTAAAGAAAGAAAATAAAAGTAAAAAAAAAGTTAAATAGGCATATCAGTCGAAGGACTCGACTCTGGCTTTTCGGCACTTTCTGAAAGTTTTTTCCGGAGGAGAGTTCAAAAACACGAACTCTCTCTCTCTCTCTCTCTCTCTCTCTCTCTCTCTCTCTCTCTCTCTCTCTCTCTCTCTCTCTCTATCTCTCTCTGGTTGGATCACCTCGAGCACACTTATTACGGACTCAGAAAGCCATTTCACTGCCGAGCAAAGTCGTCAATCTTTGTTCCTTCGTGAGCTCGTGGACCAAGAGCGATGGAGAGAGAACTGGGGTCCAGAGGTGAAGGGTCGAGACCCAGGCACGCGTTACAGAGCAACTCTCTGGATACGAGGACGAGAAAATTGTACCCCGGTGTATCTCGCTTTCTTTTAGTCGATCGTTTCCCTGTGCTCATTCTCGCACGCACATACTCGCAGCCCTTAATCTATGTGATTCAAAATCTCGCTATAATGTCTCATCGTCGCTCAGTGCAGTTAATGAAATAATTTTAACTGCTTTAAACACTTCTTTTTTTACATATCAGACCCTCGATTTCTAAATCCCTAAAGTTTTTTCCGTCAAGATTTTCACATTTTCACGAAATATTGGAAATCTTTTATGGAAATTATACGAATATTTAATTTGTCATATTCAATAAAAATTAAATTTTCTTTGTACACACGTCACAATCGTTATTTCCGAGCAATATATTCAGTTTCTCATTCATTCATAGTTCTAGTACGAAATTATGCAGTAGCTCCTGTAGACGTAAAAGTTGTTATACTTTCCAAACTAACGAGAGAAAAAAAATATATTCCATTTAGTATTCAAAAGAAAAGAAACGAACGAGTGGCATGATGAAACGAAAGGATTTCCATCGGTACCAGAGACGCTATATTTTCGGTCCGTTTCGACGCGTATGTGCGCGATCGATCTCTCGCTGGCGAGACTTTGTCATGTTTCTCGTGTGACACGCGACTTACTCGACCAGGTTGTGCCTCGAGAGTCGCTCGATCAACTTTCGTATAATAGGCACAGACATACACACATACAACAAGACTGACGTTGTCAAACGAAACATTCGGCAAGCCCGTGTATCGTTCGCACGGGCACGCGATTTAATATTATTTATTATTTTTTTTATTAGTATTATTATTATTATCATTAATATTATTGAATAGCACATCTCTCGAGTGAGTCTATAATTTATATACTTTTAGTCCTGCGAAGCGAGTTAACGAGTAATAATTGAGTAAAGAAGAAAAAACGAATAATTAATAATAGATATTATTATTATTATTGGTATTGATAATTGAATAACAGTAAATGATGATAACGTTAGGCGTATAAACAGCAACAAGTATATAAAGTATTTAAAGCAAAAAAAAAACAGAGTAAAATAAAAGCAGAATAGCAGGTGAGCGTGAAACCTATACTTTATTTCTTTATCTCTACCGACATCGCCTTCAACGCAAAACGACGAGGAATAAAAACGAAAAGAAAATTAATTAAAAAAAAAAAAAAAAAGAAATCGGGGATTATCCAATTTGATGAGAATCGACAATACAGGGATGAGGCAACAATAACTATCGTGTATGTAGAACCCGACCACATTGTGATATAGATAAATGAACAAAACGTAAAAAAAAAAGAAATTAAAAGATCGAGAAGGAAAGAAACGAACGAGCTACGATGTGAACGGGAGCAGCCGAGACAAACGAGCGGGTAATTGCGAGAATATAGATCAAATTTGGATCTTTTTTATAACGATTTATCGAGAACCGTCGATTCAATTCCGGTTATTAATGCGTATATATATATATATATATGACGTTTTATAAAACGAATTTATATATATATATATCACCTCTATACATATATATATATATATATATATATATATATCTCCCTCGATATGATCGTCACGTAGGGTTTTTATAAAGTGACGCAATACAACACACAGCTTTTCGATAAGTGCTTCGTGTAAATAAACGATAGTCTCGAAATATGCGTTTATATCATATGTAGTGTCGTATGTACCGTCGTAGAATTAAAAGTGCGTTCACCTCTCTCGTCATCGTAGATTCGTACGTACACGAGCGAACAACTTTTGAACGAAGAAATAAAAAGAAAAAGAAAACAAATTATTTGGATAAAATTTGAGATCGCAATAATGAACGTCGTGGTTGAAAATGTATATTTTAATTTATCAATCAACAACTCGTTTCGCTGATGTCCGGCTAATCGAAATCAACGATATTTAGGAGTAATGCGATAATTGTCAATTTATCCGATAGATTTGTCCGAAGCTACATTCAACGAGACTTATTTGTGTACGTTTATTGCACGTGATTGAGTCTAATGACGTAGGAGGAGGGTCGCGGATCGAGAGTATGCCCTTGTTGTGTATGTACATTAGTTTGCGAGATGGTTGTAACGAGGTTTAGGGAACTTTTTGAGTATCAGAGACAGAGGATTTTAATAATTTTGCTCCAACATTTATGTTCATAATTGTTTTAATTAGTATGGGATTAAAATAAATCTGATTTAATTTT
The DNA here is from genome assembly GCA_963942595.1 of Cylloceria caligata. Classification (NCBI taxonomy): domain Eukaryota; kingdom Metazoa; phylum Arthropoda; class Insecta; order Hymenoptera; family Ichneumonidae; genus Cylloceria; species Cylloceria caligata. Next base: position 43,410,669 of record OZ012709.1, on the reverse strand, counting down.
TTTTTTTAACGAATAAATGTTATACTTAAATGGAATTTAAAGAAAATGCAGCTTAAATATTAATAATTGAATAGTTGCATTTTTTTTCTTCAAATTACAAAGTATATTTTAACGATTATATTAAAACTGAAAAATCTGAGCGAAGGGGTCAAATATGGTTGAGAATTTCTCGATCGTGTTCATCGAGCGTTACAATCTTGGAGCTCGAGAAATATAGTAAAAGCTTGGGATATTTATGAAGAATCCGAGAAAGCCCGTACGTCCGTGAATAAATCAGAGCTTGGTTTGCATCCGGCCATTTTTTTCCCTTTCCATCGTTTGGAGCCCTTGGCCACCGCGATCCTCGATGACGCCGGTGGTTTGAGAGAAATGTAGCAGAGGCTGGAGGATCGTCGTAGCGTGGAAAGAGGGGTCGGAGGAAGGAGAGGGAAAAAGTAGCTCATACTTTATTCACTTCGGCAGGACCACTACGACGCTTGGCGACGACGCCACGGTCGATGGTACGTTGCGTCGCCGTCAACCAAGAGTTTGCAGAGTCCTAGGGTAGCAAACCGCGTCTTAGCTCTTCTCTCCTCTATCGCTTGAATAATTTCACAGCCCAATCCTCGTGCCTGTCTCTCGCAACGGACACGATTCGAGAAATTAAATAGTTCCGCGACGGGAAAATCTTTCGACTCTGACAGAGTGAAAATCACAGACGAATCAACATTCGAGTAAAAATTAAATTCACTGAATAAACATTTAAAAAAATATTTAGTATTCAACTCCGATATATTTATAAAAAAGAAAATTCCATTATTTTAATTGTTTAATTACAAATTTTCTTAAGTATATCATAATATCGGTTATTTTGTGAAATTTACGTTCATTCATTGATTGCTTTATTATTTAATCTCGTTCAAGGCCCAAATAGAAAACAAAAACGTACTCCTGCGACCTGAGTGATTATCTTTCGATGTAAATAGCAACGATGTAATTTATATTTAAACGTTACGTATTATAGAATTATATAATACGCACCCAAGGAACAAGACGTGAGAGGATAAGTAAGATATAACGAAGGAACGAACGAATCATTGTAAATATTTGTATAAATTATAATAACGACTACCAGCAACTGAGTGTAATTATTACAATTATATATCGAGTACCGGATGCATATTTGATATTTGTGTGCCTGTATCCTTTTGTATGCTATCGAGATAGAGAACAAAAAATACTATACATACCTATATATATATTATTCATAATGAAACAAAAAGCAAAAGGTATATATATAAGATGATATAGTTGAATACGAAGTATCGCGTACTGTACACATCAAATTATCCGCCACCGTGGCTTCGACAAAATAAAACTTTTAGCGAACCGAATGAATTATGTTGTGACATTGATTAATGAGCTTACTCTTTTTTCCTTACCTTTTTTAATTCATTTTTCTCTTCTTTGATGACATACCACGCAAGACCATCAATTGCTACCATCATCCTCTAAGCAATTCCCTGTATAGTATACCGAACTCCGAAGTGATCGGGCAAAAGTCGTTGACCTATCTGTTTATTTTATTTATTTTTTGTTTGTAAGAGCTATACACAGTGAGTGTATTCCCCTGCTGACGGTAACTTATTTTTAATGGCTCCGAAATCCGTGCGTTTTTCGTTACGCCAAGGACAGAGTTATTGACTACATATTTCCTATACTTATCGTTCACTTTAGTTGTACATTACGTAGTAAAAAAAAAATTCTGCTCAATTTAGTGAAGTAAGTTGTTTAAAATTCATCATAGTATTTTCTTCATTTGAATAAATAATTCGTACCATGTTTTTCAGTGTGCTATTTCATATGACGATGTATTGCTATATTTTATAATATTTTGTCGTACTTTTGGATCGATTCGTACGTCACAACATCTACGGTATGTACAGAGCGCATATGTATTCCGCCGCAAAGAGCATACCGCTCCTAATGTCTCCGAAAAGCTAGAGTCCTTTGTCGATAGCACAGTTATTGGCCAGAGGGTAAAATAATAGGTGAGACGGACGATAAAGCGGAAAGGAGCGTGACGGACGAGCAAATTAAAGAGACACCATCAGACGAAAAACGCTCCTGCTTCTGGTGATATCCTTCTGTTAGTCTGTGCTAGCTTGTAGCTAGTTCGCTTCCTCACTTGACTATATAGTACGACCTCGAGTCATTAAAAACCGTGCGGCCGTCGGTTCTGGCTATTAGAATGACAAACGGGCACGTTGACAGTGCCAAATGAGTACGACGAAAGTGCGCATGTAACTTGGAATGAAAACGAGCGGAAGTATAGTAAAACTCGTTTGGGAAGCTCGAATAAGTCGAGCGACACGCAGGACCATCATCAAACATTGGAACTAACGTCTTTTCCTTAATTACTGACGTGAATTCCCGATTCAACGAATATGTTCGTATAGGTATAGAGGTACGTATGCTTACAAGTTTCACTCTATAAACGAATTTTTAGTCTTCCCTTTCGATTTTTAATGGTGAAACGTTTGTACAAAGGATGTGAGGTATTTCGGATACCAAGCAGAATATATGGGATCAAGTGGGAATCGTTATGATCCAATGGAAACACGCGCCAATCGCGAATCTCAAGCTTTTATATAAATAGCCTTCTCCCGCGAGAAAGCTTTACTCATATATATCTGTGTATATGTTTGTGAATACGTTTGCTGACTTTTACGACAGCCCCGAGGCGCTAAGATTATTGGTATCGTAAATTATTCGACTCTCGCTTCAACCTTTTATTCTTATTACGATCAATGATCGCCAATTTATTTTCTATTTTGAGCGCTTGAGAATAAATGGTCTAGCTACCAATGTTGTGTATCAGTGTTGTCTTTACTTTTTCGGTGCTATGATCTCTTATACCGCTTGTTCAATTCCCACGAGATACATATAACAGCTCAGCAATATCAACCTTTACGAAATTGCTACACGCTCAGCCATTATTATTTCTCATCTATCAAGCAAACCGAAACGTTATACACTCCGCTTCGCTCTGTTCTTCGCTTGACGTATCCGTAATACACTGGCTAAATCATTCTGAAGTGGCTGAGCTCAACGAGAAACAATTTCTGGTTATATCGAATTCGGATCGGGAATATATATGATCTCAAGATTTAGGCTGCTTGTCTTGCTTCTGTTGCAATACTTTTCTCATGCAAAGAAAAAAGTAGTAATACATGCTAAAATAATGGCCGCCACTTCATTTTGTTTGTGTACGATTAGCCGTACACCTGTCATGGTTTTACCATACTTTGCCAACCATCCGCTACATTGTTCAACATTTGTTCAATTGTTCGACTACCACAAAACTTATGCCAGATCTGACATTGACTTTTCTCATATATTGACATTTGTACACGTTTTCTCTTAATTTTTATTGTCATTGTTTAACTATGTGCTATGACGAAAATTCTCACAAGAATTATTGAGCCTCAGTCCACCAAACAACCACGAACTTATTGTTCGCTCTCCCTCATCCATTATTATTTCTCATCCATCAAGCATCTCCAGGACGCGTTACGTACGCGGACGTTCACGAACACAATATCCACGTATATACTCCGTTGCTTCACTTTTCGTTCTGCTTCACGTATCAGCAAGCTCGTTCGAACGCAACCCCGAAGTGTCGACGCGTCGGGTTGTGCAGCATATATCGCAATGAAAATTATGATCGCCCCCTTTGCGAACCCTATAACGCGTACCGGGGTCCTATACGTACAAGGAGAGTACAGAGGAGAAAGGGCACCCCTTTGTCCTGTCAGTCGAGAGTTCCGCTCTCTCTGGCACCGCGGTGCTTATCGTACGCTCTAATACGTCTCTACGGCACACAACGCCCTGCTTCATCCCCTCTTAAGCTTCTCTGTTCTGCCACATCCCTTCAAACCCACGCCCTCCGCATTCCCCGTGGAATGAGAATTCGAGAACCAGAACACTTCCCGTCACCGAGTACCAAACGCTCGATTCTGAATTTCTCAACGGGTGAGGGACACACTTGCCAACTCAAAACTTTATCGAGCGGATACGAGCTCGTATTCGCCATCTTTCTCTCTAGGGATCGCGTTATAACAATATCAGAATTGTCTGGTTCTGACAGTTGATTCAAATGCTCTTGTACCTATGGTTACCTTCGAGCTCTTTGAAATTCGTCAAGAGCATTTGCACCAGGTGAATACACAATCTCTATGCTTCGACAGCCACAGATGATTAGAGAAGTTCGGAATATATTTGATAAGATGCGTACATTAATGTTAATTGATGAATCTTCGAGAATACCACTCGGTTCATCTCTATATCTTTATTTTTGTGGTCATCATAATAATCGTCGACAAAAAATTACATTGAATCGGATGCAAGTTGTATACAACGTCTTGCAAAAATCGATTACATGACTTAATAAATCTGATTAAATTACATAAATTATCGTAATCAATGAATGGACATTGTATTTCATAAACGATTAGATATAAAAACAGCACAGAATATACACGCACAGCTCCGTCCTCGAGCAAATAGCTTACAGTCATTTTAGTCAACTATCTTACTCGTTCAAAATACAAATAAATTTTTCTTTTAGACCCCACATGGATGAGAAGCAATAAAAATTAGCGTCCAATCGAATGGTACCGATTACCATGTACACTGAACTAGATAAAAAAAAATTGAGTTGTTTTGAGTAAAGCTTCGTAAAGACTGGGAGCAAGCGTCCTGAATTTCCGGATGCAATAAGGTCTCTCGTAGGATTTAAATCGTCGTACAGTATAGCCGCGAAAATTCACGGATGATGTGTGAAGAAAATTGGCGACGAATTAAAGCGAACGAGTATGCTTTCATGGCAAAGATGCTCGAGGGAAGCAACAGAGCATGCGGCGCCGGTCATTATTTACGGCACGTCGGTGTCGCACGGGGCATCGGATGTCAAATGGGCATTCCCGAAGACAAATCCCTCGGCCAAGGGGCGTCCCGGGTTGTGCTCCCGGTTGGTCCCTCTTTTTCGTTCTGTCTGCATGATCTTCGTGGTGTCAGACCGCTCAACGGATCGTTAGACCCCGTCTCTGACTTGCCAGCACGTCGTCGTCGTTGACGTCGAGCATCTCGCGTTTTATTTTTACGCGCGCGAGCGTTTGCTCTTCAGCCGAAGCGGTATAGCAGTGGGAACCCCGGGATGTCCCTAATTGCCGCAGGAAACCACCACTCAACGAATGCATAATCGCTGCTTTGATATACTGCCTGAGTTCAGCCGGAAAGCTTCAGCGTCTTTGAGAACCCTTCCTAACTTCAACGGATATTTGGCGATCGAAACTGATGAGATCAGGGGAGTCGATTCATGTGGGAAGAGACCCTGAATCACTCTTGGATTTGCTCTTGATACCTAAGAAGTTTCGTGGTTGGGAAAGGTAAGTGTTACAACGCTTACGCGCTGAGTAACTTCGTTCCTTAAGCGTGAGACCGAGCGTGACAGTCGTACATAATGTCTTAAGACACCAACGGTGTACAGCCGGAAATACGTGAATCGAAGAACGTGTGTCTACGACTCACGTATTTCTGACTACACTGTATAGGAAGCTTTTATGCATAGACTCGTAATTATAATTAATAGTAATAACAAGTACTTTAATGATACTTGACAGTTGTATATTAAATTACGCAATTATGCATAAGACCGTTCTATACAAAATAATTATTTTTTCAAATATTTCCAGGTATGCGTGACTCGATGAAAATTTCACTCGCTAGTCAACCATCTTGCATCGCTAATGAAACTGATTGAATGACATAATTATTTATATCGTGAAATAAAAATAATTAATTACTGGATATTAGTTGATTTCATAATTTGATTATTCATCGACGCAATTTTAAACAATGATTATATTTGATATTACCAGTACATTTAAACGCTGACTGATATATTTCAACGTTGATGACAGCATAATACCTCTTCGTCACACGACCAACTCAAAAAAAGAGACAATACGGTCACGATTGCCTTGGCAGCGACGAAATTGGCTGGATGATATGCCCTCTCGAACCACTTCGACGTTGCGTTGCCCCGGGATCGACGGTATTGACGACCGGGAACCCTCGTCGAGTGACTCGAAAATGACGGGCTGTGAAACATGTTCGTCACTGAATTAACGAGTGGTCCGCAGTAAAACCAGTCATCGGACACATATACGTACAGCTTATGTAGATTTTATCGAGCAATTGACAGTGCGAATTAACGTTACTTCGCTGCACGGGTGAATGTGTGCGTTTTATTGTACCGGATGAGGGCCTGAAGTGTCTTCCTCCTCTTTGCTTCTTCAGCACAGCCCTCCAGCACTCCAACTCGTCTAATCAGTCGCTTACATTCACCTACAGAAGTGATTCAAATGCACAACCAAGGCTTCAACGCCACTTTGTATACTCGGACCGACTGCTGAGCATCCCATCCTCGTATCTCACAACCATTCGTCCGGTCTTAATCGTCGTCATCGTTGTCGCTGATTTCATTATCGATCATTGCCTCCAGCACTCGAACTGGGTATATCACTCGACAAAATGTTTTACACTGATTAACAGATCAAAGAATTGGACTCGTGTTGTGCACTTCGCAGTAACAACTCTATCTCGACTAATTCGAATACACAAACGTCGACGATTGGAATTTAAAAAATGCAATCTATGTTAATGAAAACTATTTTTATTTATCTAACTCTGTTGCTATCAAATATATTATTTCTAAGCATCCGATAGTCGAGTACGATAATATTGTCGCTCGATAAAATACATTAGCAATAAATTGGATTGCAATAATGCATTTTACAGTAACAACTCTGTCTCGTCTATCTCAAAAGGATAAATGCCAAATGACCGATCACCGAGTAGTTTGAATTCATTGCATCCCTGCGAAACACGCAAAACCCATGTTTGATTAATTCAACAGGATTGTCGACGAGATCATATAATACTGCGAACTCGAAGAGCTTTTTCGTCTATCTATTTTGCTGGTTAGCTAGCTATTACTTATCGTTCGTATGCCCCTTCTCGGTCTCTTCACTACTATGTTACTTCTGTATAAGCATTAGCATCGAGGGGTCTCAGACGCCCAGCGGTGACGTGCCACTTGACAAAACGAGTTATGCTAACGAGTTAACACAGCTCCATATACAAATGCACGTACCTTGGAAATTACTGCGTGTATAGGACGTAGAAACCAGTCGATACATCAAGACCAAGTGACTTGTATAATTGATTTAATATATTATTGCCACGAGGACACGCGCTACAACCGTCACAGACACATTTTTCTTCAACATAGTTTACTGCTACGGATTTTTTTCCTCTACTTTTAGTACCGTTTCTCCTTCGTTACAACGCTCAAATGCTTTCCCGCAAATTCTTAATTTATTTTCCGGATTCTCGATGAGTTTTGTAACTGTTTACTGAGCGGAAGCGAGGTATATAGAGCTATGTATATACATATAGAACCTTTTTCTTGGAGCTTATTAATTCTTTGGATACCGGAGCGTGCTACCCATAAGAATAGGGTAGGAATAAGAAGTTGGAAAGGGGAGATGGGCTACGAGGCACGCCATCAATTTAATTTCTGTTAACTCAAACCCTATTTCCAAAACTTTTTATTCCGCTTAAGCTTGCTGAGATATAAATATACTTGGATTTTTAAATATTAATAAAATTTTAAGTCATAAAATCGTTCATTGCTAGAGTTTCTTAGTTAAGGCCGTTCTGAGCTTAAAAATTGTCGAAAGTTTCACTTTACGGTCTAAAAAGGATTACTGTAGATACTTATTGACATTGTACTTAAATTGATTTGTTTTTTTTTTTTTAAGTTACGCTTTTCCTTAAAGCGAGGTAAAACCACAACATTTACCCCCTTCTGCCCCTTGCCACGTCTATCTAGTGGAATTTAGTTCCATTGCATCCATACATGCTAGGCCTTCGTCTAACTATAAAAACTGCCGAGGCATATGAATTCAGGCTTAAATTAATCCGTATATTTAATTTCATTGAAACATATTTCTAGCAGCGATGAATCGTTCGATTCCATTGTAAAGTTCTTGAAAACGATTTCGTCATTAGCGTCTCCCGGGATACATTGATACGTCGGTTGACTTTGAAGTCGTCGAATCGTGCTGGCGAGCGTCTATTCTTTTCGCGTGAGCGGATATACGACGAATAGTAAGAATAAAAGAACGTCCGAGAGGCGTTGTCGAAGCACGTAGCGGGAAATCGCGTAGACGAGTACGGGCACACGCAGCATCCGGTGGGCACACGTTAAAACCTATGTATACAGGTTTGTTCGCGCGCACGACGTACGCGAAACAATGCAGACAGTCATCGCCATATATTATTCATCGAAGTAGTAAGCGAAGGAGAAGACGAGGGCGCCTGCCGAGGGACCAAAGGGAGGAAAACTGCGACAAACGAACGAATGAACAAGAGGGTAAAGGAGAGCGAAAGACATTGAGTGAGCGAGCGAAGTTAAGGGCTCCGGGATGTGGGTAATGAACGAAGGAAACAACAATTTGTCTCCTCACCTCGAACAATGAATTTACTGGTAAATGAATTTGCCGACACCGCAGCCACCGCATCTCGGCTAAGAATGACGAAGGACTAAGGACGAGGATGATAAAACTCGGTAATTCAACTTTTCTGATTCAATTTATTTTTCTCGACAAAACAAGACTAAGCCTCGTACTGTTATTTTCTCGTTGAGACAGCAAAGTACTTTAGTTTCTTAAAATTTTATAATGACGATATAATTTATTTTTGCTTTTAAAAATATCTTTACAAAGTTTTATTTTTATTTTTATAAAATATTTCATGTGCACAGGTATCTTCAAAATGTTTCAAGGCCATTCGATGAATGAATGGAATGATACGATTTTGAAAAATTTCAGTGTTTTCCAACGGCTCTCCATACTTTTAGCGTCCCCATGGATCTTCCATAAACGACTCTTAAAAAAACCACAGAATAATTTTTTTTACTTCCTCAGACCACGTGTAAAGGTGGAAACACTTGATCGTTCAGGATAGACAAAGAGGCGAATAACGAGTTATGGCGGTGGTTTGGGAATGAGGGGTTGTGCCTCAAAGAAAGTTGCTCCACGTAGAAAAAGTATAACGTTCCACGGACCATCGAGCTTAACGCGCTCGAAGATCGGCGCCCCAGAATGAATCGTGGGAACTGCTAAACGTGTGCATCCTCGGTTTAGCACCTCACTCATCTCTCTTTCTCTTCTGTTCGCCGCAGGCACATCAGCAGCGATGGCGTATCAGGGTTTCCTACGTTTTCCCGTTAATATTCTCTTACCAATTTTTTTTTTCTAGCTATAAAAAATTCACGCCGTACGTGTCACGGCGCCAAGAGAAAATGCTAATATATTACTACTACTACTACTACTACTACTACTACTACTAATACATTTACATTTAACAGTAAAATAACGATGCGCATTTCGTTGAAAGATAAATTTATGCAAACCGGATTTTACAATTGTAGACTTGTTTATAAAGGAAATTCAAAATCAGAACTATTTTTCGACTGTAAAATAGCAACTCGTAAAGTTATGTCAAATTCTATATAAAATTATGGAATTTAAACAAAATTTTCATAGTTTATCATAAGCTATGAGTATTCTTATAATTTATATTTAAGTACACTGTTAAAAATGTTGTAATATTTACAACATCTTTAATATACAAAGTTATACAAAATGTATAAACTGGATATGTAAAATGATAATTTATGTCCAGTATATAGGAAACTTAATAACTTAGTCTGGAATGCAATATCTGTACATTGAAATTTATGTAAACGATATTAGAAGTGAATAGAACCAAATACTAGAATAATATTCTTTGTAAGAATGAAAGAATACCTGTCTATAAAATTTCATATACATTTAATTAATTGCAAAGATAATTTTTTACAGTGTACTCGCACGTAAAAGTTATGTGAACGTGATTTCGGTCAGAGAGATTGTGGTAAGCTTGGCAACTGTTAAAAGTCAACTATCAATTGTTAGTCCATGCAACGATTTTAATAATAACACCATTTTTTATCATTGTTAATGTAGCTACATTTTGTTATAGTTGGAAATTGAATTTTAATACTTGTCAGGCCTATCACGATTTCTCTCAGTGTGGTAACGTCAGGTTAGCGACATTCGCGACGAGATAGTAACGAGTTCCACGACTTAGCAACAGCCCTTGTTTCTTTTATCTACTATGCTATTCGTGACGCAAAACTAGACCATGAATGCACGTTTCGAAAGGCGAATAAGAACAAGAGATTGATAGAACTCATTGATTAACACAAATTCCCATGCTACTGGCGCGCGTTTGTAGGTGAAAGGCATTTCTTTGTATATGTGTAGAAAAGCGGAGTATCGACGGATCGGGAACCGCGAGACAAGAAGCTCTCTCTCTCTCTCTCTTGCTCTTTCTCTCGGGTTTTCGGATCCCGGTCAAGCGCGGCTTTCGGCAGTAGGGATTCCAATTCTGTCGGGTTTCCAAGGAGGGATCAAGTGCCTCAGTGCCGTGAAACACGATTCAATATCGACTCGCGTGCGAGAGTTCGTTCGTTCTTCCGTTCCACCACTGAGAACCGGAGGTCTACGAGTCGAGAATTCTAGACCGAGCGAGGCTTATTCTATTTCAGCTGGCCTCGTTCGAGAGACGAGAATAAAGATGTATATGTATATCACGGGTACATTCGTTCTTATGAATCGGAGACTATTTTATCGGAGTCAGAAAAAAAACATGAGAGGATAATATTGGACGATGGGAATATGAAATTTTCACCTACGACGAAAAATCATTCGTTCGCAAATCTCTCGAAAGGCGGGTGGATTATGCGGTGAAAAAAAAAAAGGTTTTGCGATGAGCGTCAAGCTGCGATATAGAGACGAGTGTCATAGTGATAATAAGTGAAGTAGCGGGAAACGTTCAAGTGGCCAGCGCAATAAACGCCTGAGACGATCAATAGCGCTTTGCAAGTTTCATAATTCATGAATTTATAATTCATGCGAGTTGCCAGGCGGAGCAAGCTTTTGCGTCCATAATCCGACGAGTCAGATCTGACGAGGGACGGAACTTGAAAAGTGGCGGAGCTGATGACCGGAAGAGGGGAATGAAGGAGAGCCCGGTGCAACGACTGCAAACTTTGCTGCTTCTCTTCGTATAGATGTACCGCTATTTCCTAGCCCTGTAAAATTACCGTCATTTCTTCTCTCCTATCCAAAACTTCTGGCTAATGAAAATAATTTTTTTTTTAATTTTTTACTGATTTGTTTGTCAGCGAATATCTCGAGTTATTTATACAAAATTTTAATCGACGTGAATTTCATTGACAAACACGGTGAGAAATATTTGGAAAATATACGTATGGAAAGTATTTATGTTTGAACCGATATAATAAATTTTATATAAAACTGTAAAACAATATTAACCCTTTGCACTCGGGAGGTGTCTCGTTTACCTAATAAATGGTGAGCGAGAGTGACCTCTCGAGGGCAAAGGGTTAAAGTACTTAAACACGACTATTTAATACATTTTTTATTAAATTTACATAATATCTGTATATTAAATTATTATGTTTGTATATTAAGTTTATGCATAAATGGTTACGATACAAGTATATTAAATGACACAATGAAAATGTTGATATTGCAATTATCGTCTGACGTAAGAAGAGTAAAAATTCCAAAATGAGACGTAAGCTCAAAGAATAAAATGAATTATTTTCTCTACATAGTATAAATCCGATAAATATTCTCGATGTGTAGATATGTAGGTTATCGATTATAGCGAGGAACTCGCGCGGATTCGTTCTGCCGCTTCTCATCGAAGAATCACCGTTACCGAATCGATCGGTCGAAAGCACCATAGAAGATTATCAAGCGATGCTGATGGGAGCACGAAATGTTAAATAATAACGACGTCGACGACCACCTCCGGTGCGCATAATAACAATCCATAAATTTTGCCTGGTGCGCGGTATTCTTTTGGGTAAATATTGAAATATTTTCCTGAGGTAATCGACGGGGGGTGTCGAGAAGGTGGAGCGGCGAAGGGTCGTTCGCGCGCTTTCCTTTGGTTTTGCGTTGGTATACGCGGCTCCCATCATGGAGGCAGCCCGTCGTCGACATCGTGGCGCTGTTGGAAGCAGAGCGGCAAGACAGTAGGGGCTAACTTTTCTCTGAACAGGCGGCAACTGTAGGGGTTGGCGAGCCCCCCGCGGCGACACCATCGCATAATCTAATTTGTACTTCGGCAACTAAGCGCGTCGACGTCGACGCCGTGTCTCGTCCCTCGCTGCTATGGTCGCGGACCAACCGACGAACGGAGCGACCGACGCTTCGACTAACATCGCAGCCCCTCGCACTCCCGAATCCTTCCGGCGCACCGGACGCATCCTTTCGAAACAACCGGCAATGCCACTAGCTAACAGGTAGGTAGGTATCCTATATACCGGGCGTTCTGTATTGTACAGTTGAGAATTACCCCTCGCTGTGTGCACCCTCGAGTCTGGAGCGAATATAACAGACAGGAATTGGCCAAACCCAGACACAAAACAAATTGGCTTCTGTATCACAGGACAAAAATTGGCAGGGATGAAACATACTCTGCGTTCGTTGGATTAAAATGAATAATAAATCATTTTTTGAAATGCGTATGGAGTCACTCTCAATAAAATTTATCATTTTTAATACTCATTTACACCATTGTTCAAGGATGTCCTGCCAGTGATTTCATTATATGCCTTCGTAAGATTCTTCTGGATCTTTCATTCACCGTTAAGATGGTAAAGGAGCAAGGGAGAACAGTTATAATTTCCCAGCATTCCGTATCATCGGGGCTTACCCTGTAGAGGTATGAAGTTCATTGGCTGAAATGTTAGCATTGGGGGAATAATTCGGTATCGTTTATGCATTGAGGGGTGAGTCAGAGAGTGAGAGTTCGAGGTTATATCTACTACGTTGCCCTCACTCTCCATAGCTCTCTCTGCGCGTTATCGCCACGGCAGAAATTCGATTTTCGCTGACGCAATTAGCGTTTCCAGAAGCAACCGCACCCCGGAATCGCGAGCCAGCCCCTGCAAACCCAACGAATACTACGAGAGATACTATTCCGCGCCACGCGGAGGTTGAGGGAGGGTTGAATATGTATAGGGGTACATTGAAAGCAGCCAATCAAGGACCCCGTTGCTTTCAGCAGCAGGCGAGCACCGGCAGACCTACCGCTGCTACTTCTGTTGCTACTGTCTGTCTGCCTACTGGCTTCCCAGTACGATGTGCAGTGTGTCCTGGTACAGCTTTAACGAGAATAGTGAGTAACGTAGTAGTATCAGTGGCTAACACACGTCCGAGTAGCTCCACACCATCTCAAATATTTCAATTTATTAAGCATTCCATGAATAACAATACAAATTTAATAACTGTAAGAGTATCGACGATACGCAATTGATGTATAGAAAAAATGTAGATTACCATCCTGCGTTGACTATATTTTTATTTTATACAGGTCCACGCGTTAAGTAGATAGCTTCAACGTATTTCTTATCGAATATGAAACGATATGACAAAAGTTATTGTTACCACTTATCGCTTAAAACTCGCTTTCATGTATTTTTTTTGAGATAAGTTAGACCTTATTTTGTTTAGAAAAAAGTAAGAAGTCCCGTGCAGCCGTTTAATTTGTCGTAACACATTTAACTTTGACTAAAATAATCTTTGTCTTCCGTTATTGAAACAGACAAGTTATATACTTTATCGGTGTCAAGTCGATGCTTGAATTTAGATTTAGGACGTACTTAGTTGAGCGAGCTAAGTAATCGCACACGATCACCACGTCGCTGTCTACGTAGTAAAATTAATTAAAGTTGAAGTTTTTTTTATCTTACCCTTCTCATTTAAGCCCAGTATCTCGTATCTCTATACTTAATTAATTTTACCGCGTTGATAATAAAGCGAGTCTAATTTTAATATTACTCATCATTGATAATACATGTTTAATAAATTTCGGTGTGTGTAATCAGTAGCAGGAAAATGTTGTTTCTACTTTGCTCTATCGCGAGGTTACGTTACTTTTGAAGGCTGCTTGTTGCAGAAATGCGAAATTAATTAAATTATTTAACAATTTGCCAGATCCATAGGTATTTGGTGAGTCTTTTAACTTTCGAATATCGAGATACGTTGGGCAGATATCGAATGTGCGTTGAATGGTAGAAAATGGTAACCGTGTCAAAAGTATATTCATACGTAGCTTTCATTAATTCGTATCGGGTTACTAACTGGGCAATTTACGTTACCGTTTACCTTATCGCTTACTTTGCCGTTTACTTTACCGTTTACCTTAGTTACCGGTTGTATACCTCACCGTTATCCTTAGTAGCCATCCGGGGTATAAATCGTTGGTACATCCTATTTTTTTACTTTGTCTTGCTCGAAAGTATTGTTCATCTGTACATTGTGCTTCGAACTATCCATCTTTATTGAGAGTGACAGAATGAATACATAAAGAAAAACAACTCGAATGATAATTGTGACAAACTAGCTTTGAATGTTTATTCTGAGATAATAATTATCTTAAACATCTGTACAATTATTAATAATATTACACTTCCTATAGAATGGAAAGCTTGAACATTTATTACGCGACATAAAAATAACTTAATGACAGTAAATACTTTAGATAAAATGAACGCTGACTGAACAACAGAGGTAAGCACCAGACACTACATTATACAGAGCATTCCTCCACCCAATAAATACACAAGATTTTTGTCATCTCATCGTGAACATGACACAGAAAATCTGTCAAAGCCTGGTATGCGTCGCCCATCGATGCGCTTTGTATCTAAATTCCAGAGCTGCATCTATCTACTTTCTCGTACACGCTAGTTTAGTTTCTTCGCTTAGTCTCAGGCACTCGAAGGAAAAAAAGTAAAAGAAAATCCCGTAAACAATTTCAAAAAAGCTTCACGAGAATTTTCTCAGGATGTCTTTATACTTAATTTATGATTTTTTATTATTTATTTGTATTCGTAGATTTTACAGCTTGAAAATTATCGAGCTGTCTACGAGCTCTCTCAATTTCACGAGTCTCGCGTGTATCATCTTAATGATGAAAGTCAACGACTCCTCATTCTCTTAATATTCTTCAATGAATTACGCTCGTAACTGGATACTAATAACGGATATTTTCATCGTCACAAAATACCGAATGAGTAAAATTATCGAGGCAACAGGATTTTATTAATTTTATATGTACGATAGTCAAGGGTTTCTGATAAGTGAACGAACATATCAAGGAATAATTGTATGTGCTTAACAAGACTCTCAGGAGTTATGCAGCCGGAGTTTTATACACGAATACTACTACACCATCACTTAATTCCACATGATATATCCAATCAGTTACGTCTCCATACCACATCTCAATTCTCGATATCCCAGCACGATTTAGTATCGAACGTCCAGATAAATTATTTTAACGAACCAATGGATTTTATATCAACATGTTTGCAAATTGCAGGTAGAAGGAGAATGAAGACGGCAATGTCTTTGTACGATAAGCATACGACTCTTCGATCTGTTGCACTCAGACCCAATTAACATACTGCATTAACGTATACGTAATTTATATTGTAAATTTATATAGCAAAACTGTCCATTTCTAAATAATTATAGAATTTTTATTTCCCATAGAGGAAGTTTTATTTTAGTGACATTTTTTTCTTGTTGAGATTTTTACAACAGAATATCAGAAATGATTTTAAGTGCTGTGAAAAGTAGTTTTACAAGAAATGTCTGTCTGGATGGATGTGTGTGTGTGTGTAACTTTTAAGGCTCTAGCCCTTGCAATTTTTAAGATTTTCAACTTAAATCCGGTTTATAAGCGCACTTTACTTAAGAGGTTCAAGTTATGTGATTTTGTGAATTAAAAAAAAATAAGTTCTTACAAATTTCGAGATATAGACTTAAAAATTTCGACACAAATGGACTTTGATATTGAATGACAAAGAGTAATGATTGGTACATAATTTAGCGAAAATTAATCGAGAGTTGTAAATTTAATGAGAATTAAATTTTTTCGATTTTACAATAAAATTACTATCAAGACAGTTAATGTCATAACTTTCTGTAATTTCTTGAAACTTTAGGGGAAAAAATAGTGACTAAGTAAAACTTTGCAGTTTTCTTTCTCATTATTTTATACCGTTTGCAAAGCTTGTATGTCTTGTATGAGGGAACGAAAAAACAATTAACATACTTTGTCATACAAGTTACTTTGCGAACGATGTAAAATAATGGGACAATTTTACCGAGGTTCTACTTTGTAGACTTGTTTTATTAATTTGCCTTGTGCGGGAAATGTTAACTTTTTTTTTCTTTTTCAAGTTAAATTTACTTAAAGGCCCAAATTTTTTTCAGTTTTTTTTTCACGCATTAATAAATTTATCGAATAGTTGGTTTAATCATAACATTTTTTGGAGTAAACAATAACTTCGTAAACAATGGGCAAAAACTTACAGAAACGCTGTTCCAGTTCACCTCATACTAATAAACTAATAATTAAATTACTTCTTTCATCATTATGTATTATAATATGAAAGAAAGAAAAAAAAACAAATATCTTGTAATCACTTAGTCACTGATGGTCATGTTTCGTCTCTCATTCTCTCGTTTGAAAAGCAGTGACCGTGAATCAGATATCGGATCGCAATATCATCAAAGACTCGCGACGTTAATATCGATCGTGAAGGGGTACGATTTCATCGAGAGTACACATATATATCATAACCGCGAAAAAAATTTTTACATTAGGAACAATCCGAAAAAAAGCGGGGCATCTGGGTTGAGATTCGAGCCCGGGACTTTCCGATTGCCGGCTGCTCACCACACTTAATTCGAATCGTCCTCATATATTCTATCTTATTACAATGATATATCTACATACATATACATATACGTATATATACAACGTGGACTAAGAGATTTGCAACACGCGGCGGCGATGTGCGATCAGGTTCGATCAATTAGGTCGGGGCATCACAAAGCGCGGAACACGCAGAGTCAAGATATCTCGGACCCCCAAGAGTACCTGACGGCGATGATGATGATGCTATGGATAACCAAAGAGATAGCGAGAAAGAAGTGAATGAAAAGAAGAAGAAAAAACGATGAAATTTTGCCGTAGGCCTCTCGGGATTCGCGCGACGTGGTAATAAAGATATTTAAAAAATGATGCACGACCGAAGCTGCGGAACCGACGAGAGGAACGTTTACGACCGATGCGACGGCATGCCTTTACTCACGTACGACTTTTACATATATTTCTATATACGTATTCATACATGTATTTAACGTACGTGAGTATTACGCATATATGTATGTAGGTACTCGTAACATAACGTACCGTCGTTGCCTGGGTATTATATATACTCCGTCTAGCACGCGAGAGGCAACCGGCTCTGGGTCCTACGCCTCTCCCAGGGTTGTTGCATGAGAGCTCCTAGCCCAGCCTCGAAGCCTCGCGAGCACCGTACCCTTGCATCCCCCATCTCGTCTTGTTTTATAACCCGACGAGTTTAATGCTCGCATCAAACTTTTAATTACCCAGGCTTGCCTTACAAATTACTAACAGATGGGACCCTGTTTATATATACGAGAGTACGAGAACAGTGGGCATTGGACTTACACGAGAAATGTAACTGTGTGCGTGCAACGAACATACAACTATTTGGAGGTATAATACGTTTAATACCATCGGAAATTGCGAGCGTACACAAAAACAAAAAATAATTGATGCTGTTGTAAAGCTTCCATGGGATCTTTGCTCGTGGAGGAGAAAACTCGAAAAATTCCTTTTTTATTGTGTAACCGTATGTGTATTTGTACTTTGTTATTCTCACGATTTCAAACTAAAATTGTTTTTTTTTTCTTGAACTTACTGCACAGATAGAGGAATATGCCAATGATTCTTATACTCGTGTGGCAATTAAAATATATTTCGGTAGCTTGGCAATTTTTTTCATTAAAAATTGCGATTGACGGCAATTAATTTATCGATATTACAATCATAATTCTACTCCCGTTTCCAGCGTTTCTGTAAGTTTTTGCCCGTTGTTAATAAATTTATTAATGCGTGAAAAAAAAACTTTAAAAAATTTGTGCCTTTAAGTATATTTAATACACAAGGGAAATTAATAAAACAAGTCTACAAAGTAGAACCTTGGTAATTGTCCCATTTTTTTATATCGTTCGCAAAGCAACTTGTATGAGAAAGTATGTTAATTGTTTTTTCGTTCCCTCATACAAGACATACAAGCTCATATCGATACACGAGAATCTTAATTAATTCAAGCTGACGCAAGCAATGATTATGATGATTAAAACTTTATTCGAACTAACGAGTATTTATTTTTATTGAAGATGTGTAAAAATTATACAATTGTTAGCTAAACGATAACTTTTGTCTTATGTTATTCTGGCGATTTCTATGCCAATATATCAGGGGTACAAATTGAAAATGCGGGTTTGATAACAGATGGCGTTACTAACGCTATACGCATCAGGCAGTACTGTGACTATGTTCATGTCAAAGCTACGTCTTATAGCTTTAATTTTCAGTATGTGTCAATTTGTCGCAGTGTCAAATTCATAGTTTTTTCGAGCTCTCAATATGTCGAGTTTCGTGCCAACAAAACAGCATTTGCGGGAAGTTTTAATTTACTTCTTTAATTTGAAGAAAAGTGCTGCTGAAGCACATCGATTGGTCTCCGAGGCTTATCCGAGTCATGTTCCATCGGTTTCAACGTGCGAGAGATGGTTTGTGCGGTTTAGAAGTGGTGATTTTGACGTTGAGGACAAAGAGCGGCCGGGCCAAGTGAAAAAGTTTGAGAATGCTGAATTGGAGGCAATACTCAATGAAGACTCGTGTCAAACTCAACAAGAGCTCGCAGATTCATTGGGAGTGACACAACAAGCCATTTCCCATCGTATAAAAGCCCTCGGAATGATCCAAAAGCAAGGACATTGGGTGCCGTATGAGCTGAAGCCGAGAGACGTCGAGCGCCGTTTTTTTGCATGCGAACTGCTGCTCGAACGGCAAAAACGGAAGGGTTTTTTGCATCGCATTGTCACTGGTGATGAAAAGTGGATCCATTACGATAACCCGAAGCGCAAAAAATCATATGGTTACCCCGGCCATGCATCATCATCGACGGCCAAACCAAATATTCACGGCGCCAAGCTCATGCTCTGTATTTGGTGGGACCAGCTGGGTGTGGTGTATTATGAGCTATTGAAATCGAACGAAACCATCACAGGAGCACTATACCGAACTCAATTGATGCGTTTGAGCCGCGCACTCAAAGAAAAACGGCCACAATACGAGCAAAGACACGACAAAGTAATTTTGCAACATGACAACGCTCGGCCACATGTTGCAGCGCCGGTCAAAACATACCTACAAACGCTGAAATGGGAAGTCTTACCCCACCCGCCGTATAGCCCAGATATTGCTCCTTCCGATTACCACCTTTTCCGATCGATGACACATGGCCTAGCTGACCAGCGCTTCCATTCTTACGAAGAAGCCCAAAAATGGGTCGATGACTGGATAGCAGCCAAGCCGGCCGAATTTTTTCGCGACGGTATCCGTAAATTGCCAGAAAGATGGGAAAAAGTTGTGGCTAGCGATGGACAATACTTTGAATAATTCATTTGTTACCATTTTTTCAGAATAAACGTTCAAAAATAGAAAAAAATCCCGCATTTTCAATTTGTACTCCTGATATTTTATCCATTGAGAACTCTTCGACAAATTACAAATCTGTGCATGAGTTTTTTTAACAATTATTTTCACGGTAAATCGAATTTCTTACGACCACAGGACGTAAAAATAAATTTATCGTTTCAACGTTTTAAATGCTCCTTGCAATTGTATTCATCGACGAGAAAATATAATTGCTCGATTACGAGGTCATAAGATGAGTAATAAAAAAGCGATTTACGAAAAACATTCCGACAAACGTTTCCCCGGCTGTTGAAGGCGATAATTGTCTTCGGAGCATCTTCATTAACCGCTCGTTATATGAACCGATTTAGTGTGCGTTGCGAAGAGTATCCCGTCGAGCTTTTCGAGTATGGGACAACTGCCGGGAAAAAGTATAACGAGCCAGGAGTAAATTCGTGTCGTCTCGTGTAACCAAACGTTTGACATTGCGAGAGAAGGCAGATCTTAACTTTTACCTGTGTTTTGAGAAAACCCTGTGGCGCTATGCTAATTTACGAGAAAGCCTCGCACTAGGGATTCTCGGTGTTGAGTGCCGGCGCCTACAACCGTCGAATCTTATCCTCATCTTCCCTCTCTTCCTTCTTGTCTCTTCATCGTTGTCGCTCGAGTCGGGCGAGCCCCCCTAGGGCGAGCCAGACTCGAAGTTACGTCCCCTCCGGTCTCTCTCGTCTGTATCTTTGCACTGGATAACATGCTGGGTCGTGGGTCCTGACACCAGAACAGGCTGGCAGATGACCTCCCGCCGATACTGACCCCTTGAGCCTTTCTCATAAATCGGCATTGACGTTTTCCAGATCGTTCTTTCCTATACTTCTTCTTTTTTCTTGCAACACACTATTTATTTCGAGAGTAAATATACCGTACAAATATTTGCATCGCAGTTATATTATCGAAAAAGATGATTCGATAACTAATGGCATCGGTATTACGAGAGACATCTCTGGATTTTATTTTCTGTACAAATAGATATATTATTTTCGAAGGTACGAAATAATATAGACGGTTGTGCAAGTATTAAAGGGTTCCTCTCGGATTCTACAAGCTATTATTACCTTATTTTTACATCCTGGTAGCGAGAATCACGGAAATTTTATTGTCCAGTGTTTGGCGTCCTTTCCATTAATTCTCCGGTGGTAGAACACAAAACAGAAGGAGAACTCTGGGCTTTGCTTATCCGCTCGCAAGGACCCACAGTTTGCGGTGATGGTTCTAGCCTGGAACCAATAAAGTTCAACCCTGTGACGAAGCGACGTAAATACAGCTTCCGCGAAGGATTCTAACTTACACCACGGGCGAGAGTGTAAGACGAAAAATAAAGAAGGATTGGATGAGGCAGCGACGAGCGACGAGAAAGGAAGTAAAAGAGCGAACCACGAAGAGGTTTTCGAAGTAGGCAGAGGAGAAGTATCTACCTACGTGGTAAGAGCTTCGTCTTAGCTTCTTTATTTAGAGTGAGTAGCCTGGGGCCGTGCCCAAGAGGTAAATTGCATCCTCAATTTTTAATAAAGCTCGTGAAGAAAGCGAACGAACGAGCGAGATGAGACGAAGCGTGGCGGTGGGCCGAGGGACGGTCTGAAGCTTTGTTGAATGTTGGTATAAACGCCAACTTTGACGGTTGAACAAGTCGAGAGAAGGCCAGACGAGACATTGCGATAGAAACAAAGTTAAATATAGTTACAGTAGATCTTCTCATAAGTTCAAAATTTATGAGTAATGCTCGTAAAACGACTCTGAAATTAATTGAATAATATCAAAGTACTTAATCCTTCTCGGAGATTCTAAATAGCTATCAACAACGTAAAATGAATAAATATCCAGGGCAAAAGATTATACTTTTACGTACAGAATCACAATTTCCAGAAAATATTTATATAATTAATTTTATTTATTATGCTTTCTCTTCAATATTATCAACTTTTATAGAGAGTTTCTACTGTAGAGCCTATACCGTGGGATTCGACTGTATTCAATAACGTTATAAAATATTATAGAGAGTACAGTGTACCCTATGCTCTATTGGACATTACGGTAAATGGGAATCAAAAAGAGAGTTAAATTGAGAGGGAGAAAGAGAGAGAAAGGGTCGAGAGATGAACGAAGGAATCTCTCCTTCGGGTACTTCCTTTCGTTTCATTGTAAAGCTTCGAGCTGCACGACTTTTCCGAGAGCTCGCAACCCCCATCGACTTTTTTCTCTTTCCCCGACGCTCCGCCTCCTTCATTTCTATTTCCTCCTGTTTTATTTTTTTTTTCTCTTGTCCTGGCTACCATCCACCTTTCCTGCAATATTGATTGCAAAGACCCGCGAGAGCGTAACGATTGCCCCGACTGTAAATATTTCGTGCTGCCTCTCAACCACCTCACAGGCTTGTCTCGTTTTCCTACTCCTAGACTCTCATTCATTTCTCCTTTATTCCACTCTTTCTTCACTGCTATTCACTCCGCTTGTTATATCGCTATGGTGCAGCCTGAAAAAACCGTTTCACCCGGAAATAATTCATACAGCGAGCAACCTGTAGAAAAAAAGCTTCTACCGCGCGCTGTCACTGGTGGTCCTTCGAAACAGAAGTCCTGGCCTTTCTCGAACGCGAGTTTCGTTCGGTCTACTGACTTTTGTCAACAGCAGAATTAGAGTATCTCCCCTTATATCTACGATCCAGCAAACTAGCCCTTCTTAATGATAATAAGACATCTTTGTCGTATTCTACAGAGAACAAGGATTTACTTTGGACAGTGTAAACGATCGTTTAATTTGAGTAAACGAACATTTCAATCCAGATGAAAATGTAAAACTGAGAGTTAATCGATATTGGCACAATTCTTCGTTGTATCATCTTATCACACACGTAGTGTCAGAAACTTGTTGAATACGGTGAATCGAAAATCTACGAACTTGCAATTTTATTTTTGATTTAATATTTACTTTAATTATTACAAATATATACATTTGATAAACTTTTATAATTAGGACTTATATAAAATCGCTACACATCGATTTATGATAATTATAGTTTAACTAATCAATTTTTATCTGTATCAGATTTGCAGAGAAAATATTTTTGAACAAACATTAAAGGGTTATGGTTTATTCGTTTTGTCTATTCTTTAAACATTACTACTTTGATTTTCTCAATATTTTTCTATCTTTGAATAGAGCTTATCTCGGTTCGATGATCTTACCTCGATAGTAGAATTGGAATTATTTTCTTATGTCGATTTGAACTTTTTTACAGAGTAAATGTCATCGATGGTATTAACACAGCTTTCTCGTACTATGTAAAGAAGAGGATTTGCTTTGCGTTTGAGTAAACGTTTCATTTAATTTGTGTAAATTATACTCTCGGTTATAATGAAAAGTTGTATAAATTAATCACTGTATGCACTTCGATATATATATATATCAGTCGTTTCTCTATTTTTAAATTTAATTATTCTTCCACAAGTATTTCTTGTTTCATTGTGATTTAATGAATGACGTCAAATTTCTTATGCCAAAAAATAACGTTACCAAAGATTGTATCCTCGATTATCTGTTCCTAATGACGAAATAAAATTCTTCAAGATATCGGTGATGATCGATTCCATCGAAATTTTTGCCAACCAGAGCGAAATTTATTTCGACGTTCGAAGAGATTGCAACGTCACAAAGATGATTAATCAGGGCTTTCTTATAAAAGCGGAAGTCCCTAAAATGGCTGTCACAAAATAGCATACTACTCAGCATTGTCATCTACTTCGTTCTGATAGAAACATACGTGGATTGGCAGAACGAGCTTGTCGTCATCTATAAGTCGAGAAGATCAACTTCTGTGTATAACGCGCAATAGAAGTGAACATTCACAGCACTCATTGCAATGTTCCTGCAACGTTGTTTTATTACGCTAGAGTTAGATACAAAATTAATTATTAAACACACATAATATGTTAAATGTATCGATTGTATTAGTTATTTAAATTAAAACTAAAAGAGCCTACGAAGTAGAACTTTTTGTATTTCTTCCTCATTATTTTTCACTTTTTCACAAAAACACCTGCATATTAAGTATATGTTGATTAATTTTGGCTTTTGTAAGATGCACTCTTGATGGTAGTTGAAGGATCTGAATAGAAACATTGCACACAGAATGTTATCGAAATACGAGTAGTCCTTTATTTTAATAAAAGTGGTAACATTGTACAGCCAATCGACTCGCGTGAATGTTAACGACTAACTGCCGGATTCTCTCCTTCTTCTCTCTTCTCGTTTCATTATTACTACGTCACGTCCGGCTCCGAGAATATTCGGTCGATCACAGCGCCGAAAATCTTCTCAACTTGTATAAGCGAAACTACATACTTATATATAGGCATACATACGAATCTATGTATAGAGAACTTACAATTTTTAATGCAGGAATCTTGGTGTAACATAGAAAACCATGAGGAACCAATGTACAAGATTTTGCTTTACAGTTTTGTTTCAATAATACTGACCCCAGTTTATATCCTATAAATTTATAATTTATTACACCCGGGAACTTTATAAAAATTATTCGTAGAAGTTCAAATATTTTAAATTGCGTAATAATGACACGTGTACACTATACGTAAAGTCATATTCGATCCTAGTAGCCGTTTAAGTCTCGTGAATATTGGTACAAACTTTCAGCTCGGTAGTTCGAGTTTTGTTAGAATACTCAAAATCTCTGTAGTAATTCTTAGTCCAATTCGAAAAATTTGAAATCTACTTCAATTGAAGTGATACCTCGAAGATTGCACGAGCTGGAGTATAAATAGTAATTTTTAATCAAATGCAAAGTAACGTAATTTTTATCACTGCATGCAATAGAAATGAAAGAAAATGTCAAGGCGTGGACCACTCTGCATGGCCGTGATATTTCAGCTTGATAAGATCAACGCGTTCTTAAATTATTAAAGTTTCAATTTTATAGAAGTTTCAATTTTACGGAAGTTTTAATTTTATGTAAGTTTTAATTTTACGGAAGTTTCAATTTTACAGAAGTTTCAATTTGACGGAAGTTTCAATAGATGGATGTGAACCCTCGCGCGCGCAAGCGCTCACATCCGTCCTGATGTTTTTTTCTTAAGTTGATTCTTCGACTATTTACACAATTTTTATTACACCGCGACAAATATCGTGATATTTTTATATTCTATGTTAAGGAGCTCTTAAATTTATTTGATCTGCTTACAGTGCCAATGTACAACTGTTACATATATGCGACTTTAGAAAATACTAAAATCCATCAAATCCGTAATCGACTTGGTGTTCCTTAATTGTTTTTGCATACGTCACGCACGATAAGGTTATATTTGAATAGAGCGATACACAAACTTCTCAAATTATAAAGGTAATAAATATTACTTCAGACGTAATTAATAATTTAAACGTTAACTACAAGGCCCTGGAGGCTTATCGACTCGTTACATCGCACGACCAGGTACCCCCGGAACATAGTAAAGTGCTCGATAAATAGGGATCGCAACACTTTTTTTTTCTTTCCCTTACAGCGTCGAAATATATTATTATACTCGAAGAAACGCGTGATTGCAAAGGTTGGCATAAAATGGCCACAATGTCGGCGTCACCGTGTGGCATCGATAGGACGAAACACGCTAACGTTATATCGCGTGGAAGGAATCCATTATAAACCGCACGCTGGGCACGACGAGGCTCAAGCAGCAACGAAGGAAAACTTATCCGAAGTAGAACGACGAGTTGCACACACAAAAGTACATGCCGTGACACACACATGGAGTGGAATATAACACAGTAACGAATGAAAAGAAAAAAGAACGGATTTGAATACGATTATATTATAATCTCATGAATTATATAGGCTTTGATAGTATCGATGTAGTTGAATCGAGATATCCGGGTATATTAAGCTTATCTATCGTAGGATTTATACCATTATACGTTAAGCGATAGTGTGTGTAATAGAATCAGTGGTGCTGACGACGAGAAATCCGTACGTGTCTCGGTGAGTCTAAAGGATCTCGAGAAAGCGTCGGATAAGATTTACGCTAAATGGGCACCTCTCAGTGATTGGCAGTCTTCGAAGGAAATGTTAAAGAACGAAAAGAGTATCCGGGTATGCCAATCACTATATTTTTCGTTTGTTTAAGTGACCAACGACAAGCTATGGTTTGCCCATAGCTCCGCTAAAGTTTATATCGTCTCGTAGAAAAAGAAAAGAGAAGCATGCAGGAGCGGCGAACTAGCTTAGCCAAGAGTCAGCGAGTCGGGCACAATAGCACCGTGACGGGATTATAATTAGATATCGCAATAAAACGTGGCCGGCATAAAAGCCAGTCTCCGCACGAATCTCGTCCTCGGACGAGTCTATAAAGCTCACTCGCGAAACGAACGTAAAAAAAAAAAGTTCCAGCAGCTAGAGTATAGCAAGAGAGGTTGATATGTACATATGAGGAGTCAGCATTGAATCGCGTGCGCTTGTTTACGGGTCGCGCATCATTGCATTCCCGTATTTCGTACGAATAAATTCTCGATAAAACTGCCATTATGTCAATGTTTATTTCTGAAGTTCGAGGCACCAAGGGATATAAGCGACGCACACGAAATCAGGAATTTCGGGGTATATTGAAAATCGTGCTGACTTCGAAGCAACTCTTATCGCGGTACACTACCACCCGAGCATTGTTTTCCTGTGGGACGTTCTCATTGATCTCGTTGAGCTTTCGTTTCTTTTCTACGGTAAGTACGTACGCTTTGCGATAGTTATAGCAATACTGATATTGGTACAAGTTCCCGAGTCTTCGAAATGTCTTTTATTTTTCTTTCTCATGCAATTTTTGGCACACAAGCATGATAAACGAGCATCGCTATTCCAAGTCATTTAGCTAAGCAGAAATCCGAACCGTAACTAATTTTTACATGTATTTAAATACCAAAAAAAAATATGTGTAATTTTTTTCACACAACGGAATGTTATTTAATAAAGAATACATTTGCTGGAACTTTGCTTCGTGATAAGGGTTCCGCGAACAATATGGATTTGCTATTCAGACATTAATTTTTCTATCACCTCTTTATTCCAATTGACACGAATTATCTTCTTGCTATAAAATTCTGAATCACAAATGACTCGGCAAAGCACCCGGTACTCAACGGTTTCCCCTTTTATTTCGTCATCGTTTATCCAACACCGAATGAAACTTAATGGTGTACTTCATTAAATTAATTGGTTGCCTTAACTCTACGGGTGCCCTCAAAACTGGCCCGGTAACTAAAATATCCGCTTCGCTTACGACAGAACCAGGTTTTATCGACAGCTCCGCACTCCTCATATATATATATATATACATGTACATATACATATACATAACGATGCTTGTATACACGATATACTTTATGTATACTATACAGTTGTATATATATATATACATATATATGTTACGTATATACACAAACGTATAGGTGTACACTGATATAAACAGCAGAATTTCTTGAATACCTTAAACGTGTTTTCAGTAGTTACTGCTCACTGTCACTCATAATATTATATATGTCTATATATACATTAATATCGCTTGACCGCAACCGGATGAAGTAGGCGCTCTTGTTAGGAGTCTTCATTCTTAAAATCGGCTGCCACTTACTGGCAGGTGGCCCCCGCGGCATCAAATCAGAAGTGTTACGTTAACTGAATTTAAATTGCCGCGCTCGGGTGCTCGGTGGGTTCTCGAGTTCTAGCGCTGCTGCCGCCTGCCATGGTATATCAGAGGAACTTGTGGATTACCATAATTTATGCGCCCAGCTCACACAGCGTACATCTCGCTTTATCTGATGTATACTTGACTCGTTTCGTTCGTCTCTACCGTATATTCCCTCTTCTCCTGCTATTTTATATCTCGTGTCTGTGGCTGCCCGTATACCGATGCCTCTTTATTATAGATCCGAATCAAGCTCGCCTTAATCCTCCAGATATAAACATCACTTTATCTCACCGGACTCAGAACCAAAGAGAGAGAGAGAGAGAGAGAGAGAGAGAGAGAGAGAGAGAGAGACGAAGGGATATTCATATTATACGTAGGTGTATGTATACGAATTTCCCTTTGATGATGAAGTATGTATAGTCGTGTTCGATTCCCTGTGGCGAAACCCAACGATATATTGTGCGCTTTTCACCATCAACCCCACTGACAAATGTCTGATACAGCTGTCAGCAACGTGTCCTCTTGAACTCGTGTATTGGCGATGATCGATTCGAAGTAAAGATCGTGAGAGAATACACGTGAAGAAATGATGCTGTGTTGTGATTTGTGCTTTTTTTTTGTGCAGTGACGTCAGATGATAAGTGATCAGTGAATCCGATTTTTTTTTAAATGTCTACGGTTGATCTACGATTAATCAATCAATAAAGTTAATACAATGGTACGATTTTAGACTTATGGTAGACTTGTTGTTAAATCTACTCGTGATAAGGAGACTAATGGGAACTGAATCACAAATTTCAAAACAAATCAAACTCCGTCCTGTCAATTGAAACATATGTGAACCGTAAGTCTTGAATCATGCCTGTTGGTTGACTTTATTGGTTGATCATTCGCTGGTCATCATCGACCGTCGACTTCTTTTTTTACTTGAGAATGAGTTGATCCCCTGAACTGAAATTCGTTAACCCTCAATCTGTTCCAGTCACCACTGTCACCCTGTATGTCCCGCTAAGACATTCATCTGAGAGGATTAAGGAGAATTGCTCGGTGTAAAAAATAAAAATTTGCAAGCTGTCATAATGAATTGAGTTGACATCCGGTATAAGAAGTTCGCTGCAGGTTTTTTCGCTTTGTTCAACATCAGCGTTCACACAGAGAATATCTCTTACATGCGCGACTATATCATAAAATGCATAAACATTTTTATCTCAAACGTATAAAATTGATTAAAGCCATATTACCATTTTTTTTTTCCCGTGAAATATATCGAAGTAGGCAGTTCGCCGAAGTAATAAACGAAGGACAGGCTTCAAGCTACAAACATGTCTGGCGTACGTGCGCTCATTTCTTACAACTTCTTTTTTTACCATTTCATTATCGTAGTCTTGGAACAGTGATTGTTTAATCCTGTTATCTAGTTTCAAAAAACTTGGTACTTAATTAGTATATTCTCTTCCTTTCTTGAAAGAACGACAGCCTCGTAATTCCTTTGTTACGCCATAGACCGCAGACAAGGCAGAGAGGCAAAAAATAAAAATAAAATATTAAGAAAAATGTTCTGAGTTTAATGAAGTTAAAATTTTACGATGGAACTTTATGAGCCACTAGTCAACAGTACCTACTTTAGGTATCTTGTTCATGACATGCTGTGACTATTCCTGGTATTATCCACCTATATCCATTCCATCCTCGAGTATAGAAAATATGTTTTATCTTAAGAACTGTCGACGAACTATACATTTTCTCTTTGCTTTCCTAGTACCGAAGGTCAGGTAATAATACGTTAATGCTTTCAATGGCTATTTAACGAGCTCTCGTTATATATCCGTATAAACGGTCACGATTAAGAAACGGGCGCGCGCGCACGCGCACCCGGCGCGTTGATCATAGCCCGGAGCATATTTCGCCTCGGTTCAGGTCATTAATTGTCTTTCTTTCTTTCACTCTCCTCGTTACAACGGAGCACTGAGCATTGCTCTACCAGCGTCAGAGAGAATTAAACAAAGAAGAAGAAATGAGAAGAAGTGGGTACAGAGCAGAAAGCCGAATAACTTTTATATGCGGTGCCTTTACAGCTATATATATTAGTACATATTCTCTCGTGCTGGCATACTTTGGTCTCGTTCCTTTTATTTTTCCAGTCCTCTTTCGTTTACCAAAGCTCTCATGATTTCGTCAGTGTCACCCAGCACGAGACCTTTAACCATTTTATCTTTCTCTTTGATGTATACCCAAAATCGTTCATATCCCTTCACAGTTTCGGTCTATCGCAGCGATGAGGATAGTATTAGCAAAAGTTCGGCCAAAAATATTATGGAGGCTTCGATAAAATTATGAAGATCAAGTCGGTATTTCATACGACTTTGACAGGATTAATGTCTTTCTATAAATAAAAATGTCTTCCTGCAAGTGTCTGGAGTCGAAGACATTGGTATAATTGCCGAAAAGTACTTTGAGAGAGTTGAGCATTAATATGCTCGTCGTCGTGTTTCATTCCAATGATTCATTCTCATCGTATCGCGCTTTTGGTCAGATCATTTATTATATTTTCTTAAATAGGCTTATCAACGACAAAGCTGTATATGAAATATTATCAAGGCAAACAGAAACCGATTATTCAAAAAGGTAATGAAACCTCTCGGGTATTAGTCGTTTTTTCGTGATAAATCGATACCGAAAAAAGTGGCGTGTCGCGCAATCTCAATCCGTGACTTTCTCATCACGATTACTCGTGTCAAGCTGTTTTTGTAAAGCTTCTTGGTGTCAAAAACGAAGTTATTCAGAACTGAAAAAAATATATGAGTGGCTCTGAGCTTGTAATATATTACAGCGCAGTGATCTCGATACATGCGGGAGAGGCGAGGATACCAACTCGCCACCTAGCGGAAACGTGGATAAGCGAGGATTGTATATCAGAAACGCCATGACCTTCGCGTGGAGCCGATGCGTAGCTCGCGGGAGCTCGAACCACCGAGACCCATCTAGCGGAGTAAAAGCGTATTGACGCAGCTACAATAGCTCGGGTGCCATGTGTGGTAGCTCGCGTATGTTTACATTTTAGCAAATGTAATTATTCGATTATTGCCTATGGTACGGTATACATTGAAGATTCGTGAAGTGAATTAGCTAATATACAAAGATATTTTAATAGAAAAGTAAGATAATAGAAATTAATACTTTATATGTTAATGGAAGGGGAGAGGGGTTAAGCCTGTCGAATATAACTGCTCCGAAAGTTGGCGTACATCATACGTTACACATTTTACAGCATAATATTATATATGAACAGTAGATAATGAAATAGCCGATGAAGTGTTTTTATTTCATTTTAGTGACTGCGTAAGATAACGAAGGTATCTCCGTAGTACAGAATCAATTAGTTTCTACTGATTATGTATATGTAAGTCGATCTATACTTGACAGACCTAAGCATATAATTTTTTAATGAATCGGAGGACATAAAATACACATTTATTATTATTTTTTAATATTTCAAGTACAGTACTAACATGGATTAGTATTTTGGTTTGGATTTCAATACTCAAACTACATGTTAAACCTAGAAGAAAGTAATTAAGTTTCAAGGCGATCCACAGTCTTTTGGTAACGCTATTGTGTTTTCGAACGGTATATCGAGATCGACATACGTACAAATTGAAATGAGAAAGTGTTTTTTTTTCTTTTCGTAATATAGGACACTCATAACATGTATTATCAGACATGTTGTGGAAGTCGAATTTCTTTTAGCACAATACTTTCTTGTTCTACACATACTTCGTTACGTAATGAGAAAGTGAAAAGTAATAATAACTACAATTTACATTAACATCGATTGAATAAAATATTATTTTTCGATGTAAAGATCGTTTAGTATAATTAGTTACAAGCGATGAATACAGTTTTGTTTACGAAAATTCATTGCACAAATATTTTATTTATTTGAACGATACAAATAATTATAAGTATTTATAATGCATCTTAATGCAGTCACTGTGTACTAGTAAAATACAATATTTTAACGTCTTGTCAATTCCCGAATAATAGTTTCTATGATTATTATTCATTAATCAATGACGCAACCAATAATGAAACAAAAAATATCGCCACAATCCAGGATCCAATCGGGAACTTCAGAATTCTAGTCTGGTACGTTACCAATTATGCTACCGTGGCCTTGGCGATTTTAATTAACGATCACTCTTTTAGTGACATTAATGAATTAAGTATTTATAATGCATCTCAATGCAGTAGCCGTGTATTCTAGTAAAATATTTTAACGTTTTGTCAATTCTGGAGTTGTCGGTTCGATCCCGGGCTGTGGCGATATTTTTACACGATTTCTTTAGAAATTAAAATATCATCAGGTCTGGTTGCTTCATTGATTTTTAATGAATGAGTGAGGCTGACAAAAACTAATGATTCGATTCAAAGGAATCCAGGCGGCGCTTATTCAGATCAGTGTCACGTCAGAAATACCATCATAATAACTATTGATCGAGGATTGACGAAACGTTAAAATATATTTACAAATAATTATAATTAAAGTTATTAAATAAATATTATTATTTGTCGTGCGAATTATGGATTTGTAAGGTTAAATTTTTAAGTTAAAAAATAAAAGCATTACGGAGTAAAACAAAACGATATCAATATTACAGAAAATACCGATTTCCCGAGGTCAGGTTGTAAAAAAAAGTTCATAAGCCTCGTAGTTGCGAAGAAAATATTATGTGTATCCGTTTAGAAAATTTACTAAATGGATGAACATGATAATTTAATGCCTCAAACCATTAATCAAAGCTTTCGACACCTCGCAGCGTATAATTCCCATCCATTAACGAATATCGTAATAACGATTACCATAGAGACCGAGAGGTGCTTCCCAGCTTACCCCTTAGCTCCTATCATTATCATGTTTCGCAGCAGGGGGAGCACAATTTGGCTTCGTCATATATTTTCACGGTCGTAGAGTATCCGTCCATAGAGTTATCGAGAGATAGCCCACGTGAGTGTACTTAAATGGTTCATGGCAGAGAACATACATTCATTGAACACTACTATCGTACCCGTTATCTCATTATAAATCTTTCATTAAAATTGCGCGACGTACCGTTAAATGCTCGACCTTACGAGTAAGTTGGGCGCGGCAGCGGCGGCGACGTCGGCACGAGGCTGCAAAGTATACAGCAAAAGCGAACGGAAACATAAACGACGATGAGAGAACGAATAAGAAGAGAAATAAGACGAGAGCATACCCCCTGTGGTCCCGTTGACCGAGGCCGAATTTATAGCCAACGACAAATTTATATCTATCCTCGCGTCTCTCGCGTATAAGTCACGTTCGGTGAGACGCCGCGGTGCGTGTCTCACTCGTGAATCAGTGTCGCTCGGGATTAGGGATCGGCACAGACTACTCGCGGAAACATGAAAAGGAAACAACGAGGACTTATGTATATTTATGATTATACGAGGAATACAAACAAAGGATATGGTTTCTAATTGTCAATAGTGTCTGTAGACGACGACGACGTTGCCGAAAGGTTTCTCTGTCTCGTCGTAGTCGGTTGGCCACAAAACCATCACAACCATAGTATACTGAGACGAGCACCCTCCAGCGCGATGGATCAGACCATTGCGTCTGCAGCCGCGCGTACCGCAAATCGACCGCGGTCAAGTCGTGGCAATAATTTTTGGCGGTCCTTTTCGACCTTACGAGTATTAATTCGGAAGACACAAACGTTGGTTTGTCCTATGCATATTCGACAAATTTTACATGTACGTGACTTTGGGTAGAGTAGGGTCCGCTCTAACTTAAGCTTCCTTATAACTTACTTAGAATATCGATGAGACTATTCGATGTTAAATATGTTTGAGTTAAAGATGTTTGAGCGAGGAACACGATAAATACAACGATCACAATTGGCAATTGTTGTGTATGGCAAGCATTGGTGACAACTCTGTGACATGAAATGTAAAAGGTAGGGCACACTGCGATTCGTGATATAAATGGTGAGGGCACGCTGTGATACGTAAAGGTAATAAGCTAATATTGTTGCTGTTTATTATCATCAATGCTGAATCAGAGAAAGCTATATTTGTAGCCACCGTGTATTAAATTAATCCGAATAATTGCATGTTACTGTACACAATTACTTTTAACAACAGCAAACGTCCTGTAATCTTACTTTTTATCATTGTTATATATGCGATCTGTAGACAAATTTAAATGACGTTTCAAACGTGGCAGCATTAAAAACTTAAAAAATTCTAATTTCTATAACATTCGATTCCTTCTACCGATCTTCGACACATTGAATATCTAGCATAGTTGAATATTAATCCGCTTTTGTAAACGATATGTTATCAACTGATGAGAATTTACGTTAGTTGCGTGAGGTACATCATCAATTTTTCCAAATATTCGTAATTCTACAAAAGTCGAATACTTTTATCGATTTTTCCTAAATGCGATATCAAACGTCCATGGAAATGAAATTACTGATAAACAATTTAACTTGATATACAACGATTTGCAGCAGTCAGAACATTTACAGATAGATTCTTACTAAATTCCAAGAGATCATAAAATGCCAATCCGTGCATCAATTTTGACGAAAATTAATAAAGACGAACCAAAAAATTTCAGTTCGATCGATCGATTAATTCTTAACATATAAAGATTTTAATTTTTCGAGATCTGAATACACATACACGAGCGCCCGCGTGCGCACGCACACACATATATTTGTACATTTTTTCTAAATCACTTTTTTCGATGTTTCAGACAATTTTATGTATCCTGACAAAAAAAAACTTTTAACAAAAAATTATGTTTCTTGATAAATTTTTCTGTTGAATTAATTTTTATTAATTTAACTTAATTTACCAAGTACCGCGTGCTTCGTTGAATAGACTTGCGAGTTTTTCCACCACGTTTTCAGCAAATCCCAGATTTCCGTACACACTCGCGCACATATCTTACTTACGTGACTTCCATATAAATTCCACAGGGTCTAGTCTTAGTACAAAAAGAAAAAAAATCGGTGAAAAGTCCCTTGGAACTCATACGTTTCATACAAATGCATTCACCTGTGTACTTCAGCGACTCTGTACTAACCACGGGGTCCAGATCCTAGCAAGTCCGTAAGCATGTTAGAGTGTGTAGCATCGCCAAGAGTGCCACATATTATCCAAACTTTTTTTCCGCCCGGCTCGCGACAGTGTTCCGAGTTGGGCGAGTAAGTAATAAAAAGAAAATGTTTCCAAAGCACCTAGCAGCTGGTCGAATTAGCATTAACGAAACGGTATAAGCAAAGCACGCCGCTGAGCAGGAGGGCATGTACGAGAAACTTGGTCAGATACCCGGAGAGTGTATGTAATATAGCACACACATCGGAGAATGTACCCGGAATTACAAGTCGGGTCAGCTAGAGAAGCCAACGGGAAGAGCCCAAGTATAAGAGCTCACTGGTTCTCGCTCGCACCACTCCGAGGATAGAAGTAGCTCGGGGTAGAATTCGGTGCGGAGACGACGTCGTAGTCGTCGTCGCGGGGGTCGGCATAACGGTCGTTTCCATCTTAACTACATATACAGCACTCTAGTCGAAATAAAAGTGTCCATGTGTACGTACACGTGTACTTATACTCTCAGAATATGTCAGTGTGAACTTATACTCGTAGAAAAGGCAGTGGCACGGTAATTGGCCACATATAAAGATGAATAATACAGTTATTGGCATGCATACGTAACCAACGACAGTCTCTACTACTATACAGCTTATAAGAATGTGTCGGTCCATGTGAAATTCTATGAGTCTGCAACAACAAACTCCCACTCGTCGTTATAACGCGTTCCTTGCCTCGGCGTGGCATACCGGACCATTCCTATTTGTCCTCCTGAGAGCGAAACCGTGTCGTAGCTTTCGCCGGGGTGACCGGTCAGGACCGTCACCGGCAGCATCATACCGGAGAAGAGAGCTTCCTGCATTCCCCGGTACGTCGAGTGAAGAAGCAGAAGCATGCGGAGAGGGAAAACAAGTTGGCGATAACCGAAGGAAGGAAGAAGAGAAAGGAAGAGCGTGAGGTACTGAAAACGAGGCTCATAAGCAGCAAACTCCGAGTCTACGGCAAAGCCACTGTCGGTTTTACGAGCGGCGACACTCTCTCCGTCACTTAAAGCTCTCAAAGCTGCTTGTACTTTGGTTATACTAGTTATACACGGTATAACATATGCGTCGATATGTGGATTAACATCTTAATAATTAAACAAATTCGCAATGGCCGAATATCAATATACACGAAGTAAAATAATTATCAATAATTCAACTAAGTATCATAATATTCAATAAAAATTTCCATTAATGGTATATCCCGTGATGCGAATACACAAATTTTCATTTTTGTACTTGCGAATAAAAAGTTATTACAATTACCGTCCCATGCAGCAACTCTTTTTCTTTATTTCTAATAGCCGGCTACAGCACATTTAAATTAGTTACAGGAATCACATTGGAATTCTTAAGAACGAATAAATGAAGGATTCACGAAGGAAAATTTGACAGAATTATTCCAGAAATATTCACACGACCACATGTTGCTAATGAAAGTGGAAGTTGAGCACACTGATAGTTGCATACATGCCTGCTATTTCATCAATATGGAAGTGTAAATTTTAGTTGCACGCCAGACATGTTACTACTACATACAGAAATTTCTACTTGTATTAGGAATAAAAATTACTATACACACCATAAAATATATTCAAGCAGTAGCGCTTATTGTATTGAAATGAATAAAATTATTACAGAAACATCATTAACATTTCCTCTGACGTACTGAACAATTAGTATTAGTAATAATTTTTATTCGTGCAATTGAGAAAAACCTGAGAACTTGTAATTCAACGACCCGATTGATATCTTCAGAGCAAACTTCGATCGATTGCGTTAGGAAAGAATTTGTGTGAAATTTGTTTAAAGAATTTAAATTTATTTAAATGTCAAATATTATGGCTTCTTAAGACAGGAATAGATAATATCTGGCCACCCGGTATACGGATTATTTGATATATCGATATTTCAAACGACACGCGCCGTAACACATTAGATAAGCCTAAAGTGAGAATAAGAGTCTGCCATCCTGGGCAATAAGACGTGATGGAGTGAAGGATCGATAGAGTACCGAAGCGATACGTTGGATGAAATTGGTTACAGCTATGGGCGCTATAAGACAAGTAACGCTGCAGCAATCTCCCATGCGTCAATCAATCAGTTCCAGAAGAAAGCGTGAAGAGAGCATATCGAAGAAAATTCAGAGGATCTCAAGATTTATAGCTATAACAGCTTAATACAGATGTACGAATGTATATAGTACACGCGATATGTACACAGTTCTCTTTCTATACTCTCGGTTTGTCAGATAATACAGATGTGTGCTGTTACGACTGAAGGCGAATGAACGGACAGGCCGGATTCCCCGCGGGTGGAACGAGGACTTACAATTAATGACATAATTACAAAGGGGAATGCCATTGAACGAGCTAGCCAGAGGTCCCGGGGCTCATCAATGCTCGCTGTAAAAAGAGGAGAACGAGAAAGAAAGGGCTGAGTAGTCCATAAAGAAGAAGCAGAGACGAAGAAGAAAAAAACGAGGATTCCGAGGGGTCTCGGGCCAGACTGAATGAACGGTTGAACGATACTCGATGAAACTCATCAAGGCACACAGCTTCATTGGTCTCGGTACGTCCCTCTTGTTCCTTTTGCCTCTGCCAAGGAATTTCAAAGTTAACGTGTCACGATGTGACATAATTTCCGCCGAGGCGGCACAGAGAGTTCCGTGAGTTAAACGTACAAGTACAAGGAATACGAGAATATAACAGCGATTCGCAATCGCGACACGGCCGGGATTAGCCGATTGAATAATTCATTGTCGTCGGTCTTGTCAAAGAGCGTACGATAGAGCTTCTCGATCTTTCTTTGGTTTCTTGGGTTCTTTTCCTCTCCACGTTTTCTCTTCTTCTTCTTCATCGTCTTATTCTTATTCCTCTTTCTCCCTCTCCCTCTCTCTCGCTCTCTCTCTCTCTCTCTCTCTCTCTCTCTCTCTCTCTCTCTCTCTCTCTCTCTCTCTCTCTCTTTCTGTCATTATCTCGCTGTACGTCCACAACTTCTTCATTTCCTTTTTTATTCCTTAACTCGACGTCAACGACGACGTTCGATTTTCCTTTAACTTTCATCCTCATCCTCTCATTTAAGAGCTGGATAGAAGGATAGAAGGAGTCTAGCGCACCCGAGTGATCTCCCATGCGGAGAGATGAGCACGTCGGAAAAAGATTCGACTTCGTTCGATTTCTATCAGACTGATCGTTTCATCCACGAATTTATCTTCTCAAAGGAGCTCCACTTCGATTTTCTTCTGTTTCGGAGTTGATAGTATGCCACGTAGTCACGACTATAGAATTACTTGTAAGACATTGACATACAAAAGTGTATAAAAAAAATTATGTTGAAACGTATATTTAAGAAATCGATATTTAGGTTTGGAATAACTTGATAACAGAACCAGTGGACTTTTTTGAAAAAGATAATCACTGGACCCGTTTGTACTTACCAACGCTGAGTTTTCCATCGATTTTAAGCATTCAGTGAGTAAGAGAAGAAGGTTTAATTAAATTCAATCTAATTAAGGTTTAAAAAATCGTTCTTAGCGTACGATCTACATATTCCAGGTGAGGTTTTATAAGTGACACGATACCGGGCCAGTTCTGGTTACCAACCCTTGTACCAGAAGTTATTATCAATATTGGCTCAGCGTTGTCACTGATACGGGATGTTGATAGCGATATTGGCAATCGATCTTGCACCAGTATCTCGTTATGAATAGGATTCAGCGATGACACACGACCGGCTCGATCAGACTCAGCTGCCAGCAGGATTCGTGTATCTCGGGCCAGTCTTACACTAGCCCTGAATGGAATCGTACGGTGGGATTACCGTACTTGGATGGAGTCTTTAAGGTTATGTGTTGCGCTGACTGATCCGCCATGAGTGCGTATCGAATAGCGCCATTGGCGACCCTGGTGGAGCGTGAGAGAACGACAGAAAAAGTTAAGATAAAGGTTATGTTTCTATATATTTCTAGACTTGCGAACAGCAGATTCGCGCCATCTAACGCATAGAATGGAGCGACTCGACTTTCAAGAACGCTCTCAAACCGTCTATAATCTGACTCTTGGCTACGCATTTTCCCCCTCTCACGCTCCCGCGTTACGTGTGGAACAACGCGCCAGTGAGATTCAGTCTCGTCTCGACCTCTGGAGAGGCCACAACGCTTTTTTCCCCTTTCTTTTCTTATATCTATATACATGTCGATAGTAAGTCATGTATAATTTGTGTTTGCTATGAAACGTAATTCGATTATTTCAACTATACGATCCTAATTAATATTAAGATTGTTGACGCATGATTTTCACGTCAACACCTATAGATAGGAAGTAAAGAAAACTCAATGTGTATGTGTAATCAAGAGTTACACGTACAGAACATATAAAGTTGAAAGGTTACGAGCCCTGCAACGTCCATATTTTTATGTCAAATTTGACATTGAATTAAATTCGTTTTAATGGTAACACTCCAGGCTACAATTCTGTGTGTTCCCGGTTCGAATTCGGATCAAGGAGGAATTTATTTACAGTTCTGTTGTTAAAAAATTATCGAATCTGGTTGCTAAATTAATTTTCATTTAATTAGTTTCAGCAATTTAATTTAATAATTGGTTGAAGATGTGATATGTACAAAAATTTGCAAAGATCGAATCTAAATTAAGCCTCTCTTTTCCGAGCTTACAATCATGATCACGTTACTCACACCATGAGTTGCGTTTTGAAAAATGTCTATTTTACTGACCGATCGTAGATCCTATACCTATATCGATGTTAAACTTGTTTATAACGACTTTCCGGATAACCAATCGCATTGCGAATAAAACGACTACAATACCTCGACAAAAATACTACAAGATTTTCGATAGAATATCTGGTGAAACGCGAGATTTTTACGGAAGAAACTAGACAATACACTTGCACTAAAGCACCCGTCGGAAACGACGTTGTGAGCTTCAAAACTCGTATACAAAGTTAAAAGGTTATGGGTACCGCAACACCTTGTCTACACATATTAGATTTGATTTTAAACTAAACTTGTTTACGACTTTCCTGGCAACCAGCCAGGGTACGAATAGTTTGACAATAATGCGTAAAATAACATTTCGAAATTGCGATGAATAACGTGACATAAACTTTTTTTTAAGTAAATAAGTTCTCGACAACTTCAACGATGCATTTGGACGCGATCACATTCATCTTTTAACTAATCAATGAAGCCAGAAATAATTCAACAAACCATTGACACAACGTCATATTTCGATATTTCGAGAAATTTACCTCGTGGGTTTTTTACGAAGTTGATGATGATGATAGTCGTCGAATGGAGTTGATCGTAAATACATTTTTTTATCGTAGCATTAAAAATCTCGTATTATCATTATTTTAGGATTATTATTATAACTGTTTTATAGATGTATTGCAGTGCACGTAGACAGCCGAGAATTTCTCTCTCGTTGGTACTTATACCTACCTGGGTATATCTCTGGTGAACTAATCCGAACTGTTGTAAGTTATCGCAAGCCCCGCCACTGCGAATAACACGCGAAACTCTGACTTCATCTCCATGCGGCTCTCCTACAGAGAAACCTGGATTTTGAAGTCTAGACCTGGTTGGCTTCAAACCTCTATGGCTAGGGACATCCAGAAAAGCATCGAAACCATAGCGAACCCTTGTAAATCTTACTCGTGAAGTTCTGTCGGCAATAGATGCTCCGCTTCATCTTTGCTCTCTCACAACGATCCTTTAGTAAATTTTTCCAACTTGAAATCAAACTTTCCAAATTATATCCGGGCAATCCGAGAGACACCGCGAGAAACTCTATCCGACACTTCGATGCGCAATTCGACGGATTAGGTGCACGGAGTAATGCAATTAAGTGGTGAACTCGATCAGCAATTCCACGCACCGAATACTGATAGCGGTTCGTCGATTCAAATGAGTTTGAAAGTGTATCGAAAGAGCAGTGATGAGTATTTCGTATACGGTGGAACGGAGATCGAAGTATCTTATTGGCAATTATTATTTTATAATTATTTCAGATATATTGGAAAAGTCACCAGTGAATATAAACATGTTTCAAAGAAAATAGTTAAACTATAATTTTAATAAATCAAATTTAAAAAATGTATATTATTGGTCCTAGCAGAAATATACCGAGTGCGATAATTCATTCGAAAAAAAAAGAGAAGGGTTACTACGTCATAAAGCATATTTTATATCTACAGAACGAAAATCCGGGACTATGAATTATTTTTCTTCGTAATTATCATTTGATATACGCAGTGGAGATTCCAAGCGTAAAATCTCTACTCTCGAGTCAGTGCGATCTAAATCAGCGCCGGACCCGCGAGCTCGCTCGCTCGAGTATCTATCTCACCAGCTCATTTTCCCTGGGGAAAGCTGTTGGTGTGGGAGGAAAGGCCGTAGTTGTATACATAAGAGGGCGTAGGGTATGCGAGATTTCTCGTAATGCATAAATTTTATCTTCGCGTATATAAGCGGAACTTAAACCTCCTCTACCGTAGTTCTGCTGGCGTATGCGGCGCAAAAACAAAAGAAAAAAAGATAAACTCTGTAGCAAGTTACCCGACGGAGATACTCGAACCCCATAAGTATACCCATCCAACAGGTCACATCTGTAGGTATAGTATTATAATATCGCGAGTACTATTATAGAAAACCAAGCGAGGAAAACTCGCTCTTCAACCTTGGCTGCTTCGGGTCTCCTTTCTCCTGGTTGGAGTAGGTAATTCCGGTAAATTCCAGACGGGTTTCCAAAGCTGCGCTGGAGTTTTAGCGCAGGGCGCCCAAACTCCCTCTCTATCTCGTTTCTGGTCTACGTCCTTTTCCCTTTTCTCGCACTCTTCGTGATATAGGTTCAACGGCATAATCATTGGGTACTCAAAAAAACAATTAACCTACATCTATTTGTAGTTATTTTTTAACTATCAAAACAGGTTAATCACGAGTCCAAAAGCATTTCAATTCTACCGTTAAAAAAAAAAACTTTAAAGGTAAATCCATTTATAGGCTGCACACGTTGATTCGTGTTTTTATTTTTGTCAACAATATAAGATTTGTAGAAAAAATTAAAACGACTGTTATCTTAAATAGCCAATTTTTGTATAATTTGTCTTATACACTTGGTACTCTCCACCTCGAGATCCCGTTTTCTAAGCCTTTTTCAACCCTCTTATGTTTCTCCGCTTCAAAGCCAGTATTTTTTTCGAGCAACCGCCAGATGTTGCAATATCTGGGATATTGGCGGTATAATGAGAGAAACGTAGAGCACGTGGACCTGGCCATCTGAGGCCTCGTGAATCGTCCGGTGCCGGATGAATCATTGGTCGCACCGGGAGAGCATTACCAGTGCAACTGAGCTCCCAGCACCGGCCTAACTATAGCTGCAGAAACTCGGTCCTGGTTGCTTGGATCAGGCAACTGGCTTTGCCCCGGTCGAGTTCCAGTAGCTGCACGGCTACTGGCAATAAATTGCTATGGTTAATGTGGCACGATATCCGAGAGCCCGTGCACGCCACCACACTGGACTCCCTGCTACAAAACGTTAAATCCTTCCCTCTCCTCCGCACCACTACTTACACGCTCTCTTTCTTCCTTTTACTACAGCTACTCTGTCTCGATACGTTAGGACATTACTGACTTGAACGAAACAGGTTACCGCAAGGAGCTGTAGCTATTTAACTCGGTGAGGTATCGTTCGCGGGCAATTCGTGACCGATTATAACGTATACGACATCGGTATCGACCCTAAACCCCACTCTCTAGGCAGACAATAAAATCGTGCATCTAGGACGAGAGATCCCTAATTTTTTAAATAATAAGTAAAATAATAAAATAATCCATTTGACAATTTTTCCAAACAATGTCAAAGCGGACAAAATGTCAATGCAAAATTCATATTTGTTACGTTCGGACAAAACATAAACATATTTTTCGCTTTAACAGCGCATACGCGCATTTGGTCTTGTGCTACCCAGTAGTGTTTATCACTGCTGGATATGCACCTTTTGCTTGGGTCAGCAGTTCCACGCTGACCGGCGTGACACAGAGCATCGTCGAGACGAGCTGCGCCCCGCTAATCACTCGGTACCTTTCGACGTTATTCTTGCGCGGTGCCTTCAACACTACTTTTCTCATTGTTTCGAGCAGTTCATCTCTGGTGGCCGACCACGACGGTCGATCCTCGTAATAGCACGGGCCCGTACTTAACTATTTTCATCCACTTCTTCATAATATATAGTATATAGTGGTGCTAATGACTTTTTTAATATATATATATATATATATAGTGATGTTCGAACAATTTATTTACCATAACCTTCCTTTCACCAGATCAACTCTAATCCCTAGACAGCACATTCTGACTTAATATGGAGAAATTAATAAATTATCCCTAGTTGTGTCTTCTTTTGCGAATACTAATATCCAGGACGTAACAATATTTATACGTCAATAAAAATAACCCTGAAACCCTTCGATCGTTTTAAAGCCATTTTAAGACAATTGCACACTTCTATTATATACGATCAGCGCAACCCTGTCGACGATCACAGGGACTTGTTCGGAGTGATGTGAGCCAAAAAGCCAATCGGATCATCTCTCGGGATGGAATAGAAGGGTGAATGATGCGATATTCAGCCGAGAGGACCGGAAATGTTCGCGGGAATGCGGTCACGAGAAAACGATCGTCAAGTTAGTAGTGTGAGAGGTCATTTCTTTCAGAGGATCCAACGGTTAAGGAGTTGAAACGGCAGGATGTTGAACGGAGGATGGGTCAGAAAATTCTTCGCCAGGAACCATTCCTTCTGCT
The DNA here is from genome assembly GCA_963942595.1 of Cylloceria caligata. Classification (NCBI taxonomy): domain Eukaryota; kingdom Metazoa; phylum Arthropoda; class Insecta; order Hymenoptera; family Ichneumonidae; genus Cylloceria; species Cylloceria caligata. The sequence goes on along the minus strand of OZ012709.1, from coordinate 43,367,155 downwards.
TTCCTTTCTTCTGTCGCTCCTTTTCTATATTGTCTCTCATAAAATGTAATCTCATCACACAGCACGATGTTGAAGACTGGCTCGCACTTTGTGACTCGTAAAACTAAAAGTGATGAGATCTCTTTACCATATTATTCCCGTAAATATACGATGCCATGAATATCGACGCGATCTTTCATTAACTTGGTTGGACAATCTTATACATTATACTATGCATTTAACGTAAATCATTTTCGAATATGTTTTAACTCCCAATTAACGTACAGTTAAAAAGACGAGAGTTATGCGTTTAACGTCGACTCACAGATTTCATTTGGATTTTGTGTTATTGATTATCCTCGAACACAGCAAAAAATATCTGTTGGCAGACCCGGCACAACGCTTCTATGACATGCGGTATCAATTTTGAAATTTCCACACTCAATAACGAACACGTCATTCAGTGTGAAAATTTTCCAACAATCATATGCGAATAATTATTTATTATTTGATTTTTTTTTAAATCTAATTTGTTTATTAAACTTCTTCTTTATCTTTCTTTTTTAAACTTTCTTGTTTTATTTTTATCCATATACAGCTTCTCTGTTGATTTCATTTTTATAAATCTGAAATGTTATATATTATGAAAGTGAGTATTGTAGTAAAATTTCAAGTCGCGTCTCTCAATTTTTAATAAATAGCTATTTTTATTGCGTTTAATTCGAGATGGTTATCAAGTTACAATTTAAAAAATGAGAAGCAGCTTTGCTTTTTACAGCGTTTCGAAGTAAGTAAGATCCCCATAACATTTTCTTTACGTAAAAAAATAATTAACTTCAATTTTGCCAAAGAATTTTTTCTTCTCGCCCCAATTGCTTCTCGATTGTCTTCTTGAAAACATACGGATGAGATGCCTCGAAAGCCAATTTATCTGTCGGCTTCCTCAAAAATAAAAGTTATTGGAAGGATTAAGGTAGTAGACGGTTTAGGGCGAGGGATGGACGTCACGCGTGCTGTCTGAGAGGGACGTTTGCAAGAGATTGCGTGGTGGCTGCTGGTATCGCGCGGTGAGATGAAGAAAGACATGGCGGTGACGGAAGAAGAGAAGTAGCAGCGGCAAGAGGAATAACGAGAGAAGGAGGCATCTGTTGCGCCTCTGTGCGCAACATTTACATAATCGCTGAGGCTTTCTCGTGCTGGTGGCGCGTGGGCTTCTCTCCATTCGCTGCTAGCTACTAGTACTTTACGGTATTCCTGAGTATAGCTACGTATATTACTGTATATACTGCACCACACACCACGATGGGTAGAAAAGGCACCTTGAGCTATATTATGCTACCTAGCGCCACGCGTATTGAGAATGGCAGGCCACGTTTCCGCGTCTCGGCTTGGCCACCCTTCGTACTAACCCTCACCACCATTGTGCTACGTATGCTGGCAGCGAAGAGCGACGTCGTCGTCTCATCGTTCTTGGTCGGTGAGCGCAATTACTTAAAGCATCGTAGCGGCCCATCTACTCTCACTATTCTAAGTGTTGTTTGCGATTTGTCCAAAACCCTTTTTCAGAATAGATTCGAGAAACGCTGGACTAGAGAAATATCGTCGTCCGTGATCTGTGGTTCGTGCTATCCCAGCATATTTTACGGTAAACCACTCGGAATAATGTCAATCTAACATTTCACTGTTAAAAGATGAAAACATTTGCGCGAAGATAAAGAACGCGTTACTTATTATTTTTTTTTTAATTAAATGAAAGGTATAAATTTGAAACGGCTTTAAACACGACAATAATTCTAAGAACATTAGTTTGCAAAACTCATTCACTGGTTCTTAATGCAAAAGTAATATTTGTTGTATTGGGTGAAGGCAACGGTCAGTGTAGAATAATTTACTTCTCTCAAATTCGACTTTGACGACAATTCGAGTTGTCGAAGTTGAAACTGAGAAGAATAATATGGTAATCATCGTAGCTCCATTGTTGCTTGGACCAGGCCAATCGTTATGAATTTATTTGATTTTTAAGAGCATCAGACTTTAAAGGGTTCATCCCTTGCCTCGTGTACAAGGCCGCGAGTACGTGTAGCAGGAGACACGGGAGTGATACGATTTGCATGTCTCGCGTAACGTGTTCCTGTCGTCCTGAACATTCTGCCTCCTGGAAACCTGCCTCCTCGTCTCGTCTACCCGTCTCTTCGCCGAAATGCCAAGGCGAGAGTGGAATGCATATAGTATAAGCCACCCCGTGTAGTCCTTTCTCTTCGGCCTCTGTTCACACGTGAATCTCACACCAGATACCTATATGTATACCAAAACCGTCTCTGAAACCCTGACGTCTCTGCTCCGGCACCTGTCGACATGCAGCATACTCCAAGTAAAACGAGGCCCAACGCTTCGCATACATAACGAACCGTCAACCACATCAACCCAAGCTTACTACGTTTTAGTAGCCACCTTCTCCAAAAACGTCATTCAGAACCTCCGATGAGTCTATATTTTTGAGACCTTGTATCCAATCATCCGGAATTACACAGTTCGGCCACTTTGAACTGAAAGAAAAAGGAATTAAGAGAAACTATTTTCAATTCTTATAAAGTTCTAGTCAATCGATACAACCCGTAAATTCAAAATGAGAAAGGTCCTCCTAACAGAACAGTAGATGTCCATTCAAATAACTTTAACGCATATCATACAGCATGTCCAAATTCTACCGTGGTGACCATATCATGGTAATTCAACATCCATGCAAATTAAGTTTCAAGGTTCCATCGCAATAGAAAACTTGCGAACTAGCCCAATAGCATTTAAAAATTTTACCACACGGATAAGGAAACCTCATCCTCGAGAATTTGAAACGTTGAAGCTCATCCAGTCCAGTATTGGCTCATTTCCGATGATCCCCAGTGGCCTAGAGTGGATCTCATCTCATCCGCAACAGCGACCGCTCCAGACATAGAAACTCGCGATACTGCGAACTGAAAAGCCTCTGTATACAGTTACAATCCATTCTACTGGATATATAGACAGGTTAGGATCAGCAGAATCCCGCAGCAACATCCATTTTCAAAGTTTTCAAGTTAGTCGAGCTGGTACTGGCTCTGAAGCTACTCGAGAAGTTCACCAGACGGTTTCGTGATACTGATATCTGGTCCCACTGCTCTTTCAATGGAACCGAAGTGCATCTTACAGAGTCCATAGAATCATAGGCACCACAAGTTATGGACTTGGCATAAGTTATCCTCGCAACTCCCCATGGCTTCTTGCATCCCACAAAGTCCCCATAATTATCGACCTCGAAAAGAATTTGAAGAAAGGAAAATTGTAACTTGTGTAGAGTGACGAAGCGTCAGGACCTCTTAACTTGTGCGAAGCTCTACTCAAGTACGTATATTGCAGTAAGCAGCGTATCTTCAAGTGCGTATATCTCGTCTTCTGTTCGCATCAACCCAAGCCCCGACTCTTCAGCCAGAGATTATACGTGCTTATGAAAGCAGCATCAGGCCGCTATTGCCTTTTACGTAGCTACTAAGTTTCAACGAGTCCCGGAGATTATGTGTTGAAATCTGCTGGTAAAAGCGAGTTGAGGTATAGTAGCTCGATATTAGCCCATGAACAAGCGAGCGGATATAGTCCTTGTTGAGAATAGTCGGTAGAATCCATGGTAACGATGTCACAGGAACTTGTATCAATGTACCGGTAGTTTATGCAGTCTCTTCCGCTACGTCGTTCTATCGTAAATATTATTGTTTAAGGCAACGAGATACGACAATCGCGCGTTTAAAGCAAAACCGGAACGACAATCAGAGAGCGCATGACACAGTGTTCAACTCACTTGCACAATCTGTCGTGAACCGAGGCTACGAACCTTTTTTTTTTTTTACCAATGACAATGTACATGACGAAATGATAGTACTCAACGTGTATCGGGAAGAATTAGGACATCGGGCGTTACTTCAGCATCAGCGACTACAAAATATACGAATGAAAGCGTCTGATTGATGATTTGTGGCAAGAATATTGAGGTCTTGCCATGAGGTCTTCGGAAGATTTCGTAGGGTACGACAAGACTAACGAGACACGTCATACGAATGACAAGACGGAATATTTTCTTTTGTGTAAGGGTTTATACATACTAACGGTAAATCTACCAGTGAAATTCATATACATATGTATATATGTGAAATTCATATACATAAATATAAAAAATAGGTGTACATATATAAAAAATTAATTATAAACCAATTTTTTACAATTATACGTATCGTATAGTTAAATCTAACTTCTTATGTCATTTTGTTTGGTAATAATAATCATTTATCGCAATCGTCAATATTTACAAAATATTTTACTTGCGTATGTATTCAAAGAGACATTGGAACGTTACAATCAGCAACGATTCATCGTTATTCAAACAATGCGAAATATGTTCTTTCGTGAAAATACTTTGACAAATTAACGACAAATGTAGCAGTTAAATTCATTGATTCGGCATAGTGTTTCCTTCAAGGATAGCATCAATCCTTAATAATTTATAGGTATATATATAACAAAAAACGCATTACACAATGTATGTATCAAGGTATATATATTTTATACATTGTATTGTATTATATTTTACCTTTACGTGGTCGCTTTTTACTATCCACAGTCGTGCGGCTGCAGCTATCTTCTTCTTTGTATCACATTTGTCAGGGATCGAGGGAACTGCAGAAAACCTGTTGCCGGTACAGCCGAAGCCTGCCTATTTCCCTGGTGGCAATGCCACTAAACTCCGGTACGATCACCTTGGGTGCTCAGAGCAGCACCTTTTCCCATTGATTCGATGCTTGAGTCGGTATCTAGCCCGGAGTTCGCAATCCGAGCGATAAGAACCACGTGGGAAACACCCCAAAGACAAACCCCGACCACACACTTATCACTGAAAGATGTTGGGCATGAATTTTTTAAGAATTTGTTCAGAACCGCCGGGATTACAGAAAAACAACTGCGTTCCCTTCAATATTACGTAACTACATAAATATTATAATAAAAATTTTACTTTGTACGGTGTTCTTTTCGGCATAAATAATAATTTATAATACTTATGAAGTTTTTTTTTTATTCGCATGCGTACTCGACGAGACGCTGGAATGTTACAACTAACAACGACAATTTATTATTATCCAAACAATGTCAACCGGCTCTCGTTACAGTTATGAGTAATAACTTCACGGGAATTCACTTTGAACTATTTTCCAGTTTTGAATTTTCATCTATGGCGAGAGAACATATAATGAGTATATTCTTCATCCCATACGGTGATTTACCATCTCTCCTGCAGTGCAACTCTTGAAGATAGCACGGCTCTCCATACGCGCACCTAACACACGTCGTGGATCTACGAAGGGATGGGATGGAAAGCCGAGAAATCCAGAGCTGTATAACGGTAAATCGTATGGCTGTAACACGAGTACTCATTGCTTCTCGTACAGCCCACGAGATGTACTACCTTCCGTATATCGTAACAGTTGATACTCCGTATAACGGAATGCAGGAATAATATTCATGTACATACATTTTCTCCATTCTTACCTCGTGCGCATCTCTAGATCCAGAATCCACTATAAGCAGATGAGATACAGCTTCTCCACAGATTCTGCCTCTGCTTTCCTTGCATAATACCCTTTGCCTCGCTCACGAAACTCCAGATTATCTGTCCTACGTAAGGAACTTATTTATGCAGTAGTAATCTTATTTGCCAAATAACTGGAGCACAAAGCACCGCCGAGGTACACAGCGTCGAAATTTCGTTGCAGTACGGTTACTTTAACCGTGAATCCATTCCTGCAGTCTACAAGAAAGGAAGCAAGAGGTGAGAGTAAGGTCAATTACAACACGAGCTTTCCTGATCACCTTGGCATCCCTAGGCCACTGTTATGCCTGATGTACCCTCGTCAAGATGGTAAACATGGTAAAAAAGTTTTCATTCGATAAAAAGTATGCTTCCGGCAAACATGTTAGAATCAATTGCATCGCCCATGAGTATATTATAGATTGGACCTTCAAGTATTTATTTCAGAGACATTTTTGACCATGCCCTTACCATTTCTTTCTGAAGCATCCCATCGACGCATTAACCAGTAGATGGAATCAATTGCAACAATCCCTACGGCAGCAATCATGCGCTTCTTACTGGTTGACTGATAGGAGCCAGGAGTTTGAATGGGAATATCCTTTTGGAATGTAAAACATTTTTATTTTCACTTCGCTACCTCGTAAAGTAAGCTTTCGTTTCATAAAAACATTTTTTTTCGATATAATTATGTCGGGATTCTCAAAATGGTATGAAACGTTCAGAAAAGAAGTTGCGAAAAATATGCGGATGGATGTGTTCTGTGTATGTGTATCATGGCAGCGAAAATTTGTAAATTTTGGAGAAATTGTTATAGTCAACGTAAACTTTTATCATTTAAACTTTAATTGCTTATAGAAACAAAATATTATTCAGGGGTGCTAGATATTTAATTACATAAAAATTGGTAAAAAACTTGGGGTTTAATAGCAATTTCAATTGAAAAAAAAATGATTTGTTAATTTGTTTTCTATTATAATAAAGAGTTATAAAAACTGCTGTGGAGAAGACATTTTTACACGTACGCGACTGTTCTTCACGAGAAAAGTTAGTTTAGACAAATACTACCAAAAAAAAAGAGGTCAAACCGCAACTGGGAGCGTGTTTCCACTATAATTCATTATCGAGAGAAAAGTACAGTGATACAATGGCTTGTTTAGCCGTTAACGCATAATATTTTGAAGAGTTGCAATTGATCCCATCCAATGCTGCAATTGAGTCCAACGGTGAGGGCATGATCTGTGAACTTTTACCTTGATAATGTTAAGGGTCACAGAGAGTCAATTGTTATTTCTTAACGGGTGATCGTGTAACTTTATACGGGAAATCGCTATAACACAAAAATCTAGCGATTGACCCCACTTTCCACTACAGTTATATTTGCCACAACTCAGCGATCTGCAGTTTCTACAACGAATTGTACAAAATACAAGAAGACATGATTACAACAGTCAGCAAGAAATTCTTAATTTATCAAAAAATATGTTAAAATTATTTTGTCTAAAGTACGTAAATCTTTTACAAATAAAATTTTTTTTTATGGATAATTAAAAGTTAAAAACAAGATAGCGTGTTTAATTAATTCATACAATATACAGGGCGGCCGATTTATTTGAAGATATTGAAATATTTCGAAAACTACGCATGGGATCAAAAAAAGTTCTGAATAAAATTTGTTCGCCTGGAAGAGGGTCATCCAATGATACCAAAGTTGACCCCTCACCCCCACCCCCTGGTGTTTTAACTTTTAGTGTTTTATGACTCACCTAAAACAAGCACCCCGATGGGAACAAAAAACTACTACGTCCACGTCGTTGTTCCTGGGTAACGCTAAAAGTAGTTGTTAATTTATTGATAAACGAATACATGCTTTCGATTGCAGCACCATGTGTGAGAAAATTTAATATGAACAATAAAGTCAAATCAATGGATTTTGTCATGGAAAACCAGGAAAAAAATAGGGTTTTCCAATCACGATTTTGAAGCAACTTCCATTTTCACCACAATGGGGTAGGGATGGGGGGAGGGTGGATCGAGTTTCGTATCGCTGAATAACTTTTTGAAAAATTAAACATGTGTTTTTTCTTTTTTCGATCCGATGTGTAAATTCTCGAGATATTCGCAAAAATCAGGTTTCTTGGGATTACAGCGACATCTATCACGAATCGAAAAAAAATGTTTCAGATAAAAGTTACTTATTTTTTATGGGGAATCCGAATCTGCAATGAAAAATGGGGGTTCCCATTTACGATTTCAAAGTTGTCCCCACCCCCATCTGGGGGTGAGGGGTCGACTTTGGTATCTTTGGATGACCCTCTTCCAGGCGAACAAATTTTATACAGAACTTTTTTTGATCCGATGCGTAGTTTTTGAAATATTTTAATGTCTTCAGATAAACCGGCCACCCTGTATATTAATTTTGCGGATAATTTTTGTGAACCAACGCTTTTTGTATATAAATGATTATTTAATTATTAATTAATTGATATATTCTATAAATATTTATAACTATGTACGCCAGTAATTGTACATTTCGTTAGCTCAGGCGGTGACTTGTTATACAGTTTGCACGATTGAATACGCGTTCCTCGTACGAGAAGTGCTGTAAAATCTAGCGAATTCACGCGGAGGAGTTTGGGACAGCGGTGTGCTTCGTGTGTATCCGAGAGGAAATGCGATAAGACTGAGAGTAGAGGCCGTGATGCCTCCACGATACAACAAGAGGAACCGTGAACGCTCGCTGGTAGCGTACCCGGGGCGTACAACCACCAGCCGCAATCATTAGGCAAATGGGATGGCTATTATGCCGGGTAAGTTCGCTGAGTTGGTAACACAGGTCCGCGAGTCGAATCCACCGCTGCTTTTCAACTTGTGCTTGAAACTCGCACTGTATACGCTATGTGCGGTGCCATTCGCGCCCAAACCCCGATATTATTATCACGGGTGGCACAACCACCGCCTTTATAATGCCGCGCGAAACGCACACTTTTATATTCCCGAGCGAAGATCCTCGAGCAGCTTGCGTGCCGACGAGAATCTTGACTCGACGACCTCGCTCTCCATGCGCGCGGGTAATCGCAATCTTTGCAACCCTCACTCCTTCTCCTTAATTAGAACTCCCGTACGGAATTCTTGCGGAAACAGATAAATAGAATTAGTTTGGGAGAGGCAGACAAGTCGTGGGATTAATATAGAAATATTATTTGCGATATTCAATTTCATGGTTATTGTAAATCCACCGTAAAAAAACTGAAATATTAAAGTGGACAATAGTTGATTAATGTATTTAATTGATTAATCAATTAGAGTCGATACTTTTGTAAGGTTTCTATGAAATCTAGCAATCACGGGCTCACATCGTAATTGAGCTTCGCTTGGAATCAATCTTGTAAATAATCGCCGAGCAAGACTCAGTCTTTGAAATAAATATTTATTGAAATCACAATTTTCCATATATAAAATGAAAATTCGATAATTCAATGATTAATATATTGTAAACTAATTATATAATTGTTTGGTGGTATCGAAGCCTCATAATTTAATTAGTATAAAAATAATACGACTACGTTTAACGTTAGTTGAATTTTTATAAGAAAATGTACGAAAGTCATTGTTGATTTAAATTTAACTATAAGAAATAATTAATATTTGACAATGGCTTGTCGACGCCTGGATATCTCTGATGCGCTTCAAGCACAATTCAATCTGTCCCACAAGTTCGATTTCAATTCGCGATCAAGTCATTTTTAATTCATTCTACCTATATCTCCAAATTGATATCGTTATTGTATTAAATTACGATGTGCAGATATGCAACTAATCGCTAATGGAATATCCTCGTACGACGAATGTGCTCACACGGACGGATTGTCGAAATTGACGAAAGTATGAAAGCTCACTCGCCGCTCTCGTTAATTCGTTCGCCATTAACGGTCCAGGCTAATGATTCCGGATATAGTATAAGCATATAAGTATATGTATATATATATTATATGAGAGCCATTGACGTTCGAGGCATGTCATGCGTTCTCTTCGATTATTCCAACATAATATATACGGTAGGTCTGTCGATGGGAAGGGACGCCGAACCTGAGCCGAACGAACGACCGATAATCGGCCTAATTTTTTTTTCAAATTATCGCGGATTATCCTCGCAGCTATTTCCTGTATGAATATTTTGATTGGCTATTTGGTGATTTCCCATGAACGTTGGCAAATCATTCCACCGGCGAATTAGTGCGGAGCCCATTTCTGACAAGATTTTCATCAATAATTTTAGATAATTTCAACAAAACCAATTTAATTATCAATTCCTCCAGAGGAAAAAGAACCATAGTATTCGATTTTTAGCGAAAGCTCTGGACATTAAGAATTCTATCAAATTCTCGTCAACATATCGCTACTGCCCCAAAGTAAACAGTACTCCCGCATAACACTATGGACTGTGAATAGCGGAGAAATTTCACTATGTCGAAACTACAATAATACAGTGCAATTAATAAGGGAGGTGGTTAAGCGTACGCTCGTCTAGTACATCGAATAGAGAAAGCCCATACGTTCATAGAGTCGATTCAGGAGCATAGAGCGGTTCAAAGTTCATAGTCATCCCCGTTCGGTGAATGAGTCTCGACTATCGCGGACGCCTTTAGCCAACGAACAATTAGGGCTAAGTAATTGATGGAGAATTTCTCGATATATCTACTACACCCTGCCGCAGAGAGAATAGAGTATACGTCGCGTCGAAAGCGAATTCAACAACGCGCCCGTTTGCTCAACTTAAGTAATTGTAGCGGGGAGGGCCCCAGCACCGTCGTCCCGACTAATGCTGCGGAATGTTTCGACGATCTGGGAACCAATGTGCAGGATGTACGAATGGTGCAACGTAACGTAAGAGCTTTGTCGATGTCGGTGAAGGTAGGTACCTACTCGTTTCAACCACGAATGCTACCGACACCTAAACTCATAGTCATTGCCATCGAAATTCCTTCGAAAGCTCCTAAATTATCATCGTACGCAAGAACCGCAAGAACGTACGTTCGGTCTGAGGACCTGGAGAGGTACAAAGCTGCCGGTATGCATGTTCGTTATGTATACCAGAATCCTTTTCCGCCTCCTTCGCAGCAAGTTGACTCAGTCGTTAACCAAGGAATTGAGTGGGCCGAGAGCGTTAACGTATTTAAGACGGAAACAATGCAAATAAATAGCTGGCCGATGGGCTACAATTGGTAGGGCGAGAGGACGCGTCTCCCTACCTCTCTCAATTTTAAGACGTCTTGGCAATCCTCCAAGCTTGATATTGCCAAGCGGGATTCCCTCGATCCTCCGAAACAACTCGCATCTACATCTGCAATATACTTCTCTTGTCGTGGATGTGTTGCAGGGATAACCATTGTTCTCTGGTACTAACCGGTTGCTGCTGCAAACTCCACTGGCATTGTCGTTCTCGTACTCATCGCATGTTGGGGAGTTTCACATTCTACGATTTCCGGAGGTCGAAAGGAACACCCCTTTCTAACAGGATATTTCGAATCCTCGTACCTCTTGTCCTTGTATTACCTTCGATATATTACGATTGTAAATAGCTATTAAGCTTATAGTCGAGATGTAGTCTACCGACATATTCGTTGTCGTAGATGTTTGGTATTTCTTGTCCGTGGAAATAAGTTTGTTTCGATTATTCAGTGAATCGACAATAGCCAAGCATCCTCAATTATTAACGACACCAATAAGTTTTGGTTCTTTACTGGATCAATAATTTTTGTTCCACGATGACAACCAAAATACTTCCTTTTTGACTCATGACGAGTACCACGAAAAATCACGAGAGCTTCTTCTAGAAAACTGGTTTGATTTATGAAATGTCACGGGCTTTGAATCATCAGTGACATATCTCAACTGTATTTGGTAACCGTCAGAATCATTTTAATTTCATTCCAGTCTCGATCTAAAAACAAACGACAGATTTGAATATTTGAGTTCAGCCCTCTTCTGTAATGTGACTGTTGCATCTACCTCGAAGATTATAGGCCCGTGCGTGCATGAATGCATTCGGGTGGTCGACAATAAAGAAAGTAGCATACTAACGCATAGCATCATATGCAACCGAACATGCACAGTGAATTCTTGACTGGTTCTTCATTCACCTTGATATTTGTATTGGCTATGTTATTTTTTCGTTGATTCTCGAGCAGCGAGTTAGTTTTTTGTCCGTCTATTGTCCAACCTCTTGTTGCGCCCTCCCTACCCGTGGAATGACTCGAAGGTATCAGTCTGTCGACCCTTTGGGGAGGCGAGGTGAAGGTCCGGTTCCTCATATCGGCTGTGTCCGTATCATTAAAAAGTCGATCCATCAAGTTGGGATACACGTGACAAAACAAGCCCCCGCTTGAACCTCGAACGCACAATGCTACTACGTTACTTCTGCGGGTACAAAGTGCGATGAAGAGAAAAGAAGCCAGAGAGAAAAGAGCATAAAGAAACAAGCGAACAGAGAGGATTTGGGACAGAGCCGCGACACAACTGCTATTTCTCCCTTCTGTGTGTCTCCATCTTTATCCCCCAAGCATAATCCAATTTGTGCTCCCCTGCTGGTGGCACTGACGATGCTGCTGCTGCTGCTGGACGACGAAGACGCACGCGTCACTCTCAGGGACGTGCGTCGACTGCCCGATGAAATAACAATATTGTTTTTCTATCTAGATTGAAGGATCTGGCATCGGTATCCATTGAGCCAACAGTCAAAAAAAAAGATCCAGAAGCAACAGCCAATCATTCTCCATACCCTATGCGAGTTATTCGTTACGTAGTCAAATAGTTTTTAATTCTATCACGAAATCAATAAATCCACTTAAATAATATATCGTTCGTTATTCCTTTAATTCATTATTTTATTTCTACTTAACTCAACTAAAATAAAATGTAAGTAAAGCTTTAAATAATTCTTATAGCTTTGTACTATAGCAGCAATGTTGTACTGTATCGCATGATTGCCATTACTTTTCCATTCAGTTTTATCTATTTTTCTTTTAATTAAAAATTGTAACAGCATATTTTTGACGAGTTAACATCGTATAAGGTTCATATATACCATATATTACATTTTCATTCATCTAACGTAATTACATTACCTTACACTTAGTGTCGATGTATATTGTGTTCACACTAACAAGAGAATTAGATGTTTAATAACATTTCCAGATTTTTTTTTTGTATTATTGATATTGATTGCTATCCGGAGTAACATGCATCATATATGACATTGCAAAATAACAAAACTCAGCACTCTTGTAATCAATTTTATTCTTCTACTATCACCGAATATTTCACATGCTTTTAACAAACTTTCGCGATAAAGCAACTCAATAAAGTATCGGCTGTAGCAATACCATATAGTTGTTTCATATCCCAAGGGAATCGAATGACCATTAATTAGAGAAACGACCATGTTTCCAGAGCACATAGCCCCTTAATGCATATAAATTTGTATGCGATCGAGCATCGAAAGAATCCCCAGACGAGATCCACTCACGATAAAATTGAGGTTGGGAGGGGTTGGGCTTCTAGCGTGTAATCGCTGTAAGACACGAAGACGCAGCGGCGACACGAGAATAAAGGAATTGGCGAGAATTGGCGATGAAGCCAATATAAGATTGCAGGCACTGCGATATAGCGACTGGCAAGGGCAGAGTGGGCCACATCCATAGACGTGAGACGAGGCGAGTGAAAGAGATAGAAATAAAGGGAAAAAATGTGTTCGTCTTGGTTCAAGCGAGATGGAAGCATGGATCGCCTCTCAACGTGGTCATATACAAGAAAGAATGAGAAAACCAGTGGCCATTGCGCAGTCCATAAAGTTCACTCCTGGATCCTATAGTCTAGAGGGCGAGATCTCTTCCCCTTAGGGCGTTAAGGTACCATCCCAGCTTGACCAGCAGGGTCTGTGTGCAAGCATCAATAGGAATGCCATTTGAAGGCGGTCTAAGAAACTGCTAATAGAGCCCGATGGAGTAGGCAGTGCGAGTGGAAGAGTGAGGGAAAAAGCTTCAAGCTCGAAGAGAAAAAAGGAAAAATACGACGAAGGAAACAAAGTAAACAAGGATGTGTAGATCGGACTGCGTGCTATTGGGGAAGGAGAGTAACAGAGAGAGAGAGAGAGGGAGAGGTATTGGTGTGCTCTGTCTACAAAGCTCGCCCTTTCAGCGTGTAAGAATCCAGGATAAGATGAGAGAACGAAAGAAGGGAACGAAACGAGAGCGGAAAAGGTGGTTGAAGTGCGAGAGCGAAAGAAACGGGTTGTCGTGGATGGAGGAATAGCCGGAAGGAGGTTCGAGTGGAGGAAAGAGGTGATCGAGTAGTTTCGCGACGACGACGGGAATCCCAAGTCGACGAGTAGAAAGGACCGTCGACCAGCTACCCTCATTCCGCACTTCGTACCTATATGTACGGTCTCCGTGTTACGTCCATGCCTTCTCCCTTTCTCAATCGCCTTTCGACCCTACGCGTCCTCTGCCTCGTGGTCGACGAAAGAGGTAATGAAGATATGAGATCCTTCTATTTGTGAGTAGTATATGGGACTTTGCCCCCCTTGCCTTTCTATCTCTCTTCCTCTCTATCACACAACATGGTCAACCCAACAAAGTCTCCATACACAGAATAAATAACGCACACCGTTACAACATTCGCGTACTCGAGACCTGCCCATGCACGGCATTCGCAAGTTTTACGACAAACGTGAATGTAAATCATAACGATGACTACGAGGTTGTATCATTAATGGAATAGGCTGCGCCCTATCGATAGAATTTTATTGAGAGTCTCAAACTTTTGTTACTTTATCGGCAATGTGATTTCATTTTAATTATTCGTTGATCCTTTGAGCTGGTTTTCCTTCTGTTTTATTCCCAACGTAACACTTAAAGTTCTCTTTATTTTACATTTTAATCATTAATGTGGTATTAATAATATTATTGATTGACATCAGGAAACTATTTGGATATAAATTACAATTCTGTTTTATCCATGTCATGGATACAATATCTGTCTTATTGCATATCGTAAATAAAAATTATATCAGATTCGTTTTTCGTTTTTTCAGAGACTTTTTTTCTTTAGCATGACAGTTATACCTGCAAATAACACCATGAAAGAAGTAAAGCATCGTCGAGGTAGTTGCTCCAGGACAGGGACCATCATTAGTAGAATTCGATCGGGGCTCTTTAACTTTTTTTTATTTCTTTTTCTCGCAAACAGCACGACTTCATTTCACTTCTCGCTCTCAAAACCGTGGTTCTCAAGAAAAAAGATCTTTGATGTAACCAGAGCTTTTTGTCTTTCGACGAGAGAAGGACGCAGGAAACGCGAGAGAGTTCTTAGTTGAAAAAGATATTCTCATCACTAGCATCATAAAAATGTATGATGACACGAGATCACGTCTCTCCGCAAAATTTTTCACAGAATCTTCCGAAGGTTGAATTTTTATTAACTGTCGAGGACTTGCCCTCTCTTGTACATCACAAAGTTCAAAAAGCAAGAACGACAAAAAAAAAGAAAAATATTACAGACGAAGGCAAATAGCAGCATAATCCATTCAAGATCTTTCTCAAGACTTCTTCCTCGAAGTAGCCTGCACTCAATTTTTTTTTACCGCATTTCTCAACTACCCAAGGGAAAGACGCTCCTGTCAGACTTGAGAAAGACAAAAATGTACATAACGAGGCCATGAAATATGCATGGAAAGGGAGTGGATAGAGAGCTCGAAAGAGACTCTGAACGAAATATTCGGCGAGTAGATACCTACCCTCCTGCGACTACCGCGAGCTTTTCCGCTCGGAGATTGTTGGCTCTGGCGCCATCTCTGTACCAAACCTCGCACCCTCGCACCTGAAACTACCCCTAGTAGCGCTCAGCAACGGTGCACTCTGCACATTTTGGAATATCGCAGAGGTCTGCAGTTCTGCAGCAAACATCTACAGAGCATTGAACGTCCGTGGGCAACTTCTAATCTCTTCTTTCATTGTTTACAGATAAATCTATTTTCACAAGCGCCAATATGCTAATTTTAAAGTTACTCTGTCAAACTGTCATTCCGTGAGGAATTATATAATTCCCTTTTGCCTTGATGAATCAAAAATGAAGTAAAAAATAATTTACAAGAGGTAAAAAAATTATTTAAATATTTTTCATTTAATCTAAATGATTTTAAAGCTTTTGTATTTCTTTAGAATGCACGATTAAAGTCGATTATTTAATCAAATCGTTGGTACCTCATAACGCCAATGTATTATCATAAGAAATGTTTATGTAAAACGTCCTTAAATCTTAGCATTGAACGTCCGTGAAAAACTTCGAATTTCTTCTTTCATTGTTCACCTACAAATTAATTTTTACATATCCTACATGGAAAAAAGAACTTGGTTAGGATTACTAAGCGCTTGGTTAAATAGGTGTCAGCCGATTAATTAATTAGAGGAACCAAGGTATTGATCACCGGGACCATTACTTGGTTTTGTTACAGAGCACTTGGTTGTGGTAAACAATAACTTGGTTGGTAACCACTTAATCGTCTGGCATATATCAACCAAGCGCTTGTGTATATTAATATCAATGATACTCTGTCAATCTATTATTCCGCAAAGGGTTATTTAATTTTTTTTCATCTAAATAACGAAAAATTAAATAAAAGATCATTTTTTAGGTGAAAAAATTATTTATATATTTTCAATTTTAGCTAAATAATTATAAAAATGAAAGGTTTTTGAATATCAGAATAAATCATTAAAATCGATAATGTAATGTAATTGTTCGCACACCGTAACGCTGATGTACGATCATAAGAAATATTTTTGAAAAAGAACCTTGAAATATTCTTTCATTAATAGAAAATATTACCTTTGATGATAAATCGGTGGTAGAAAGTCGCGTCTGGGGCTGACGAATTGAAAGAACGACTTTGCGACGCGTATCAGAGATAAAAAGATCTCTTACCAATATAAAACGTTCGAGGAGTCGTAGACTCATCTCCAAGGAGAAAAGCGAGCCAACTTCAGTTCCATCAGCCTATACTTATGAACTCTAACCCTCTGTGCACTCGTGTCACTCGCGCGTAGTTCTTGAAGCACAGCCAGTCGGCTCGAGAATGTCAAGATAGCACGCGGGAACGTAGTACAGTAGGTAATACGCGAGGGCGAAATAGAGATGATAGGGGCGGGGGAGAGTAGATCTTTTTAAGGAACAACGAACCGTGCATAATTTAATTCCACGCCGCCTCGTTCACTGGATGATAAACATCAAGTGGCAGAGAGTAGAGAGAGAGAGAGAGAGAGAGAGAGAGAGAGGGAGAGAGAGAGACAGTCCCGCAGCTTTCGCGAGTGGCGGACAGCTACGAGTCGTCGAAGTCAGAAGAACGGACTCTCATCGTTTCGTAGTGAGAGAGCAATTTCTGTATAGGATATTCCAGGTCAGATTTACGAAGCCGTGATGCATAAGTAAAGTGCTTTACACATATTTTTAGATTTAATAGAAAAATTTTTTTTGGAGTAACAACTTGCGATAACGAAAAAAATAAATCTACAACAGTCCCATACGGAAAAAGTAAGTAGGCAAAATAATTTTATTACGCGTTTGCAGCACATTACTTATGTTTCCGCCACAAATTTATATAATAGATATAGAAATATAACATATCAGACAAAAATATTTTTTGAAATATATTTTGAATCATAAACGAAGTGTGTGTTTATATTTAAAATATACATTTGCGATAAAACCTTTGATTATTCACGTGTGTATATTTTCAATTATATGGAGGCACTTAGCCTAAAATGATGATGGAAGAAATCTGAAGATTAATATGAAGAATTTTATCGTGATGCCCTAGAGAAAATACTTTCATAAATAAAAAATGAATACCAATCGAGGATCCTGTCGATTTGATATGAAACGACCCATACGTGTTATGCGTAATACAAACGTGGCAGAAATATAAGGGAAGGAAGGAAGGATTCGCCGGGTTGACGTGGGCTGGGCAAAGGGCGAACAAGAAAGGGTGTGCTTGGCACAAGTTCGAGGAACGAGTTGGTTCTGTTTCGGATCTCCTAAATACCAATTAGAGATGGAAACTTCGCCTTTCATGATGATTCCTCTGCTGTTGGTACTCTCGGTGCGGAGTTATCTCAAAGTTTCTTGCATTGTTCTGCAATTCGCGCTGTACGAGGGTCGTGGACGAAAGACAAGGGTGACGAAGGGGATAGTGAGATGAGCCTGGTGAAATTCTGAAGCTGCGCATGGAATCCTCAAACGATCTGTGAGCATGGCCAGCGAATTTTTAAAAAATATTAAATAAATGTGTATCTTACGTTCCTATGTCAGTGGACATTTACCGTCGATACGTGAGATATTACGGTTGGCACGAATAACTGTAATTCTGGTATCGCTTGCACTAACTGACACTGTAACTTATAAATATTATCTGCTTGCCAGGTATGACCATTAGCGGAGTAAACCTGCTACGAATAGGAAGAACGTGGGAAGAACCTGGGAAATTGTAGATCTAAATAACGGGAAATTCGGTAGAGAAGTGATTGGATAATATTTTCCGTAATATCCTATTGTGAAATATCTCTTGATTAGAGAATAGCAATGTATAGCAATGTATTCATTTGAAAGGGTTTAGTACAATATGACAGCTGCCACCTTATTACACTAGTAATTGTTGACAATTTATTAGACACTAATATGTATAATTTCTACTGTAGTTATTACTTTGCGATACGACCTAAGAAAAACACGAATTGGACGATAAAAAAATTGTAATCTAGCAAGGTGTACAGTTTCATATTATACCTCGTCATTCCAATTAAATTGTTGTCAGTCATGTAAGATGACATCTGGTATAATGCAGGCACAACAATTTTAATACTAGCGGTGATATTGTTCGTAAAACGAATGAGTAGAAGCATCATTCCAACGAACGAAAATGTTGAGCATCGCGTTTTGCCATAGTATTCAACGATTGAGACCATTTCGTAGGGTTCGAAGGGGGGTCACTTCTCACGTATACGAAATAGGCGTTAAATTCGTTCCAGCAACATGTCCGCCCGCCCCAAATTGAATTAAATCGTTTAACGGCCTTATGTTTAGAGGGGGAAAGAGAACCCCTCGTCGTCGTCGCTGCCACCGCCGTGCTATCGTTGGGGCGCGCCACAGAGAGAATCGGAGATAGAGATCCTACGCTCAACCAGATAAATGTAATGAAAGTTGTAGCTTCGTTCAAGCGCAGACCATCAGCAGATTATTTTCGTTGGAATTCTCCGAGCGAAGAATTCCCAAAACCATACTTATCACAGATTTAACGTACCTTTTTCATGAACCTGACCTACAACCCCTATCAATCGTACCTACGAATCGTTGAACGAATTTTCGAGACTCTCACACAAATTTTGTCTCCCTAACGATTACGATCCCTATGCTTCTTATCTTCTTACGTTCTAAAAAAAAAAAAAAAAAAAAAAAAAAAAAAAAAGTGCCTAATGCCTAATGATTTACCCTCATCTCTCAATGTTCTTTCTTTTTCTTTAGAATCTTCTTCAGCGATGACGAGGATGTAAATTATCTTATAGCCGCTGCAAGCTATCCCCAGGGTTCTACTGGCCTCTGGTCTTTGACCTTGCTACTATGCACTTGTGCTGCACCAAGAACCGTGGGAGTAGAGCCACGTGCCGCCTTACCCATTCACCCCTCCTGCTACTGCTAGAAATTCACACTGCGCCTCCCCTTCTCTATCTCCAGCTTTCTTTAACACTCTTTTTTTTTCTCCTTCTCGTTCTCACTTCTTGTTACTTTCGACAGAGTCACAGCCCTTCGCCTTTCGATCCAACGGTGAAGCGAGAATTTCCCGCGTCGCTTTTCCCTTAAGTTCCTTCAAGACCCTACCCCCTTATCCCCATATATTTCACCCGGGTAAAATGGGAATGCCTTCTTTAACGCACGGCCCGCTTCTTAATAATATATCAATCTCGTTTATGTTTCGTTCTGCTCTCTTCCTCTCTCTGATACAGTACAGTATATATACATACAGAGAGTAGATTAGAGTCTCTACGCCCCTGTTATGGGATATTGGAAGTTATTGAATTTCGGAATCGCTGGCCTCCTTTGCGGCTGCCGGGAGTCGAGTTAATAATGGCCCGCGATCTTGGCACTTCCCTCATCGCTCTACAACAGTCAGATCTGACTGGTAAGTCGACCTAAGTAAGTAAAAGGTTACTTGCTCGATGGACCTTTATATTTCTTGTCAAAAAATATCCACAATGCGGTTCCACTTCAGAGCCTGGATTTCTCTCAGCTCATTGGTCTTTAGAAAAGCGCTTTTTATAGAAATAACCTGCTTTACAAATATTGATATAACGTTGACGTATATTGCTTTGATGTACATTTTCCGAGTACTTGGCTATTAAACAATTTCATTGAATAATTAATACTTTCCTTTTACGGAGATAAGGGCTTGGTTCGGATAACCAAGTGTTTAACAAAATTATTGACGCAGCAACCGTAGCATAAAATGTGTAACATTGCATATCGTGCGTATCGGGTACTCCTAGACTCTGTTAAGAGCTACGTCTATCCTGACAGGGCTGTCGCAATTCCTGATTCGCACTGGATATAACGCTGAAGATTTCCTACTTGAGTAAGTACTCGATGGTGTTACCCATACAATGACTTGTTTGCGCTTATCAAATATTCCCTTGATATATATTGAACGAAAAGTGTTTGATTTATTCCAACCAATTCGTTTTCTTCGTGTGAATTGATAAGTTAAGAAACGTATTATCAAATGTACGCATTGGATAATAATTATAGTTTTTTTTAATTGTCGTTATAAACAAATAGTTTTTTTTAATTGTCGTTATAATTTTGTTAATGATATAACAAGATAGATCTCGAAATAAAATTCTCGCAACGCGTTACCCTCAGCGCTACCCGTCTAGTTCGTGAAAAGTACTGGCTGTTGATTTTTATAGCTCGTATAATGATGCGCCGAAGACGATTTGGTCTTTGTGCGGTATTAGGTCTCGTCGTGAGGTATTAAGAGGCGAGGGAGTGTACTCGCAAAGTACACCGTAGAGTCACTTCCGCCTGTTTCCAGTTCCGCCAAAGTAGAAAACGAGGTAAACCTTCGACGCTTTCGTGGCTATGTGTCTGCATTTCCCAGAGTAGCTTTTACGTACGCCAACATTGCACCTGGCTCTTAGTACAACTAGAGCAACGTGTGGCAGCGATTACTCGGTTGCAGCGTCGACTCTCCACATGCACACCGTTAGGTAGGTACAACTGCGATGCTACACAGTGTGCAGTGCAGTTTGTGCGGTGATCAAACGAGTAATTCCGCGCAACCATAACATCCCACGCTAAGCTAGCTACGCCTGTAAACGCTCGGCTCCGCACGCTAATACCAGTAATTCTGTTACAAGCTCGTTGGAAAGCGTGAGGCGAGAGAGGTTTCAAGCGAGAGCAACGAAGCTGCAGACTCCAGGGTTATCGCGACCACGAGAGCACAAGGGGTGGCTTTGTTCGGAAATTCCGTTCCGTGTAAATTACGGCGAAGCTCGCTTTCTCGTCCCTCGACCCCCTTGTTCAGTGTCCGTCACTGACGCTCTTCTTCTCCGGAGGTCGGTATAACTGGGGTGCACTGCCTGTCTGTGACACCATACAGAATCTACCCCGTCCGACTACCCTGTCGTCCTCTGCGGAGCAGAGAGGAAACCACTGGTGTTGCTGGTACCTCCGTTAATCAACGAATCATTGATTAACAGATGCGTACCACCTTTCGTTATATTAAACGTTTTAAGCCATGCTGCTTATTATTACCAGATCTGACGCATCCAAATATAAATTTAGAATTAATAAATCAGTTACATGTTAAGTTTGAACTTGAGTTTTATTGACTTTATGTTATTCTGGTAATTCCTGGTTCTTTTTATTTTGCAGTACTAAAATTCAGCGGAAAATTTACCATTGCTCGCTAAAAGAGCGACGTAATTTTAGATGAATTTGTAACGAAAGATAAACTCGGGTTGACATTCCGCGGCATTACCATCCTTAATCTTTCGGCACGACACAATTGAGTTATCTTTACGAGGCTCTTTCGTTAGGTCTCTCGATGCCGAAATCGAATAACGAGATTTTGTTTTCACGAGAGGAAAATTATTCCACTGGCTAATTCAGCACCGCCAGAATCCAGGACACTTGGGTACGGTCAAACCGGTAGAGATGGGATGAAAGAACCCGAGTAGAAAATTCGTAGTGTTACATCCAGCGTAAATAAGGCACTGCTAAGGTTCTGTCAAGACAGATGTAGCTCTTAAGCGGACCTGATACGCACCGGATGTAGCGCTACAGATTTTCTACTCTGGAACAATTGGATATTTAATAAATAAATCGTTGACTTGAAACGACCCTTACAGAATACAACGCAAATTAAATAGACGCAGCTTAAATTTAAAAAATATTGAATTAATAATGTCGTGAAGGTGCGGTCTTTGCCAACCAGAAATATTATTTTATTTATGCTCTAGAAATATGTTACGATGATTGCTTGAGAGACAAAATCTGGAATAATCATTTTGCCTACAAAATGGTTGCTGAATACAGTATCGTGGTATCAACTAAAAATCTCATTTTTTAAAGAAATTGAATAATCCCAAAGCGAATGGTTATTCGAAAAACAGTTGTACACGATCCCGTTTTTAGCAGTTCCCACTATATATCCTGATATTTTCGAAGAGGTCGAAGAGTTTGAGGTTCCAAGGGTGCTCGAATTAAATATAATCGATAAATGATAAAACTGCATCGTTTAGTACATGTTTAAACCTTTATTTATATTTCGTATAATTGTTGAAATTCAGAACAGAGAAATATATGATCGATTAATTTCCGCTTATAGGAACTATATTTTGCAGTGGTCGCAAAATCGAAAGAAGCGACTTTACTAAATCGATTGTTTCGGTCAAAGCGTTCTTAACTCCATTTACAGCGGTACAAAGGTTCCTATGTCATTGACTAGACTTTCCTCTGTAATTGTTCAAGCTTTAAATCGCGCTAGATCCGATAGGGTACGACAATTTAGAAAAATTTTGTGAATTCTTAAATTCGTACGATCGAATTATAGCAAATGTCTGCTTGCATACTCTTTTTCATTTATATTTGTTGTTTATCAAAATACTCTTTTGGCCACAAAGATGAAGATTTCAAGATAATCTTCGCGACGTTCTCTTAAGGTTATCCTTCTTTGAGAGAGGTTTCCAAGTTTCCAAGGTTCCAAGGAAGGTCTTCGAAGAGCGGTCGAATTAAAATATAATCGACAAATGATGAAATTATTTAAAAGGACAATGTTTATAGCATGTTCAATATTTTATTTATGTTTCGTACAATTGTTGAAATTCAGAACAGAGAAATATATAATCGATTAATTTCCGTTTATAGGAACTATATTTTGCAGTGGTTGCAAAATCGAAAGAAGCGTCCGTTGTACTTCCATTATATTGCGCAAAAGGTTATTGGCCCCATCTACAGCTGAGTTTTCTAAGCCAGTGATGACATTATTTTGCTGAGGAGCAGCCTGGATCACCCCAACCGCGATCACCAAGAGGGCCATCAGTGCAACGAAAACCTTCATCTTCTTTGTTCTTATCGAATTCGATCGTGTTCTCTACTTTAATCTACTCGTTTGATTGAGTCTTGAAATTAGTGCGGTGGAGAAGCACTTTTCATCAAGAGATGGAAAGTTGAACTGAAGTTTTTTTATTTCAACAGCCTTTTAAAGGAAATTGCAAGCTCGAACACACTTAAACATTTGTATCATTTACGTTGGAAGTAAGCTACTGTCATAAATTATTTTACTCTACTAATCACAGTTGCAACCGGATATATCTTTTATATTTGCTGATACCGATAAAAAACACGAGTTTTTCTGGAGATGCTCAATACTTGCAGCACTGACTCATCAAATACGATTTACTTGTCGTAAACATCTTCTGATAAGCATACCTGTTTTTTTCCGGTATTCCATGCATGCTTATACTTTAACTGCTGCAGAAGTCAATTATAAAGACCATACAAAAAAAATGTATCTGCATAATGTAAACTACTAAACTTCTTTCCTCTTTAAGTTCTAATTGTTTATGTCCCGTATTTATTCGGAGTTTCTAAGGCACGACGGAGTATACGTCGATGGTTAATTTCGACTCACTGTATAATGACTTGGGTAACCTTGGGTAAGGTAAAAAAAAACCTCTACTTACTATATAACAACTTGGATAAGCTTCGGTAAGGTAAGACCGGTAGAGATGCAATGCAATGAAAGTTCTCCAGTAGAAAATCTGTAGTGTTACATCCGCCGCAAATGAGGTACTGCTAAGTCCCTGTCAGGACAGATACGACTCTTAAGAGGACCAGATACGCGCCGTATGTAACGCTACAGATTTTCTACTCTGGAACAATTGGATATTTAACAAATAAATCGTCGACTTAAAACGACCCTTACAGAATACAATGCAAATTAAATAGACGCAGCTTGAATTTAAAAAATAATAATGTCGTGAAAGTCCGGTCTTTGTAAACCAGAAATATTATTTTATTCATGCTTTGGAAAAATGTTACGTGATTGCTTGAGAGACAAAAGCTGGGATAATCATTTTGCCCACAAAACCGGTTGCTCAATACAGTCTCGTGGTATCAGCTAAAAATCTCATGTTTCAATGAAATTGAGTAATCCCAAAATGAATGGTTACTCGAAGATCAGTTGTACACGATCCCGTTTTTAGCAGTTCCCACTATATTTCCTGATATTTTCGAAGAGGTCGAAGAGTTTGAGGTTCCAAGGGTGCTCGAATTAAATATAATCGATAAATGATAAAACTGCATCGTTTAGTACATGTTTAAACCTTTATTTATATTTCGTATAATTGTTGAAATTCAGAACAGAGAAATATATGATCGATTAATTTCCGCTTATAGGAACTATATTTTGCAGTGGTCGCAAAATCGAAAGAAGCGACTTTACTAAATCGATTGTTTCGGTCAAAGCGTTCTTAACTCCATTTACAGCGGTACAAAGGTTCCTATGTCATTGACTAGACTTTCCTCTGTAATTGTTCAAGCTTTAAATCGCACTAGATCCGATAGGGTACGACAATTTAGAAAAATTTTGTGAATTCTTAAATTCGTACGATCGAATTATAGCAAATGTCTGCTTGCATACTCTTTTTCATTTATATTTGTTGTTTATCAAAATACTCTTTTGGCCACAAAGATTAAGATTTCAAGATAATCTTCGCGACGTTCTCTTAAGGTTACCCTTCTTTGAGAGAGGTTTCCAAGTTTCCAAGGTTCCAAGGAAGGTCTTCGAAGAGCGGTCGAATTAAAATATAATCGACAAATGATGAAATTATTTAAAAGGACAATGTTTATAGCATGTTCAATATTTTATTTATGTTTCGTACAATTGTTGAAATTCAGAACAGAGAAATATATAATCGATTAATTTCCGTTTATAGGAACTATATTTTGCAGTGGTTGCAAAATCGAAAGAAGCGTCCGTTGTACTTCCATTATATTGCGCAAAAGGTTATTGGCCCCATCTACAGCTGAGTTTTCTAAGCCAGTGATGACATTATTTTGCTGAGGAGCAGCCTGGATCACCCCAACCGCGATCACCAAGAGGGCCATCAGTGCAACGAAAACCTTCATCTTCTTTGTTCTTATCGAATTCGATCGTGTTCTCTACTTTAATCTACTCGTTTGATTGAGTCTTGAAATTAGTGCGGTGGAGAAGCACTTTTCATCAAGAGATGGAAAGTTGAACTGAAGTTTTTTTATTTCAACAGCCTTTTAAAGGAAATTGCAAGCTCGAACACACTTAAACATTTGTATCATTTACGTTGGAAGTAAGCTACTGTCATAAATTATTTTACTCTACTAATCACAGTTGCAACCGGATATATCTTTTATATTTGCTGATACCGATAAAAAACACGAGTTTTTCTGGAGATGCTCAATACTTGCAGCACTGACTCATCAAATACGATTTACTTGTCGTAAACATCTTCTGATAAGCATACCTGTTTTTTTCCGGTATTCCATGCATGCTTATACTTTAACTGCTGCAGAAGTCAATTATAAAGACCATACAAAAAAAATGTATCTGCATAATGTAAACTACTAAACTTCTTTCCTCTTTAAGTTCTAATTGTTTATGTCCCGTATTTATTCGGAGTTTCTAAGGCACGACGGAGTATACGTCGATGGTTAATTTCGACTCACTGTATAATGACTTGGGTAACCTTGGGTAAGGTAAAAAAAAACCTCTACTTACTATATAACAACTTGGATAAGCTTCGGTAAGGTAAGACCGGTAGAGATGCAATGCAATGAAAGTTCTCCAGTAGAAAATCTGTAGTGTTACATCCGCCGCAAATGAGGTACTGCTAAGTCCCTGTCAGGACAGATACGACTCTTAAGAGGACCAGATACGCGCCGTATGTAACGCTACAGATTTTCTACTCTGGAACAATTGGATATTTAACAAATAAATCGTCGACTTAAAACGACCCTTACAGAATACAATGCAAATTAAATAGACGCAGCTTGAATTTAAAAAATAATAATGTCGTGAAAGTCCGGTCTTTGTAAACCAGAAATATTATTTTATTCATGCTTTGGAAAAATGTTACGTGATTGCTTGAGAGACAAAAGCTGGGATAATCATTTTGCCCACAAAACCGGTTGCTCAATACAGTCTCGTGGTATCAGCTAAAAATCTCATGTTTCAATGAAATTGAGTAATCCCAAAATGAATGGTTACTCGAAGATCAGTTGTACACGATCCCGTTTTTAGCAGTTCCCACTATATTTCCTGATATTTTCGAAGAGGTCGAAGAGTTTGAGGTTCCAAGGGTGCTCGAATTAAATATAATCGATAAATGATAAAACTGCATCGTTTAGTACATGTTTAAACCTTTATTTATATTTCGTATAATTGTTGAAATTCAGAACAGAGAAATATATGATCGATTAATTTCCGCTTATAGGAACTATATTTTGCAGTGGTCGCAAAATCGAAAGAAGCGACTTTACTAAATCGATTGTTTCGGTCAAAGCGTTCTTAACTCCATTTACAGCGGTACAAAGGTTCCTATGTCATTGACTAGACTTTCCTCTGTAATTGTTCAAGCTTTAAATCGCACTAGATCCGATAGGGTACGACAATTTAGAAAAATTTTGTGAATTCTTAAATTCGTACGATCGAATTATAGCAAATGTCTGCTTGCATACTCTTTTTCATTTATATTTGTTGTTTATCAAAATACTCTTTTGGCCACAAAGATTAAGATTTCAAGATAATCTTCGCGACGTTCTCTTAAGGTTATCCTTCTTTGAGAGAGGTTTCCAAGTTTCCAAGGTTCCAAGGAAGGTCTTCGAAGAGCGGTCGAATTAAAATATAATCGACAAATGATGAAATTATTTAAAAGGACAATGTTTATAGCATGTTCAATATTTTATTTATGTTTCGTACAATTGTTGAAATTCAGAACAGAGAAATATATAATCGATTAATTTCCGTTTATAGGAACTATATTTTGCAGTGGTCGCAAAATCGAAAGAACCGTCCGTTGTAGTTCCATTATATTGCGCAAAAGGTTATTGGCCCCATCTACAGCTGAGTTTTCTAAGCCAGTGATGATATTATTTTGCTGAGGAGCAGCCTGGATCACCCCAACCGCGATCACCAAGAGGGCCATCAGTGCAACGAAAACCTTCATCTTCTTTGTTCTTATCGAACTCGATCGTGTTCTCTGCTTTAATCTACTCGTTTGATTGAGTCTTGAAATTAGTGCGGCGGAGAAGCACTTTTCATCAAGAGATGGAAAATTGAACTGAAGTTTTATCATTTCAACAGCCTTTTAAAGGAAGCTTCAAGCTCGAACACACTTAAACATTTGTATCATTTACGTTGGAAGTAAGCTACTGTCATAAATTATTTTACTCTACTAATCACAGTTGCAACCGGATATATCTTTTATATTTGCTGATACCGATAAAAAACACGAGTTATTCTGGAGATGCTCAATACTTGCAGCACTGACTCATCAAATACGATTTACTTGTAAACATCTTCTGATAAGCATACCTGTTCTTTTCCGGTATTCCATGCATGCTTATACTTTAACTGCTGCAGAAGTCAATTATAAAGACCATGCCAAATAAATGTATCTACATAATGTAAACTATTAAACTTCTTTCCTCTATAAGTTCCAATTTTTAATGTCCCGCATTTATTAGGAGTTTGTAAGGTACGACGGAGTATACGTCGATCTCCACTCACTGTATAACAACTTGAATAAGCTTCGGTAAGGTAAGACCGATAGAGATGGAATGCAATAGAATATCTCCAGTAGAAAATCTGTAGTGTCACATTCTGCGCAAATGAGACACTGCTAAGACCCTGTCAGGACAGATACGACTCTTAAGAGGGCCAGATACGCGCCGTATGTAACGCCACAGATTTTCTACTTGGGAAAAGTTGTATATTTATCATATAAATCGACGAATTGAAACGAACTTTACAAAAAACAATACGTTGCGCCAAATGAGATACACGCAAGCTGGTAAAATCATTTCACTCACATCAGACACAAATCTGTCAAAAACATTATTTGCAGTTGTGCCGCTGTCGAATGTTATTCTGTATGTTTTAAGATGTGTCAATAATATTTTTGCCTACTTTTTTCATGTTCAAAGTCATATGATATATGTTCACTCAGGTTCCCATAAATGTGAGAGAAATAGCGAAATCTCCGAATCTCAAATTTCAAAAGAGCGATAAATTACAGAATTGTGAGACTCAGTTCCCTCGTCTTCGTCTTTTAGATAATTGAGACTGATCGACTCATGCAAGAAATCACGAGTTCGACTTTAAAAATTGTGCAAAAATGCACAAATTATCGTAGCCTCATGACAGTTTTACAATAATGAATTGCTCGTGGTCGCAAACTGAAGATTTTTCACTTTTTGAATGTTCCAAGGGCAGCCTGATAATATTGAAACCCAACAAAGTCGCAGTCGGCTAAGAAAAAGTGTCCCATCTCTCTTGATTTTACTCTATAGCGAAAACTCCGACGGAAACATAGAAAGCGCCAGAAGGGAGAGAAGAAAAAGTTTAAGGAAGCTGGACGTGCGCCAGTGGAGCAGCGAGAGGCACTTTCACTCGATCTGGTGGGTCCACCGATGCTTCTACCGCTGCTGGCGGTACACCAGCCCTAACTCCTTTCTCTAGTACTTGGTCATGGAACAAAAAGTAAAGAGAGTTGGATGTTAAAGACAAGAAAATCTTCGCACGTGCGTCCGGAGCTTCAAGCGCAAAGCCACTTGTTTTCTTTTTCTTTCACAATCTCGTGGACACTGCACTTTTCTTCATTCGGATTTAATTTATTATTTACTACAAAATTGTAAGAATATACGGAGAGTACTTTTTTTAAAATCAGTATTGCGCATTGTTACTTACGCTGTTAACAACTTTTGTATGAAAATTAGTAGACCCTGGACATCAGAAAACTAGTAATAGCGAGATGATCCAAAAGGGTGATTGTGCTAATGAAATAGTTAATTGGCCGAACAAACAAACTGGTTCATCCTACTATTGTTAGGTTTCTGGAGGCAAAGTTGTTTGTAGCAACTTACCATTTCTCTCCCTGTATACACAAAAGATTGATCGATACATCTGATAAAATTAATACAACTATACAGATAAAATCAAGAACTAATAAAACCGACGACGACACAATTTTTAAAAAAACCAGGAACAAAATATAATCAATAATAAATTTGATAGAATTGATTATTCTGAAGTTAATGTTTTCAACATTGTTGTGTCTGTACCGCTACAATGATTCCTTAATACATAAAGAAGCGACAAATGCTTAGCACGCCTCAGAGAACTTCCTCTGATATTGTGACAATTTAACGGAGCACAGCTGAAGTTTTACCGTCCAGAAATTGTTGACGGCGAGGCGATTCGTCGGCTATCCGATTATTTCCAGAGGGACAGGAAGGAGGATCGATCGCTTTTAGTTATAGAGTGAGCCAGTAAGAACTGTACACCGATCCGCTTGGTTGTTCGACGTATCTCACCCTTGGGACTTTCGGTTTCGGTATTTCCAATTCTCCGAAACGAGTTCGTGTAGGTTCGCATATGTAGCACGCGAGACGAGTCGATCTTCTTCCAGTACAGGAAACCCGATATTATCGCACCACCTGGTACTGTCATCCCCCGAAACAAGTCGATAGAAACAATAAGCTGGACAGAAGCCATCTCCGTCCGCCGCTCGTGGATATATCGTTCGGCGGGCGAGTGAGACAAGGGAGGATTGGGCGTATTCGTCGTTCAGAACGGGATGGTATGAAGTATCCTATACATATGTCGGTGCATCGACTCCATACTATACTGTACTGTAGCACATACCCTGTCAGGGATACATGATACGCCAAAGTGAACGATCGATCTTCTCCGCCTTTTCTAACTATTGCCGATATAACGTACGGCGTGTGCCGACGGAATTCAATCAAAACGCTTCGTTCCTTCGTCGCTTCCTTTGGACGTCGATTTTTCTTCTGGTTTTATTGTCGGCCTTTGCGAAAATTAGATTGCAATTCATGCTTAACGAATATTAGATCCTCATTTAAGTGTAAATATATTTAGCTCGGATTAGGATGTCAATAAAGCTTTTCATGATTTCTTTAGATTAAAAGACAAGCTTAAATCCTACGTGTTAACAGGTTTCCGGTGATTGTTAATGACAATTTTTACTTTTAACGAAATAGGCATTTTATTCGTTTCCCAAAGGAGAAAATACACGGATGCAGGGTCTAAAAAAAATGTTGTTTGTATTTTGATTAAAGAAGGTGATTTAACTTTTAAGTGAAATAACTTTTAAATGGTCTTGCGCGTACATTTGATACTTATTTCGACAATTTAGAAAAAGTTTGTGAATTCTTAAAGTCGTACGATCGAATTATAGCAAATGTTTGCTTGCATACCCTTTTTTATTTTATTTGTTGTTTATCAAAGTACTCTTCTGGCCATAAAGATGAAGATTTCAAGATTATCTTCGCGACGTTCTCTTAAGGTTATCCTTCTTTGAGAGAGGTTTCCAAGTTTCCAAGGTTCCAAGGAAGGTCTTCGAAGGGTGGTCGAATTAAAATATAATCGACAAATAACGAAACCATTTAAAAGGACAATATTTATAGCATGTTCAATATTTTATTTATGTTTCGTACAATTGTTGAAATTCAGAACAGAGAAATATATAATCGATTAATTTCCGTTTATAGGAACTATATTTTGCAGTGGTCGCAAAATCGAAAGAAGCGACTGTTGTACTTCCATTATATTGCGCAAAAGGTTATGGGCCCCATCTACAACTGAGTTTTCTAAGCCAGTGACTACATTATTTTGCGGAGCAGCCTGGGTCACCCCAACCGCGATCACCAAGAGGGCCATCAGTGCAACGAAAATCTTCATCTTCTTTGTTCTTATCGAATTCGATCGTGTTCTCTGCTTTAATCTACTCGTTTGATTGAGTCTTGAAATTAGTGCGGTGGAGAAGCACTTTTCATCAAGAGATGGAAAATTGAACTGAAGTTTTATCATTTCAACAGCCTTTTAAAGGAAGCTGCAAGCTTGAACACACTTAAACATTTGTGTCGTTTACGTTAGAAGTAAGCTACTGTTATAAATTATTTTACTCTAATAGTCACAGTTGCAACCGAAGATATCTTTTATATTTGCTGATACCGATAAAAAAGACGAGTTTTTCTGGAGACGCCCAATATTTGCAGCACTGACTCATCAAGTACGATTTACTTGTCGTAAACATCTTCTGATAAGTATACCTGTTTTTTCCGGTATTCCATGCATGCTTATACTTTAACTGCTGCAGAAGTAAATTAGAATGACCATGCAAAAAAAAATGTATCTGCATAATGTAAACTACTAAACTTCTTTCCTCTTTAAGTTCTAATTTTTTATGTCCCGCATTTATTCAAAGTTTCTGGGACACGATGCACTAGACGTCAATCGTTAATCTCGACGCAATGTATAACGACATACTACTTTCAATATACTAATAACAACTTACAATATTACACAAACCTATAATTTCGTATATATCGTACACGCAACGCATAAAGAATGGTAATAATAATCATGATGGAGACTCAGAGAGGTAGTAAGCAAATAATTTAAATATATATATTCTGCACCAAATTATAATAAACACGAACTAAATGCGACTAATATCACATAGCGCACTAGAAATGCGAATAATGAGCGGCAATCGCAGCGATCGATATAGAACCATTTTTATATATGATATATTTAAAGAAATGCAGAATAAACATGATTTACGTAAGATCCATAGCCAAAGCCCGGAGATAATAGCTGACAAGGTTAATCTCAGCAATAATAATCGCCTCATTAGTCGATCTTAGACATACTTTTATGACTCTCTTTATGAAGGATTAAAGGAGGTTTTAACATTAAAAAATCTCCTTTAACCCTCCATAAAGACCATTAATCTGGGGCTCGAGGAGGGTCATAGGAGGATTAAAAGATGATTAAACCTCATTGAACCCCTCCCGACGACCATTAATCTCTTGTTTCAAGAAGGTCAAAGAAGGTTGAAAAATCCAATCTATCCAATGATAGATTGCGAGAGCGCTTAGTGTCGGAATCGTACGATGCGTATCCATCTATCCTGAAACAGGTTTCGTCGTATTTGATTTCTGTAGATATGATGTGTCTGGATATGTACATACAAACATAAATTTCTACCGTTGACGCAGTGCTTTGGTCGTGTAGATAATAGGTGTGGGGGAGCTTCGGCACTGAACGACCTTCATGAACTTATTATACCTAAATAAAAATTACTATACCTAAATAGCACACATAAAAAACATATTATATAGTAAATTTGCATCCTAAAATGAATAGCATAGAAAAGATATACTACATCTATTGATCTTTTATAAAAAAATTGTTCTTGTCATATCACTTTTGTAGAATGTAAATAAAACATTTCTGAGGAGGGTCCCGACCAAAGGGCCGAAACGTAAAGGAGGATTAAAGTTCATAAAGGTCGTTCAGTGCCAAAGCTCCCCCATACCTATAAATTTCCACCAATTGCAATTAATTAGCGGCATGTACTTGACAATACGTGCTTCGGGTGTTTTCAATTTATTTCACAACTCTTTGTAAGTACGAGAAGTAGCTCATGTAAATGTACTTGTCTCAATTGATGCACGTAATGTACTTGTCACAATTTTTATAAATTTTGTGTTTTTACGGGATTCTTATAACGAAAGTATCGCGAGGACAATGCCCTCGCAAGTACGGTAAGTCTGGTCACAGGTTTTTCGAACTCTCATTTTTAGTCCATAGATTTAATTCTTTCGTACGAAGTCTCTTTGTCAATTTGCAAATACATTTTTTTAATAACATATGGTTAATTGCAACGATTGTCACCATCGAGCAGAGTAATAAATATCTCTGGATTAAAAAAAAACTCGTAGACAACCAAAGGCTCGTTATAAATACTAAAGATTTCTGATTGAAAGATTCTCATTCCTGAAGATGCTAAAACTAGTTACAAAATAACAACGTTATCTGATCCGATTGCACGAATATCGTATTGGATATTATGTTACGCCTTTCTGAAACGACATCTACTCTGTCGTTCACAAGAAAGTCGTATCCGTAGAATATTTGATTAATCTGCATTTTCGAAAGAAAGATCCGCTGCGTTTTATATTAACGAGAAATAAATCATGTGATACACACACTAGTAAGGTAAATAGTGAACAAATGATTATCTAGCAGGAGGAGGTCTATAAAATATATGTTTCGATTATAGTGACCGTGTACCGGTAGTTGATTACGTTTGCCGACAAGCCAACCATCTTTTGCGTTTTTCGAATTTTCCTATGACTGCAAACGAATGCAGTCTTCGTACGCACAGATACGAATGTTATGTTAATTTGAATTTTTTAAATAATTTTTGTAAAGCCTTTAAAAGTCTTATTTTATGCTATCGAGCTATATAATTATTTACAACAACAGTAACATTCTAGGATATTCGGCATTGGATTTGATCGAAATTGATAAAGAAGTTTGGAATTTATAGAATATTTAATTTATCAAAAAGTTGAAGTTAGCCTAACCAACGTAAACTTTGATCAGTTCAACACAAATTTCCAACAGCAACGAACTAATATTCAGGAGTGCCAGATGTTCAATCTATTAAAGTTCGGTAGAGGTTTGAATTATTTATAGCAATTTCAATTTTTCAAGTTTTTACTTTCGAAACATTTGACGATACCAACTTAAAGCGCAATCACCTACGTAACAAGATTCAAAGATATTTGTTATTAATTTTGACGAAAATCGATAGAGGCATTCGATTGTTTTAATTTTATATTTACAATAGCCGAGACATTGAACAATAACACGTCTGTAACTCGTAAATTACGCAACTGGTTAAAAGATTTTTACACCAGTTGCGCAGTTAGTACTCATTTTTATTATTTTTATTATTTACAATGTGAATACTTACAATAGTAGAACATTGAATATTGTTTCCTCGTTATTTTCTACCCTTTGTAAAGCTTCCTCTTCGAGGAAGCCAAAATGTATCGATGTACTTCTCAATAAAGATTAAACGCGGCAAATAATGAGGAAGCAATGCGCAAAGTTCTACTTGGCACCTTCGTTTTATTTCTTGACCACCAAGACATCGGTTTAATATCAGTTCCTACAATTTTATAAAACAAGGATACAAGGTAGAACCTTGTACATTGCTTTCTTATTACTTTCCATTTTTCACAAAGCTTCTTCTATGACGAAGTCAAAATTGATTAACTTATTTCCTCATTGATATGGCTGTTCGAGTACCGATAATTACTTTCTGCGTATGATAAGGGGAACGCTGTCGAACGCACGTTGAATATATTTAGTGATATCGACGTGACTTTTCGACGTCTCACTATAAAAAATATAATTTACATCGTTGTGGCAAATATAGAAATACCGTTCAAAAGTTTCCAAAAATTCGTCGAACAAGTTTACCGACTCGTTCAACTTTCTCTCGAATGACGAAGGAATCCACTTTCGTCACTTTACCTCGTGGATGACTTACGTCATGAGTCTTGTCAATCGTACAATCGACAACGATCGAAAAATGTACATTAAAATGAATTCAAGTGGCGCCCCAAATCAGGCGTAATAAAAAATTATGATAATGGACACTAGACTTACCTTGTCAGAGCAAGTCAAAAATACTTTAGCGCAAAGCTGTTTGCTTCGCAGAGGAAAGGGCATAATGTTATTCCAGATACTATTCTTCAGTGTAAAGTGCTCATTCACAAATAACTCGAAGATTTTCATCATCCTTTCAAATCCCATGATCGTAATATTTTCGATACGTACGTTCATGGACATAAGCAAAGCAGATGCCATGTTTATTATGCGGTCGGATATTCTTAAGAAATTGATCGAATTTACATACTTGACATCGTCGATGAGCACGTTGATTTCATAGTTGAACCGTTAAGTTTATTAACCGTCATTGTCAAATTTTATCAATGTAAATACATGGATAAAATTTGACAATTCAATGAAACTGTCATCAATCATTAAATTGTTGACAAATTTATTTACGAAGCAATGAAAGACATCCCCTCCTTATAATGACTCGTGATATCGATTCGTAACTTCTCTCTGAAAATGGCCGTTGTGTTCATGACTTTGTCAACTGTTGGTGAAATGTATTCAACAAAATGTTGAAATAATGCTTTAAACCTGAAAAGCTTCGAAGTGATCTCTTATTCATCATCTCATTGCCATAGGTGACCCCCTCCTCGAGGGCTGACTTACCGGTAGCATATGATGCTTACTATTGGTTAAAATTATTAAAATTATTAGAGATAAATGTGACAAAATTCCCACTTACCACTTACTTATTTTGAGATTTGGTGCTTCTTTTTCTTCTTCATAAAGAAAGCTTTGATTTCACAAAACGTTTTTTCTTTCACTCAAGATAGTGTGAAGCGTCGAGAATAGTGATTTTGAAAAATTGTTCGGATGAATGTGGCGTGAATACGAGTGTGCATACGAGAGATCATAAGATTTTCTTGTTGATTTTTAATATTTAATATATTTTTGAAGCAAAAACCAATCATACCGAATGAATTGTATATTTATGAATATTACGCATGAATCGTTTTAAACTTACAATCTCAAATTATTTTTCTATTTTATCTATTTTATCGTTTCGAGAAGAAAATGATTTTTAAAAATATTTTCTCCTGCACATTTCGGTTGCTTGAAATAAGAATCGAATTTAGAGTCAACGTAGGCTTTTTCCGAGTTCCTAACATATATTTTTATTTTTAGTCTCTTATTTTTTATATTCTTCAAGTAGATAACTGAGGTTTACTTATCGCTCAATTGCGCTGAGCATATGGAATTTTCTTCGTTCCTTGTCCTTATTTCTACCAATAGAGGCAAACTTTTCACGCAGTATACTTTTTACAATATCGTCAAGCGTGACTGGATAATAAAAACTCATGGACACGACGAATATGCACTAGCTTTAACCTTGATTTTTATTTTTCCTTCCTACGTTTAGAAGCGGAAACGACGATGCGCCAATTTTCCCGCAGCACAAAGATCGTGTACTAGATGAATATTGAATATACCTCCGAAAAAACCGATAATACGATGAAAATTGTATATTTATTATGATTTTTCACTCGCCTCTTTTGTTTTTAACTTAGAAATGTGAATCCTTTTTTCATTGAATACATTTTATCGTATGGAGACATAAATCATTTTCAAAATATTTGCCCTTAAAATTCTCGTTGCTTGAAACACAAACAGGATTTTTCACATTAATTCAGTGACATCGTAAATTTCATTCGACTTTTTTACATATATTTTTGTGGCTAGCCTCGAATTTTTTTATGTACTGGAATTGATAACAGAGGCTTACGTGTCGCTCGTGCACAGTGCACGTGGATTTTTTTTTCGTTATTTATCCTCTTCTTTCCACCGATAGTGGCAAAACCTTGACGCACTACGATTTTATCGGTAGCCTGAAGCGTGTCTGGGTAATAAAGAATTATCAACACGACGGATTTGCGCACGTTTTAACCCGGATATTCATTTTTCCTTTCGACATTTAGAAGCGAAAAACGGTAATGCACCATTTTTCTCGCAACGAATGTCATAAGGTTTAAACGTATATTCAAATAATCGAATATAATTATGAAAGAAACTGGCAGTACGAAGAAAATGGTATATTTATTATAATGACACAGGAGTCCTTTTAAACGTAAAATATTGCGCCGCTGTATTGAGATCTAAACAAATTGAAATTTCTCTATCTCCAGAATAACATCAGCTATCGAAATAAAGTTTGGTATAATTTTCTATTTATTTCAACGTCGCACATTTTCCGCTATCGAGGTAAAAAGATATTCTTAATTACCGATTTCCGCTCACTTCGACTTTGTTATTTATTTGTATTATAGTTCTTCCGTTTCTACGCGAAAAACGATAATGCACCATTTCTCTCGCAGCAAGAGGCGTAAGATTTAAACGTTTAATTAAGTAATTCAATATAATTTTTAAAGAAACTAGCAATACGAAGAAAAGTCGCATGTGCATGAAAATGACTTTTTGGTATTGAGATAAAAATATGAAAATACTAGACAAGAGATTGGTACAACTTATCAGTGTCTATAAATTGATAATTTAGATTTAAATAAGATGAGGAGACATACATCCAAGGAAAGATGACAACAGGAGCCTTGTAATCCTTCAGGGACACGATGAATACACACGCATACATACATATATACATATATACAAAGCTTTTAAATCAAGTACCATATATACTATAGTAAAACGATTTAGAAAGACAATTTATAGAATATGTTGAATCTTTTATTCATGTTTCGTACAATTGTTCAAATCTTGAACAGAGAATCTAAAGTCGGTTTATTCTGCATCAATGAACAATATTTGGCAGTGGTGCCAACACCGAAAAAATCAACTTTCGAGCCTCATCAACAATTTGTTCAGTTTGACGGACATCCCTAGTTCTGTATACATCTTCAAAAGACGAATCGAATACAGCTGAGGTTTCCACGTCGTGGACTAGACGATTTCCTATAGGAACAGCCTCAATCATTTTAACCGCGATCACCAAAAGCGCCAACTGTGCAACGAAAAATTTCATCTTCTTCGTTCTTATTGAATTCGATCGTGTCCTCTGCTTTTATTAACTGCTTAGATTATATCTTTGAATCAGAGAGGCGGAATAGCACTCTTCATTGACAGATGCTAAACTCAACTGAAATCCGTTTTACCTTTTAAAGGAAGCTGCAAGATCGCACACATTTAAACACACGTACCATTAACGTTGCGCGTAAGCTAGTCTCATAAAAGACTTTATTACTGTGATACTCGCTGTCATTACCAGAGATATATTCTCTATTTGCTGATATCGATAAAAGAACACGAGATTTTCTATAACCGTTCAGTAATAGCGGCGGTGACTCATCCATTACGATTTTGTTGTCATAAACATCTTCTGCGATAAGCATATCTTTTTTATTCGGTATTCCGTAGCATGTGCTGGTGCTATACCTACTGCAGAATTGAATTGAAAATCTTCCGAAAGATAAATTTATCTGAATAATTTAATAAATCACTAAACACGTAAACTTAATTTAAGAGTACAAATCGATTTCTTCGCCCTCGTTTCCACCATGAATTTTTTTTTCCTTATCTACAGTTCGACATGAAAAACGAAGATTTATAATGTTTTGCCCAGTTAAGTAAATTTACAAACGTAAAATTTATACAATGCAATATAAATCGAAAATGAAATTTAAAAGAGCCGACAATATGAAGAAAACAGTATATTCATGATTATTACACATTCGCATCGGTAGCTTTAAACTTATATTCTTAAAATATTCCTTCATTTCGACTATTTAATTGTTTAGAGGGAAAAAATTATTTTTTAAATAATTCTTCCCGCCAATTCGGCTGCTTAAAACCAGAACCGGATCTTGAGAATTCATCTAATTATTATACATATATATCTTTGCCGCGGCTTAACGATGATTCGCGATTGACGACGAAGCGATTGCGAATATGTCGTATTGATAAGTATTCATTACTCTGATGCTGCCTGCTACTATAAAAAACTAGTTTACGTCAAAGTTTTGCCATTATCGATAGTAAAAAAAAACGGATACAGTCCGGAAAAAATTCCGAGTGGACAGTAGAATCGAGGAATATTCAAGGTTCTGTTATCAACTCAAAACACATTTAAAAATACAAGGTTACGAAGTATGAAACTATACGGAAAAAGCCAGCGATACAAAGAAAATAACATCTTTATTGCGAATTCATATCGGTTGTTTTAAGCTCAACATCTGGAAATATTCCTTAATTCGATCTATTTTATCGTTCGAAGAGAAAAAATGATAACTGTTTCTTCCTGCACACTTTGGCTGCTCGAAAGCAAGAACCGGATTTTCAAAATTAACCTAACATACATTGTAGTTGTGTCTTAACGACTATGAATAAGGTGATGCGTTTTGGTAAAGCATAACTCAGATGTACTCGTATTTAAAAATAAAGTAAAAATGTTTACCAATATTTCCACATTCTTCTTCGTTATTATCGCGTATAAATAGCTCGATATCACCTCAACCACAATTTAAAACGTGTAATACGAAGTACGCAAGAAAGAATAGCGATGATAGTTGCCATGCTTCGATACTGTTGTTTTATTTCTATATTTTAAAAAACGTGATTCAGCGCTTTTTATTAATATTCTTCTTCTCTTGACGTGTAAGATGAAGCGAAAGACTCATTCCATTTTGTACCACGTGACCCTGGTGTGTTCTCTCTTGCACTCTCGCGATCCCTATGGTGCTCTTCACACATGGATCGAGTGGAGTGAGTCTTTTGCCTCGCCTTAAGCATATACTATGTAGGACTTCACCTAGCGGTAGGTTAATCCCTACGTGGTCACTAAGGAAACGTAATTGCTATTTTCTTGAGTGATACCACATCGAAGGCGGTCAAATTAAAATGAAATCACCCAAGAAAATAACAATTTAAAAGCACAATTTTTATGGCATGTTCAATTTGTTATTTATATTTCATACAATTGTTAAAATTTTGTACAGAGAATGTAAAACCAATTTATGTCGCATCAACGTCCTATTCTCCGTTGACTCAGCAACGGTTGCAATATCGACAGTATCTTCTTTCCTATGACGAGTAGTTTGATCAGAATGACTGAATTTGCTGGATCATCATCCGGATACTCTGTTGAATCCGCTTCTGCTGTATCTTGAGCCTCAATCCCCTGAAACGCGATCACCAAGAGCGTTAATGATGCGTCGTAAAACTTCATCTTCTCTATCGTTATTGAATTCGATGGTGTCCTCTGTTTAATTTATACCACATATAGGATCTTCAAGTCAGAGAAACTTCAATTGGTAAATAAAAAACCGGTTTTTCGGACTGAAGTTTCTTTTCGTTGCAAATACTTTATAACTGAAGCGGTAAGTTCGGGCATCCTAAAATATTCCTACCATTTTCGTAAGCTGGTCTGACAAAGTATTTTATTACTGATGTAGTCATCGTCGCCACCTGAAATATGTTTTATGATCGCCGCTACCGATAAGAAGTCGAGGCGTTTACGAAAATGTTCAATATTCGTTGCAATGACTCGTTCAGTACGATTTTGCTATATGCTTATACGATATCTACTGCAGAAACAAATTGAAAGAACGACGAAAAGTAAAGAACCTTGAGGACCTAGTGACAGGATAAATTGAAAAATAAGCGTTTCGCCGTCATCCCTACAGTCGATTTGTCTCAATCCCGTCATCTATACTTTGTTCATACGAATAAATTGAACGCGTTAGATAATAATGCACATGTCCATAGATGAGTGCATACATTTAGAACAAAGGACGCGTACACCGAAATATTTTTTCCCCTCCAATGTGGTCTTGACACAGGTCCGCTAACTGCTCATGGGCGGCAGGCTCTTTGTCCGGCACCTGAATAAATTAGATAAATTTGTAGCGGGTATATCGCCTAATTTAGCGTGTTAAATGTATTGCGAGAGTGCCGTCATCGATATCTTGAAATTGTTTTATCGTCAAAATAAAATTGTTAAATTGATTGTAATTGATTCTCTAAAGCAATAGTTATCAAAATAATTCTGAATCCACATTCTGTGACTTTTGCAAAGTATCTAAAGTGAAGCGGTGGGTTGAACGTTGGTCAAAACAATTGGTAGCACATAAATAAACTTGAATATCGCTAGGAATGCTCCTTCTCTTTTTGTCTATTATTTCTGTTCACTCGAATCACTCGAGGGTCATCACAATTGAATCTCCGTGATTATTAGAGTCTCGGATAGATTGTCGAATTATTAAATTGAAATAAAAGAAGTCGAATTATTGGTAGTCGTTGACTTGCTGGCGATTAACGAAAGGAACTATAACTGAGAACAAATTTAATAAATTTCTCCCACTTGAGCTCTGGTAGCCATTGACCTAGGCCGTGCTAGGTGTAAAGCGATGAAATAAAATAATATAAATTGAATGTAAAATACCGTAAAAATCATATTATTCATTAAAAAAGTCGCTGTCTAAATCTACTTACTTCAACGAGATACCTTACCGACGCCAAGACGCTATTCGTATCTCTTATTCCAAACAGCTTCGATAAGTCACATTTTGACAGTTTAATACGACATATAAATTACGAGCACTCTAAGCATATTGTGTCCGGCGGTTGGATGCGTCATCTCAAGATATTTCGTTTGGTTTCTGGAATACTAATAATCCGTATCGCTCGTCGTAGCACAACATGCAAATCACTTGTTTTCGCACCTAGCAATTGAAAAAAAAACGGTGGACAGTGATGGTCATAATGATTATGGGTCGACCAGTTGGGTTGCTAACTATAATTGGGCATGGTTTAAGCGCTAGGTGCACTCGCAAACTATCATTGGACAGCATCTGTTTCTATTATCAAAAGCCTTGTAACTGGAAAGAGGGCGGGGTTCAAATAGGTATTTAGAATATACTTACATAGATATCTAGTCAGAACGGGCTCAAATCCAAGTTGTACTAAAATAACTTTTGTGAATGATCGTTGATAGACATTTAGAATATAGAGTAGAGAAAATTGACGACGATATAAAAGCACAAATGTTTCACCATTAATTCAGCGACATCGTGAGTTTCCTCCAACCTTCTTATTTACATTTTTATGATTAGCTTCGTATTTACCAATGGGTTTTAAGATAATAATAGTGGGTTGTGAATCGTTTAATTCCGCTGTAACTCGTTCAGACTCAGTAAGCGCTCCTACATGGCTCCTTCTAGTAGTCCCCAACTGTATTTCTGCATATTCCTTCATCATGATCGCGTACAAATATGGCAATATCTTATCAACCACTATATACAACTCGTGTAGTAGATTCAGAGTTTTTTAATATTCAGAGTATATGTAGCGCAGAACCTAGCGGTAGGTACCAGCGACATTTAACGGTAAGGTAAGGTAACTGATGGGTCTGCTTGACCCCTTCCGCCAAAGAAAGAAAACGCGCTCATTATTTCCATATGTATTATAGTGTTTCATTTGAAGGGTAGTTGAATGAAAATAAAATATGATGGAATAAGAAATGTGCACTATTTTAATTATATTTCTTACAATTGTTGAAATTCTGAACAGGAAATGTAAAATCAACTCATTCCGCATCAACGACCTATCCTCCATTTGCTGAGCAGCGGTTCAAGCAGCGATAGGACTTTTTTTCCTATAGTGAGTAATGCGGTCAAAAGGATCGACTTCTTCGCAGATTTATTTGGTTGATTCGCTGTTGAAATCACATTTGGATACTCTGGTGTATCATCTATTAGATGCTCTTCTGAGTGATCTCCTGGATACTCTGTTAAATAATCTGCAGGATGCTCTGTTGAACTATATTCTGAAGGCGTTGTTGAATAATCTGCAGAATGCTCTGTTGAACTATATTCTGGAGACGTTGTTGAATAATCTGCAGGATGCTCTGTTGAACTATATTCTGGAGACGTTGTTGAATAATCTGCAGGATGCTCTGTTGAACTATATTCTGGAGGCGTTGTTGAATAATCTGCTGGATGCTCTGTTGAACCATATTCTGAAGGCGTTGTTGAATAATCTGAAGGATACTCTGTTGAACTATATTCTGGTGACGTTGTTGAATAATCTGCTGGATGATCTGATGAACTATAATCTGGAGACATTGATGAATAATCTGCAGAATGCTCTGTTGAACTATATTCTGGAGACGTTGTTGAATAATCGGCGGGATGCTCTGTTGAACTATATTCTGGAGACGTTGTTGAATAATCTGCAGGATGCTCTGTTGAACTATATTCTGGAGGCGTTGTTGAATAATCTGCAGGATGCTCTGTTGAACCATATTCTGAAGGCGTTGTTGAATAATCTGAAGGATACTCTGTTGAACTATATTCTGGTGACGTTGTTGAATAATCTGCTGGATGCTCTGATGAACTATATTCTGGAGGCATTGATGAATAATCTGCAGAATGCTCTGTTGAACTATATTCTGGAGGCGTTGTTGAATAATCTGAAGGATGCTCTGTTGAACTATATTCTGAAGGCGTTGTTGAATAATCTGCAGGATGCTCTGTTGAACTATATTCTGCAGGCGTTGTTGAATAATCTGCAGAATGCTCTGTTGAACTATATTCTGGAGACGTTGTTGAATAATCTGCAGGATGCTCTGTTGAACTATATTCTGGAGGCGTTGTTGAATAATCTGCAGGATGCTCTGTTGAACCATATTCTGAAGGCGTTGTTGAATAATCTGAAGGATACTCTGTTGAACTATATTCTGGTGACGTTGTTGAATAATCTGCTGGATGCTCTGATGAACTATATTCTGGAGACATTGATGAATAATCTGCAGAATGCTCTGTTGAACTATATTCTGGAGACGTTGTTGAATAATCGGCAGGATGCTCTGTTGAACTATATTCTGGAGACGTTGTTGAATAATCTGCAGGATGCTCTGTTGAACTATATTCTGGAGGCGTTGTTGAATAATCTGCAGGATGCTCTGTTGAACCATATTCTGAAGGCGTTGTTGAATAATCTGAAGGATACTCTGTTGAACTATATTCTGGTGACGTTGTTGAATAATCTGCTGGATGCTCTGATGAACTATATTCTGGAGGCATTGATGAATAATCTGCAGAATGCTCTGTTGAACTATATTCTGGAGGC
Source organism: Cylloceria caligata (assembly GCA_963942595.1). Taxonomy (NCBI): domain Eukaryota; kingdom Metazoa; phylum Arthropoda; class Insecta; order Hymenoptera; family Ichneumonidae; genus Cylloceria; species Cylloceria caligata. The sequence goes on along the minus strand of OZ012709.1, from coordinate 43,323,122 downwards.
GTTGTTGAATAATCTGAAGGATGCTCTGTTGAACTATATTCTGAAGGCGTTGTTGAATAATCTGCAGGATGCTCTGTTGAACTATATTCTGCAGGCGTTGTTGAATAATGTGCTGGATGCTCTGATGAACTATATTCTGGAGGCGTTGTTGAATAATCTGCAGGATGCTCTGTTGAACTATATTCTGAAGGCGTTGTTGAATAATCTGAAGGATGCTCTGTTGAACTATATTCTGAAGGCGTTGTTGAATAATCTGCAGGATGCTCTATTGAACTATATTCTGCAGGCGTTGTTGAATAATGTGCTGGATGCTCTGATGAACTATATTCTGGAGGCGTTGTTGAATAACCTGCAGGATGCTCTGATGAACTATATTCTGGAGGCGTTGTTGAATAATCTGCAAGATGCTCTGTTGAACTATATTCTGGAGGCGTTGTTGAATAATCTGCAGGATGCTCTGTTGAACTATATTCTGAAGGCGTTGTTGAATAATCTAAAGGATGCTCTGTTGAACTATATTCTGAAGGCGTTGTTGAATAATCTGAAGGATGCTCTGTTGAACTATATTCTGGAGACGTTGTTGAATAATGTGCTGGATGCTCTGATGAACTATATTCTGGAGGCGTTGTTGAATAATCTGCAAGATGCTCTGTTGAATTATTATCTGGAGGCGTTATTGAATAATCTGCAGGATGCTCTGTTGAACTATATTCTGGTGGCGTTGTTGAATAATCTGCAGAATGCTCTGTTGAACTATATTCTGGAGACGTTGTTGAATAATCTGCAGGATGCTCTGTTGAACTATATTCTGGAGACGTTGTTGAATAATCTGCAGAATGCTCTGATGAAGTATATTCTGGAGGCATTGATGAATAATCTGCAGAATGCTCTGTTGAACTATATTCTGGAGGCGTTGTTGAATAATCTGCTGGATGCTCTGTTGAACTATATTCTGGAGGCGTTGTTGAATAATCTGCAAGATGCTCTGTTGAATTATTATCTGGAGGCGTTATTGAATAATCTGCAGGACGCTCTGTTGAACTATATTCTGGTGGCGTTGTTGAATAATCTGCAGAATGCTCTGTTGAACTATATTCTGGAGACGTTGTTGAATAATCTGCAGGATGCTCTGTTGAACTATATTCTGGAGACGTTGTTGAATAATCTGCTGTATGCTCTGATGAACTATATTCTGGAGGCGTTGATGAATAATCTGCAGGATGCTCTGTTGAACCATATTCTGAAGGCGTTGTTGAATAATCTGAAGGATACTCTGTTGAACTATATTCTGGTGACGTTGTTGAATAATCTGCTGGATGCTCTGATGAACTATATTCTGGAGGCATTGATGAATAATCTGCAGAATGCTCTGTTGAACTATATTCTGGAGGCGTTGTTGAATAATCTGCAGGATGCTTTGTTGAACTGTATTCTGGAGGCGTTGTTGAATAATCTGCTGGACGCTCTGTTGAAATATTATATTCTGGAGGCGTTGTTGAATAATCTGCAGGATGCTCTGATGAACTATATTCTGAAGGCGTTGTTGAATAATCTGCAGGATGCTCTGTTGAACTATATTCTGGAGGCGTTGTTGAATAATCTGCTGGATGCTCTGTTGAACTATATTCTGGAGGCGTTGTTGAATAATCTGCAAGATGCTCTGTTGAATTATTAACTGGAGGCGTTATTGAATAATCTGCAGGATGCTCTGTTGAACTATATTCTGGTGGCGTTGTTGAATAATCTGCAGAATGCTCTGTTGAACTATATTCTGGAGACGTTGTTGAATAATCTGCAGGATGCTCTGTTGAACTATATTCTGGAGGCGTTGATGAATAATCTGCAGGATGCTCTGTTGAACCATATTCTGAAGGCGTTGTTGAATAATCTGAAGGATACTCTGTTGAACTATATTCTGGTGACGTTGTTGAATAATCTGCTGGATGCTCTGATGAACTATATTCTGGAGGCATTGATGAATAATTTGCAGAATGCTCTGTTGAACTATATTCTGGAGGCGTTGTTGAATAATCTGCAGGATGCTCTGTTGAACTGTATTCTGGAGGCGTTGTTGAATAATCTGCTGGACGCTCTGTTGAAATATTATATTCTGGAGGCGTTGTTGAATAATCTGCAGGATGCTCTGATGAACTATATTCTGAAGGCGTTGTTGAATAATCTGCAGGATGCTCTGTTGAACTATATTCTGCAGGCGTTGTTGAATAATGTGCTGGATGCTCTGATGAACTATATTCTGGAGGCGTTGTTGAATAATCTGCAGGATGCTCTGTTGAACTATATTCTGAAGGCGTTGTTGAATAATCTGCAGGATGCTCTGTTGAACTGTATTCTGGAGGCGTTGTTGAATAATCTGCTGGACGCTCTGTTGAAATATTATATTCAGGGGACGTTGTTGAATAATCTGCTGGATGCTCTGTTGAACTATATTCTGGAGGCGTTGATGAATAATCTGCTGGATGCTCTGTTGAACTATATTCTGGAGGTGTTGTTGAATAATCTCCAGGATACTCTGTTGAACTGTATTCTGGAGGCGTTGTTGAATAATCTGCTGGATGCTCTGTTGAAATATTATATTCAGGGGACGTTGTTGAATTGTCTCCTGGATACTCTATTGAATTATTTTGTAGATACTCTGTTGAATCATTACCTGAATATTTTGTTGAAACAACTCCTGGATACTCCGTTAATTTCCTTTCTGATTCATTTTCAGCGTTAATAACTCTAATTGCGATCCTCAAAAGCACATACGATGCGACGAAAAACTTCATCTTTTTATTCGTATCAAATTCGATCGTGTCTTCACTTTTATGCACACTTTAGGCTAAATCTCTAAATCAGAGAGGCGGTCTAGCACTCTTTATCGACAGATGCAAAGCCGAACTGAAGTCTTTCTTCGTTGCAAATGTCTTACACAGGAAGCAGGAACCTAAATTATTCATACTATTTTCGTTATCGTATGCCAGTCGCATAAATTACATCATTGCTGTAGTAGTCACCATCGCCACCTGAGATATGTTTTTTATTTGCTGCCACCGATAAGAAAAGGGGGGTTTTCTGGTAACATTCAATATTCACTATAGTTACTCATTCAGCCCAAGTTACTTACATTGTTACACTATACCTACTGCAGAAGCAAATTATATATACATATTATATATAATCAGATATAAAGATATTAAAAATATAAATATATATAAAGAGATAGGATAGTATTCCGATAAAAGTACGGTTACTACTTAATTACCTACCTACTTACCTCACAGACCGATGCCGACAATCTACTCGTATCGCTTATTTCAGACAACTCTGATTAAACACATTTTTAAAGTTCAGTATTACATATTACGAGTATTCTAAGCATATTTTGTCCTGCACTTAGTCGCGTCGTTTCAAAATATTTCTCTTGAGAGCTGAATTAATGCTGTAGCTGAAAGCATATGGATAATATATTATTTGTGGGATCTTGAAACGCTCGTATCGCACTCGCGGTCGTCATCGTCGTACAACCTGCAACTCATTGGTTTTCGCACAATGTTAAAGCCTGTCTGACACTGTAAGGCACGTGAAATTAGCGATCGGAAAACGATGGCTGGTGATACTTATAATTATCATAGGTCGAACGGTATACCGAAATAAACGCGGAATTTATTAATAAACTACAGTTGGGTACGACTCGAGCGCTAGGTGCCATCGCAATCTAATTTTGGGCCTCCTCTGTCCTTATCATTGACAACTCAACCTTAATTTCATCATTGAACGCCTTATAACCGGGGAGGGTGTTGATGGCGCCATTGGGTACTTCGAACATACATAGGCATCTATGCAGCACGGGCTCTGATCCGAGTTGTACATCACAAAAATTCAACATCTTATGAATTATCGTTGCGACGTATCTGGAATATATAGTAGAGAAAAAGAATGGGGAACAATAGAAGCACAATTGTTTGAGAATTCATTAAGTGATCCCGTGAACCGTGATTTCATCCTTCTATACATATATTTCTATTACCAGTCTCGTTTTTTTTGACATGTTTTAAGATCATAACCATGGTTTGCTTATCGCATGATTCTGTTGTAAGTTTAGATATTTTTCCATTGTTTATTCTTCCTTTTTTTACTACGAATAAAGGCAAAACTATTAGATGATAGACGTTTTTTTACGGTAGCATGAAGCGTCCAGTTAGAACCGACGCGTGTGCTGGGCAGTACACTCGTCTATAGTATAATAACACCATTCAATGCATATCGCAAATTCAAAGGAATTTCGACTACAACACAGCATCCATCGAAACAATTAAAGATGAGCCAACGATCATCCATCAGCATTCAAACCAATAATACTCGCAATCAGGACAAGGCTATACGTGAAATCGCCGAGTCTTGAAAATTGTATATTTATTATGATTTTCCACTCGCGTCTTTTGTTTTGAACTCAGATGTGTAAATCCTTTCTTCATTGAATACATTTTATCGTATGGAGACATAAATGATTTTCAAAATATTTGCCCTTAAAATTCTCGTTGCTTGAAACATGAACAGGATTTTTCACATTAATTCAGTGACATCGTAAGTTTCATTCGACTTTTTTACATATATTCTTGTGGCTAGTCTCGAATTTTTTATGTGCTGGAGTTGATAACAGAGGCCTACGCGTCGCTCGAATCCACAGTGCACGTGAAATTTTTTTTCGTTATTATCCTCTTCTTTCCACCGATAGTGGCAAAACCTTGACGCACTACGATTTTAACGGTAGCGTCAAGCGTGTCCGGGTAATAAAGAATTATCAACACGACGGATTTGCGCACGTTTTAACCCTGAAATTTATTTTTCCTTTCGGCGTTTAGAAGCGAAAAACGGTAATGCACCATTTTTCTCGCAGCAAATTTCATAAAGTTTAAACGTATATTTAAATAATCGAATATAATTGTGAAAGAATCTAGCAATACGAAGGAAATGGTACATTTATTATAATGACGCATGAGTCCTTTTAAACGTAAAATCTTAAATTATTTCTTTATTTTATCTATTTGATCACTTTAAGGGAAAAAAAACGATTTTATAAATATTTTGGTCATGAATTCGATCACTCTTGAAGCCGCACACCTGTCGTTTTCATCTGAAATATCGAGATATGACCATAAGAAATGCAGTCGTGTACGACCATTTTTCGAAAAAGCCGATCGTTCTGGGATTATTGAATTTTGTTTAACAATTATTTGTTTATTTATTTATGTATCTATTTACATTTATACTCAGGATGAATCCCAATTACGATGATTTTGCTGAAGTTGCTGGCGACGAGAGATATAAATACCCGCCTTCGCCTAAAGATCAAAGAATAAGACGAAAACTTGTGCCGACTGTAGTCGGCTCGGTCAATTCTCTACCGAGATGCTATCTTTACATGAACACCATGGCATAACTTACACCTAGCGTGCTGCTGTTCACGAAAATCGTTTTACACACGGCGGGAAACGAATAAAAACTTTTCAGTCACCGGCTGTACCGGACTAGTTCGCTTCTCGCGACACCACCAGAGCTGGTGGTTTTTTTAGATGTGATTTTAAGCTAATATCTCCGGCCTGTACGGAAATTCAGGGCCGGCCGACCGCTAATTTCGAAGCGTGTCATTCAAGCTATCATATAATGTAACAATGTAGATTTTGGTCGACTAAAATGAAAACAAAAGCCGTACAGATTACAGAATTATACAAACAACAAATTGACATTGACGTGAAAGTTTGTTCCGTTCACCAGTAAGCTTGGACATATCTTGACAGCTTGCACGAAGTTACACGATCGTCCCTAAAGCACCTATTAACTTTCCTAAGGTATAGGCAAGGCTTGAGGGATGTTGGTTAAAAAATGTCAAAGTCATTTGTCAAATATCTATTAATCAATGCTTGATTATCAACGTAGATCCGGTGGCAGGCTGAGTTACATTGAACGTCGCACTGGGATCAACTTTATCGGAGCGTTTCTCGAACGTGTACAACAATATTATGCTATTATCGTTGATCGACTACTGTCAAACGATATCGACACACAGGCAAGCAATTCGTACAGTATCGGCGATCTATGACGTGGTTTCTTGCACACATTTGACGGAAAATTTATCGTACCAACGTTCGCCAATGATTGTTGAAATGGTCCGTGACGAACTTGTCAACATAATTCTTTATTTAAAAGCTTACAATATTTCTTATTAATAAAATTGTTATCGTCGATTTTCTTGATTATTTGATTTCATGTAGAGTGCAGCTGTTGAAGAAAAGTGTAATCCTAAAACTAATGACTTTTCGAGAAATGGTTTTTAGATGACCTCGTTTCCAGAGGTATTTATTAAATATCGTAATATTTAAAAAGAAATCTAAAGGTGTGAGGTTTCAGGGGCGGTTGAATTAGAATGGAAATCGAATAATCATTTGAAAGGACAATTTTTACAACATGTTCAATATTTTATTCGAATTCATTACAATAATGGTAATTCTGAACAGAGAATGTAAAATTTATGACTTAACCCTACGTTGAGTCCATCCTTATGGATAACGCGTTTGTTGCATCTGTTATCATGTTCAACGGCAGATTCCACAGCTGCTCCAACACGAGTTGTAACACCGTAACAACCATCTGTAATATGTCCTGTCTTTGGGACAAAAGGTTTGAATCCTCTGCTATTTCATCTAGTTGAACTGTTGGTTCCAGGTTGCGCTCCTCAAACGCCTGAATCGTGACCACAAAGAGCGCCAACAATGCGACGAAAAGCTTCATCTTCTTTATTCTTAATGAATTCGATCGTGTCCTCCGCTTTAATTTGCACGTTATATTGGATGTATAAACTAGAGAGACGGAGCAGCACTCTTTATCGATAGATGTAAAACTATACTAGCGAGTTTTTTCATTGTAAAGGCTTTTCAAATGAAGTAGTTTCGCTCGCGCATGCTCAAGCATTCCTACAATTTACGATGCACGTAAGCTTGTCTCATAAATTATTTTATTGCTGCATTAGTCACCGTTGCCACCTGAGATATGTTTTATATTTGTTGCTAGCGGTGAAAAAACTAAAGGTTATCCAAAAACGTTTGATATTAACGGTAGTGAGTCATCTATTACGATTTTGTTACATGTCTACTGCTGAAGCCAATTCAAAGATGCTACAGTATCGGTTTCGTAATCCCGATCTGATACTGTTAATCACTGTCACGGTGGTCGAACGATCGTGAAACGATGTACAGTGATGGTTATAGCGAAAATAGGTGAAGCAGACCACCGAGATATACGCGGAATTTATTAATAAACGAGAGTTGGATACGACTTGGATGATAGGCGCCCTCACAATCTACCATTGAACCAACTCTGTCCCCACAGGAGCTCCTCCTCTAATCTAGGAATAATCCAAGCTTAGGAGGCAATAATCTGAAGATGAGGAAGGGGCTATTTAGAATAATCGTGGCCTGGGAAACTGTTAGGAAGATCTCCCAGGGAGGAAACACCGGAGAATCTGAAATAAAATTTTAAATGATAATTTGATTTGTCCACCGGTCGGTAATATAGATATCTAGTTGGCACGGGCTTAAACCCGAGCTGCCCATTACCAGAATTTAATACCTTACGAACAGTGGTTAAGACGCATTTGGAATATATCTTGAAGAAAATTGATGTCGATCTATAGAAACACGATTGTTTGAAAATTAATTCAGCGACATCGCGGTGAAGGTTTCCTCCGACTTCCACAAATATATTTCTGTTGCAAGCCTCGTATTTGAAAATGTGTTTTCAAAGCATAATAGTGGCTTCCGTATTGCCTAATTCCACTGTGAACTTACAATGTTCTATTTTCATTTTTTTTACTACGGATAGTAGCAAAACTATGAGGTGATATTTTTTACGGTAGCGTGAAGTGCCCGGGTATTGCGGATTTATGTGTTAAGTATAACAACAGAGATCATGAAGGTAGACATTTAAATGTGATCTTATGTATTTGAAAAGAACCAGAAATACTTTCAGACTTTATTTTAAATACATTTTTCTGAAGAAAGTTTAAGGTTGAGCTGTAACAAATTATGAATGAATGTGGATTGAAGTAACCAAAATTTAGTATCCAGCAGTGAATAAAACAAGGAAAGTACTTATGACTTTACTTGTGACATTCTGTCTCGGTTCTTGAATCAAATAACATTTTATAATAATAAGTATAATTGTTATCAGGGGTACAAATTGAAAATGCGGGTTTGATAACAGATGGCGTTACTAACGCTATACGCATCAGGCAGTACTGTGACTATGTTCATGTCAAAGCTACGTCTTATAGCTTTAATTTTCAGTATGTGTCAATTTGTCGCAGTGTCAAATTCATAGTTTTTTTGAGCTCTCAATATGCCGAGTTTCGTGCCAACAAAACAGCATTTGCGGGAAGTTTTAATTTACTTCTTTAATTTGAAGAAAAGTGCTGCTGAAGCACATCGATTGGTCTCCGAGGCTTATCCGAGTCATGTTCCATCGGTTTCAACGTGCGAGAGATGGTTTGTGCGGTTTAGAAGTGGTGATTTTGACGTTGAGGACAAAGAGCGGCCGGGCCAAGTGAAAAAGTTTGAGAATGCTG